>JAKSZT010018658.1:7584442-7683627 GCA_026826555.1 Tolypeutes matacus | reverse complement strand
ATCCATCCATCCATCCATCCATCCATCCATCCATCCATCCATCCATCTATTCATCCACCTTTTTAATCTCCTTTCTCTGTACTTTTTCATTTCCAGAACAAAGCTACCTTTGATGGACTTCAAGGGAAAAGCTCAAACCACTATTTGGCAAGTCTAAAGTTTAACTGTGAGAGATTGTTATTAATATCATTAATTGCCACAGCCAAAACCAACACAAAAATAATAACAGCAAAAAGGAGTAAAATTCTTTCAGCCTTTTCTAAGTGTTAAAAGAACTATTCACATCCCCATGTATCATTTGACTCTTCCACTAGAGGAAGGTATTGCTCGGGGTCGATGCATGAATCTTACAATGAGAATTTATTGTGCTCTGTGTGCCAGTCTCATCCTAGATGCTGGGAAAATTAGAAAATAAGTACTTTAACTGGTAATATACACAGCAAACTATTGGCAGGATAATCTTTAGGGAGACAAAAGAGAGGATGTACTGGGGGATGTGGGGCTTGATAACGTGTTAGGGATATTGCTTTAAACAAAATACCTTCATATATTATTTGTGTAATTCAAAAATGAAAGACAAATGAAACCGAGCTGTGGTGAAGTGGCATGGCCAGGCCTTTTACAAAGTATAAGAAAACCTGGTTTAAGCAAACCACACATCATAGCTCTTTCCCTCTCTTCTAGAATGCTCAAAGTAAGTCTGCCCAGCTGTTAAGCCCTTCTTCCCAGTCTGACTACAAATCCCTTCCCCCTCAGTCACTGGCAGGAGGTTGCACCTTATGTTTTACATTTCTGCACTCATCCCTTGCCCCAGGAGAGCCTGAGAAAGCCCCGCATGCCCCTCTGCTCAGCTGTAGCCCCTCTGCCTTCCTAAGCACCACCGCAACATGGCTGCCAGCCATAGACATGCTCTAGGCAGGGGCAGCGGTGTGTTCCTTGAGAGCTCCGGACTTTGTGATGTTTTCTGGCTCAGCTATGGGAGAATTCATTCTTAAAAAGCATCCTCTTTATTACAGAGAAACCCCTATAAGGATTTCAGCTATTTGCCTGATGTTTGGCCTTCCTAAACATGGTCCCATCAATTTGACCAACAGGCTGCAAAATGCTCTGGACTGGACATCCTTTAAGCTCCCAACACAAATGCCAGCAATATAACAGAAAATCAGGCAAAAAGGATCATAACTGGAAGATGCCTTAAAAGTTGTGACAGAGGGACTCAGGTACCCCTGAGGTCCTGCTATGAAGGGAGACAGACCACACACATAGGAGAAATACCTGTTACCTGTCCGTTGTCCCCAGGCTGGCTCCTGCTCTGAACAGATGCCTGAAAGGTTCCCGGTTTCCTCTATGGGGCTATTTGCCCCATGGCCTCCTCCGAGGCCTCACACTCGGTGGAGGGAGAACCAGGCAAGACTCATTGTGAGGGCTCAGGTAGGTCCAGGACCGGTAGCTCCGTGTCCCAGCTCAGCCTCACCCGCGCTTCCCTCAGCTGTGGCCCTCCGAGCCTCACAAAGCCATCCCAGAGAACCTGGCTGCTGTTTGAAAAACAAAGAAGTGGTTTCCTGGTCCCCTTCCCCGGATGGTGTGTGCAATTTCCCTCACGCCCAGGGGAAGTCCTTCAGATCCTTCTTATCTGGAAACCTCTCCACCAAGTGGACAGACTTGTTTGGCTGATGCCCCTAGTTCTTGCTTTCCTTTTTCCAAAGAGAAAAATCAGGAAAATGAAAACAGAGCAGAACACAAATGGGTTTGAGCTAATGAACGGTATAGGACATGGTTTAAATCTTTGAAAGATGCCCACTAAATCAGACTGTGATTTCAGAGTTGGGGGTGGGGGTGGGGGGGATTAAAATGGTTGAGTTCCTTCTTTCTGGCAGTGCCAAGGAGTCAGAGATTCCAAGAATCGCCAGAGGGTGAGAGGACCTAAAAAAGTCTTTGAGTCTGGCCCCGGGCTTTAGGATGGGCTGCATTTCAAATATGCCACATCAAGGGAATGTTTAGTCATCCCAGGTTTCTGGGGAAACTCTGTGAATGTGTGTGCATCAAACTATAAATCCTGCAACCCTTAAGATGTCATCTCAATAGCACTGATATTTACAGATAAGGAAATCCATGGAAAAGGGTCAGTTGCAGGCTAAAGTCAGCTTGTTGAGTTTATTTTATTTATTTATTTATTTTTTTAAAGATTTTATTTATTTATTCATTTATCCCCCCCTTGCTGCTTGTGCTCGCTGGGTCAGCTAACCATGCCGTGTGGGCGGGCCTGCCTTCACCAGGAGGCCCCGGGAACCGAACCCGGGGCCTCCCATATGGTAAACGGGAGTCTTACTGATTGAGCCACAGCCGCTTCCCAAGCTTGTTGAGTTTAAAGATGAGTTATAATCACTGAGTTTTTGAGCTGGAAGTGACCCTACACATCCTCATTTTACAAGTGAGAAAACTGAGGCCTAAGGAGAAACAGTGACTTGCCCAAGGTTAGAACATAGATGGAAGTGATAGATTATGGTCCAACCTTTCTTAGACTTTAGTGCGGGGAATGCAGTTCAATTGTCTACTCCACAACTCAACCCACACAAGGTTTGATGAATGAGGCCTGGCCTGGAGCCCAGGAATCTGCAGTTGCAATAAGTGTGCCAGGCAAGTTGGATGCAGGTAGTCCCAAGACAGCACTTGGAGAAACTCTTGCAATGTCAGAGCAAGGATTCCAGGGCCAGACTATAGGGATTCAAATTCTAGTCCCAGTAATGCGTGTTTATTTGGCCTCATCTTGTACATATGACTTCACCTCACTGAGACTCAGTTTTTATTATTTGTGAATGTGGGATAATAATATTGTTGCACTTACAGGCTCAGATGAAAAGCCTGGCATAGGGGAAGAGCTCCACAGCTGTGAGTTATTACCCTGAGACCTGGGCTCTGATGCCTCCCAAGTTCAAAACCTTTCCCTAGCTCCTCTAGCCTGTCTCCCTTTCTCTTTAGCTCACCCTTCCTTCTTGCCAGAGCTATCACCCTTGGCCATGTACCAGTAGAACTCATGCTTGTGATAAAAGTCAAGTATTTCAGTAAAAAGAAGATGAATACTCAGAATATAGCATTTTACTTCTGGGTACTGATTTTCAATCATATTCTTCAGCCCAGTCTCTACTGAGACATGGGTTCTTCCACCTCCTCTTTGCTGCCAGTCCAGGTCTGACTGCGAGGTCACCTCTACAAGGCCGTGGGCTGAGCCAAGGCAGCAGCCTTCCTAGCACCAGGGGATGACTTGTGATTGGTTTAAAGAAGGGTGATCTCATTCCCTTTGCCAGACTGTGGTTGATGCTTGGACATGTGGCCAATTTGGGATGTACATTACCTCTAGATTTCCTTGTAGTGACATGATAAAAGTCTGCATTATTTAACTCAGTTCTAATTGGATTTTCTGATATTTGTAGCCAAAAGCCAGTAGAATAAAGTGGTAAATTATTATGAAATTAAATCTTTTGATTTTATATAAAAATAAATGCTATCCTTGGCCTAAGACAATTAGGAAGAATATTAAAACAACATACACACACACAGCCAAATACCTCAAATCATATTCTAAAATATTCCAAATTACTTTCTTATTCTAAACTTTTGTGTTATTGACTATTTCTAGAGGAAATGGACAAAGCTATCCCAGATTCTTTTCTAACAGCAAAAGTCTATACTATTAAATATAAGTCATGGAAAAGCACCTGGGTCTTCAAAACCCAGAATATTCTGGGGGTTAAGAGTATGGCCTCTAGATCTGCAACTACGAGCACTGTGGGAACTTGACAGGAGATTTAACTTTTTGTGCCTCAGTTTCCTCATTGGTAAAATTAGAATAATAATAGTACCTATCTCACAAGGTTGTTTTGAAGATAAAATGGGTTGGTACATGTAAAAATGCTTAGAAGAGTGCCTGGTATATAGTAAGCTCCGTCTAAATGTTGTCTGTTTTTTGTTTGTTTGTTTGCAGTAAAGAGATTTTCATTGTAATAATAGTTGCATATATGGATTTGATATTGTCTTTTCTTTTGCTTTCTGTTAGCTTTGCCCCAGGCTCAGCACCAATGGGGATATTGAAGTTGCCTCTAAAATGTATCATACATCTATTGTGAGATTTGGTTCCTTTGGAGGCAACTGGAGTGGACTGTATAAATGAAGATGAATGATGCTAAATGCATCGGGGGGTAATGAAGAAATGTAGGATGAAACTGGATGTGGATATGGTGGTAAAGATCCAAAAAGAACTTTGCAGTCTGATGGCTTTGGAAAGTAACTGCAAGGTTCAACTAAATGTGTCAGAAATGTCGGGAGGCACATTCGCCCACTCCGGGAGAAAGGGAAGCCTGAACATCTGGATACCTACCAAAAAAAGTGCAGCAACTTGAATTGGTTACATCTTGCTTTAAGAAGCATCCCACTGTCAGAATGAGCTCATGAGTAAATGCTTCTTTTAAAACTGCCCTGTCTGTTTTCCTGTGTGGGTTTGGGTTGTTAGGTGCAGTTGGCTCCCTGACATGGAACAGGGCGTTGCCAAGGTGTCTGTCCCTTTGCTTCCCCAAGGAGCAATTCCTTTCACCCACAGTCTCCTGTTTGTTGCTAGGAACACTCTGTGCTCGTTGCACTCACTTTACAATGGAAACAAAGACAAATAGAAAAATGGAACCACCATATGGTCTCGGCTGCAACCCAGAATTAACTACTGATGGGGCGACCTTGCCTTGTCGCAGCTACAGCTGATGGGGCTGCGACAGAGGCCCTTCTCCTGAATGCTAAGGTTGGAGTTGGTGGCAGGTTGAAACCTAACTTCTTCAGGCTGCAAATGTGTAGCTAGAGTAGCTAATTCACCAGATGCATTATCTATATTTTTATTAGTATCCCCATGTTTTCTTATGACTTCAGGGCATAATCACAGTAGAGCTCTTGTTTTCCCTAGCAGAAATGCTGGTACCAAATACATGTGCATTTCCCAGCATGCTCCGTGTTGTTTCACTCTTCTGCCCATCCCCCTTCTTCACCTAGCTAAATTTTAGTCTCTCTTTCAGTTAATTATTTTAAGGACACTTTTAACCTTCCAAGCCTGAACCAAATATTTCCTCCTCCCTGCCAGGTACATGTCTTTTTACCCATACCATCCTGCATTTTAATGATCAATTTAATGCATTGACCTTCTCCTCTGAACTGTAAGTACTTTAAGGGCAGGGATTATTCTTATTTATTGTTTGTCCAGCTCCTAGTATAGTTCTTGCATATAGTAGATGATCAATAAAAGCAAGTAAACCTAAACTGCTCTATGTTAGTTTCCATTGCTAGTTCCTTCTCTTAACAATGGGGTGCCCCAAGGCTCAGTCTTGGAACTCTTTTCTGTCAACACTCATTCCTCAGGAAATCTCCACCACTTCCATGATTTAAATCTTTGTGCTAATGAGTTTCAAGTTTATATCTCCATAACAGACCTCTAACTTGATTTCCTGACCCATATATCCAACTGCCTACTTGGGTGTTCAAGAGGATCTCAAATTTAGCATGTCCAAAACTAAACTCCTGAGCTTCCCTTCCAAAGTAGCTATTCCAACAGTCTCCCTCATTGTAGTAAAGCCTCTCTCCATCCTTCTAGGTTACCCAGGTCAATACTCTAAGAATTGGCCTTCTGTGCTTTCTTTCGTAATTTGTATTTAATTTATCATCATATCCTGTTAACTCCAGCTTCAAAACATATGCCTAATCTGGCTATTTCTTACCCCTTCCACTGCTATCATTCTCATCCAAGCCATCATTATCTCTTGCTGGATTATTATAGTTGCCTCTACTCTGCTTCTACTCTTGCCCCCTGTATTAGTCAGCCAAAGGGGTGCTGATGCAAAGTACCAGAAATCTGTTGGCTTTTTGTTTTGTATTGTTTTGTTTTGTTTTGTTTTTACCAGGAGGTCTCAGGGATCAAACACCAGTCCTTCCATATGGTAGACGGATACCCAACCACTTGAGCCACATCCACTTTTATAGAGGGTATTTGGGGTAAAAGCTTACATTTACAGGGCTATTAAAAAGTCCAACTCAAGACACCATAAAAAGGTACTTTCTCACAAAGTAATTTGTCATGTGTTGAAGCAAAACAGCCACCAATCTCTGGCTGGTCTTGCCTTTCCCCTCTGGGTTTACCCTTTCCTCTTGAGGCTTTGTGCTTAAGTGATCCTGGAGCCCTCTCTCTCCTGGCATAGGGCTTGTTTCTTTCTGGGCTTCCTGTATCAGTCTCAGCTGTTCTGGCCTCTTCCCAGTCTCAGCTGTAAGCTATCAGGCAAAATGGCTCCTCTCTCCCCAGGGTCTCAGCTGTTTGAGCCTTCCTCTCTCTATCACATAGCAGGATCAAAAATGACAGAGTTCTCTCTTCCTATGTCTATGTGAGTGTCCGTTTATATCAGACCCAGCAAGGGGGTGGAGACTCAACCTGAGTCATGCCCACTGATGTAGTCCAATCAAAAGCCCAAAGCAATCTTATCAAATAATCTAACCAGAGGCCCCTCAGCTGAATTTAATGCCATCAAAGTGTATCACACCCAGAGGAATAGATTAGTTTAGAAACATAAGCTTTCTCTTTTTGGGATTCATAAAATAATCTCAAACTGCCGCACCCCTTACAGACTGTTCTCAAGACTGCAATTAGAGTGAGCCCTATAAAATATAAGTTAGGGAATGTCCACCTCTGCTCAAAACCCTCCAGGGTCCCTTTCACTCAGTCAAAGCCAAAGTCCTTTTAATGGCCCCACCCCATCCACACCCCTGCTCCCCCACCATTTCCTCCCTGGATTCCTCTCCTTCTCTTCCCCTTACTCTTGTTGCTCCAGCCACACTGGCCTCCTTGAGCGTGGGGCAGGACTTGCTGTTCTCCCTGCCTGGAAGGTTCTTTGACCAGATGTCCTCATGACTCACCTCATCCAGACCTTTGCCCCAACATTGCTTTCTTAGTAAAACCTTTCTTTGTTGGCGGTCATATTTCACATTTCAGCCCTACAGATCCCCCTTCCTTGCTTCATTTTTTTCCATATTGCTTATCACCACTTAATGCACTCTATTTTATTTACTGGCCACCTGTACCTTCCACCCTCCCACAATGTAAGCTCTGTGATGGCAGAGGAGCTACTTTGACTGATTTGCCCACTGTATCCTCAGCACCCAGGACAGCACTTAGCCTATAATGGACGTGCAATAAATATCTGTTGAACACGTGACTAGCTGAACCAATGCTCACCAGGAAGAGCCTTAACGCATTCTACTTTCTAGAGTCATTTCCACAGTCTCCTACTAGAGAAGAGTATTTGAAATTATAACACACCAGCAAATGTATTAATGCCACAGTCCTGGGGCAGATGTGGAGGCACAAAAGTATATAATGGCTCAGCTTGCAAATCACTCCCCTCTCTGCATCTTGGCAGAGTTAGCTCTGTCCTTTTTAATGTGCATCAGATGTCGTCAACCCTTTTGATCCAATGTGACCCAGGGGCAGATTTCTTTTGGCGTTTCTCTACTGAAGCCAGGAAAATTCTCCTCTGGCCCTGACCTGTTCTCATGCAAGGAAGGAACCGACAAATAATTCAGCACTTTTATAGTATACAAATGATCTTATTCTTATCTTTTGAGTGTATATCTTGGCAGAGTCTCTGCTAATGGCAATTGGTCATATTTGTGCTTGGCTGTGGCCTCTCAGGTTTTATTTGCACTTGCTGTTACTGAACCCATTCTACCCTGATAGGCAGAAGCAATTGCTCCTTCTTCGTGTACACATCTTTCAGATACTTATGTTGTTTTACTGTGGAAGAGCCTGAAGTTTCCATCTTTTCAACCAACTGGATACTCAGTCCCATTCTACTCCCTCCCCCATGCCTTCCAGTGATGGCCTAGTTTCAGTCAGAAATCCAAAACATACCCCAAGTAGAACCCCATCTTGGGCTCTGCTTCCAGCCCTATCTTCCATGCCTTTACCTGGAAGAGGGAGATGCATTGTATGAGGGAAATGGATGTAAATTTGAGTCACAGCTCGTAGAGGTGTTATCACCAGTCCTCTCTTGACCCTTGGTGACCTTTTCCTGGGGAGAGTTTACCACCAATAGCCTGTGAACTGAGTCCCTGTCTCCAGGTTCCACCTTCAGTGCTTATAGGTGGTCTGTCATCTATGTAGCGGGAAATGCTTATGGGATGCCCATGCATAGCACATATTACCCACATGCCTCAGCTACTGATGGACCACGTTTGTCACTGATTCCTCCTTCTTCAGTTTCCCCCCAGTGTTATGAGGAAGAACAGGGTGTCTGAGGTCAAGGGCACTCTTTCTTGTCTCAACCTGGGAGGGACTCTATTTAGAAGGAAACTGCATTTCCTCTAAAAGCACGCATTTCCTTTTGTCAGTGCACGTTTGTGTTCATGCCTCTTCAAAACTCTGCTCTTATTTGCAGCCTGTGGGAGGTCTCTGCATCTGCAGGTACCAGCCAGAGTGATCTGCAAGCATCTAGCAGTCCCTGCTTTGGGCCTGCAAATTCCTCTCATAAAAGCGCTTCCCATCAAACTCCACTGTTCTTTACAGTTTTCAGAGCCTCAGCATCTCCTTTGACCCCAAATAAGATTCCCACACTTTTGCCTCTGATTATAGACATCATATCCCAAGAATTTATTAAGACAGTTAGTGAATGACCTTAGTACTAAAACTACTACATGATGTGGCTGAAGAGTCCGCATACCAGAAGAAAAGTCAGAATCAAAGAATGTTAAAGTGGGGCCCCTGGAGATCATCCATTCCAAGTATTCATGTCAGAGAGAAGTTGAGAGACTTAACCAAGGTCATGACACCCATTAGTATCAGAGCCAGAATTAAAATTTAAATCTTCTGTCTTCGCATGCAGTATACTTTTAGCATTACACCCTGGTGTCCTCCACGTCCCCACGCCCAATTTCCTTGGAAGGAGAATCAGCGGTTCTAAGTAGTTTAATAATACACAGAGGCAGCGTCCTGTTACACCTGACCATATTGAAAAGAACAGCCAGCTATCAGTCAACATTTATCCTCTCTCTACTTGTTAAACATAGCTAGCACCTTCTAGACAAGCAGGCATCAGAATTCCCTTGTAAGCGTCAGTATTCCTGAAGCAGGGTAGTGTCAGTTAAGCAGCCTCTCTTTTCCATCAACAACTCCTGAGTGCCTCCCCTTACTATAGTCCCAGTTTCAATAGAATACTCAGAACAGCTTCATCAAGAGTGATAAAGGCCTGCAACTTCCTTCTCAGACAACGCCCATAAACAGTCATCAACAAGTCAACAAGCAAAGTTAACTCCAGAATTTTCTCATGTTGCACCTGTCCAAGCTGGGAAGGATTAAATTCTCATTATGCAGTGTAGCAGTTTTTCCCTCCTTTGACAGAATCGTGGGCTACACTATGACTATAGCACTTCAATTAGACTCTAACTGTTGAGGTGCTGGAGAATGGGGTGACTGCTACAGGAACAAGAGAGGGGACAGAAGAACTGAGCCCAGTCAGATTGGGTTTCAGAATGATGTATGACCCAAATGTTGGCTGTGGCTCCTGTCTCTCAGGGATCTACATAAAATTGCTCCTCCTCAGGATATCTCTGAATTCCTGAGGGTATTTATATGCTCATAGTCTGCTCAACCCATAGGGCTCTCACTTTCCACACATGTTTTGTCTGTTTTGCTCCAGGCTGATGCAAATGAAAAAGTCTCTTCAAAATCAAAATCCATCAAAATCATCCCAACAGATAGATATGAACATGATGGAATTTAGTGAAGATTTGGGGTATGAGGGGGTGACCAAAGACATGTTTACAATTCAGAGAACCTAACAAGTTAGGATTGGATTGGTGAGCATCACCATTCTAACTGTGCTTTGGCCACCACTGAGTGGTCAGTCCCTCAGACTCCCACCTTCTCTAGTGCCAGCCTGTAGGTCTCTCTCTCCTTCCTTCCCTACTCTCTCCACTTTCCTTCCATTAGTGCCTCCCTCTGTGGGGGCAACAAACATATTCAACTCCTCATGCAGAAGAGCCCCTACTCTCTTCTTAGGGGTCTCTGGCTCTCGAGGCTATCTAGGTACTTATCAAGGTATTTTCCTAAAAACAGACAATTCCTTCCCAAGGAAGACTGTTAAGCTACTTTTCCCTCTAACCTCTAAATTGGGACAATTCCACAGTTAAAGGTAAAGTAGTCATCCCTATACCTAAAGTCTACGATGGAGCAGTAATTTCTGGGTAGAGAAAGATGAGACAGTAACAAATTAGTAGTAACAAATTAGTAGTTCAGGATTTAAAGGTAGCCAGAAATGAAGCTATAATTAAATTAGCCTGATTTTTCCAGGGCTTAAATTCTTTTATGGAAAACCGTCAAGTGATTCTTTCCAACATATTAGGATGCAGCTTCACTGAAATGGTGCAGTGAATGGCACCATGGGGGTATGAAAAATATGATGACAGGTGACATCAGGAGTATAGGCTGTCACCTCCATGAAGGATTTGAGAGGCCACAGGGAAATCTATGTCCACCTCCCCCTAATTCCTAAAGTTAGATGTTTAGAGACAAATTGCTTTAAGTGAAGGAACAGCCTCTATTCAGACTCACATACCCTTGTAAGGGTGACATAATGTCTGTTTTCAATAATTTGTGTGTGAGTGTTAATTAGTTTAAGTCAGCAGCTAAAGGAGCTTTACTATGGAAGAGAATGGAACAAGCAGGAGGGCAGTGAGGTTAAGAAGTGGTGGAAAATACAGAGGGGAGGGGGTGTATTTCAGAGAGCAGTTAGCTGTGCCTGAGAGCATGTGTGCAGTTTATACATTGGAATTCTCCTGCTAATAGTTGATAGAATTGCTACAGTCACACAACTGGGCAATCCTTCATTCATGTTGGCTTTCTCACTCCTCAGAATCACCATTCCACACTTCCTCTTCTCTCCTCACTCCTAGCAGTGCCTTTGCCACGTGGAGAAAACAAAATCAGTTAAATTGAAAGGCTCATCTTCCTACCCAAACTCTCAGCCTTCTTGTCTGTAATACCCTTCATGCTCTTCCCTCCAGTGGAGAGGAAACATGGCCCTGCCCCTTCCTCCACTTGGCTCGGGGTCTCAACCTCTGTCATTTCCGCAGCTCTGGATCATTCCTATCAGCACATAACATGCTTTAGAATCTCTCTTTTAAAACCTACCTTTGACAAAATGTCTTTCTCTCCCCATCGGTGGTGACATTTTTCTGCTCCCCTTCTTAGCCAATCTTATCAAAGAGCTGATTAAGTGGATGTTGTCTCCACTCCCTCACCCTCACCTTCTGGTCCCCAAATCGGTCAAATCAACCTTCTCCTGCTACTGCATCAAGGCTGTTCTTGTGATAGTCAACGTGGCCTCCATGTTGAATGGCCAGTGGCCCCTTTGCTGTTCTCCTCTTCCCTGACCTTGCAGCACCACTTGACATGGCTGGCCAGTCCCTTCTTCTTGAAGCTCCATCTGTGACTTCCGTGATACCCACTCTCCTGATGTTCCTCCTACCCCACCCGTCCCTTCTCAGTCTCTTCGGTGGCTTTTCTTCCTATGCCTGGTCTCTGTAAGTGGGAGTGTCCCAGACTTGGTCCTGAATCCAATTGTTCTTTTTCTTCTGTACATTCTTCCAGGGTGACCTCATTTGGTTTCATACATAAAAGACCATTCACAAATGAGGGCAAAACAAAGATAATTTGAGACATATAAAAACTGAAAAGGGTTATCACTCTCTGGTCCTCATTGAAAGAATTACTAAAATAGTTGTTTTTAAAAAAAATTTATATTGTACATGGGCCTTTTGGCTATCTGGTGAAGCTTATGGACCCCTCTAAATCATGTTTTTAAATGCATAAGATAAAATACATAAGATTACAAAGGAAAACAGTTATTTTAAAATATAGTTATCAAAATATTAAAATATAATGTGATTTAATAATATATTTACTTCTTTATTAAGCTATTTGATTAAAAGATTTAGTGAAGCACATTTAATAACTCACAATTTTAAGTGTTGATAAGCATAAACTAAATTTTGAGGATCTGAGATATAGTAAAAGATACTGTACTCTCTGTGATTTCTATTGATGATAAAGTCACAGGTACTGCTGATACTGCTGTGGTTTGTACCGGTGTTACTAACTGAAGGAAACAGTAAATTTCATGGGAAGCTTAGTGAAAATTGAGGTATATTATTCCCCCAAGTTCACCTCTTGAATTTTATCTATGCTGGGTGCATGAACCTTGGGTTAAAGATGTGTTTAAGAGGGAAGCGGCTGTGGCTCAATCAGTGGGGCTCCCGTTTACCATATGGGAGGCCCCGGGTTCGGTTCCCAGGGCCTCCTGGTGAAGGCAAGCCCGCCCGCACGGCGTGGTTGGCTGACCCAGCGAGCACGGGCAGCAAGGGGGCGGGATAAATGAATAAATAAATAAAATCTTAAAAAAAAAAAAAAAAAGATGTGTTTAAGAAAGAAGGAAATTGAATACTCAAGAATGGATAGTTGTTTTCGTAAATGACTAATTTTGAGGTGGGGTTATGAAAGAAAAGATAAATACCTATTATTATGTAAATGCTAGGTAACTGTGAAAAGGAACATAGTAGGTGTACAATTAATACTTTTTGAATGAATACATGACTTGAGGGGAAGATTTTGTTTTACCTCACATCTCTTTTTCATCTGGCTAGGACTTACACTCTCAGTGGAATCTGATACTTTCAAAAGCAAAATCAAAGCATTGATTTTGGTTGCTGACATACCTACATGAGGTTTCCTACGCACGGTAGTGCATCCTGCAGCCCCACCCCACCCCTGCTTGTTAGTAAGGGTATAGGAGTTGTTGTGTGTTGAATTGTGCCCCTTATATAACAGGTCATGTGAATGTGACTGTGATGGTGTGACAGTGTGGGGCTTTTTGTGGATCCCAGAAAAGACCATGTTCTCGAAGCTAATACATTCCATAGTTGTGGAACTCTTTGATTGGATTGCTTCAGTGAGCATCTTATCCTCTTACTGGAGTCCTCTATAAATGGAGGACTGAAAGCAGAGACACACAGGAAAAAAGCTGCAGAGACACTGAAAGAAGGTTGCCTGGAATCAGCAGAGCACAAAGGCATGGAAAGAGGCCTCCAAGAGGCTAGACCCTTGGAGCAACTCAAGGCTGGAAAGACGAGACCCAGGGGAGAGGGGAGAGACAAGGGACCTGGCATTGTGCCTGCCATGTGCCTGATTGTCCACTGCTGCAACTTGGTCAGACAGCATCTCTTGATGATGCCTTGATTTGGCCACCTTCATGGCTTCAGAACTGTAAGTTTTTTCCCTAATAAATCCCCATTATAAAAGCCAACACATTTGTGTTCCATCGACAGCTCTTAGTACACTAAGACAGATGGTTTGGAGGTATGTACTCCAGAAAAACATGTTCTTAAACCTAATCCATTCCTGTGGGTGTGAACCCATTGTGAGTAGGACTTTTTGATGAGGCTACTTCAGTTAAGGTGTGACCCACCTCATTCAGGATGGGTCTCAATCCTATTATTGGTGTCCTTTATAAGCAGAATGAAATTCTGACAGACAGAGACTCTCTGGTCTACCAAAGAAGGCCTTCCTTGAGGTAAAAATTACCCTCCTTCTCCAAATTCATGCCCCAGCTCCCTCCAGAGTCACTGCTCTTGCTGCTCCCACTTTATACCCCTGAATTAATACTACTTGCAATTCCCTCGAAGAACAATGCACTCATTTGAAACTTCTCTTTCAAGAATACATAATATGTCAGGCAAAATGACATTGTTTGCTTCTGAAAGAAATCGGGAAAAGACTAGCCAAAGCCTGCGTCTAAGAAGAGCAACGGTGGCTCTGAAATTCAGCCATGAGAAAATCAATTTGCTGAGGAGAAGCACAGAATTGGAGGCAGCAGTGCCGAAAATGGAAGATGAAGCACTGATGAAAATTAATCAAAACTTCTGAAGTTCAACTCCTTGGGGAAAAGGAAGACTGTGGCTTTTAAAAGCATAGAGATGCTGAAATATGAGAGAGCTTGTGACTGAACTTTGGGGAAACGAATTATTCAACAGTAAGATCTTGTTCGGAAAAGAACACCATTTTTCATGTTACTTCTAGTGATATATTTCAAAGAAAAAGTAAGGCACGTCATTTCCAGATACTGCACATATTATTCAGTAAACTAGCTTGTTTGACACAACTTGCTAGCTTTGATACTGAGGGAGAGTATTAGCTGTTACCTTCAAGTGGTTCCCCTGTAAATTCACTCAATTCTCTGTCTCCTCAGATCCAAGCCTTGCCATTACTTGTAATGGATATGCCATTACTTTGGCACCCCCCTTATTTACTGGTCTGTTTTATTTCATAGCATTATGCCATTATATCTTTCACTTGACCTCAAGATGGGGTTGGTAAACTCAAAGGTGTGTTCTAGTCTGTGCATTTTCAAAATGGCCTGGCATTGTGCAAACTGTCACCTTGCTTGATGGGAGCTGCCCAGCCCTCCTAGCTCCTGCGGCCCACCTCAGAACAAGGAGGGTTCAGGTTTCAAGGTTAAGACCTTTCCTAATGATATTGCCTTCTATGCACCAGAATCTTCAGAACCACTAAACTGTTTTTGGAACTGATACATAGTACACAGCTGCAGATCAACAAGTACATCATTTTTCCAGGCCCATACACTTTGAGTTTGCCTCATGTGACCGGGAACATGAAAAGAGAGAGAAAACACACATATATTTTTATTCTTATCCTGAATTCCTCAAATGCTCAGTCTTGCATTTTGTTTAGGGTCGTTAGGATCTGGTGGCTGTGTGTTCCACAGCAGTCTGTGTAGGTGCACTTAGGATGGACCTGTCTCAGACTCTTCATTTTGACCCGCTGGTCTCTCACTAACCATGGCCTCTGGCCCCCAGGTGACTTACATTGTGAAGTAGAAAGGCTCCCACATCATCTTTTTCAGTGCCAGACTCACTTCATATACTGAGTTCTTGCCTGGAGAGTATTCATATGTACTAACCTAAGCAATATTAAGAATAGTTTTCTGTTTAAAACCTTAAATTTTCTGGGACTCATGTAATGATTTAAGAAGAGAACACTGGTTTCCTGAACCTGAACCCACTAATAGGGAAAACTGGTTCCCTGAACCCACTAATACACACATATGTATGTGCATATAATACCTCTTCCCCTCTACCCCCACTCATATCCATTGCAAAGTTGGAGTGAAGAAAGCAGCAGCCAGGGGAGCAGATGTGACTCAAGCGGTTGAGCACCTGCTTCCCACATGGGAAGTCCTGGGTTCAGTTCCCAGTGCCTCCTAAAAAAAAAAAAAAAAAGAACAACAAGCAAAACAAATGAAAAAACCAACTCAGGGGAGCTGATGTGGCTCAGTGGTTGAGCACTGTCTTCCTACATATGAGGTCCCAGGTTCAATCGCCAGCCCCTAGTACCTAAAAAAAAAAGGGAAAGTAGCAGCCAGCATACACAATTCTGGACAGTGGAGGTATCTAGCATATTTGATACCTGGACTAGGACCACCCTCTCCTTTATTTGAGAACTTATTTTCAGTGATAGTCCTTCTTTTCTTGATTTCATTCCTTAGTTTTAAAACAATTACCAGAAAAAAAAAACATTTCTCTGTTACAATATTATTGAAATTCAGTAAAACATCTAAGTATGAACTAAACTTTGCGCTTACCAGATACAAATATTATACCTTGCAGTTTCCATTCTGCTTCAGTGTTTTAAACTTTAAGCACAAATAAAAAACTCCAAGAAGCTACACAGAATAATAGACTTGAAGTAGCTACCATTCTGTACCATATCTTTATCAACACTGGACTAGTATTACTAAGTTTTAATCTATTGTTCAACTGCAGGATTGACATATTGGAGGGGCCAGAGACATCTCCAAGCAAGCTCAATCAGTACCAAACCTTAAGGAATTTACTCTTTTCTTTTTTTTTTTTTCAAAAATTTTTCAATTTTCAAAGAAGCTTTAGATTACATAAATGTTACATCAAAAATAAAAGGGATTCCCATATAACTCACCCCCTCATCCTCTCACACTTTTCCCCTTTAACATCTTTCATTAGTGTGGTACATTTGTTACAATTGATGAACACATATTGAAGCATTGCTATTAACCATGATCTATAGTTTACATTAAGGTTTATACTTTCCACTGTACAATTTTATAGGTTTTGACAAAATGTATAATGGCTTATATCCATCATTGCAATGTCATTCAGAACAATTCCAATGTCCCCAAAATGCCCCATGTTACATCTATGCTTCCCTCTCCCTCCCCTCAGAATCTCTGATGACCACTGCCTTTATACCAATGTTACAAGTTCTTCCATTACTAGAATTATAATATGTCTACTTTAGACCATAGTTGCATTCTCACCTTATGTTTGTTCATTCCTCAATCTTAAGGATTTTGGGATGGTGATGCCCACTCTGCTTTTGATTGAGAGGGGGCTTAGATTCCATGGGGCAGATGGATGGAACTGTCTTGCTTACAGTTGTAGATACTCTCTGTTTTTTTTTGGGGGGGGGGAATGGGCTTTGTGCATTATCATCATTTTGGTAATTGTCCTGGGCGAGTCCGATGAACTGGAGAGTAGGTGTTGGCTGCAACTCTGCTGAGATTCAGGGCTCAACTGGCATATGAACAGCCAGAAGATTGAAGTCTCTGGGACATATATTTAACGGGTATAGTGCTAATTATAGGTTCAAATAAAAGGGTCATTAGAACCATGTGTAGGAAAATTATAAATGAGTCCAACTCCAATACATTGGGGGATAGGTTATCATATATTCCAAGGTAAAGCCCAATGACAGGGTGCTGAATGAGGAACTTATTCTTGAAACAAATAAATGTAACTGAGACCATCTGTGTCAGGAGCCAGCTATATAACTTTTTGCTGAATTAACATCTATATAGAACACAAAGTTTATTAGATGATAAGTAATAAAATTATGTTGATTAGAGTTTACATTATATTATTAAAATCACTAATAATGGCAGCAATCTTTTAGCACTTGACCAACAAAAGAGTTTTTAGGAGTATTTTATGACTAACGTTGTTTGGAACTGCAAGCACGTAATAAGTAATACTTTTTTTAAAAGACTTTCTATCAGTTTCATCATTGATTTTAAATTCTCTACAGACAGTGCACCACCTTATTGCCTTCACCCAGTGGACCCCTCATCATCCCATCCTTTGGATGCCACGGATTCCAGAGTCACTCTCATAAGCATTTCTTTTAGGCATGGGAGACCTCTTTTCAGGGGGTGCCTCTATGCTCTCTTCATTAGCCTCATCCATTTTAACTCAGTGCAGTGCTTTTAGGGATAGAGACCCAAAGAGGCTGAAGGAAGGCTTTTCACCAGCAAATGTGTGGAGAGAGCTCAAGGAAGAGGAAAGCCACATGAACTCCAAGACTCACTAAGGCATTTCCCATCTTCCCCGAGGGAAACTAAACTTGCCTTTCTCCATTCCCCCGAGTACCCCACCTGCTCCTGATTTCAACTCCATCTGGAAACATCTCCACAACCTAGAGTAAGGAAGGGCTGCACCGTTTTTTTGTTTGTTTGTTTGTTTGTTTTTCAGTACAAATTCCAAACCCCAGGCCATCTGGGGAAAAAAAAAAAAAAAAAACAACCACCGAGGTAGTATGGGGCACTGGCCCCAGGGTCAGAAGGGAAACGAGCTTTGGCTCCACTTGACCCCGAGGGAAAGAAGCAGGAAGCTTTGTTGGGGGGGAGCATCCTCAGGGAGGGGCTGTCCTATTACCTCCTGACCTTCTCCCTAATCAAGAACGTGGAATGAATGGCTCCAGATGCTAAAAGCAGAGTTCTGCAGCAGTTTTCCACATCTCTCTTAAAATAAAAAAAACTCTGCCTTGTTCAAGAAGCAATCCTAATGGCTCTACTTACTGTTGACATCATGCCAGGCCCCAATCGATCCTCACCATAACTCTTTGAGAGAGGAACACTTATCATATTATCATCCCCATTTTACAGCTGAGGAAACACCATCTCAGAGAGGTCAATTTGATCAATATGGAGCCCAGAGCTGCCTCATGTCAGAGGTCTTTCTCCTTGGCTAATGCTACCCTGTTGGGGTGGGGTTGGCTGGGGCTGCCCCCTCCAGTGATTCCAGCATCTACTGATACCAAAGCATAGAACTCCAGCGTGCCGCAGGTCCCCTGTTGGATGTGCAACAGAGCTGCATGCCTGGCACGGAGTCCATCTATTGTTAATAAAATCCAGCTGCTCACAGAGAATGATTTTGCAATATGTAGCTTGAACTTCTGGATGATTTATTGGTGTAATTTGTGAATGATCCAGAAGCTGGGTATTTCTTGTTTGTTTTTATTCCAGATCTGCTCCTGCCTCTCAAATTCTCCCTTCCCATGAAAAGTCGAATTTGATTAGATATAGTAACAAGGAAGGTGTGTGGGTTGACATCACACACCCTAGGAAACTGCTTAAATCCTCTCTCAACATTTCTCTTCTTCGAAGTCATGCATTCATTCCTTCACCAAGTACTTATGGAATGCCTGTGTACCAAACACTGTTCTAGAACCTAAGGATGAGAGTAATGAAGAAGACAATTGCCCCCTGGGAGTTCCCCTTCTAGCTGGGGGAAGGCACTGGCTAGCCTCTGTTTCCCTCAGGGCCATCGCCATCCTTCTTTGCCCTGCTCTGTACCCCAGGGATTGTCCCTTCACAAGGCTGTATCATCCTCCGGGAGGGCAAGGGAAGTTCAGGACAATGAGAAAGCCCAGCAGGAGGTTGGAAGACTGGAGGGAAGAGTTCCAGTTATGAATTTCCCTCCCCTCCAGGCAGACTGCAGTTTGTGGCTCCTCTACACTTAGCAACAGGTCTTGGGGCATTCATTCTCTCCCAGAGTCACAGATCTCCCCAGGTTCCTCTGACAACCTCCCCACCCCCAACTTCTTGGTCTTTTTTTGCCTAAGGGGAGGCACTCTATACCGTAACTGCCCTCCTGTTAACCTATGAGTCTTTTTTTTTTCCTTGCTAAGACCTTGACGGATACAGTAATATAGACAACTAAACAAACAAATAAATGTTATATATCACATGAACAAAAGTGCTATGAAGAAAAATAAAGCAAAGTAAGAGCGATAAGGAGTGAGTTTAAACATGACTTAAGTGCGTGTGTGAGTGTGTGAGTGTGTGTATGTGTGTATGTATGTACAGCTGCTATTTTCTATGGAATGGGTAGGGAAAAACCTCGCTAATTTCCTGAAGGAAATGGGGGCAGGGGCCGTGTGACTATATGAGGGAAGAACATTCCAGGCAGAGAGAGGATGAGAAGGCCCTGCTTCTCCTGTTTGAGGAATGTTGAGGAAATAGCGTTTCTGAGCTGTGTGAATGAGGAACCATGGAAGAAAATGTGTGTTGGCGGAGGAGGCAGTGTGTGTGGGGTGTTGGTGGTGGGAGTGGTGAAGGGCAAGCCCTTCTTTCTTCTGTGGTATTGAAGATCCCTTTCATGATCCTTATCCCACCCCTACCCAGCCACACTGGCTCAGAACTCATGCTCTTGGGTTTTCCATTGATTCCACAATTTTTCTTATCTATAATAAACAGAGCAATTCAGGCCAATGGCAGCTCCTAACTTCAAATGGACATTTAAATCCTCCTGAGCAAAGTGTCCTCCGCCAGTTACCACCCTAGTTCCAAGGCAATACTAGGATATATCAATAACCAGAAATTTTTTCTAGTAAGTGTAGTTTATGAATAAACATGGTTTGCCATTTAATTTTGTGCATTTGGAAAGCACGTACACGATTCCATCCTGGGAAGCCTGCAGAACAAATTCCAGTGCTTGCTCTGAAAATTCTTTGCTAGAAAAATGACAATGTGCTAGGTGCCCCATAAAGCATCATCCTCTCCTCCCCTGCCTTGCTGAAGCATGTTAGTACAGGGAAGCGAGAAGACGAGCCACAACGTGGCTGACAGACAACATGGCCAACAGACAACATGGCCGATAGACAACATGGTCGTGAGACCCTGACGAGACCTTGACTTTGACCTTGAGGTCCCAGTTGGAACTCTTTCTGGGGCTGAAGGGAGACCCCAGATATTCCAAACAGGCCTCAGCATTGGTCCCCACCATTGGTGGGGTAACCAATAACAGCTGGGGCCCCTCCCCTTAGCATTTGCAAGGGGAGGAATAATTAATATTTAAAAGGTGACCACACAAGCCAAACCCTGCTCTCTCTGCCTAGAGGAACCGGCATCAAATCCCCGTAAATATTTCCATCCTTCTCTCCCGTTTCTCAGCAAACTCTGTTCTTTTACCCCATTTCCCAATAAACTGGCATCTTCTTAAATTCTTTTATGTGACATAACCAAGAACCTAATGGAATCCAACACTTCCCCAGCTTCCTTGCTACTGCCTCAGACCTACAACCTCCATTCATAAGCAGAAAATCAGAGCTGAGTGTTATGGCTTCCCTCCCACATTTCTCTAACCCTTCATAAACATTGTTCACTGGCAAGTAATGCTTGCCTATGCCTATCATTTTGCTCCGTCAAGTATCTAGAAAGCTAAGGAGAAGGAACAATTTTCATGGTTGCTATAAAAAAGGAAACTCAGGTTCTGGCAGAGGAGTTCACCAGAAGTCAGCTGCCCTATAAGTAATTGATGAAACCTCAGAGCCCACTCTAGCTGGTCTCACCACATGAGGAACCATTTTTGGTGCATGCGGATCAGTGTTTCAGAACAAATTACAGTGCTTGTTGTGGGTAAGATCCTCAATCAGCCTGTGCGGTGCCAACAAAACAGGATTTCTAGGCCCTGTTTACAATCTTTTGCTCAGAGTTTCAGGGTAGGGTTCCAGAATCTTCTGAAAGCTAAACTCTGAAATCACTGTTGTAGAGACCAGCACACAAATTCTACCACCAAAAGCCTCAGAGGGGGCTTGTACTTCTCCCCAGAACTTGCCTTGACTTTCCATTCTTTCAAGGTTTTGATTATGTCAATGCAAAGGTCTCAGGGACTGATTGCTCTCCTTATAATTAGTGATTCTTGTCCATGTGCAGGGTGGGAATTCTGCTTTAACAGAGTCAGTGAAGGGCTGGATCCAGATATCTGGATTGAGTGCTAGCAAGGCTGAAGATAGGGTTGGAAAGGAGCTGGGCATGGAAGTGTAGAAGGGGCACCAGGAAACAGGAGGGTGTTAGCTGCACCATGAGCTTGTGGAGGTGCACAGTAAAGAAAGGAAATTAGACAGCTAAACTGGTGTATTTGGTGGACTTCTATCATATTTTCATTTTGAAACATACCAACCAAAATCCTTATGTGATTTTGTTTCTTGGCTTCAATGAAAGCAATTTTTATTTCCTTTTTAAATAATTATTGTTAATTCTAATTATTTTTAGTAGCTTCCTTTTGAACTCATTGTTTCAAGACTGAAAATTACTTTCAGTAGATTGAATTTTGGTTGGGAGGCTATGGAATGGGGTGTGCCAACTAATTAATTTCATTGGTAAATAAAGATGAAAAAATGTGTAGTGTTGAAAAAATCTTAAAACATATTAAGTTAGCCCATTCCTTCCATAGGAAATAGAAATGGTGAGTGGAATGGAATCCTTTTTTGATGAATGAGGAGTTCTAGATGCTTCCAGACATTTTAAATGGCATTTCCATTTGAGTACTATAGATAGAGGAGGTTAGGCTACTGATTATATATCTGTCACAGGGACTTGTTTTCTTATGATTTAAAATTATTTTAACTCCTGGTAAACTCACTTTGATTCATCATTGATTTTAGTTAAAGATTGTTAATTTGGCCAGTTGATACTTTTCACATCAATCTTTTTCTTTTTGCTGTGAGAAATTTAATTTGTGACCATGCTATTAAAAAAAAAAAAGGTAGTTGTTTTTGGTGGGTTTTTTGTAAGCAAAGAGAAAAAATAAACAGACAGGGTTCTATCTTCCCCATCCATCCTTTCAATTCAGTGATTTTGAATTTCCCAGCCTTTTCCTCCCTTACCTACCAAAGAGGAAATAACAGTGATCAGGATCTATTTTGGCCTTAGCCAGTTGGCCACCCTCAGAGACACAGTTCTATCTCCACATTCACAGTCCATTCCATAAAGAACTCAAACTATTCTAAAATGCAGAGAAACTTGCTCAAAAGCCACAGCTCTAAAACCCTTCAAAGGGACAAACTTGACTCAAGTACTTGTTCTGGGCACCATGTGACTTCCTGCTTTGCAAACAAAAGAATTTCCAAGGGCTGATATTTAAAATTTCAAAAGACCCTTCAAAAACATCATCTCTTGACCACTTACAGATCAAAATGAATCAGAATATTAGGAATATTTGGGTTGGATTTTCTTAAATTGCACAAAGCTAAGGAACATTATAGCAAAGAATGTAAAGGATTAAGTAATTCTTCCTCACAGGAATTTTCAAATTTTGTGTGGCCTAAGAATCACCGAAATAATTTTGGCCAAGTTCCTAGATTCATGCTCAGAGATTCTGATCAGTAGATAATGCAGTGGTTCTTAAAATGTGGACACCAGACCAGCAGCATCAGCACCACCTGGGAACTTGTTAAAATACAAATCCTTGAGCCCACCACAGACCTTTAGAATCTAAAATTCTGGGAGTGGGGCCTAGGAATCAGTGTTCAGCTCTCCAGGTGATTCTGTTGCACACTGAAGTTTAATAAACACTGAAATATAGCACGATCATTTTTTACCACACTGGTTCTCACTTTGAAAAATTGCTGATGCATGGCCCCACCCTAAGCCAGTTGAGTAAGAACCTCTGTATATCTTTGGAGGAGCACTGATAAACAGAATGCACTGCTGGGTTAGTCCTCCCACACAATTATTTTCATCTAAAAGCCTTAATCATCAGGGATTTTGATTACTCATTCAGCTTCCCTACTCTCCACTCCTTTCTTCTCATCTTATTCTCCCTTCTCTGAAACCCTATAGTGCCCTGAAAGCACTGTGTCCTCCAAGCTTCTCCCTGGAACTGCCTCCTTCCACCATTTTCACTTGGCTAACTTACTTCCTTCAAGCCCTAGGTGAAGAAGTCTTTTCCTACAAGAAGTCTCCGTTGGCTCCTTCCAGCTCTAGTTGAGTGTATACTTCCCCTGCTTCCTTCCCTCTGTCCAAGCACTTACCACACTGCTTTAGGAATGTGTATTTATGGGTTCTTCAACTGCCATGTGACACTCATTCCTTCCCCCCACCCCCATAACCTATAAGAACATGTGTGTCTATTGTTGCATGTCTAGAACTCAGCACAGTGCTGGGTACATAGTAGGCAGGTGCTCAATCAATATTTGTTATGAATGAATCGGTGAGATAGCAAATTATTAGAGGTTCTATTGGGAGTTAAGAACATAGGCGAGCATTCTCTAATGGAACAGCAAGAAAGCCCCAAGTACAGGGACAATGATTTGTGAAGGAGGATGATCCACTGAAGGACCCTTGATATTGATGACTATGCTTATGAACCTTTGCTCTTGAAATTGAAACATAGCCTAGTGATGTAGCGTGCCTAAAAGTTACTTATGGGGAGCCTCCTTTTTGCTCAAATGTGGCCTCTCTTTAAGCCGAATTCATTATGTAAAAGCAATAACTTCCTCCCAGTGTGGGACATGACTCTTGGGGATGAACCTCCCTGGCACTGAGGGATTGCTACCAAGTACCAACAAGTAATGCATCTGGAAACAAAACAAAACAAAACAAAAAGAACATCTTGACCAAAAGGGGGGAATCTAAAGACAAATGAGTTTGTACGGTTAAGAGACTTCAAAGTAAGTCGGGAGGCCATCCCAGAGGTAGCACTTATGCACATCTCAACAGGATCTCATTGACAGCCAAAATAGATACGACCCCAAATAGTGAAGCTCCTCAGGGATGTGGAGACATACAGACACTACACCCAGGTCAGACAACTCAGGAATTTGGCCCCTTCCCAGCAGGCCATAATCTGGTATTTATGTTCCCCAGTGTGACTAAGTTAGACTCAGCAGTGGTTCCCCTATGCATGACTTTTCTGTCCTTCTATCTGAACCTATAATTAATACTAGAGTTGGTAGGTGTACATCCAAGAGACTTAAATCTTTGGGTTGTGCATGTACCAGCTGAGCCCTGAATCTCAATGGAATTGCAACACCTACTCTCCAGTTCAATGGACCCACCCAGGACAACTAATGGGGAGGAGATGATAGACAAACAACATACAAAGGAACCAAGAGTTCCTACAACTACAAGCAAGAGAGTTCCAGCCATCAGATGTATGGGATTGAAGTCCCCCTCAATTAATGGTGGAGTGGGTATCACCATCCAAGAGCCCTAAGTATTGGGAAAGAAACCATGGACTAAAATAAACTTACTAGTATTCTACTATAGACTTATTGTGATTCTAGCAATGGAAGAAATACTATTGTTCTGGAGGCAGTGACCCTTGGATGTTCTGGGGTTAGGGAGAGGGAAAAACAGGTATAATAGGGGAGGCATTTTCGGGACTTGGGAATCATCCCAAATGACATTATAACAAAAGATACAGACCATTATATGTCCAGCATAACCTATGGGGTCGAATGGGAGAGACTGTAAACTACAATGTAAACTATAATCCATGCTTTATGACATTGTTCCAAAATGTGTTTATCAGTTGTAATGAATGTACCACACTGATGAAAGATGTTGCTAATGTGGGAAAATGTGGGAGGAGTGGGGAGCGGGGCATATGGGAATCCCTTATGTATTCTCTGTAACATTTCTGTAATCAAAGTATCTTTTGAAAAAAAAAAAAAGTGGGGGAAAAAAAAAAAAAAGAACATGGGCTATGGGATCAGACAGCCTGGGTTTGAATCCTTGTTCTACCACTTACTAGCAATGTGAGTTTGGGAAAGTTACTTAACCTCTCTGTGTCTCAGTTTTCTCATTGGTAAATGGAGATAGTGGTTAAATTATCTCACAGGGTTTTAGGATGTATTAAATGAAATAATCCACATGAAGTACTTCAAGGGAGCCTAGTGTATATGAGGGCCTCAATGCTAACATCAAAAAGTGAGGCAGGTTACTAGAGGGTGATGGAGGAGAAGACGGCCCACAACATGGCCAGCAGAAAACATGGTTGCAAGAGATTGCTGAGACCTTGAGTTTAACCTTGAGGTCCCAGGTTCCCTTTCTGGGACCTCCCCTTGGGCCCTGGATATTCCAAACAGTCCTCACCATTGGCCCCCACCATAGATGGGGTAACCAATAACCACTGCGGCCCATCCCCTTTTTATTAGCAAGGGGGTGAAATAATTAACAGTTTAAAAGGTAATCACACAAGGCAGAGTTCGCTCTCTCTGCCTAGAGAGGCCCGCACCAAATCTTGGTGTGTATTTCCGTCTTTCTCTCCCATTTCTCAGCAAGCTCTGTTCTTTCCCCCATTTCCCAAATAAATTCTTTTTACTGGCCTATCAAGAACCTAGAGAAACCCAACGCTACTCTGTCTTCAAAAGGACCAGAGAGTTCCAAGATGCTTCTGTACTTAGAAGCATTCACATAGGGCACTTTTATTTTTATTTTCATTCATTCTCTCACTTGCTCTTATTCTCTTTCTTTCTCCCCCAAACTGCTAATTTCTTCATGAATCTGCTCATAATTCTTTCTCTTTTCTCCTTCTTTTTCATTGCCACAGAACTGTACAAACCCATGTTGGTAATCATTAGAAATATATGTTGCGTATGGTGGTGTGATTTGGTGGTTTAGTTTCTGAGGTTAAAAATGGAACTAGGTAATGTATTTGGAAAAAGACTTTGAACAGAAGTGGGAAATATTACATGCAAAAGAATTCTTTCAGCTAAGAGATTTAAAGTGAGTTGGGAAGGTCATTCCAGAGGCTACACTTATGCAGGTCTCAGGAGGATCTCACCGACTGCCACAGTAAACAAGGGCTCAAGCAGGAGTGCTCCTGAGGGCTCTAGAGACATCTGGACACCATAGGCAGGGGAGACAACCCCAGGAAATCGGAACCCAGTTGATAGGTCTTACCTTAGAATATATATTAACCTATTTCCCCAGTGTAACAGAATTAGACTCATTTATAATTTCCCTACACATGGTTCTTCTGCCCCAAGTAAAAACTTGAGCCTATAATTAGCACTATACCTGTTAAATATATGTCCCAGAGACTTAAATCTTCCGTCTGTTCATGTGCTGGTTGAGCCCTGAATCTCAGCAACATTGAAGCCAGCAACCTACTCTCTAGTTCATAGGACTTGCCCAGACAACTAACAAAATGATGATGATGGATGGCTCCCATCCCAAAAAAACAGAGTATCTACAATGGCAAACAAGACAGCTCCATCCATCTGCCCCGTGGGATCTAAGCCCCCTCTCAATCAGAAGCAGACCTCAAAATCCTCAAGACTGAGGAATGAATAAACATAACGGGCTAATGCAACTATGGACTAAAGTAGATTTATTATTATTCTAGTAATGGAAGAACTTATAACATTGATATTAAAGGCAGTGGTCACCAGAGATTCTGAGGAGACAGGGAGGGAAGAATAGGTGGAACAAGGAGCATTTTGGGGACATTGGAATTGTTCTGCATGATATCGCAATGACAGATACAGGCCATTATATATTTTTTCAAAGCCTATACAATTGTACAGTGGAAAGTGTAAATCATAATGTAAACTATAGACCATGGTTAGTAGCAATGCTTCAATATTGTTCATCAATTTTAACAAATTTACTACACTAATGAAAAATGTTAATAGGGGAAAATGTGAGCGGGGAGGAGGTAGGGTATATGGGAATCCTCTATATTTTTGATGTAACTTTTCCGTAATCTAAAACGTCTTTTAAAAATAAAGTTTTTTTTAAAAAAATGGAACTAGCACAATCAATAAGGAAGAAATAAATATTAGCAAATTCTTTAATGACAGGTGTTGTTTTTGAAGGATAATCCATTTCAATAAATAAAGCCTATATATTCCTGAAAGTTGTCATTTATGAGATTATTGACTTAAGGTAGGTCTCAAGTAAAAAGATAGAAGGGAAAGAACATTCTGGATTTAGTAATTTATATCAGTTCTGACACTTAAATGTAAAAATCAATAAGCAGAATTGCTTGATAAAGTAAGGAGAACTTACTGACAATGTGTGGGAAAATAGATGATTTTGTAGAAACTTATCAAAAACAGTCCAGATTCCATCTTTAGTTATGTGTCCAGGTATGTTAGCAGTTCTGTTACATATTTCTATTTTAAAAATTTTATTCTTCTTTTTACAGTAAATTATTACACATTCATTCACTGGACAAAGTGTTTTTGAGCACCTACTTTGTGCAGAATACTGTCTTAAATGCTATAAAAAGTAAATCATCATGGTTGGACAACAGTGTGAATGTAATTAATACCATGGAATTATCCCGTAAAACTGGTTAAAATGGGTTGGGGTGGGGGAGTAAATCATCCACGGGTTTCCCAAACTCACAAAGTTTATTGCCGTTGTTGATGACACTATTGTTGACATTATTATTAATTGCACTCTCTGATTGAGAGCCACCTCCATCTAGCAGAGTCTCTACTGACCTGATGTCACTAAATTCTCACTAGCCTGCTATTCCCTTCTTAGAGAGGGAGGCTCAGAAAGTTTAAGCAACGTGTTGAGCCTCATTGAAAACCTACGTAAAATGAAGATCAAACCAAGCGAAGAATTTGAGGCAGACTCTGAACCCCAAACCCAGCCCTGGCCATTATATTTACTATATTGTGCTCCAAGTTCAGCTGCTGAGACATAAACAAATTAAAAGTTAAGCACACGATGGTATGAAAGATGGTAGAAAGCATTATAGTGTTCTCTTCCAAATCTGTGGCCCAGACAAGGGTTACTAATTCAGCAGGAAAAACTTCCTTGCAAAGGTGAGCCCAGATTGCCAAAACATTAGCATGCATGGAAGAATGCAGGGAAGGGCCCCTAAGCCACCGGTGTAAACACTATTCTAAACACAAGCTTGCAGATATCTTCTAAATATTGTTACTTATGCGTGATTAAATGCTCTTTGCAAGAACATCTGGGTGATGGTTAAAAAATGTGTATTCGGTAACTCTGCTTCCCATCTCTGGCCCTGCTCTGTTCCCATCCCCACCCCCATGGACTGTGATTCAATAAGCCTAGGTGGAGCCTGGGAATCTGCATTCAGCACCCCAGCCAATTAATCTACTGGCTATACCTGGACCACCCTTGGACACAACATGCTTTGTGTCTCGAGTATTTTACATATCATTTACAGTTCTACTGTATTAATATATTACATTTATATATTATACATGTTTTATTAATATACATTATTACAAAAATAGAGATTTTTAAAGGGATAATATTAAAAAAAAAAATTAGCAGTCTTCATACTTTCTCCTCACAGCCCAGTGGACGGTGCAGGGTTGGAGAGTTTCTGACACTGTCCTCAAAGACCCACCTCTTCCTTTCATACTCCTTGGAGACAGAAGGCTGGGTGGCTTCCGCACTTACTAGGGGTTCAGGCTCATTCTCCTGTGATCACCACAATTTTCCTTCAAACAATTTGTCAAAATAATCTTGGGGGTTTTGAAAGAAGAGTAGATAAGTTCTGCAGGTGCAGCCATGGAAAGTTTCTGCCACCCCATCATTAACAGTGAAGTGGGGACCTTGGCAAAATATTTGTACTGCTACACAATGACAACCCTACTTCAGGTGCACAAAAATACACTGTCATTCATGATATATTCACAAATTCTCCCTCAGTGGCAATCAAAATACAGCATGAAAACCAAGTTGTCATTCATTTCTGCTTTTACACAAGGATTCAAAGAAGAAGCGCTCAGAATAGTGTCAATGATTTGAATTTTGATAAGAGGTCAAATTTTGGAAGTAGTCTAAATGAGAATAGTTTAACTTACAAATTAAATTAAAATCAAAATTTATTAACAAACCCATCCCCAAAAGAGTACATGGTATTATTTCAGGGCAGGGCTAATTTGACCAAAATGTCTGTCATTTGTTAAATGAAAGTTTGCATTCCTAACTCTTTGATCAAACATTTATGAAAATCTAATGTGTCAGGTACTATCCTAGGGGCTAAGAATAAAAAGATGAATAAAATGTCATCCTTACCTCCTAGGGAAAAAAAACTCATGTGAACAATTACTGAGAATACAAATATAAAAGGCACTATAATGGAGACTTGGATAAAGTGCCATGAGAACACCTAGAAGAGAGATCAACTGTGCACACAGATGGGGAGATAGGTAAAAAGGAAGGTTGTATGGTTTTATGGTGACATTTAAAATGGGCTTTGGAGGAAAAAATAGCTTGTCTTCATAGAGAAGGTAGGAAAGAGAATGCTAGACAAAGGTATGAGCTGTGGGAGGGAGACTGTGTGGACAAAGAGAAAGTGGTCCAGGTCATGGCCATCAGCAGAGGGAAAGGATTCTGCCAAAGAAACTGAGAAAGCACAGCTGGAGAAACAGGAGGAATGCCAGGAAATGGGTGTCCCAGAAGGAAAGGCCAAGACGAGAGGAGGTAGTAGTCTACAGTGGCAAATGCTGTTGAAGACGAAGTGAGATGGATTTGGGGCCATGGGGGTCAAAGAGAATCTTGGCCAGAACAGTCATGCACCAAGGCACTGGGATGGCAGGGATGGAGGAAAGTGGGAGACAGAGAAGAATGGTTTGCAGGGTGAATGACTGGAGATGAAACAAAGACATAATTCTTTCAAGAAGTTTGGCCATGAGAAGGAAAGAAAGAAGAGTAGGTAGAGGAGAATGTGAGGTCTGGGAAAAGGCCACTTCTCCCGTTGTTTTAAAATGAGAAGGACTTGCGTGTATTTAAATGAAAACGGAAAGAGCCAATAAATGGGGAACATAGTGAGGTCATCAGGAGGGCCGAAGGGGGTGAGAACTGAGCTCCGGATTGCAGGGCAAGGCCACCTCCTCAGGAAAGGAGGAGGAAGAGATGGCGTTGAAACAGATACTTGTGTGGGACTGGTGGTCGGAGACCAAGGGAGTCATTTCCTCTTAGAAGACAAAGTAGCCTCCTGAGACTAAGTGTGCATCTATCTACATAATATGTTCCTGAATTGTTCTGCAGGTAGAGCTTCTGCTTTCCCTTCCATGCTTAGTAGAGTTCAGACATGTAGAATATGCCAAATAAATAACTCTTGGCTAATTGAGTGAAGAATTTTTCAACTCTGCTTTAGCCAATAAGCAAACACCAGAGGGGAAATACAACTATAATTCTGGGAAGGGCCTGCCCTATAGAGAGACAACTGAAATCAGATCATCATTTTTATTTGGAACACATATTATGGAAAAGAAAGTAGAAATTCTATTGGTCTGAACGTAATTGGGTGATTGTCATGGCATTAAACAAAAAGCTTTCAAAATGAAATCCCTTTTATGTTTCTCTAACATTGCACTTGCACCTGCATACACAACCCAAGTCTGAAATCTTTTTGCTTCTTTGATGGTTGGAAGCCTGATTTTTTGGCGATATGGGGACCCAGGAGCCATGGACAAGAGAAAGGGTTAAGTAAGGATCTCTAGCGAAGCTTGAACTTGTTCTTTGAGGAGTAACAAAGAGAGGAAGCACAACCTTTGTGGAAGGAAATTCCCAGGCCCACTTCGGATATTCACAACCTGCCCTGTGAACCCCTGAGGGGTGTCTGATAATAAACACTTGCAAACAAAACAATCTGTAAAGGCGTTTTTTACTGACATTCTTGCATTTTCACCAAAGGATCAGAACGCCTTTTCCTGCATCTGCGGCCCTGGAGGGGGCCTGGACACCCACCTGCTGGCAGAGCCCAGCAAGCCTGCCCCTGTTTGGGCTGTGTTTGTATGTGCAGGTCTCCCTTGCCCCTTATGTTTTTTACTGTGCTAGGATGCGGTTAGGGTAACTGGAACGTAGCTCACAGACCTTGCATGACACGTGTGTGGTAGAGATGTGTGCCCACCTGATACTTACCTCTTCATCATCCATCATGACCCCCAGAGAGAACCCTGAACGCTGCAATCTTGAGTAATCATGCAGGAGTGGTGAGGGCTTGACAAAGTCACAAGAAACTGCTAGTAAAGTGAGCCTATTAAGTAACAAATTGGGCTTCTTTTTCTGCAGTGACCAAAACAACACACACACACACACACACACACACACACCAACAAACCTGGGGGACTGATAATTACATTGTTATTTCTTGTAAGGTGCTCAAAGTACATTGGGAACAAAATGCAAAAACCTTAAGGAAAAGTGTAATCTGGGTTTATTTGTAATATTGTAACTTATTTACCCTGAAAATATTTGAATGAGTTAAGAAAGGATGTGAGCTCTATTGCATTCATTTTTAGATGAATAAATTGAAGATCAGCAACTGGCCTGAAGGTAATAGGGAAGTCCGCAGCGATTCAGGTGATTCAGGTGTCTGATGCCTGCTCTGCGGGGGGGGGGGGGACACGAGACATTGGGGCCTTGTGCATGTACATTTGTGCTTTTTCTTCCTGTACTACTTTCAACAACTCTTATTAGTTGCAAACCAAGCCAGGATCCTCACCTGCCGTACCTGTTTCGGGGCTAGACTAAAGTCCACTTCACAGCACGAGTGAGGGGTAGATACACGACTACAAATCGAAAGCTGAGCCTTTATGTTTGAATGGCATCATCAGCCCCTGGGATATTTTTAGATGAAATAATCATACATGTCTACTCATTTGCATCTTCTCAGAGCTGGCAGACGACCTCCATCTTGACCCCTCGCACTCTGGCCTGTAAAGTGCAAGGGGATGACAGGTTCCAGATTTCACTCTAGGCGGAGCTAACATGAGCCCTCCACTCCGACCTCCTTCTGCCCTTTGTACTGTAACAATGTGTGGAAACTCAGTCTTGTTAGAGGAAATTCCCAGGGCCGTAGTATGGACATTAGACAGTTGCTTTGCTGTGCCGGGCAGACTGATGTGCATCTAAAAATAAACATGCTGGTCTGCACGCATTTCTATGATTTTGCCCTGCACAGTTGGTTATATTTCAAAGGGATTTAAAAAAATTTTTTTTTTTTTTTAAAAAAAGGAAGTCTAGATAAACCTTGAGAATAGAATACATCATGGCCTGGTTTCAAGTTGACAAAATGTAGCATTCCCTAAGGCCCATTTCTGTTGAAAGGACTACTGTTTTTATCCCAAGATTTTAAAGCAGTATTGATGAGAGCAAAAGCATGCTCACATGCTGCCCAAGCACCTGCAAAATACATGCGGGTGCAAATCTGCAAAACCAGCCAGTTCTTCAGAGTCTACCAAAGATAGAGCGTTAGCAGAAATCCCTGGGGTAGCTTGGAGCAGTTGATGATATGTGTAGGGCTCACCTAAGCTAAAGTCTCCCTTTCTCTAAAAGTCTCCAGGTCCTTAGTTGACAGAGAAACTATTATTTATGTGACTCTGATCATTTAGCAGAAAAAGAAAGATGGGCGAAAGGCAATGGCCAATGAACTTGACTCAGAGTAGCCAGACAGCTCCAGTCAGCTCTCTCCTCTTCCCAAAAGTCAAATTTCCCTGCAATTTAGAGGATGGGAAACCAATTAATTTGTATCTTTTCTTACTCTATTTCTGAGTGGCAAATAATATATAATGCATGTAAGTAGAGCAGAAATTGGGAACATAGCGCTGAGTCTTGCTGTTACTTGCCTGAGTTTGGTTGAAAATGTACCAAAACATGACGATTATCCATCCAAATGTGCTGCAGACATATTTGGATATGTCTGCAGCACAAGAAATAACCCATAATCTAAAGAGTAACCCAAGAAAAGTGGTTTGAAGTGAACTTTTCCCTCCTCATTGTTCTCATTTCTTTTTTGCTTTTTCCTGGAAGTCCAACCTAACTCTATTGTTGTTACAAAGTCCGGTGTTTTAAAATTAGTGCAGCAAATAGGTGGCAATAGTAGTGATAAATCCATGGTGGTCACTCTTTACCCTGAGAATTTTTTTTGCAGACCTTTGTTTGGTGGCTTAGATCATAGTACTTACACCATGAGACTCCTGACAGCTCTGAGCTGGAAGGGGTCTTAAGGGTCACTGCCTGGACATTCCCCAGTGTGGACAATCCTTTGGGAACACCCCGGCCTCTGGACCACTGCCGGGGACAGGGCGTTCACCATGCCACAAGGCAGCTCACTCATTTTTTAGACAATTCTGACTGTGGGTAACTCCTTCTGCACATTGAGCTGAAGTGTGTTACTCTATAATTTCCATTCGTCTATCCTTTGTTGGCCTTCTCTTTTCCCACATTGAGGAACCTTGAAATTTAAGAAGGCAGTCTTTCTGTGCCTCCTTATTTCAAAGGTCCCCTGTTTCCTTCAAGTATTCTGCAAAGGACAATGATCTCATTTTCACTATCTTAACCAGATTCCTCTTTCAAAATCTGATATATTTCTTGAGGCAAAAAATTAGGCATTAACCTTCTCTATAAACTTGTCTACTAAGGTACATATCTGCATTTTTAGGTACAAAACTAAGTTTAGGCAAGATACAACTACTTGTTTAAGGAACTGAAGTTGAGGATTCTAAACCAGATCTGCCTCCTTTTAGCCCAGCACATGCATCTGAGTTACTGATTAAAACAAAAAATGTTGACCCAGGGAGAGCGATGTCGTCTGAGACCTGTGGAAGGCCATAGAGACCTCCCATCCCGGTTACCATCCCTTTTGTGGTTATAGCCAGGGCTTGTTACAGATATTAATGTTAATTTGAAGAGTGAGGAAATGACCCGCAGAAAACACTTCAGTTGCCAAAAGACAGCCCTGGACAAGGTGGCATATGGGAAGTACAGAGGCAAAGAAAACACGGGCAACAGGAAGCAAGAAGGAATTCCGGAGGTGCAGGAGGCATCTTTGTTTGGAAACTGAGGACAACAGAGAACAAGATGAGAGGACTCAAAGAGAGAAAAGTGGTTACTTGAGAGTGCCTAAATGGTTTGCCTGTGCCTGAAGGTTGTGCCTGGAGAACAAGCAAAAGGTTTTTTTTTTTCTCCAGTTGTCCATGCACCCCCATGGAATTGCAAAGCGTGGGGCAAATGATATTATGGCCTATCCCTGACATTTGCTTCTAAGTGAAATCTGTTGAAAACACAAATCTTTACAGTGAAAAAAGGAAGAGGCCACATGCTGTCAGAAAGGGGGTGCAGGCTTGTAGCTGTGCCCCAGCGAGGATCAGGGTTACGGGGCAGGTTGTAGGTCTAGAGGCTTCCAGGTTTTTTCAGCACCATTTGGTAGAGCTACTTCCTTTTCTCCTCCGGGCTGCTCTCCAAAAGCAGAGATCGCCTGAGGATGACGCTGCTTGCCTCCTTGTTCTCCCACACCTGCTCTATACCCAACCACTAACGCCAATTGGCTTCCTCTATGCTGCAGGCCACTGCTCCCTAGCAGTCATAGCTGTACCCTGGGCTTTGGAAGGTACCAAAGAATAACAATAATGTCTTTGGCTGAGCACATGGGCATGGCAATGAAATCACTCCCTTAAGCTCTCTTTGCCAGTTTGAGTCCAAGAATATAAACCATTGTCCTTCAAATCATCATGTAGCATGAAAGAATGTGATTTGAAGTCTCCTTATATATATGGCCTTCTCTGTATACCCACAAAGTCAGGGGCTTCTCTTCCCTGTATTTCTCAGTCTTGTTCACCACGCGAGAAAATTAAAGTTCAGAGAAAGGGTGTGGACTCATCCAATGTCATGTTGCAAATGAGTTGCAGGTTCAAGGTGAATTTCAAGGACCCAAAGCATAGTCTGGCTTCTCTCTACTAAGTCACACTAACTGTAAACTCCTAGGGCCTTTATTTGGATGTGCTAATGTTGATGAGAAATCATGCTTCTTTAAGTTTCCCTTAATGCATTTGTAGAGAGAGGTAGGGTAGGGTAGGCCAAGAAGTAAGTTCTCTAGATGGAGAGTTGAACTTACATGTGAGCCATTTACCATTCCATCCCCAGTGCTAGCACAGTCCCTGGGATGTGGGAGGTGCTGAAAAATGAGTAAGTCCTGAGTTGGAGCAGTGGAGAATGAAGGGCACTGATAAGCAAATACCTAATGGGAGAGGCTTTCCCAGAGACAGATTCTAAGAGGCCTGGCACATAGCAGGCACTCCAAATAGTTGGAATAGCTGAATCCATCAAAGTCTCAGAAATGAGAAGTATGGGAAAATGTTATAGGGATTGGCAATCTCCATAGAATCTACCAGGAAAACTTTAAATTTAATTATAGATCTCAATCTGATAGTTACTTTGGGTTCTTCAAACAGTATATACATTCATTTTTTCACTCATTCATGAATTCAACAAACACTGACTGAGCACAAGCTATGTGCTAGGCATCTTTCTAAGTGCTGTGGATTCAGAAATAAAAGACCAATAACTCCTCAAAGATGACAATAAACATAGCAATCATCATTCAGTGTGCTAAGTGACAGAAGCATTTGATGTAGGACTATAAAATCAGACTTGAGGGGCCCTTAGTAGGAAGTGGGCTGGATGAGGGGGAAGGAAGAGAAGGAAATCGGAATGTAATGGGTGGAGAAGGTAGGTAGAGATCTCCCAAGCAGAGAGAAGAGCACACATACACGTAGATAAGTATTGGAGTTCACTCATTGGGGAAATGGAAGGTATTCCACACAGTTGGAATGAGGAAGGCTGGGTGGAATGTCAGGGTCAGCTCTTGAAGTTCTTGTTCCCCTTCCTAAGCAGGTGCTTCTCAAACTTCAGTGTGCATGTGAATCACCAGGGACATGGTTAAAATGCAGACTGAGTAAATCTGGGAAGGGGATTGAGAATTTGTTTCTCTAATAAGCTCCGTAGTGATGCCTGATGCAGCTGGTCCTGGGACTACACCTTAAGTAACAAGTATTGGAGTACAATTGAAATATTTCACTGAGGACAGTGACATTATCAGAATTGCCTCTTTCCAAGAATCCTGTGTCAGGATGGAACAGTGGTGACTGTGCTGAGACAAAATATAAGTGGCAAGATATTGTGAGCATTTGAACTAAAGAAGCCAGGGAAGAATAGTAAATGCTCAATAAATAGCTGTAAATTTTTTGAGATCTGATGAAGTAGATATAAAATATTTCCCTTAGAGTTAAGGCTAGTTTTGAGGACAAAATGGAAAAGAAGAAATAAGAGAGGCAAAAGAAAAATCCAGAGAAATATGTAGTGCTATTTGAATAAATCTCTACCCCTCTCCAGGTCTCAACTGACACCACAATGGATTGTCTTGAGCTTCAAGAATGACCAACAAGAGCTTCCAGCAAAGGAGCAGGCACCATCCCCACAGACGATGACCAGAAAGAGTAAATAAAAGCCTCTCAACTATCACTTGGTAGACGTTGTCACTACTTGCATTTAATTTCTGGAAGCCATAGGAATAGCAGCTGTTTGACAGGAAATTCTTAAAAATAACCTGGAAGTCCACCAGATCCCTGGGCAACGTGCTTGTTATTTTATTGATAAGTCTTAAGTACCCTAAATTAGAGACCCCTGTCTGTTTCTGCTAGAAAATTCCTGTCAACAACGCTAGTACATCTTAGCTAAAGGAAGCACTCAGAAAGGAGTTTAAAAAAAACACAAAACCTTCAAGGTAGGGGTCTGTGTCTGTGGTGCTGAAAAGAAAAAACAACTGCTATTTTTTTTTCCCTTATGCAGAAGCCAAAAGCACCCAATGCCTACTGAGATTTGTCCTGCTATGAAAGTAAGAATCGACTTCTCGTTCTATGTATTGCGCAGGTTGGCATTGTTTATTGAATGATGGACAATACACAAAAAACCCAAATGCTATCTCTGTTTTTACTCGTTTTCCTCGAGTCCTTTTCTCACTATTTATAGTACATCAGTAAATCTCAACCAGACACACAGGTTGAAAACATGCAGTCACCCAGAGATGCCATGTGAACATCCACATCTGCTTCAAAGCACCTTGACTTCACATCCCACAAGACAAAACAAAAGGATGCAGGTACCCACCTTTCTTTTCTGTGGTTTGCAGGCTCTTGGAATTTAACCCTGTACTGAAGATCTTCCCCCAAACCTCCTAAGTGAGGAGAGACTTAACTGCCTTCCATCCAACAACCAAACGAGGTTTCATTACACCAGGCTTTGGCTCCTCTGGCTGCCACAGGCTTCCAGATCTTAGAGAGCAGAGGAGAACTTCCTTCTGTTCTCTGTTGTGTGAAAAGCTGGGAGACACTGTGTGGCTGGAGGTGGGGGTGGAGGCTGGAGGAAGGGAAGTGATATGGGAACTATAATAAATATGAGATCCTCTCCACATGATTTCCTGCATTTTGTGCCTGATGCCTCTCTCCAGGCTCCCTAGAGGAAATAAGACATTTAACCTTGTCCTTTGGCCGCTGGGAACAAGAGAATAAATATACCAAGAACCATGAAAACCAGAATGAGCCAGGCAACAGGCAGGGTGCTGATGGGCCTGCAAGCTTTATCTTTTGCCAAGTACTTTCTTCCTGAAGTTTCTCCAAGTGTTTGACTCTGCAAAAGTCAAGAATCGTCTTCCACTGAACTGAAGTATATTTTGGCCGCAGTCCAGATGTCGGGTTAGTGAGCAGCCAGCAAGAGGCAGGTCAGAACAGGCTCCAGAGCATGGGTTCCATGGCCCGGGAAAAGAACCCCTCTGCCTTGTCTTTGGACCAGCTGGTGGCATTGTGTTTCTAGTCCTGGGACACTTCCTAAAGTCCTCGGGGCAATCTGCTCTAGTGTTTAAGGAATTTTCTGAGGTTACCATCATCCATAGATGATTGGAAGGAGGGCCAGCTATATAATTTGCAGGACTCAGTGCAAAATGAAAATGTGGGCCCCTTTTTTAAAAATCATTAAGAATTTCAAAACAGTGATGGGCAAACATTTCTGCAAGAGTGAGGCCTTTCTGAGCGCACAGCCCTGTGTGACTGCCCAGGTCACACACTCATGAAGGCAGTCTTGGCTGGAGGGCATGGAGGAAGAGGGCTGGAACTATGTGATGCTTTGATTTTCACAAGCTCCCTTCTCAAGAGACGTGGACTGTCTCCATTTTCTTCTGTGGGGTGACAGCCCTTGAACATCAGTGGTCCCAGAAGCTGGTCCAAGAGGAGAAAATGCTGGGTCACTGGTGTGAGCAGGCACAGACCACTCATCACTCAGCAAAATCACACCAGTGGTCTCCTTGCCGACCCTCTGGCTCAACTCCAATCCATTCTCCTCCCAGTGGCCAGAGCAATCTCTCTTAAGTGCAACCCACGGGATATTATTCCCACACAAAAAATATCTCAATAACCTAACAGTAAAGGCCAAACACACTAATATGGCTCATAGTCCCTGCAGGATCTGGCACTGGCTAGTCTCTCCTACCTTAAAGCCCACCTCTACCTCCTCTCTCCTTCTCAGGCCCTCCTCTCCATCTCTCCAATCATGAGAACCACTCTATCAAGAATCCTCTGCCCCCAACTGACAATCCTTCAAACCTCCTATCCCCCAGAAAGCATTTTTTCTGATATCTAGGCTTCTTTGGTGCTCTTCCTTAGCAAACCAAGCTTATCTCTTTCATAACACCCCCCACTCAAAGTGGTGAAGTCCTGTATACTTGTCCTTCTCTCTCTGGCTGGTCTATAAACTCTGTAAGGTGTGGGCTGTGTCTGTTTCAACACTATATCCTAAGGACTGGGACCCACAAGGGTCTGATTTGTATTAGTTTAATGTTAGTAGGAGGTGCATCATTATTTACAGCTATCACTTTTTTGGGAAAGGGAAAATATATGACTCAGAGGAAAATAGATGGTCCTTATAGTTTTACAGTTTAGACTCCAGCAGGCAGAGTAGAGCAACCTCACGGGCAATATTGCAGTGCTGGGGTTAATGCTGATTAAGGTGCAGCAGTGTGTAATGTGCACTATGTTATCACAGAGACTATATTATGAGTAGGCAACAAGCTCTGTTCAGAAGATGAAGCCTTAGACACGGTCTAAGAATGAGGACCAAAGTCAGTAAGGGTGAAGGAAAATGAGGAATTGGAGGTGAGAGGAGAGAGAGACAGAGAAAGGAGATGTCAAATGTAAGAATTTAACTTCTGTGCTTTGCTTGGAATTTTTTGGTATTTTAAAAGCCACATATTCATTTTTCATTTCTTGGTTTTGGCCCCTTCCATGACAATGCTGGAATAGGAATGTCTGAGCATGTGCTATGGTTACTTTCCGTAATTCCTCCAAATCAAGGTCCCTCTGCATATTTGTAAGAGTTGTATCTGTTGAGAAGCCTTGCCAAGGCTGCTTGACTGGGGTAATGTAGACCCATAATCTAAAACCTGTAAAGATAATGTAAATATGCATGATTCCCAACATCTAGTTCTGTATAGTTAATTGTAATGTTATATATCATATATCTCATCCATTAAACCAATACTTTGAATTCCTTTGTGGAGTCTCAATTTTGTTCCTAAGTAATGGATTTTAGTTCTATTGAAAATGCAAGTGTCAGGAAACATAGTGAAAGGAAAAAAATGGGAAATTACTGGGTGATTCATTTAATGGGTTTTTGAATTAGGTTTTGTATTGTCTAGCAGACCCTTTGGGGTGAGCTGGCTCTGTAGGGATGTACACTTTTGATTATCTTTGGCTGTTTTACAATTATGAATGATAAAGAAGCTGATAGTAATGCAAATGATTCTTGTCCATTGAAAAGCAAAATAATTTTGTTCAGTAGAGATACAATTGATTTCCACCCTGTAGAAATGATTATTCCGAACATTACATTTTAGTGTTCTATAGGATATCAACCAGTTTTGCATCTATTAGCAAACACATTTCAACATTCCTGATTATCTATATAAATACGTCTGCTCTTGAGATATTCCTTTGAACCAGTTTTAGCATCTTATTGGTCTCCTCATTATTTAATGAGTTAAATATAATCTTTAACAGATGCTTATTTTATATTTGTATGAAAGTCATAATTTCATCATTTTGAGAATTAGCTTTTAACATAAGATAGATGAAAAATAGTGATCACTGCAAGTTGTGTCAGGAATTTGCAGGGGCAGAGCTCAGTTTTTTTCCCTTTATCCACACATGACTTTTATTGTTATTAATTTTTTTTTTACTTTAGATGGACTCTCCTCTTTTTTTTTTTTTTTGAAAAAAGCAGTTTATTGAGATATATTCACATACCATACAATCCTCAGGCTCAGTTTTTAAACATCTTGGTTAGTTTTATATGTCCCCCAAGTATGTAAAATAAAAACAGAATAAAGTAAGCACCTTGATGATCAAAGTAAATGTCAAAACTGCCACTGCTGAACAATTAGGAGAGTACAGAGTTTCAGTTAGGGCAGAAGTGCAGGCAAAGTTCAAAGTGATAAATGCACACACATGGGGCTTGCCAGATATGGTGAAAGTGGCCTCGCTTTGAACCCACTGAAATTAGTACCTTGGAGGCTCAAAGTCCTTAATTAATAAAGGGCACATGTTTCCAGTGTTCAATAGTTCTTTAATACAGTATTTTCAGGAATTCTAGCCACATGGACAACTCTGCAGAAATGTCCTACTATCAATCAGCGATAGGAAACCCTTCAACAAAGGGGACAGTAACACTTTGCCAGGAATAGACCAGAAAATATCAATACATTTGTGTGACTTGGTTTCCCTTTAGTTTTTACATTTTTGTATTTTTAAATTATGTGATTTCAATACATATTTTAAAAAATATGAGAGACATAAAATGAGTTATTCTTAAGGAATGATCTGATCAATCAGTCCAATTTGCTCCCTAAATCTCTTCATTCAGGGTAAACAGCCTCTCTTAGCTGTTGTTGTTTTACTTTTTTTTACTTTCAGAATGAATTTGCCATTAATTCCATTATGGGGGTGAGGGGTGACACTCCTCACAGTTCAGTGGGGAAGAAAAATAACATGTCTAACAGTTGAGTGGGGGAAGTTCTGACGTTTTCCTAATAAGAATGATTCCTGACTTTTGCGGTGATCATGAGAAGTATAAATGATCATGGCAAATAACAGAACAAACATGATCTGCTTGGTGCTCAGAAGTCAGTTACCACAAACATATGGCTCTTTCTGCAAGAGCTCTAAGTAGCCAGGAGAAGGGAGGATCTGCAGCCAGTTTGGTCTGCAAGTACACATAGGGCTGAGGCTAGTCTTGTTCTATTTGCCAACTACTAACATCACATTTGTCAGTTAGAGATGAAGTGCTGACGACTTAAAGGACTAAGACTTAAAACCTGGAATTAGGGACTAAGGGCTTAAACCTGGAATTCTACAACTTCCATTATTTCATCGAAAGATCAAAAAGAAAAGTATATAGCATGATCCCAAACTTGTAGCAGGAGGAATGTACACGTTAAACCTCAGCAAGATTATTCTTGGGAAAAATAGAAGTGTTCACTTAATTAAGGCAATCGACCAGTATCACGTGATTTGTTTCCCTTGAAAATAAAGGTGTTAGTGAAAATGCATTGATTAGTTAAAAACACCAAGTGTTTAGGGAATTAGGAAATCTCCTAGAGTGCTGAGTGTAATTTAATAAATCACTTTGGGGAGCAATTTGACAGCATCCAGATAGTTCAAAATTCTGCTTCTGGTCACTGTATATATTCTAGAGAAATTCTTGTTCATGCATGCAAAGAGAAAATAAAAGGGTGCTCAATTGCAACACTGTTTGTAATTGCTGGAATTGGAAAAAATATATATGCATCACTAGAAAAATGAATTTAAAAAATGAGCTAGATTTATCTATATCAACATGAATAGATCAGGAAAACAAAGTGAATAAAGGGCAGTGGAACAAAGCCAAAGAAAAATACACACAGGATAATGTATAATGAAAAATATACACCATACAATTTGTTTGTAAGTACATATTTGGTTAGGAAAAATAAAGAAACATGGACTGAAAGGATACATACTGTGGTGGTTGAAGCTGTATGTACCCCAGGAATACATATTCTTAAATTTAATCCATTCCTGTGGGTGTGAGCCTGTTCTAAGTAGGACCTTTTGATGAGGCTACTTCTGTTAAGGTGTGGCCCACCTCACTCAGGATGGGTCTTAATCTGGTTACTGGAGTCCTTTGTAGGAGAATGAATTTCAGACAGAGAGAGAAAGCCACAGATGCAAGAAGCTGAAATCAACAAAACCCAGAAGAGAAGGGAGAGACCAGCAGATGCTGTCATGTGCTTTGCCATGTGACAGAGGAGCCAAGGATTGACCGCAGCCGGCCCAAGAATACCAGTCTTCTGGAAGAGAGCATCACCTTGATGATGGCTTGATTTGGACATTTTCTTGGCCTCAAAACCATGAGTGAATCAATTCCCATTGTCCAAGCCGACCCATTTCATGGTATTTGCTTAAGAGCCTAGGAAGCTAAAACACTAGTGGAGCAAGGAGGAACAGAATGGGACCAAACAGGATAAAAGAGATTTTTTCAGTTTATTCTACATGTTTAACATTACAAAAAAAAATTTAATGGCAAAGTAATAATACATTACCTAAAAAAAATTAATAGTTATTCTTTTTGCCTGCTTCTCGAAAACAAAAACAGTCAGTAAAATATCATTTTTTAAAGATAGAGACATGCTGAGTCATAAGTTAAACATGTTCCTGTCTCACCCCCTCTCCCCATAGCCATGGTAATAAAAAAATGATTAGAGAAAGGACTCTAGGGAAGAACATAATTGTCTTCAATCCTTGATGAAATTCTGTCTCAGATTTGTTCACTTCTTCCATGTGAAATGAAACCTTGTGTCATCTGCTTCCCCTTAAGGTGCAACATTTTATTTTCCAGGTGCATGCAGTAAGGCTGTTACTGAGTTTACTCAAAGCTCTGCACCTTTCTCTTTGACTACACCCTTTAATTTAGTTCACAGGAGACTGTTTAAAAGCTCAGTGACTATATCTGAAAACTTCCAAGAGACAACTTGCTTCAAAAATAGATGAATCTTTGGAAGTTTGAGGAAGAAATTATTGTATTTTGATGATGAGAAGAGGAACTTGTTTTTAATACTTTAACACAAATAGTTGCTCAGGCATTCAGCATCTGCATACAAATCCTGTTTGTTCTGGTTACTGGGTTGGATTGGCTTATGGAGATTTAAACCAGCCATAAACCAGCAAGGACTGAGGATGCACTGAAAAAAAACTGTATGTATGTATGTATGTATTTTTGTTAAAGGGGTAGAAGAGGAAGCTCTGGCTCTGTGCAAAATGTCCTAAATTTCTTTAACCTCTATCTTCCCTATTAGGTAAGTGATGGTCCTTGTCTTATCCTCACTCCCAGCTTTGCCATTCTACATCTCAGATGGAGAGGTGAATAAACAAAAAGAGAGACTGTGTCTTTATCTTTTTAAAAATGAGACTGAGGACCTTTTAAATCACTTCACCACCCTGGAAACATTAGTGTGATGATGTCCCAGGTCCCTGGTGATACAGATCTTCCTGGGTCCCTGCACCCTCGATTGCAACCCCCTGAGGCATTTCTGCTGCTCCACCAGAGTGCACAGCACTGGGATGGGTTAAAGAACCACGTCCCAGGAGCCCCTGACTCCAGACTCCTTTCCTTCTCCTTGGTTGCCACATCCTGGTTATGCACACCTGCCACCCTAGGAACAAATCCTCAGATCCTCTCTCCTGCCCCTCCATTCCTCTCATATGCATCCATTACCGCTTGCTCACCACCCCTGTTCTTTGAAGGCTGGCACCTGGCTCACTTGGCCATCCTTCTCTGTGATTTCTGTCTCCTCGCTGATAGCGCTTTCAAGACGCTGCTGTCTCACTTCTTTCTGCTCCTCAATGCCAATGACTTTCATCCCACTTTAGCAAATTGCCATATGTTGCCACAGTGTCATCACCTGGAACTGCTCTACCTTCAAAATAGAAGTTGAAGTTTGATTCTTTGGGGGGTGGGGTGTCTTTCACCTCTCCTTCCTTGCTTCCACCAGAACTTCCCATTATAGGGAGCCTCTTACACCTCCTTTCTCACTCTTGCATCTACTTCAGGCTCCTCTTACCTTCCTACTGAACACAGATGCCAGGGATAGAGCTTTCAATACTCTCCTGGCTCACCTTATCTTTTTTTTTTCTTTTCATTTTACTGTGCCACTGGCATCTCCTGGTCCTGGGGGACCTACCATTCCATCTTTACTGCTCTCTCTGCCACTGATGGGGAAAGGCACAAAAGGTTACTGAAGAGGTTTTCCCACTGAGAACCACAGCTGGGTCCTCATAGTTGCTTGGCAAGGTTTTCCAGTGCTTGGTAACCTATTTGTGCCGTTGAGCTAACCTTCTCCTATCTCCTTCATAACTATGATCTAGCATATTTATCTCCCCTTTTTACTTACTCCTCAATCCCTGTGCCTGAAATCATGTAATATCTCTTACACTTGAACATTAACAAACCTTTCTTTAACTCTGCCCACCCTTGGATTACCATTTAATCTTTTTTCCTTCCTTTTACCTCCAAATTTCTAAAAATAAAATGATAATTATTCAGTCTTTTCCTCCTTTTTCTAAAGCTCTTGTAATCTGTCTCTCCCCCTAAACCACTCTCTTTAAAGTCTACAATGACTTTGATTATCAGGGAGCATTACTTGGTCTCATCTTTCTTAACTCTTTCTTGAGGCTTTTAATATATTAACCAATAATTGATTGAAACTCTTCTATCTTCTACCTTGAGTCTACACCACCAGGAGTATCTACCATCTGATTTCCCATTCTATCTCCTGATATAGATTTTTGTCTTTACTCCTCTTTAAATGGAGGGATTTTCCAAACTACTGGACACCTCTTGTCCTGTTCTTTGTACAATCATTCTTCTATTCACTAGGTTCAAACATGGGGTGGAATAATCAGCTTTTCCCCAGTCCCACATCAAACCAGTTTCCAGGTCCTGCTGATTAGGTTGCCAGCTTTTTCTCCTCTCTTTACATATCTGCTGCCATCACACTATGCTTGCATTTATCACCTCCTGCTTCAACTACTCAGAAATTATCCCCAGTCCTTTTTCCCCTGAACTCCCTCCTCCAAGCCATCTAACAATTCCTTCTGCAAGATTGCTCTCTGGAAGTACTGCTATGGTTTTGATACTCCCTCTCTGAAAATCTTTCTCTGACACCTGTGCTGCAAACATGCATTGCCTATCAAGTGCCTTTACTCCTTAGATTGTCATTCAAAACCCTCCCAGTGTATGCCTAGCCTACCTTTCCAGCTTAACTTTCTCTGCTCTTATGAACTTAACCTTGGTTCCAGTCAAAAATGAATCTTCTTCCTTCCCTCCAACAAGCTATGCCTTTACACCTGCTGTTAGGAGCTGGTCTTCCAGCTGAAGATATCCATCAGAGTCTCAAACAGGTCCACATCTCCATCAGGACGTCTAGCTCGGAAAAATAATGTCAGAAATAATCTCTAAAAAACTCCTATAACTAAAGTCCTAGAGCACATTTTGCCTGTATCACTTTGTTAGCTCTTGCCTGTCTTAAGTATTATCTATTTATGTTTTCATAACCCAGATGTCCTAATAAATAAAAATAATAATGCCTAACACTCATTGAGTGCTTCTATACACCAAGAACTTGACATGGATTAACTTATTTAATTCTTCCAACAAAGAAACCTAAGGGATGCTGCCAGCCTTTCTTTCAATATGAAAAAGAGAATGGCTGGAGTTCCCATTCTAAGTATTATGGAAAATCTACCAAAGCCCAGCCTACCCATCCTCCACACTTCTGGGATTCTCAAAGAAGAGGGCATGGGCACAGTTGCATCCTTCTGAGTCATCCTCACTGGAGCCAGCACTGGATGGCACCACCCTGAGCCATCACTCTTGGTTCTGCTGTTGAACCCCAGGCAGTCTATTCCCCCAGCATAAGGCTGAGAAAAAGGAGAGAGGTAGTTACATCACAGACTAGAAAACGACTTATATTGATCCCTGGACAGCATTATCCTAAAGTTCCTCTGTCACCAAAACACAGAGAAATTTTTCTGGCCAATGTTCTCCCCAAGTGTCCATCTGCATTAACTGCTTGGGCCTCTCTTCCTTTCCAGATCTTGGCTCCTCGTGGACTCCATCCCCTCACTCCTGTACAAATTCTTAATTCCTCTCACTTCCTGATGTAAAGCAATTCAACCATCTTTTTGTTTTGCACCCACCCATCCAAATTCCCAGAGAGTTTCAGCTTTTTTTCACCACCAAATTGACTCAGTTGGGGTATCTTCTAAAATAAACAGCTAACTTTATGCTATTCCTTTAGAAAGCAAAGTGCTGAAGTAAGTTTATCAATTTAAAAAGCAACATTTTATTTTTCTTCCTGGCCTATGTATATATCTTATCTTCCTGGCATATGAATTCTTATCTGTCAAACTGTATTTTAAGCATCTTGACTTCATCTTAACCAGCTTTCCCCTCTTTGTGCCAAATATTTGTTTTAAGTGAATTAATAAAAGAAAGGATGATAGAGGGCATGAGGACACTGGGCATTTGGGACTGATAAAGAGGGGAACTGCTTTCTATCGATGACTGCAGGAGCCTATATCCTTATCATAGTTGCAGATGAACCAAAGCTGGGAGACAGAAAAGTGGATAAGAGCAAAATTTGGCAAGATCTTGAGAGGAGTGTAACTGTTCCGGAAAGTGCTGCCTCTTTTCTTGGGCCTAGATTACTAAATGTATTCCATAAACACTGAACATCTTTGGAAATGATGTGAGATTCTCCTCTCACCCCCTTTTATTATGGAATGAGTGATGTAGGGGGAATAAGCTGCCGCCGAGTTCTCCCTGGACTGAACCCATGTGCCAGGCGTGGGCAGCACTCCCTTGAAACCACTTCCTCTGCTTCATCACTGTTGAAATGATCTGAAAGCTGGTGTTTCAGTTCATTCCCAGGAGATGACTTCCATTCTTTCCGTATCAGTAAGCTGCCACTTCTCATAGACACAGTAATGGTCCCAGCTACTAATTCCTCAGATCAACTGGAATTTATAAAAATATGTTCTTTATTCCTATCCAAGAATCATAAAGAATCTTCTTCATTTAACTTGGCTTTTTCCTGGTCATCTCCAGCTTCTGTAAAGAGAAAATCTGCCAACACCACCAAGATTCGGCCATTCTGTTCCATACTCTGTGTCGGGTTTTGCACACAGCACTAGGGATAGAGAGATGCATTTTGGGAGAAATACCACCCCTGCAGGCCCAACCCTAACATCTGTGAACCTGGGGAAAGAAGCCATGTGGAGGCTCATGTTCCTTATGTGTCAATATCTAAAAATTATAAATCAAACTAACAGACTGTTAAGCAAAGCATGTTGCACCTATCTACCTTGGCAAATATACTTTCATGTTGACAAAATCAAAAGTACATGTTAATGGTTTCTAAATGACTGACAAATCAGCAAAATATCAAAGGTGGCTTAAATTTATTATTATTGCCCAGTTCTGAATGTTCTCTTGATATGCCACGCAAGTTTTGATGAGTAGTAAAATACATACATATAATTTGTAAATTATATATTTCTTTAACAAAATTTCATTTTTCTTGCCTTAATTTAAAAAAAACTGCTAATTATGTTGCAATAACCAAGATTTTCATATAATTTTTGATCTGTGGATGTAACACCAGAAAATGCTTCAAAATATTCTTATTTTATCACATAAATTACTATCACATATTGTGATTTTAACCATATCTTAAAGCAAAATTTAGCTCCATATGGTATTTTTAAAATTTCCTTTCTTCAAAGTTTCAAAGCTGGGATAGTATAAAGTAAACTGAAAATAGCACCATATTGCATTTGTTTAAATATCTTTTCAATAGAGAGTACACCTTTATCTTTTATGACCAGAAAATAGTCCTTACACAAATTTCTTTCAGGATTATTTTTATGTGCATCTTCTTTTTTATAATCACATACAAATTTTTGTCTCCTTTTTTTTTTTTTTTTTTTTTTTTACTAGGAGCTACCGGGGATCGAACCCCGGTCTCTCCATATGGTAGACGGACGCCGAACCTCTTGAGCCACATCCGTTTCCCAAATTTTTGTCTCCTTGTTCTAATCAATTCATTTTTATTGTTATGCTACATTTTAATTTTTTTATTAGAGAAGTTGTGGATTTACAGAACAATCATGCAAAATTCTTGTATGTGGCATGAAGTTTCTTTTAATTTAAGAAAAAACATTTTCTTTAAAATTTTGTTTTAACATTTTAACCTTTTTTCTAAGTGAAATGGCCAATCTGTTTTGTCTTGTTTTGTTTTTGGTAAAATTTTGCTATCAGTTCATACCAAATAAACAAGAGTTCATTCCAAATAACATGAGTAGTGCAAGTCCCAAATTAATTTAAATTTCTGCTGAAGACCATAATTTGCTCTTTACCTGAAACTCTTCTGTTGTTTTACTTAAACTCTCCTATGCACCTATCTTGCCTAAACTAAATCTAATTGCTTTTGACAGCATTCAGTTGGCATTACCATGGTGTGTCTAAAATTGCTGCATGGCCACCTTACTGTGTGTTTTAGTGTTCCTTCAGTTTCCATCTTTGGGCAAACACAAAATACATGACATACAATCTTTGAATAGTTCCTTAGAATGCCACTGTAATCCACAAACCAAGGCCTTGTCTCCTGGTAGCAAACTCAAATTTTGCGCTGAATATTGCACAAAGAATGTTTCTGGATTTGGGGCCAAAATTCTGGCTTTTGCATTTTTTTCTTCAGGAAGCACCTGAGCAAAATTTTCAACAAACTTTTAAATCAATGCCTAAGATTGAAATTTGTTTTTCAACTTCTCATGAAAGTCAAAACTCTTATTTTTTACAACAGGAGTAAAAAACAATGAAACAAACTAGAGATAATGGCAACTAAATGCAGTGCATTATCCTAGGCTGGATCTAATAATGGAGGAGAAAAGTCCCAAAAGGACATTACTGGGACATATGAAAAAATTAGAATATTGACTGTAAGCTTTTTATCAATGTTCAATGTTATCTTGAGCTTGATAACTATTTAAGATGACTACATAAGTGAATATCCATTTGTCCTCAGGAAATGTACATGAGGTATTATATATTCAAGGATCATGATGCATACAATATTTAGAAAATTGATAGGTAAATAAATAGACAGGTAGACAGAGGGATTGATGGGTGGAATGGTACAACAAATGTGGCAAAACGATAAAATTGGTAGATATGGACATTGGTGTGGGGGGGATGGAATGTTGGAATTCTCTGCGTGAGTTTTATATTATTTTTGCAATTCTCTTGTAAGTCTGAAATTATTTAAAAATAAAAAGGTTAATTTAAAAAAATACTAATGAAACATTAATAAATTTTGACTTCCTTGTTTTCTTCAAGTAGTTTTTAAAAATTCATGTGATAAATGTAGGTAGAAAATGTGACTTTGTCCCTGGTATAATCTAGTTGGACTGAGATATATATACTTAAAAATTTTATGTATTAAATGCTCTCATTTTATTGTCCATTAAATTAATAGTCTCTTTTAAAATTCTCCAACTAGATAGTGATCATTTGTTTCATTATGTTTTTATCTGTTTTACATGTTTGGCTATTTTAGCATCAAATTGTGAAATCATTTCTACTTAAGAGAAAATTTCCATTGTTTTCTGTAAATACTGTGCTATTATTGCCACAAAAAACATCATCATACTAGGATAAATATTGAACACAATATTATTTGTTTAAGAATTTTAATCCAATGTTCTATTTCAGTGTTTGAATACTATCCAATTTTTCTGTTTATTCAGTCATTTTTTTTTAGTTCCAATAATTGCTGTTTTGTGTGTGTGCACAAATGACCTTTCATGTTCTTTCTTTTTTTAAGATTTATTTATTTTATTTATTTATTTCTTCCTACCCCCTCATTGTTTGCATTTGCTGTGTCTATTCGTTGTGTGCTTGTCTTCTTTTTAGAGGCACTGAGAACCGAACCTGGTACCTCCAATATGGGAGGGAGGCACCTAATCACTTGAGCCACCTCCACTCCCTGCTTTGCTGTGTCTCTAATTATGTTTTCCCCCTTGTGTCTCCTGTTGAGTCATCTTGTTGTGCAGCTTGCTGTAACAGTCTGTGGCATCAGCTTGCTATCTTGCTCGTCTTCTTTAGAAGGCACCAGGAACCGAGATTGGGACCTCCCATGTGGTAGACAGGAGCACAATTGCTTGAGCCACATCTGCTTCCCTCGTGTTCCTTTTATTGAGAGTCTAAGAGTTTCCAGTTACAGATATCTTCAATGTCTAAAACTGATCTTGAGAATGGGTTGTAAAACATGCAACAGTAGAAACATAATTCTTTAAATTTAAATGTAAAAACTCATTAGTTAGCGGGCAGATGTTTTATAAAAACACCCACAAATTTTCATGCAGAGTTGTCTACAAATAAAGGGTATCTTTAATTGGATACATTATGATCCAGTCCAATATTTATATCCATAAATACATATATTTGGAAGACAAAGCCATTTTGTTGTATCATTCAAATTATCAAGAAGGACTAGAGCAAAAGTTATGTTTTCTCAGTGATGATTCTATTCATTTGCAAAGTCCCAATATTCTCTTTCTAAAATATTTTGCCTGAGATGCTTAAATCTTAGCCTATCACAAATGTGATAAGACTTAGCTCTTCTGCTAATAGGATGGCCATTCCTCCAGTCCCATGGGTTGTACACCTAGAGTAGTCTTTGACATATTTCTCCTCCTTCATCTCTTGATGGAGGTCAGTTGCCAGGTCTTGACAGTCTTACCTCTTCAGTGTCTCCTATCTACACTGGTGATTCTGTTTCCAGTTTGAACTATCACACATCATTTTCAGACTTCCAAATTGGGCTTCCTTCACTTAGGCTCTCCTGCTCTAGTCAAATCACTCCTGGTACCATATTCATTTTCCAAAAACTCAGCCTGATTTTCACACATTGATAACCCATGCATCTTTCAAAGTCAAGCTCAGTTGCTTCCTCTTATGTAAAGGTTTACCTGACCTTAAAACCAGAGGCTCCCTCCCTCTTTGAATCTCCTAGTCTTGTCTGGAAAGAACATTCTTCCTGTTTTGTTCTTGTATTATTACTTCTCTTATCTTCCTCACTAGACTGTGAGCTTCTTGATGTCAAGCCCTTGGTCTCTCAATTCTTTGTCTCTCCCTGTATCTCTTACATGTCACTGTGTACAGAGGCAGTATCACTAAAAATTAAATTAAACAGGGATTTATAGAAGCCCCCTCTTCTAAATGAGCCCTTTTAACATCCATTCAAACCAAACATTTCATTAAAATTTTTCTTTAGTCTCATTCAAGGAACTTGTGGCTCTGGTAGAACTTACCCTGAGGAATTGTAGGCAACCTGTATTATCAGCTCTCCATTATGTGGGTAATGATCCAAATTCTGGAGCTGTGGACAAACTCATGCTAGTCTATTGTATTAGAGTGTTTGTAAGGATTAGGAAGTAACAGACAGCAGAACTGACTTTGGGTTCTTTCCTTCAGTATTACAGAAGGGGGAAAAGAAACTGACCAAATTATTACTTATTGCCCCAAAAAGACTTCTTCAATCCTCCAAATCTGAGGATATTGGCAAAATAGCAGTAATACCCTATAATTCTCTCTCACTTAACAACTCCCAAATATTTCCATACATATGTGATACGCAGAATATTGTGGGGTTATTGTCAGGTATTTTTAAGCTAGTTTTCATATGACAAAATAGACTAACAAATGGGGGAAATGGTTAGTAAATGGGAAAAAGGGAATTCCATCCATCCAACTAGCATTTTTTTTTATTGCTTACACTCCAGATACCTAATCTAAGAATAATATTATTCTTAGAATCAACCCATAGAATACACTCAAAATTTTCCAAAGTTATGCTATTGGAACAAAAAATAGGATTCTGGATTGGAAAGGTCCTTAGATATTATCTATCCTTGGAGTAATAAATGGGTAATATCCTAAGCATACCAGGTTACTTAATTGGTAGCAGCTGCCTATAGCACTTAATTGAGAAGGATTATAATTACAAGTCAAGGCTGAGTGGGAAAGAGATCATTGATGGATTAGCTATATATGATTAGCTCTATAGGAGTGGGAAGAAACAGTATATGTGCATTATATTTGATGAGCCTAATCTAGTTCCATTCTCTTATTTTGTGGGTGGAGAAACTGTCCCTCAGAAAGTTGCATTGACTGTTTTTAAGAAACATTGTTCACTGAGAATCCATAACTTTGGATGTACAGAACAGTTCTATTTCTATTTCATGATGCTGATATTCACATATACAGTTATTCTGGATGCCACTGATCATTAGAATCTCCAGTTTGGGTAGATAATGACCCCTAAAGAACATATACAAGGAAAACAAACTGCTGATTCGGAGAACACTTTTTAAAATTTTCATGGGTGTGTAAACACCTGCAGGAAAGAGAAGACTAATGCTTTGCAGGGTGGGAGATTGGGAGAATACATTTGTTTTCAAAACTTCCGTTTAGAAAACCTCAAATGGAGTCACAATGTCAAACAAGAGAACTCTAAGTATGTTTATTTCTGTTTGTTTAAATAAGAATATTCTAAAATATTATGGCTACCCACTGTGCTTGCTTCCATGTTGGCCAACATTCTATCTTCCGGAAGGAGAAAGGAAGGACAAAACTTGAGCCTGGGAAAAGTGGAAGTAATCTCTTTCCCTAAAGCTAATCTCCTTGTGAAGCCATAAATATGACATGCTGTTAATGGAGGAGAATTAACTTACCCCTCATAAATATCATTCTTATTTCACTAGAGTGGATATCTTCTCTAATGTCCTTATTTGCCTCCTAAAGAAAAGATACTTCCAGAAAAGATGCAGACATTCTGATGAAACTGAGAAGTTCCTGACTCAAAAATGCATACTTTTAAAAGATTTACTGAAGCATATCATATTGAAGACAGAGCAGGCATTTATTTCAAAACTTTGTTACTAGTCCTCTGAAATGGTAAGGCAAATATTTATCCAATCCCTTAGGACTATCACCACACAAATTTGATTTTTTATCTACCTATCAGTCTCAGAAATGGTAAGTTATAAAAAAGTAGATTGAAAGGTACATTTGTAACTTTGTAAAAATTTGAAATGGAAAGCCATTTTTCCATACACTACGTTATTGTTTTGGGGGAAGAAGGATTTCCAACAGCATGGTATATATTTAAAATTTAAATATTCAGTGAAAAATCTCAAGGGTCTGCAGTTAATTATTACCTTGCATGATTTACACATGACTCTACCTCACAAAGTGCTGACATAATACAAAATATTTTCAGAAACAACACACCTGTAATGAGCGATGAAGCAAAGTAAGGACAATATAACCTTGAATGGTTCTTCAATCACTGGCCACTTCTCACTGATGTGAGACTCAGTCTAAGCAAAATTCTGAAGTGGGTGGAGATTGTCTTTGTGTCTTCAGTATCCCATTTTTTGCTCCTTTTCCATCTCAAGTGGGTCCTGTCATCCCCTTTCAGGAACCTTGCTACTCTCCTGTCAAACTTACCCTCATGCAGTGATCCTCACTATTTTATTTTTATGTCACCTTTTCCCAGTACATTTGCTGTCAGGCCTCAGCAGTAATTGTATAACAAAAAGTGGAGTTATTATTCTTCCCAACCTGTTAAGTGGATTTTAGGGCCCAGCAGAGAGTGTGCAGGGGGAAGGAAGACAGGCAGGGGTATGCTTTTGTCAGGCATCCGCCTGCCTAGAAGCCTTGCTGCCATTGAATTTTCTGTCGGTCCATCACCAGCAAGAGGTCAAGAAACAGGTTGAGTATAATTCTGAAAACAGGCGCATTGACTTCTTCTCCCACCAGCTGTTTTGGAGAAAGAGCTTTAAAGCAAATGGCAGGATCGAGGTTTGGGATTATCTGTGCAGTTAGCTTCCAATAGTGAGTCAAGCCTTCAGGGTTTTTTAACCAGTTGTAGGATCTTGGGCAAGACATTTCACCTCTCTGGACCTCAAATTTCTTGCTGTGAATGAAAATATTGAACTCCATGGACTCCAAGATTCCTTCGGACCCTCAGAATGGATAATTCTATGTTTATTACACAATTGGTGTATTACACACATGGGGTGAAAGCACAGAAACAACTTTATTTTTGTCTCCTATTGCCCCTTTAAATTTATCCAGTGGGAGTCTTTCCTTTGCTACTAAATAAAAGCTCAGGCCTCAGATGGCTCACTCTCAGGATATAGAAAGTTCTTTTGTCACCCTCGCTATTAAATACAGACCCAGTCCTGTATAGAACCACAATTTCAAAATAGATTTAAAGATAATGGCTCCTATTCTCCATCTTGGGGAGCTGGGAATTGAGGGAAGAGTGTGCAGTCCTCTCACTCTCTCGACCACCCACTAGCATCTGTTTCAGACCACTCTGGGATGGGAGGGGCATTGGTAGGAGTTGCTATTGTTAGAGGGAAGAGATTAAGGGGGTAAGGAGCCCAGAAAAGTTCGTAGTGGACTGATTTCTTGGTGTTTAAAACTGGCTTGCTTATCATATCATGAATACTTTTGGTTCTAAAGAGATTCACCCTCGTCCCCCCATCTCACCCAGCCCTGAAGTCTCTCCGCGGCCACTCCCTTCAGCTGGGCCAGTGCATCTCCAGTTCAGCGGGGCCCTTGCTCCTCCAGCACACTCTTTGGAACATGGCAACCTCCCCTCATGATTTTTCTGCTGAAATCCCATCACCCCTCCAGGTTACTCTCTTGGAAGGACCTAAGATAACTTTATACTGACTCTCCCACATGTGGCCTGTATTTGGTCCAGGAGAGACATTCACCCCATCCTTTTTTGTGACAAACTTTGAAAGCCCAGGAGGACCAAGCAGCCATTAATCACCCACGTCCCTCTTAAGGCACCCATCCAAAGATTTCAAGGTACTATTGATGCCCCCTTGACTTGAAGAGAGAAATAGCTTCTACCTCTCCTCCCTTGAGGGGCTAGTGGTGTGGGGCTCACATCTCAGCTCTCTCTAAATAATTTATTCAGTTGATATATATTGATTGAGTGCCTAATATATAGCAGGTAATAATCTAGGGGCTGCAAAATAGAACAAAAACCCCTTGTCGTCATGTTGCTTCTGTTCTAGTCAAGGGAAACAGAACCAAATATGTAAGTTAAATATATCCTGTTTGATAGTGTTAAATGCTGTAGAGAAGACTTAAGCAGGGAGGGGAGACAGGGAGTAGAGGTGGCTGTGACTGGCTCACTGCCCAGAATGCCCTAGGGAAGGCAGAGTTGTGGGTCAAGAATGTTCTGGATGTCCTGGGAAAGTGAGATAAATTCTTAAAGTATCAAGCAGATGATAGTGGTGCTAAGGGTAGGAATGGGGAGGGAGAGCTGGGAATCTTATCAGGAGTACACACAGTCCTGGGGTCTCCATTCTTGTGATGATGGTGGGGTGCTGAGGCGGGTGGTCTCACTCACAGGTAAGAGGGTCTTGTTGTGTTGTAGACCTTCTTGGGTATGTGTCTGGTGGTTCCTACTGACCATTGGGGAAGGCATTGGCTTTTCTAGAATCTGCACCTTGCTCTCTAAGCTCCCTGGCCTGATTCAAGCTCTCCATCTCTTGATGGGTAGGTTTCTCACAGCCAGAACACCGGTGGTCCAGAATCGTGACCTGTATGATACAGTAAAAGGAGGGGAGGAAAAGCCAACATTTAATATTTAGTACTGTGAATTAGTACTGTGATTTAGCACTGTGGCCAGCACATTACATCTTTTACTTCAGCAGTTCTCAAACTTTTTCCCATAAAGCTCCCATCCACCTTGCATTAGTGTCGTACTTTTGTTACAATTGAAGATAGTGTATTATTATTATTGTACTATTAACCACAGTCCATTGTATACATTAGGGTTCTCTGTTTGTGTTATGTAGTCCTATGGTTTGTTTGTTTGTTTAATTTTTATTCTTGGAACATATATACAGCTAAAATCTCCCCCTTTAACCACATTCAAATATATATTTCAGTGCTGTTAAATACATTCACAATATTGTGCTACCATCACCACCATCCATTACCAAAACTTTTCCATCACCCCAAATAGAAATTCTGTACAATTTAGGCATGAGCTTCCCATATCCTTCCCCCCCTGCCCTCGCCACTTGTATCCTATATTCTAGTTTTTGAACCCTTTACACTTCTAAATATTATTGAGGAACCAAATGAGTATTTGATTATGTGAGATATCACTCAATATTTACCATATTAGAAATTAAAACAGAATTTAAAAAAATTTATTGTTGCAAAACAAGTTGCACTTTATTTTTGTTGTGTTTCTGTAGAGGTGCAAGGAAAATTAGAAGATTTCAAAATAACAATTTATTGGCTGATAATGAGGCTACAAGGATTATAGCAGGGAAGCGGCTGTGGCTCAATCAGTAGGGCTCCCGTTTACCATATGGGAGGCCCCGGGTTCGGTTCCCGGGGCCTCCTGGTGAAGGCAAGCCCGCCCGCACGGCGTGGTTAGCTGACCCAGCGAGCACAAGCAGCAAGGGGGGGATAAATTAATAAATAAATAAAATCTTAAAAAAAAAAAAAAAAAAAAAAAAAAAGGATTATAGCAAGTATAAATGCAAAGAGCTCAGCAGAAGCACATATTGCACCCTTAACCAAATACCTTAGAAAATTCTAAAAAACACAAGTATACACCAAAACATCTTCCATCATGCATCATAGCAATGAAATTATCACACATAGTATACCTTCTAGGAAACTCCACTGTGCACTGTGAGAAAAATGAGAGTGGAAAAGGCAAACAATGTCTTAATGAAGATGATTTGAGCTAAGAGACACCTTCAAAGGGCCTTTGGGACCTCAAATGCTCCCTGAGCACACTCTAAGAACCACTGCTTTATTTCAGTGGGATCTTCACAACAATCCATCATCCCTGTGTGGCAGTAGGAAAATGACAGAGTGAGTGAGAAGCAGAGTGAAATTGGAGTCTAGTTCTACTTAATTCCATAGCTCTTACTGTTACACCCTACCTTTCCTACTCTAGAGCAAGTGTTATCTTATTACCTGTGTTCTGACTAAGTCACATGCTTGTCTGAGGGTGGTGGTCCCAGTGTCTGTCAGCATGCCTTGTAGAGAATAGATGTCCCTTCCCTAGGGATCAGGGCCATCATTTCAGCTGCGTGCATATTTATCTCCACAGGACACTGAGAACCCAGCTCTTGGTTTCTATCATTCTCCAATCAAAGGAACCAGGGCTCCTTGGAGAAATGGCTAATTCTAGGACTGGAGTAGAAAATATGCAAGATGAATCTGAAATATTTTGTAGTGCTGGAAAGTAAGGAAATACTCCAAAACAAACAACTTGAGATGGTGTAGTATAGCTCTCCACTCCACGGTGTCGGTTGCACATAGTGACTTTCTTCCAATGAGTACAGTATGGAAAGAGGGGGGAAAATGTAATTTCACAATGGAGAAATCTGGCAAACACTTCCTCAGCCAGATGATCTAGACAATCTCAACTGTGGTAAGTCATGATGATAGTATGTACTCTTAATATGATATGATGGAAAAGGCACCTTATCTCTGTGATTTTTTCTCCCAAAACACAAATCCCAGTCTTATTATGAGGAAAACATCAGAAAAATCCCAGTTGAGAGGCATGCTACAAAATACCTCACTAGTATTCTTCAAAACTGTCCAGATCCTTAAAAACAAAGTATGAGGAACTGGTACAACCAAGAGGAGCTTAAGGAGACAAGGTGACTAAGCACAGTTTGGTGTCCCGGATTAGACCCTAGATCAGAAAGAGGACATTAGATAAAAACTAAGGAAATTTAAATAAAATACTAACTTTAGTGAATAATAATGTATCAATATTAGTTCACTAATTGTGATAAATATACCATAATCATTTAAGATGCTAATAATAGGGGAAACTGAGTGTGGGATAAATTACTCAGCAATTTTTCTGTGAATCTAAAATTGTTCTAAAAATAGAGTTTAAAAAAATCACTATATGCAAATATTCTCAGTGACTTGATTTTGTGATAATCAGGGTAGGCTAAACATTTGTTATATTAGAAACCATGCATGTGTCCCCAGACCTAGTTTTTCTCCCTAAGTCTGGTTTTTAGGATGCTGGTGATAAACTAAGCCTGATTTATTACATGACTATTCTGTATGGGAAAAGACTGTAAATTTGGGTATCTTTGGTCAACCTTAAGAGACACAGCAGGGGGATGGATGTGGCTCGGGTGGTTGGGCGTCCATCTCCCATATGGAGGGACCTGGGCTCAATCCCTGGGACCTCCCGGTAAAAATAAAACAAGAAAAATATAGAATGTGCGTGGGCCACCAGGCCCTGCGCACGGGTGAGCGGCCAGGCCCCGCGAGCCATGCAGCAAGATGATGACATAACTGGAGAGTGACACAAGGGAGAGCCAAGATGAGATGCATTGAAAAACCAGGAACTAAGGTGGCACAGGCAGTAGGATGCCTCTCTCCCACATCGGAGATTCCAATGATCGAATCCCAGTGAAGACAGGAGGAGAAGGATGATAAGAGAGGTCAGCAAATGAACTCAAGAGAGTTGCCCCGCGAAGGAACACAGAAACAACAAAAAGGGCGGGGGGAGGGGGGGGGCGGCAGGTAAAAATGGATAAAAGTAAATAAATAACTAAATCCTTAGGAAAATGTATAGGGGAGGAAGATACGGACTATAGTTAGTAGTAATACTTTGACGATGCTCTTTCATGATTTGTTAACAAATGTTTCACAGCAATGCAGGGTGTTTGGGGGGGAGGGTGATGTGTGGGAGCCCTGTATGATGTTATGCATGTTTGTTTTGTAAGTTCACGGTGTTTACTGAACACTTATAGTTTATGTATGTTCATATATGAATGATATATTTCAATAAATTGTTAAAAAATTTTTTTTAATCACCATAAAAAAGGGGAAAAATTGACTCCAGACTTTTCTGAGTTAGTGCATGCATCAGGAAATTTTGGGGAAAAAAAAGTCTTTCCCTATGCCTAATCTGAAACTATGTTGATTTGAGTCTTTTGTAGACCCCAGAAAATTATGATCTTAAGCTAACCCATTCTTGTGCATGTAAGCCTAGTTTTTTTTAGACTGTTTGGCTCGATTCAGTTAAGGGACCTTTGATTAGATCACTTTTGATTAGACTGTTTTAAGGCCTTTGATTGGACTACTTCAGTGAGGTGTGAGCCAGGGTGGGTCTTGGCCCCCTTGCTGGATCTTGTATAAATGGTGAACTGAAAGCAGAAACACACAGAAGACAGCTGCCATTTTATCCTGTCATGTGAGAGAGGTCTCTAGGATCTCCTGCAGCTGCAGAAAGACAGAGAAACCCCAAGAGGCTGAGAGAGAGAGGCCAGATGCTGGAATCAGCAGAGCAGCGAAAGCTGAAGCAACGAGGTCTCTAAGAGACTAGACCCATGAAGCAGCTCAACGCTGAAAAAGACAGGCCCAGAGGAGAGGGGAGAGACAAGCAGGCTGCCAATATGCCTTGCCATATGCCTGATTGCCCTAAGCTGCAATTTGGTGAGACAGCATCGCTGATGATGCCTTGATTTGGACATTTTCACAGCGTCAGAACTGTAAGCTTTTATCCTAATAAATTCCTATTTTTAGAAACAGGGAGTGGATATAGCTCAAGTGATTGAGTGCCTATTTCCTACATAAAAGGTCCCGCATTCGATCCCCAGTACCTCCTAAAAACAAACAGATAAATTTGGGGGAGCTGGTGTAGCTTAATAGTTGAGCACTGGCTTCCCACATATGAGGTCCCAAGTTCAATCCCCAGCTCCAGGGACTCAAAAAAGTAAAAATAAAACAAAACCAAAAACCATTTCTGGCATATTACTTTGGCAGCCCTTAGCAAACTAAAACAGAACCAGATAGCTTTTGGATGTGCCAAAGAAAGCTTGAAGTTTAGTTGGAGAGAGAGACCACTGCACTGCTCTGCATAGCAGTGAAGAATTGTTGGTCTTCATAGAAAGAGTGAAAGGAAGATATAGATGAGAGTACAGCAAGTGAGAAACTGCCCTGGATGCTACATGTAGGCATGGGCAGTGAGGTAGGTGAGGATATCAACAAGTGACTTGTAAGGACAGAAAGTTTAATAAGCTCTTAGGACTTCAATACTGTGCTGGGCCAGGTTGTGCTGTTACTAACCACACCCCCTCAACTCACACACCCACGTTGCACAGATGCCCTACATATACACACACCTGCACAAACAACCAAACGCATTGCCCCAACCCTTCAGTAAAGTTTTCTACTCATGAAGTCTTGTGTCAATAGTATTTTGGAAAACCACTAGCATAATGGGGTATGTGGTAGGCTGAATAATGGTCACCAAAGTTACCCACATCCTAATCCCTGGAACTGGTGAATGTTGTAAGGGACTTTGCAGATGTGATTAAGTTAAAAATCTTGAGATGGAGAGATTATCCTGGATTTTTCAGGTGGGTTCTAAATGTAATCACAGACATCCTTATAAGAGGGAATCAGAAAGATTTGAGACAGAAGAAGGCAACGTGACAACTGAAGAAGGAGGCTACACTGCTGGCTTTGAAGATGGGGGATGGCCATGAGCTAAGGAATGCAGTTCAAAAAGTGGAAAAGGCAAGGAAACCAATTCTCCCCTAGAGCCTCTGGAGGGAGCACGGCCCTGCCTGCCGACACCTTGATTTCAACCCAGTGAGACTGATTTCAGTCTTCTGACCTCCAGGAATGCAAGGGAATAAATGTGTGTTGTTATAAGCCACCAAGTTTGTGGTAAGTTTTTACAGCAGCAACAGAAAATGAATGCAGGGTATGAAAAAGTTCAGCAGGTACAGAAGGTGAAAAAGCAAAGTGGAGGCTCAGAATTCAAGTAAAGCTGAGAGTGCCAGAAATGACCAAGAGAAAGGTAAGCATTCACTCCTAAGAATCGCTGGATTTTTTCCATATGTAGGTTGAGTATCTAATATGATTTAATTAAATATTGAAAGACAAGATAAGCTAGCAAGCAGGAAGACTCAAGGGTATCCAAGCAGCTGGTATCTGGGTTACAGACTAAGCTGAAATCCTCTCCAACTGTGAAATCATTCTAGACTTTTTGACCTATGGTGACATGACTGACCCTTCATCTGGACCCCTTTAGTCCTAAATGTATGTCTACTCAATGTTTAATCATTGCCAAATGAAAAAGGACAATCCTCTCTGGGAACTGGACCGTATTTTGATTCTTTTCATGACAATGAATGGAAGTTTTAGGCCTTCAAGAGAGAAGGACCAGTGCAGGGCTTTTACTGTTCTTTTAATTACTACCAGAGACAATGCTACGGAACACACAAATCCTACCTACCCTGGTTTCAGATAGGCACTGAAGGGGACTTAGGCTGAGCATACAACAGTCCAGTCCAGTGCTGCTCAGGATGAGGTCTGTGGATGGGAGCTCATTCATGAACTTTATGCTACTGGTTCATAAGTTCAGGAAATTAAGTATTTAGAAGCTTTTATGGCAATTTGACAGAATAATGGTATGTCAAGTCTAATAAAGAAATTGGAGCTTATATTTTGTATGTCTTTGGTTTTCTGTTTCATTTTCCTGGAAATCATTTTTCATTGCATTTTACATCAACCATTTTTTAGTTTCCTTGGCTGCTCAAGCCAACACTGTGAAATAGGTCAGGTTAAACAATGGGACTTTTTTAGCTCATGGTTTTGAGGCAAAGAAAAAGCCCAAATCAAGACACCATCAAGGCGATGCTTTCTTCCTGAAGACTGGTGTTCTGGAGCTAGCTGCTGGCGATCCTTGGCCCTTGGCTTGTCACATGGCAAGGCACATGGTTGCCTATTCTGACATCTCTCTTCTCTTCTGGTTTTCATTTATTTCAGCTTCTGGCTGCTCCCTCTGTGGCTTTCCCTCCTCTCTGTATGAATTTCATTCCACTTATAAAAGTGCCTCAGTAATAGGATTAAGTCCCATTTTGATTGAGTTAAGCCACACCTTAACTGAAATAACTCCTTCAAAAAGTCCTACTTACAATGGGTTCATACATACAGGAATGGATTATGTTTAAGAACATGGTTTTTCTGGGGTACATACAGATCCAAACCACCATACTCCAAAAATAAATGTTCTTTCTACATGCAAAATACATTCTTCCATCATAACATCCCCAAAACTTTACATTATTTCATTTATAATGCTAACTACACAGTCTCATCAAAATCATTTATGAGTGTGGTCTGTCCTGGTACACAATTCCTCTGTCTGTGGACCTGTGAAATCTGAAAACAAGTTAACTATTTCCAATATACAACTGAGGGACAGGCAGAGGGTAAACATTCCCATTCCAGAAGGGAGAAACTGGAAGAAAACAGGGGTTATAGGCCCCCAAACAATTCCAAAACCCAGCAGGGCAAACTCCATTAGATCTATTAGGACAAACTCCAATGTTTGTCCTTCAGGCCTGATTGGCAGTGCCACACCTTCCAAGGATTTGTCCAGTGGCCATGCTCTCCTCCAACATTGGAGTGAAGGCCACACCCTTTCCAAGAATCAAGATGGTGGCCAGGATCTACACAAAAACTAAGACATAGGCCCCACCCTTTCCAAGCATTCAGGTGGCAGCCTATTCCTGAACAACAGGTGGAAGCCCTGTCCCCTCCAAGTGCCAGGGCATATTACCTACCCCCTACAAATGCAGGGGCAGACCTGCCATTTCCAAACACATAGATGAACTCGCTCTCTTGACCCAGGGAGATCTCTTCAGTCAGCTTCCATGGTTCTGCCCTTGAAGTGATCCTTCCTTCAATTTGCCCCTTCTCTGTTCCTTTCAGTCCAGGCTGGCAGTGGTTCCACTCAAACAAATTTCACAAAAACTTGTCAGTTTTGCATGTAGTTCACAGAGATCTAAACCATCAAACAGAAAGCTTTTCCACAGATCCTTCCTGGATAAGTGCATTTCCAGTCCTGTCTTCCACGGAAATTGCTGATTGGTTCCCTGCTCAGTTAAATCATCACATAGAGCCCTGTTCTCTGGGGACTCACTTTCTGAAAGCTCAAAGAAGTCCCTGTTAGAGCCACTCCATCTGTAGTCTATATGGATAGGCTCAGAATTTTCTAAACCATCAATTTATGTGGTTTTTTTTTTTTTTTTTTTTTTTTTTTTAATGCCCAGGAACTCAATTCTCAGCTTATGCTTTTACTTTCTCATTTCACTACAAGCTACAAGAGAAACCAAGCCTCACTTTCCACATTTAGATTGGAAATCTCCTCAGCTAAATGTCCAAGTTCATTGCTTTCAAGTTATGCCTTCCATCCAACATCAAAACTCAATTTCACCCAAGTACCCTGCCACTTTTAAATAAGGAACATCTTTTCTCCAGTTTCCAATAACACATTCATCATTTCTTTCTAAGGCCTCATTAGAGATACCTTTTGCATCCATATTTCTACCAACAGTCTCTTCAAAGCAATCTAAGCTTTTTCTATCAAGCACCTCACAATCTTTCCAGCCTCTACCCTTTACCCAACTCCAAACTCACTTCCACATGTTTGGTATTTGCAATAGCAGCATGCCACTCTCCTGGCACCAAAATCTGTTTTAGTTTTCTTGGCTGCTCAAGCAAATACCATGAAATGGGTTGGGTTAAACAATGGAAATTTGTTAGCTCATGGCTTTGAGGCTAAGAGAAAGCCCAAATTAAGGTGTCATCAAGTTGATGCTTTCTTCCCATAAACTGGCACTCTAAGGCTGGCTGCTGGTGTCCTTGGTCCTTGGCTCCTCTGTCACATGGCAACACACATGATGGTCTCTCCTGGCCTCTCCTTCCTCTTCTAGGTTCTGTTGACTTCCACCTCCTGGTTGCTTCTTCAGTGACTTTTATTTTCTCTCTATGACCTTCTCTATAAGACCTTCAATAGTAGGGTTAAGACTTATCCTGGGCCATACTTTACCTCAAGTAACCTCATCAAAAGGTCCTATTTACAAAGGTTCACACCCACAGGAATGGATTAACTTCAAGAACCTGTTCTTCTGGGTGTACAACTCCAAATCAGCTCAGCTATCAAAATATTTTTAATAAAATACTTTTAAAATTGATATAATAATATGCTTGTTTCTTTATTAACACGTTAAATATAAAGATTTGGAGGTGAGTCTAATAATTACCATTATTTAGTAAGTACTAATGAATGCAAATGATATTTTCAGCTACCTTTAATGACTAGTGTGAAGTGAAATATCTGTAATTTCTATTGGTGACAAAGTCACAGTTCCCATTAGCACTACTGTGTTTTGAAATGCTAAATTTCAGTTAGAGGTTCAAGAAAAAATATTATTAGTTTTTCCATCCAAGGTCATGAGGCCTCTAAAATTATCCAAGCTCCATGAAACTGAATCTCAGAACCCTTAGACTAGAAGGAATAGAGTACAGCCCTGTGTATGTCATTTAATTATGTGTGTATATGTCACATCTTTCAGCTAGCCAATGATATATTTGCTACTGCTTAAATGTATATCTATTGCTTTAATGATGTTTTTTAATTGTTCACATTCACTTTCCATGTCCCCCTGCCTGCTTCTGCTCAGGTTTTGTATCTTCTAATAGAACAATGGAAGCATTTTCTTTCTTTCCATTATCTTTAGCCCCAAACCAGACCTTGTGGCAATGTTTAAAGTGGAAGAATAGACTTCCTCCTTGGAAAGCCGGTTTTAGAGAGGAGAGTTTCTCAATAAGGATTCTTCTCTGCTTGTTTCTTGATCTTCTTGTAGGTATCAAATTTATTCCTTCATTCATTGAACAACAACATTATAGGATTTGTGCTAAGACTGAAACTATATAAATGAATGAATCATGTGGTCTTATATTCAAAGGACTCAGGATCTGGTGGCAGAAATAAACATATAAAGGATAAACTACCATATATGACAAAAGTATTCTCTCATCTTATGAAAACCCAGTGTAGTCCAGCATATTCCAGTCTGGAAAATCAGAAAATCATTGAAGAGGAACTCTAGCTGAAGCCGTAGAGAATTGGAACATTCAGAGAAAAACTCTCTTTCCTTCCTACAAGGCTACAAACAGACCCTAACATGTGGTATCAGGATGGGGACTCATATTTGCTACTTTAGAGACTCAAATACAAATTATCTTTCCTTTCTTCCATTTACTGTGGAGTTTGATCACTAACTCTCCTTTCAACCCCCAAACTCAATAGACACATAACATTGCTTTTTAAGACATTAGGTTGGGAGACTAACCATTTAACGGAGATGCCCCAAATTATTCCAAGGTTTCCACACTGAGCCTTTAGCAATTTTGCAGTAAATTACTTGGCATCATTTCTGACTTTATCATTTCTTATAGAACAAATAAATAATTAATGATTGATTCGATGGAAGAATGATTCATAAATCTTTAATACATATGGGTATACATACAAGCACATAAATTGGAAAGTGTCATGGGGAACAGAAGAGAGAACTGTCAATACAGAAGTAAAATAAGCACATATTGCCCAAGGAAATAAGGTGTCACTCCCCATCCCTTTACACACAGGGTCTGCCTCAACCTTTAGTATTATTTGGTCCCGGGACCCCTAAAAATTGTCTTTGGCTCCATGTCTAATGATAACTATAGCTGTTATGTATAACATCCAAGCAAGCTGTTTCTGATGTAGCCTTAAGTATTTTCTCAAGCGCTACAAAAGTCAGCGTTGCTGTTACTAAGTTTTAAAATCAGCTCCACCTTTTCTGCTCCATTCAAAGCCCAGGAGTGTAGGGGAAATGCTGCCTCCCTAGAAGACAGGCAGCGCATACACAAACACATGTGCACACAGGTCCACAGACCAAATAACCACCTAGAAGGAAGCACATTCCATTTCGGCTTGCCCAGAAAGGATTGGCACAGTGGAGAGAATTGAAGTGGAAAAGTACCGAAAAGATACTTAAAAGTTCTAAATTTTGTGTTTTAAAAGTAATAGGGAGTTGCAAGTGGCTCTAGATCATGTGAGTTGAGGCAGATATATAGAATCAGATTAAACGAATGGGCTTTACCTTCCTCATCTCCTGCAACCATAATCTCCCTATAGCCTCCATGGTTATTTTTTTCTTATACCAGATTAAAAAATGAATAACATAGAAGGAAAATTGGTTTGACCAGAACATTGCTCATCCTTCAAATTGCGGGAAATATCTGTGAACAACCAATTACTTAGGACTAGTTCACAGATTAATTGGCTAATATTGAGAATGTAAATGTCAATCTTCTGGTGTTTACTTCTCTCTACATTTTGAGCATCTGGATGAACAATTGAATTTTTTGGCTTTTATCCAATCACTCAGCTTTCCTGTAGACAATTTTGTCACAATAGAAAAATTCTCTGAACTAAAGCATGACTGAGTTTTCCTCTTATAAACCAAATATGTGTATTAACACACAACACACACTCATACATTAACACTCATACACGTATGCACACACAAGCCATTTCTAGGAACCAAAACCAAGAATTACAAGTTAAGATTATTTTATTTCAAAATTGTTGAATCTCTTTGAGGCCTTTTTTTTGGCTCATTATGAAAATGTGAGTCCTTCAAGGGGATGTTTTCAACTTCCTTTCTATCCCACACAGCACCATATTGGACATCTTAGGAATTTGGAGCATGTTACATGACTAAATATGTGAATGATTAAAACATAACTCAATTATTTAAAGCTTTTAAATAAGCAAATGAAAGGTATATTTCAAATGCATACAATTCATTTTGGTTCTCATACCAGTGAGCTACATTCCAACCAAGAAGAAAGCATGGTTGTGGCTGGCACGAGCACATAATCTACCTGACGAAACAACTAATGAGATGAAAAACAGCAAACGATGTGAGAATTATGCAATCATCACCCCACTATAGCATCTCAGAGGCTACTTGAGGATTCTGAGACTCTGAGGAGAGGCAGGAATGTCTTTATGCAGGACATGGGATGCGACCTGAACCCTGGAGAGCCTGTGAGGTTGACCAAGGTGGAAGAGTGAGTGGATGGACTTTCCAGATGAATGAAATTACGCCATGGGTGCTAAGTTTTTCTTTTGGCACTAGAGCATAAAAGCAGATGAGTGAGGTATTTATTGACAGGGCCTAAGTACTACAGATTGTTTTTATTAAATCACCTTTCAAAGAGCAAGCAGAGGCTGACCAGGCCAGCTTAAAAGCTGTGGACTTGTGATGGATTTATAACTAAGTGGAAATACTTGATGGGTGATAGACACAGAGGTCCAGTGAGGGGCAGGGACACACCAGCCATGTTTACCTTGTTCTACTGTTTCCCCAGTGCCTACAACAGTGCCAGGCCCACAGGAGGCTCATGCCAGTTGTTTTGTCAAATAGATTAATGGATCTTGGAGTGTAGTTTTGAAGGCTCAATTTGAGACCTGGCTCACATACACGCAAGCAAAGCCTTTTCAGAGACTTGTAGAGTTAGAGCTATGTTTGTTTTCCTGAATGGTTGATCTTCTGTGGTGTTTGCAGGAAAAACTAATAAACAAACAAACAACAAAAAACAAGCCCATTTCCCCATCAGGGTAAAGGTGACAGAACTCAAGGCATGATCTCTTCCCTCCAGGAGTGTGTGAGGGTCAATGTCCTTTTCTAAGCTGCTTTGCTCCCTCCCCAAGCTTAGAAGCATGAAATTTGATTGCTCATTCCAAGGTTTGCATGACTACCAATGTTAATAAATAAAAATGCTCAGCCCTTTACAAACAAGCCAGTTATTTATTTTGCTCATATCATCTGTGTGCTCTGAGAATAGAGCATGTCTGTCTGAGTTTGTTATGCATAGTGCCTGCAAATATAGTCAAATACCCAACTAAATGCAAAGGACCTATCCCAAGATTTATAAGATATATTCAGGAAGAGAGCATGCCCTAACTAAGAAAATACAGAATGAGTTGTGATGTCATTTCATAAGACAAAGATAAAAGGCGACCATATTTTTTCCTTGTAATAGAACTAAGGGCAACTGTGTTAGTTCAGTTTTTTTGTGAAAAAGGAACATTCCTCTCATGGTTTCTACCTCTTCAACCTTGGCTTTTCACTTCTGAGAAATAGAAGAAATCAAAGAGATTCTCCCCAGTTTGCACCTCTTTTTCTTTTTACTATTTCATGAACACTTCCGGAAAAGGAAGGCCAATGTAATCCTTAGTGTCTGCACTTTGTCTTCCTTCTAGGAATATAAAACTCTTTGTAACATCTCCACAAAGTGCTCACAGTAACAGCAGGAATATAAATGATTTCTTATTCTCTTTATTTTATTTCTACCTCCTCATGCCCTCTTGCTCTCCAAGATCCAATAAAGGTGTTTTTGTTGTTGCTGTGCTTTTTACTTATTAGTTTCTTTTTGCTTTTTGGACAGGCCTCTCTTCCTCCATCTCTCCTGGAGGTGGGCAGAGAATGAAAGTGGAGGATTTCCTAGAGACTTCCCAGTGGCCTGTCTTTTCTACTTCATCAGTGGTGGGAGAAAGAACAACAGTTATCTTCCCATTCAAGAAATACAGGCTTGAAGCCCAGCTTCCTGAGGGTTTGTCTGGCATGCTCTAAAGAGATTATTCAACCTTCCTGACTTTCTTGTCAGTCCATAGATGGTGGGAGTTAAGGTTGGAGGCAAGGCTTGGAGCCTCTGAAGCCTTACATGGCTTCCCAACCTGGAAAGGATGTAGATAGCTCCAGCAGTAGAACTGTTAACTGTGAACTCCATGTTCAGCATTTTAGCAGCTAAGCAATGACATTTCTTGCTAAGGCTGAATTAACAGATGATAGGAAGATCATAACCAAGGTATAATAATGTGATGGATACTACAAAGCCTCCTGGTAATCTCACCTTCACCAGCTATTATGGATTGAATTGTGTCCCTCCAAAAGATATGTCAAAGTCCTCATCCCTAGTACCTCAGAATGTGTTCTTATTTGGAAATAGAGTGATTACAGAGGGAATTGAGCAAATTAAAATGAGGTCATAACAGAGCAGGGTAGGCTCTTAATCCAGTGTTACTAACATCCAGTAACAGAACAGAATACAGACACGTGTGAAGAGAGATCTCATTTGTGTGTGAAAAGATAAAGTTTTGAAAGAGATATTCCAAAATTTTAACAATGATTATTTCTGGTGGTGGGATGTTTGGGGAACTGAGAAGGAAAAAGTACAACAAGGAAAGGAATTTTTACCTTCTATCTTACATGTATTTATATATGTATAATAAAACAAAAGTTAATAATAGATTATTATTTATTATTATTTATGTGCTAATATTTATTGAGCACATACTGTGTTCCAGAAATTTTGCTAAACACCCTATCTCATTGAGTCCTTATACCAACCTTGTGAGCAAGTACTATTACTTTCTCAATTTTACAGTCGAGGAAACAGAATCTTTGGAGACACTAAATCACTTGGCCGAGGTAAGTATAAGAACTATAAGGTAAATGCGGAGTCCAGATTCTATGCTTTGGCCACTGTACTAAAATTTTATTTATTCTATTTCCAAATAAATAAAAGTAAAAATTCCTTTTTTGGAAAATTAAATAGTCAATCTAACCACCTCATAGTCACAACTCCTATACATTTCATGCATCTACCTGGAAGATAAACCTTGGCGCGTTTAAACAGTCAGTCATGCAAATTCAACTGTAGTACATAATCCTCCCACACCTGCACCAGCAGGATGGGGAAAATGTACACATGCTGGTGGTGGGGAAAGAAAAAAGGAAGAGAGGCCGGAAAAGACAGCAGAAGGCAGGGGCTGCTCTTCCTTTATATGAAAAACAAGAGGTATGGGGGGAGATGGGCTACAAAGAAATTGTAATTTAGGAACATGTGTCCTGTACATTTGGGAATGTTGTAAGTATGAGTTATAATAACATTATTTTGATATATTTTTGAAAATCTATATTTAAAGAAAACAAAACTAATAATTCCAAATTTCTCTTGGTTTGTATGTCTTTAGCTGCATTCTTTTTTAAAATCTTCTTTTGCTTGGGCTCTTTTCCTTTTCCTTTTCAAAGGTCATGAACAAGTAAAAGAAACACAAATAAAGGGCCCCCTCTTTCATGGCCCCTTATTGTTCTTTCTTCACCTTAAAACCTGTGATTAGCTAAGCACTTCGACAGAATGCTCCAGTATGAAAGTTTTGCCTGATTAGATCCATTGCACACTAACCTTCATACTCTTTAAAACTTGGATTTATTTTCCCTGGAAAAGAGGAAGAAAGAAAATGCACTGCAGAGCTACAGCACTGTAGGAACTGAACAAGCTACTTTTCCTACTTCCCCGTTTAAGACTTCCATGGTCCTGCAAAGTAACTAGCCTCTCCTTGTCTCCTTGTCTCCTTGTCTCCTTGTTGTAAAGAGAAATAGCCTGTCCGAGATGGTCAGTAAGAGATCGGAGGTGTTAACCCTTGTCTGTCTTCCTTGAAGACTGTATCTTTCCTCTAAGCACATGACTTTGCAGCAGTAACAGTGTCATATAGAATTCACATTTTACTAATATTATCACTATTAATATTGATAACAGCCATCATATATCGGATGCTTACCAAATACCAGGCAGTATGTTAAGAACTTTCAGGCTCTGGCTTATACTCCCAACAATAAATTCACAAGGAGTTATAATCCTTTGCTTATGGATAAAGTAGCCAAGTCTAGGTAATGTAATCGAGTTTATACACTTAGTAAGTATTAGAGCCAGGCCTCACATCCGTTGTTTTCTTAACAGTTTATCACATTGCCTAGAATACTCCCATCCAGCATTAAACACTTTTCTGTTCACACCATTACCAAGACTTACTTGATTAAGAGGCTTGCAAAAAGGCTGGCAATGGAAAATGAAGCTGAAAAAAAAAAAGCTCAGTTCCCACCCCCTGTCCTCCTGCAAAGGGTGAGGCCTCAGGACTCAGTGGATCCTAATTTCCAATCCTCAGTCTCTGAATTCTCTAAGTCAGTCGTTCCCAAACTTGAGCAAGCATCAGAATCCCCTGGAAAGCTTGCTTAAAACACTGATCCCTGAGCTCCACTCTCAAAGTTTCTGATTCAGAAAGTGTGGTATGAAGCATGAAGCTGTATGTACCCCAGAAATGCATGTTCTTAAATATGATACAGTCCCATGGATGTAAACTCATTGTGAGTAGGACCTTTGGATGAGGTTACTTCAGGTTGGTGTCCCACCTCCATCAAGATGGGTCTTTACCCTATTACTCGAGGCCTTTATAAGAACATGGAATTCAGACAGAGAAACCCACAGGAAGCAAGGAGCTGAAGTGGAACCAGGAAGAGACCTGGAGACACAGTCATGTGCCTTGCCACATGATAAGCTAAGGAGCCCAGGATCGCCAGCAGCCAGTCCCAGAACACCACCGTCTTCTGGGAGAGAGAATCGCCTTGATGAACCTTGATTTGGACTTTCTCAAAACCATAAACAAATGAAGTCCCATTGTTTAAAGTCCCATGGTATTTGCTTGAGCAGCCTAGGAAACTGAAACAGTAGGGCTGGGGAGGGGCCCGAAATTCTTCCTTTCTAACATTCCCTGGCGGTGCTGCTGCTGCTGGTTGGGGACCACACTTTGAGAACCAGGGCTCTACTCTCAGAGTAAGCAGGACCTGAGCAATTCACGTTGTTCAGACTTTAATAGGTATGCAGCTGTCAACATAGAGTCTGAAGTGATTCCTGAAGTGTGATATCTAATTTATTCTACTTTAAAATTGTGGTGAGAGAGGACATAACGTTTTCTATAATCAGGTGAGACAGAGGACAGGTGGGGCTGGCTCCCCCCAGCCCACCACAGGAAAGACAAGGACACATTATCACCAGCTCCAGGTGAAGCTTTCATGTGGCAAAGAGTTGTTCTTGGCAGTGTCCCACTGCCTGTTGTCATGGAATTCACAGCTACCCTGCCCATGCCCTGTTGAGGGTCACAGCTGAGAGCTAAGAACCAGGAAACCTTATCCACAAAGCCAGTGTGTCCCTTGGCAGCACATCACACTGAGGCACTCCTCTGCTCTGGCTGCAAGCATCAGGTCAGAATTCCAGAGGGGTGTTGCTTCCCATCAGGTTGGCATAAATGTAGCCGTTGGCAATGACTTATCTACAATTCCTACCCGGTATGATAACGTCTTGCCAAACCTACTTGGGCTGGTACTCTTTGGTGATAAATTTCTCTTCTCCTAGGGTGTTAACTATGAAGAGACACACAGTCATAGAGAGTCAGGGCTGGGAGGGACTTTTGAGGTTATCTAATGAATACAGTAGATCTGTCCTTTTGCAGATGGGAAACAAACACAGAGACAACAGAGACAAGCTTCAGCCCTGGCCTCCCACGAACTCCCGTCTCCAAGAGACGCCTCCACGTTACTCCCTCAGAAACCATTTAAGGAACTGTTCCTAGGCACCATTGGTTAGGACAAGCCATGAAATGTACAGAGTTATGGGAGAGTTAGCGATAAGAAATATGGGACTCCTCTCCCCATCACTTCTCCTTTCAGTTCTGTTCTCTAGTTTCAGCCCTTCCCCCATCTTCCTCAGGTTTTCAGGGGGACCTGGAATAAAATATTCACAGCATGGTATTAGATATGATACCCTTTTAAAAGAGAGCCTCAGGGACCGATTTTTATCCTAAAGGAATAATAAATCTCTATTGATAAAATACCAAGAACTGTTGCCACCTACACAGGTGGGGTGGAGGCTTTTTTGATGGGAAGTGAGGCAAAGTGGAGTAGTAAGAACAGGCGTCAGAGCAGTTTCCTCTCCTTCCTCTGCACTTATTTTCTCCGTAGGCAGGTCACCTAAGCTCTGAGTCCCAGTTTCCTCATCTCTAGAATGAGGAGAATAATATGCAACTCACTGGGTGGTTTTGAGGACCAAAGGAGATCAGCTGTGCTGTGTCTCACACAAAACTGGCATATTGAAATGCACGATAACCTCCGTTCCCTCTCCTACCCTTTCCTTCAAATTTCACCGTCTACAAAGACACACCCACGCCAGAGGGGTGAGGGCTGAGGAACAAACGGCAAAGCAGCTCTGGTGCTTCCAGACTAACCCTTGAGGACTTGCAGTCACTGTTTGTTGTTTGTCTGCTTTGTTTTTTTTTGTTCCCTCCACCCCTAAGACCTTGGGTACAAAATGGAATCTTGTAAAGAGTTTGGGTATTTCATGCACAGAAGTGTGGCTTGAATCTGATGAAACTGTAAAGTTAGCCAAATTATTTCTTCCCAAAGTAAGAGGTGAATTTAAAAAGTACAGTATATTCCCAGTTTGTATCACATACTTGAGTTAACTCTTGCCCATGGTGCCCTAGAAACTCCCTCTGATGGAGCCCAAATTTAAATAAAGCACTGGTTTTATATCAGGTGAAAACCCCAGGCCAACTATGACTAATTCCTGCTTTGCTTAGAAGCAGCCTTCACTGTTTACCAGCACCCTTGGGCATAAACCCAGGAAGCAGAGGTATTGTTTGTCATCAGGAAAAGGGAGCTAGTGTGTTCTTAGCTCCCTAATCGCTTTTATTATACAAAACACAGCAACAACAATGTAAATTGTTCCTAATTAGAATAGTGGGGTTAAAAAGCCTCTCATAGCCCCAAATCCAGAGTGGATCACAGGTGTTTTTAAGCTTTGAGTAATTTGTCTGGGATTTATTTCTTGGTCCGAGCCCGCCCCCTTTAGTTTGATAAGGGAAAGTACAGTACAGCCCTGTTGCCTTCTGACAGAAAGGCTAATTGTCTTTCCATGTACGAACCACTTAGAAGGAAATAGATAAGGAGCATTTGCCAAAATCTGCATCAGTTTATGAAACATTCTATATGCCAAAGAATGACAATCGCCCAGCCTCTTCACTTGTTCTGGAAGGGTCGGAAAAAGAGGGACAAAATTAATCTTTCCAAAATAGCTATTTACAGATCTGGAAGAGCTCATCAAATTCAGGGACATGCAAAGTCTAAGCAAAAGTTTCAATGTGAAACTTTCCAACAGTGGAATTTCTTGCTCTGAGTAGAGTAATACATAAATGACCTTCACATTTCAAAATAGAATGGTCAAATTAGGGTCTTTATCGTCCCTGATTTTCAGCAGTAACGAACTTGATGTCCTCGCAAACCTTGAAATGCTTCTCTTGGCTTCTGGGACACCATAGTCTCCTGGATTCCCTGCTATGTCATTACTTCACATTCCCCTGTACTTGATCCTCCTCCTTTCCCTACCTCTAAAGGCTGGGGTGCCCCCAGGCTCGGTCCTTGGACCTCTTGACTTCTCCAGCTGCACCCTCTAGGTAATCTCATCTGGTCCTGTGGCTTTAAGCACCACTTCTGTGCTGATGACCCTTAAAGTGTGTCTCCAACCCAGACCTCCCTTGCAGATTAGTATGCTCAGTGGCCATACTTGGGAGTTTCAAATTGGATGCCTCATAGGCATTCCAAAGACCTGAAGCAATGATTCCACATAAGAGCACATAAGAGCACTATAGCCTCCAAAATTCAAAGTCAAGGGAACTTCTGACTGTGTAAGAGCCCGTGCTCTCTCTTACATATACTCACCTACACATGTAGACATAAATTGATTTATATTTGCCCAAAGTTACATGGACATGGTTTCCAAGGTCAAATAACTCTGTAATTCCCTGAATTATGCAGTATGTTTGATGGCTTTTCCTTTTCTGTACAACTTTTTGTTTCTGTTAGATGTAGCCATTGCATTTTTTTTTTTAAACTTGCTTGGGTTTCTATGTTCCCCCCAAAAATTCTTCTCCCAATCATCCCTAGTTATATGTTACTTCTAAATAACTTTCAAGCATATTAGCTGTCCAATTATTTCTATCTTCTTGAGAAATTTCCCCTGCAGCATTTGATCAGTTCTAGTCTGGACTGGCTGTCCTCCTGAACCACCCCACAGTGGCTGTCTGGGCAGCTCTCCTTATTATCATCCTGTAGAAAAGCTCTCTCTTCTATTGGATCCCTTGTTTTGCGGGTCCCAGTTCTTTCTCTGTCTCTACTTACTCTCACATTTGATGCAATACATTCTGCAACAGCTTTTAAGAAAGGAAACTTTGGAAGAAATTTTATTGAGAAGTTCCATGTCTGGAAATATCTTTATCCTTTCCTCACACTTAATTTCATCCAGGTTAAAAACATCTCTCAAGGCATTATCCATTGTTTTCTAGCTTACAATGTTGCTGTGGAGAGTTCTGATATTCTGATTTTTAGCCCTTTGTATAAAACCTGCTTTTTCTCTATGAAAATTTTTGGATCTTCTTTTTTATCTTCCGTGATCCAAAACTTCACAATGATGTATCTTAGTAGAAGGTCTGTTTTCATCAGCATACTGGACATTTGGTGGGCCTTTTCAATAGAGAAACACGTCCCTAATGACCAATTGATTTCTTCAATGAAGTCCTTCATTCTGCTTCTCTAGTTTTTCTTACTGCAAATCCTATTATTCAAATTTTGAAACTCTTGGTCTGGTCCTCTAATTTTCTTCTCTTTTCTCCTCTACTTTAATCTCCTTTTCTTTAATATAATTTCTAGGTTATTTCCTCAACTTTTATCTTCCAGTCCTTCCATTGAAGTACTTTATTTATGCTATTCTCCTTTTAATTGTAAAGATGTCTTTTTGTTACCTGAATATTTCCTTTTATAGCATCCTGTTTATAAAGGCAACATCCTGTTTAAGGATAACATTGATTCCCCCTAACCATCCTGCCTCCTAGTCTGGTTTTCTTCTCCAATTTGTCTTTCTCTGTTTGCTTCTTCACTCCTCTAGGTGAATCTATAGATCAGTACTCAAGCCAGCACACTGGCTCTCTCTGACTGCTCTTTGTTTGTTATGGCATCTGCATTTAATACTGGAAACTTGTCTAAAGTGCCTAGTAGTCCTTAGCTGTGTGCTTATATTTAAGACAGGGCATTAAAAAGCTTGGAATGTCAGTTCACAAGAAAGGATTTGATGACCCTTGGATTCACTGTTGGGTCAGCTGGATGAGCATTTCATTAGCAAATATTCACAGTCAGTATCTTTCAGTGTTTTTCCCTGATATGACCAGATTCTCCAGAGAGAACTGCTCCATTCACTTGCTTAGAGGATATAAGTCTTGCTGCCAGTGTTTATTGACTTTCACTGAACTCCTTGTTTTCAAGATGGTAAATCTATGCTCAAATACATCTGGTGCCTCCCAGTTCAAATATCCCCCTTTTTTTCACATCTTCGGATAATCTATTGCTAGGGTAGAGGTAGGAACAGTTGTTTGGCTGCTTGGGGTTAGGGAGGAATCTGGGGATCTACCTGTTCCCTAAATTGACTTTGAATCAACCCTACAGATTAGTCCCCTATTCACTCACTTCTTAAAGAAACTGGTACTGCCAAACTTTGAGTCTTTTAGAGGATTCTTCAGTGTAAAAGTAGATTGCTTCTTGGCTTTCTCCACTGCTGACTTAATACTTAGCTTCCTTACATCTTTTAAATCAGTTAGCACTCAACCACCAGCTTTCCAAATTTTTTTGTCACTGTTGTCTCTTCCCCTGTTCCCTGTCCTTGGGAGCTCATGTCTGTGACCCCCAGTAATCCCCTTCCTTGAGTGTGGCTAGGACCTGTGACTTACTTCTAGCAAAGGGATATAGCTAGAGCAATGGGATGTCACTCCCCTATTACCTTACATTATATAAAACAACATTTTACAAGCAGATGGCAGTTAAATACTCCTTGCAGGCTTGATGAATAAGTGGTTATGTTGCAAAAATTTTTGTGGAAAGGAAATATGGGTAGTCTTTAGGGTCTGAAGGCAGCCTTCAGCCAACAGTTGACAAAAAGCCCGGGCATCTCAATCCTACAGCTTCAAGGAAATCAATTGTGTCAATAACCTGAATGAGCTTGGAAGTGGATTCGCCCTCCAGTCGAGTCTCCAGATAAAAATGCAGCCCAGTTAGCATCTTGATATTGGTCTTGTAAGACCCTGAGCAGAAGATTCAAGTAAGCTGTTCCTGGACTCCTGACCCACAGAAAAATAATAAACGTGTGTTGTTCTAAGCCACTAAACTTGTAATTTTTTTCACACAGCAATAGAAAGTATTATATGTCTTTTTTAAAAGTCCTTTTGTGGTTTTTTTGGTTCCACTTTGGGAGGGACCTGAGGTTACTGTGTGTGTAATTAGTAGCTTGGACAAACTTGGCATATGATATTTGATCAAACTCTTATTATTTTTTTGTTTCTCATCATCCTTATAAAATTTATTCAGTGGGAGAAGCTTTTCCTTCCCAACATACTTTTTCTCCAACATAATCGAGAATGGGAGCATTCTCATAACTTGAAATAGCTAAACATGCTCTCAATTTGGTAACTAGGATACCCAGGCTTATATCATGATATAAACTACAAATGATTTTTCTTCTCCTCCAACTGGGTCCTGCTTTGTGTTGGCTGATGGCACTAGTATGTCTTCTCCCACTGACTGACATTTTGGCTTAGGTTTTCTCACTCTTTAGGCACCCAGTTGCAGACACTGACCTTTCTGACTTTCCCTCCCCACAACTCCCAGGGATGAGAGGTGTGTTGTATGAGATGGGGTCAGTGCTCTCTGGAGAATAACTGCATAATAAGGGAGGGGGCATTCAAGGAATCTTTCCAGATTCCCATAGCCTGGACATGCTTTAACCCATGAAGACTCATCCATAATCCATGTGATCACTTACAACTCCTTCCTCATCCTCTTATTTGGCTTTACCTCCAGCTTCTGGCTACTTTGGGTGGCCTATAAGACAGGATTCCAAGACATCCCCATGCTAGGTCTATCTTTTGTATGGCCAACTATGGTCCACAGGCAACATCCATAATTCCATTGTCCTGACAAACTCTAGGCATGCAGGCTGGTCTCAATAGAGAAGCTCCACTATGAGAACTGTGAGCAGGCCTGTTTTCTTCCTCCACAATTACACACAAGAATTGGACTCCAGCCAGTCATAACCCTAATTTTCATGGTCCTATTGAAATTTGAGAAATCACCTTTCACTATGTTTGAGGTGAGGGGACAGGCGTCCCTCACATTCTCCCCCTTGCAGGTAGGGAAGTGGGAAGTCTTATGGAGTAGATTTATCCAAGGAAATCCTTCTCATAAAATTCTCTTTTTACTCTTGCATATCTTTGTGGGTTATGGAACCATCTAATGGGTTCTCAGTCATTTGCTTTGAACATCTCATTTTTGTATATTATATGTGTTGTATTTTGTCTCCCCTTGGAACCTTGAATGTGAATTTGCTATACGCATGCCTATTTAATCCACCACTGTTAACCAGAAGTTCCCCATGCTCTCTTTATGTGCATAACATGATGGCTTTTCTGGTCAGGGGGCCAAAAGGTACTCTTAGCACTCTGTGACTCTCAAAGCAGCCCATTCAGAAACCTCTTTGATGTCCTCCTTCAATATGCCTACCATATGGTTCCATGGGATTGAGTCCCAGATGCCCAGCCCCAAGGAGGAGATGTTGTAGTGGAAAGTCTGGCCTGTGCACCAAATGGTTGCTATAAAATTCAACCTTTGCAGCTTTCCTCTGTCAGTGACTCCCACATGGGCATCATGAACTTGCATCCACATCTTTTCTCTCTCATCAGTGGGAGAATGAAGTTGTGTTGGGCAGAGACTGACCAGCTTGAGGTTTAGCCTCTATGGGCTTATTATTCTTCTAAGTGTTGCTCTCACATCTGATGTCCCTAGCCCAACAGACAGAGCTGTTAACTGTGGGGGCACCTGGGCAAGCTCTTGGGCCTGGTTGCAAAGTATGGCAGGGATGGAGAAGAAGCCACCCTGATGCCATGAGCACTAGGAGCTTCAAAAGCATCTGGAATCAGAAGTCTTGGCATAGACATTGGCATTTCCATGCCATGCTGGCATGGGAGTGGGGACTCACCAAAGTGATTCTGTAGGTAGCAACTTTGGGCATGTGAGAACCAGAGCAAGAGAGAGAGGCCAAGAAGGGATCCAGTCAGAGTTGCCACATGTGGCTGGGAAGATTGTAGTCCGGACTACTTAGGTGGCACCATTAATATCACAGAGTGTGAGAATGATATTCCTAGAGTTATGCACAACCTGTGTAGCCATTTTCAGTGCCCCTGGAAAACTGTGGTCACTCTATTTGTGAAACTGTCCTACAGCTTTCCTTTGGAGACTTCAAGAACTGGAGGACACTTTGAATGACTCTAATTTCAACTAATCAGGCCAATGGGGATTCTAGATATTCTAGATCAGGGTTTCTTAACCTTTTTTGTTCCACAGACCCCTTACTAAATCCACACTATACTGCATATTTTTTATTAAATATATCACACCCGCACCAACACGTCCCCACAAGAATACTGTTTTTTGAATTTCAGTTCAAGCTCACAGTCTGCTGGTTAAGAACCCCTGCTCTACACAGACATTAAAAGTAGACATGCCTTCATGCTGAGTTTCAGGACGTCTGGGTTACATGTAAAATAGTGGACTGCATGATGCCTAAAATCCTTCACAGACCAAAGATCTAGGATTCTAAATATAATTAAATGAACAATGTCACCTCTTTCTAGTCCAACTTACATAACTGTCTTGTTATTGTAACTTAACATCCATAACAACTATCCTGGCCCAGCCACTTGTCATCTGTGTAAATTTGCTCCAATTACTCAACCTATCTGTGCCTTAGTATCAGCAGCTGTGAAACCGGAATGATTATATTCCCCACCTCACAGGTCTGTTGTGTAGATTAAATGAGTTAAAACATGCAAAGCACTTAGAATAGTGCTGGAACATCGTGAACATTCTATAAACGCTGCTGTTGCTTCTTCTACTTTTTATCACCACCATCATCATCTTCATCATTACAATTACTATTGAAAGAAATCAGCTCTTGCTTTGGAAACTAGCACTGCAAATGTCTGGAAAACTTTGGATGCAAGGATCAATCAAAGGATTTGGTTCCTCTGGACACTGTTGTCAGAGCTGAAACTCAGGTGAGCCAAAAGTGATGGGAGTGTGGAAAGAAATGCTGCTTCACACAGTGTCTATCAGCCTGCTATTCTGTATCTCACCCAAAAGTGGCACTGATTACACATGTAAATAACTACTCAAAAGTGTGAATGGTATATGATGAAAGAAAACCAGGGTATTTTGAGATATCTCCCTGGAAGCTGACAACCAAACTCGCAATTTGTCTCTTAAAGAGAGAATTCTGAGAGTAATGAGCCATGTATCTGACCTCATACAGATTTCTTAGGATTGTAAATAATCTTCAAGGATGTTATGGGGCTGCAGACATGGAGTAGGAACCAAAAGTCCTAAAAGCCAGATTCCCCTTGACTAGCTTCACAATCTTGGGCAGTCCCTTCAGATCTCTGAGCCCCCATTTCCTTATCTCTACATGAGGTCTGCCTGGACACCTCATATCACTGCGTTGAACCAGATGAAAGTGCTTTGTAAGCTAAAAAATATTGCACTACATATGAAAACAGTATTATACTTCCTGATAAATGGCTACAAAGCTATCTGAAATGGAATTTTTCATTTTATTTCTGATGAACTTTTAAAGTTAAGTGACAGAACCAAAAATAAAAGCAAGCATAAAATCCAACCAGAAAATTTGGGAAGGAAACACATTTTTCTCCAGGAAACTTTCACCAGTGACTTTATGACAAGAAAATGAAAACGGTCCATCAGTTTATCTAAGGCTATTTCATGAAGTTTTCTCCCTCCAATCCAGATGATTGGAAATGCCACATAAATAATATTGTTTTAAAGGAAGCTCTGTCACGTGGCAGTGAGAGGCAGGTACAACTAATATAAACCCCAATAGAACAGACTCTTTTGCATTTATGGAGTGATTTTTCTGAATCAAAACACATGAAAAATAAATCTTCTCTCCCTTTATTTGTAGATAAAGGAGGTAGTGATGAAGCCTTTGAGACCATATCATTTTATTCTCAGCCTCCTAAATCAGAAAAACCCCATATAACACTGAGCATAATTTCTTCACTGTCATGTAGCTCTAAATGTCAAGTTGTTCCAAAATTTTTTCCTTGATTTTATGGTTTCTGGCCTTATTCAGTTGATAAAAACTGAGTTAATATGATGTCATTTGAGGAGTCACCAGTATGAGAAAACATATAATTGCCTGAAGGAGGAAAAAAGAGGATAAAATTTATTTCTGCTATGTTGAAATCAAGCATCAGACCAAAAAAAAATGAAAATAAATCTGCCTTTATGGTTGGGAATAGTTTTAGGAAGATGTTAGGAGAAGACATAGAATGTGACTGGTCAATAGGCACAGCATTTCCTTGACAAATGGAAGCTTGAGGTTGTTAGTCATCTCTCACTTGAGAAGAGAAGCCCCACATTTTTTCAGATATTACTGGGGAATGAGGTAAAGTAGAGTCATGCTCACAGAATGTTATTGCTGGGGGGAACCTTAGTGATCTCGATATAAAAGGCATACAGGCTAGTGAGAGGCTGTGATAAGAGGACCCACGGGTTCTGGATGAGCACGTTTTTCAGGCACTTCAACTTTATCTGGGATTTAAATCATTTTGATGGGATTCTAAAATCAGTTGCCCATATGTAGCAGTTTGATATTGTTTATGAATTCCAAAAATAGATATTGGATTATGTTTATAAACTGCTCTGTACCTAGGCATGATTAAATTATGATTAGGGCTTTGATTGGGCCGCGTCAGTAGGGTGTTGAGTCCCCGCCCCTTGGTGGGTGGGGACTCACAGATAAAAGACATGGCAAATGACAGAGTTGGAGTTATGATGCTGAGTTTTGAGCTGGAGCCTGGGAAGTGAATAGACAGGAGAAGAACACAGAGGAATAGAGACCGCTCTTAGGGCACAAGCCCTGGTGAGAGAGACAGAGTCATTTGCCTGATAGTCCACAGCTGGCTTTGTGGTGAGAGGCAAAGCCTAGAGAGCCTCATAGCCTACAGCTGACCTTGTGGAGAAAACAGAGGAGCTGAGCCTGGAAAGAAGCAAGCCCCAGGAAGAGAGGAACCCAGGAAGCATGAACCCCCACAGACGTCAGTAGCCATCTTGCTCCAACACATGGCAATTGACTTTGGTGAGGGAAGTAACTTACGCTTTATGGCCTGGTAACTAAGGGCTTCTACCCCAACTAAATACCCTTTATAGAAGCCAACAGATTTCTGGTATTTTGCATCAGCACCCCTTTGGCTGACTAATACACCATATTCCTACCTTCATGAGTATATTAACATTATTTAATGTGAAATGAAACCTAGGTTCTTAAGTATGACTTCTACTTGACTTGTAACGCAATGTCTCCTCCTCAACCCCGGGGAACCACCCTTGTCATCCAGGAGTACTGTAGCTACTTGCAGTGTTGAAAGATTGGTCTTCCAGGAGCTGAATACCATAGACTAGTAATTGTCAACATATGAACATAGGAACGATGCAAGTCATAGGCAGAGGGGGCAGTGCCCTCTCCCACTTAGGAAAACATGGGCCTGCAGGTGATTCTCCAGTAAGGACACATCTGTGTTCATCTAACCATACTCCTTCACCCTCAGTGCTATAGCTTTATATGTCTAACTGAGGAAATGGGGTTAACTTGTGACAGTGATAGTGACAATCGCTGATCTCCAGGAGCCTCAAACCCCCAACTTTGTTCTATTAGCCCTGAGCACTATCCCAGTGAGCCCGAACACATGGACACATGGCAAGCTGACACACTTCTCAGATGCATTAAAAAAAAAATTTTTTTTTTTAAGTTGGCATTGAATTTCCTTCATATGATGTGTTCATACTCTTTCTTCCTATATTTTATAACCTTTGATTTTATTGTAACTTACCTTTGTGTTGCAATGTGTTAAAAGACTTTGAGAATTTGGGTTTGGCAGATAATTCGGATGAGTTTTGCTGCACAAAAGATAAACAAGTCAGTTGAATGTTAATAATGTTGATAATATTCTTAATATTCTTTTAGTGATGGGTCTGCATTTTCTGACTTTTTGATGTCCTTTATTCTTTCTACATAGTGCATTAATCTCTTTGCAAGAAATTAGAGTTGTTACTTCCTTACTCTTTCTTCTGTTTTAATTTATTTAAAATGCCTAAGAACTTATTTCCTGTATATTTTTGCAACTTTTACCAACACACTAGAAAACAAGTTTAAAGAAGATATTATACTTTTTCATGTCCACGCTTACATTTCTTTGGTTCACACATTTGTCTCTAGAAGATAAACCCATGGAAGAAAAACAATATTCCTGGTAAAAATGGTCTCCAGGTAAAGCTTTGCCTTCCTGTTGCCAATCTTAACATTCAAATATTTTTGTGAATAATCCTTTAATTGGTGCTATACAGAGACTAAACAGAATTCAAAAATTTTAAAACTAAATTATTAAGCTCAAATAAAATATTTAAAACAAAGAGCATGCATTTGTTGGGAAAGAAAAGCATTAAAATACATTATATCTTTTCCCATTATTAATTAATCATTCATTAATTCATTAACTGAATATTGTGTATTGAGTGCCCACTGTGTGATAGACACTAATTAGACTCTGGTAATATTAGAAAGAATAAGTTCTATTTCCTTCCACAGTCCATGTCATGATGGAGCCAAACCAAGATGGGAGAAATAGATTCTTTTTACATGCAGTGGATTGCCCAGTGATGGCTTCCTGATTTTCACCAAGATATAAGTAGCTACCCCACATTGATCCATGCAACAAACAAAAAATTATCTTAGAGGCAGAAATGAGAACTATCTAAATCTTTCAAATCAAAGGAATTACTTTTCTGGAATTCAGACTCAGCAAACACATAACATAACCTTAAAGAAAAATCATTTAAGGCCAGGATCGTTGTATTTAAAACTGCATCCTGCCCCATTTGAAGAGAGCAATCTCAGATTGCAACGCTCTCCAAGGACTCTGTGTGGTTCCGGAAGAAGATGCCTCTTCAGGCACACAAGGTTACAGGTCTGAGTTACTGGTCAAACAGCAGGATCTGGGTCACAGAAACCAAGCTGTAGCTCTGTAAATCCAGTCTTTGTGAAAGGGGAATCTGTGCAGGATGCCAGAGTCTGCTTCTTGATGAAGAGTTGCCGAATATGTGGCTAGGGAAAATGAAAGGGCCGAAAAAGGGTGGTGAGCCCTTATCAGGGAAAGGATTTTGAGAGAACATGGCTGGCTTCCTCTTCCATTCCTTTTAGCCAAATATCCAATCTTTTACTGCTCTTAAAAGATTCCTACTTCACCCATCCCTTTTCTCATCTCTTAGAGGATGACCTTGTTTCCTACTTGGCATAGATAGATAGATAGATAGATAGATAGATAGATAGATAGATAGATAGATAGATAAGAAAGAAGGGAAGGAAGGAAGGAGGAAGGAAGGAGGAAGGAAGGAAGGAAGGAAGGAAGGAAGGAAGGAAGGAAGGAAGGAAGAGAGGGAGGGAGATGGAGGGAGGGAGAAAGAAAAGGAAAAGAAAAGAAAAGAAAGAAAGAGGAAGAAAGAGAGAGAGGAAGAAAGGAAGAAAGAAGTCCCCAATTTAGATGTGTTGCTCCATCTGTATTAGTTCCGATATATGTCTCAGGGGAAAAGGCTAATTGCTTCGTCTTCAGTCCAGCCACCCAATCTGTCTTCCCAGGAAAGAACTCTCTCACCCTGCCAATTAAACTCTACGCTGCCACTTCTGATCCTATGTCTGCATCTGGTTACAACCCTCCCTTTCTTTTCACTCATAAGCAAGTCTCTTGACAGGAACATTCAAACCTAGTATTACCTCTTCCCTACCTTTTTGTCATTCCTCAGCCACTGTACCCTGGGTTTCTGCCTTGTCCCACTGTCTCAGAAAATTATGAATACTGACCTTTGCCTCTGGAAAATGTTCTGTTTATTTTTAAGCAAGTAGTTACTTAACTAGATCACAAGACCCTATTTTAATAACCAGATTTGAAAACAAAATTGGGAGTGGGTTAAAATCCAGAAGAAACAAACCCTCACTGCCCAGTGCTGCCCTCTAAAAGTCTCAGAACTTTACATGAGAAATACCATAAGGCATTTTTGCTTGTAATTCTGTTTTGCTTTCCTTTAGGAGATTCTTTAGTTTTCAAATGAGACAAGTTCTGACTTCCTACTTCCTAGGGTAGGAAGTGTCCTGTCTCGTTTTGTTAACTAAAGGTTTGTCTTTGACATAGTTACATGTGCTCTAATGCTCTCCTTTTTTTTTTTTTTTTTTTTTTAAAGAGCAGCTAATGACTCATGAGTTTCACATATTCTGGTTCAAGGGATTTTGGTTCTTCAAGAACCAAAAATCAGAATCACAGAATGTAAGAACTTGTGCTTTGAGTGACTGGTCCAACAATTTGTTTAGAAAATTCAAACTCAAAGAGACTGAGTGATTTTCCTAAGATCACACAGGCAATTAGGGAGAGAGTCAGGAAGGCAGGTCCCATCTGCTGGTTCAGGGTCCCCACTCCCTAATTCACAGCAGTGCTGTCCATTATGAAATACAGACCCAGGGTGATTTTTTTAAATGCCAGAGGCTAATTTCCTCATTGACACTTACTTCAAAAGGCAGTATTGACCCTTGTTAAATCTCTAAACACCCATGCAGGTTTGGGTGCAGTTAAATCAGTTGACTTTTATCAAACACAGAGATCTCTGCTTTAGAACCTTTACTGAAAGACTCTTGGTGTCTTGCTGGAAGACTGAAGTCTAAATTGATGTTGAAAATACAAAACATGATGCAAATACTTCTGTTTCTAACTATACTATCCTCACATGGATTATACTTTCATGTCACAGAATGAAACAAGAATCCTCTGTTTTCATATGAACTTGTCAGGTTGTAGACTTAAGAGTTAAGATTGCAAAGGACAAAGTCAGTGGTACCAGCTTAAGAGAGAAAATCCTTAGCCTTTACCTTTCTGGAGAAGGACTCTCTACAGAAGGTCCAGAAAGTCAGGTAGAATAAATCGCCCTACTGATTCTAGATTAAGGGAGCAAATCAGATGAAGGTAACTGACACTGCTCAAAAGTATTTGCTCACAATGAGCACCCACAGACCTCTGTACCTGAGTGCCTGTAACTTTCCATGCCTTCACAACCATTCATGCAATCACTCACTCAACAACTCTTTATTGAGTGTCTGCCATGTGCCAGACACTGGGTCAGGTACCAAGAATATAATGGTGAAAGAAACTCAAGGGGTTTGTGCAAAAGAAGGCTTGCTGTTAGACGGCATAAAGAGAAAATAGCAAAACTTGGGCTTCAGGCATTGGATCCATGACAGTAAGAGACAATTACCTTTGAAGGCTGTGTCCAAGAACTGAATGGAGACAACTTGTTGAACAGAAATTGTCGCAGCTATAAGGGCAAAAAAGAAATCTTGAGAAGATATACATATATAATCATACACAGACAAACTAAGAACAAAACTGTGCATTGAAATTGTTATTTAATAGTAGTTTTTACCTGGAGGACTTAATAGACCAAGAACTAGGGTATCTGATAGAAGGATTTATATTTTTAGACACTACCTATACACAAAATTGGAATTAAACAAACAGTACTATAATAATTCAGAGTCTAGATGTTAGTCATTGGCAATAATTGCTAAAGTGAAGTTTATCTTTGAAATGAAGATTTCCTTATCATATGAATGGTGACAACAAGGGAATTATTTTTTATTCCAGTTAAGAACAACAAAATGCTTATTTATAAACTTGGGATTGTACAAGTACAATAATTGTGCTAAATATAAAATATTCTTATCTTTTTATTAAAGCAAAGACTCCTTTACATCTGTTACTGATTGTCTTCACCTCCTTCAACAAAGTTGTTCAATGTTTGGGAAAAATAATGAAACAAATTTATTTTTAAATTCTCTTTTTCTATTATGTCTCACCCACACTGGTTGTTCTTCATTAGGAAACTTATTTAATGTTAGAGATTATTTAACATCCCTATAACTCTTGAAATATAGAAGTAGATTTATCTTTTAGCATATTTTAAATAGACGGGAAAACGAATTCAAGGAGCAAAAGGGAATTCACCACTTAAGGAAGATAATTGTTGCTTTTTAATTAGTGTCAACTTAGAATTTAAGGTAGAAAAATTAAAGTTGAAGTCATTTTCCTTTTCTTTTTGTTTTTTTCTTTTGTCAATAACGTTCACATTACATGTTGCAATTAGTTCTACATCAAACTTTATCATCAGCAGTTACTGTTTAGTTCCTTTGTCTCCTGACTGAACTTTCCTTTTATAAAATTATAGAATTTTATTACAAAAGTACCTGTAGTCCAACCCTCTTATTACGTGAATGAAAGTCCTAGAACTAAAGGGTACAGGTTTAAAGATGTCTGGGTTAGAGGGTAAAAAGAGAAATAAATACACATACCTTACTATCCAAGAGGATTCCAAAACATAAGATGAAAAACCCCTGTAAAAAAAAAAAAAAAAGGAAAGAATCACATGTATTGTAAGACAAATATACATGTATCACTCAACATTAAAATTGTTTTCTTGTCTTATCTAAACAGTGAGTTCCTTGAAGGCAAGGACACTGTGCAACTCCCAGGGTGCCTGGCACCACACAATTTTTGTTGTAGTTGAATATATAAATAAACAAATGAGTGAGTGAATGAAGTTTTAAATGCCTGTGGGGCTTCACTTCTCTCCAGTGTCATCAGAAATAAATAGTCTCCATTTGCTTTTGGGTCATAGTTTTCTTTGGACCAGGCAATTAAGAAGTGTTCACTAAGCATCTACGAAGTCAGAGGACACTGGGATCCAAACTTGTGGCAAGTCGAGCAACCCGACCTCCACCAGCACCTTTCCACAAAGCACAACCCTTGAGGAAGCCTTGGCAGAGGCTTTCTTGGGCCTTGGAATCTTCCTCCTATTAAGGGCACCCTTGGTTGGCTCTTCAGACAACATATCACCTTGAGCCTGCCCTCCCACTCCCCAACATGAGCCCTCTAAAACGTGTTACCTTTAGGTGCATGCACTCCTTGACTGCCATCTGCTCTATCACCTAAATATTAACTGGTAGCTGATGAAGGTTGGAAACCAGCTACTTTTAAGAAACACAAAGTGAACATTTTCTGTGTGCCAGGCACTGTGCTAAGTGCTAAATTATCTCATCTAATCCACACTTTTACTCTATGACACAAGTATTATTATTATCCCCCTTTAACAGATGAAGAAATTGAGGTTCAGAGAGATTCAGTAATTTGCTAGGGGTCACACAGTTGGTAAAGTGATGTATTTGAGCCCAGTTCTATTCAATTCCAGAACCCAAACGTTTAACCCCATTTCCTTGAGTAATTGTCCAGAGGTCACTTGGAAAGACCTTCATTGAACCAGGAGTGAAGATTCTCTTCCAGGTTCATCAAAATCTAAAGATTACTTTTCCTACCTACTCTCTGAACAGTCTATGATATGGCATGTAAAACCCACCCTCTGAAGCAGAGGTCGGCAAACTTTTTTCTGTAAAGAACCAGAGAGTAAATATTTTGGCTTTGTGGGCTATGCAGGCTCTGTTGTAACTATTCAACCCTGCTGTTGTAGCACAAAATGTAAGTGATGGGCCATAGAAAATAGGTAAATGACTGGCTTGGCTCTGTTCCAAAAAACTTTAATTTACAAAAGCAGGCTGCTGGTCAAGGTTTGTCCACCCCTGCAGTATTGCACCTTTCAGAGTCCACAAGTAATGTTGATTTGTTTCCTTTTTGGTGTATGCTTTTTCACAGAGGTCTGCACAAAAGAAGACTTAGCAGCAAAGGGATTAACATTAGCTGTGTGAACTCTGACAGATGTAAAATCCTGAAATGGATTGCTGAGGAAGGCAAATATTCTGCTTCAGTATATGAGAGAATACTTTAAAATATTTACTGTTTCCATGCAGTTTAGGTTAAAGTCCTGTTGGAGATGGATGGGATGGCCTCCAGAGTGGTTTTACCAACATGAATTCTCTATAATTAGTCCAGTTACCTGATGATATAATGGGTTATTCTTATTGTTCTCACCTGGAATGCATTGAATAAAGCAAAAATAATATGCCAAGCCAGACTCTGATTGTCCACCATTGTCCCTATGCCAAAGGCCCAGGTGAGTCCCAGCAGAGGGGTCAGAATGAGTAGGCTCTTCCCCATGCGGATAACAATAGCCTTGTTGTCCTGGTTCAGTCTTTCTCCAACAGCCGGCCTGCAGAGCTTCGTCAGGACTAACAGCACCACAACCAAATTCACAGCCACAATAGTTAGTGCAGGAACAGCGAAGGCCAAGAGAGGTTTGCTCCTATCGGACCAGTTAAGCCAACATGCATCTTTCCTTTTGTAGGCATTGCTGGGTTGTGTGACTGCAATGGTGATGACAGATATAACGAGAGGGCACCCATAGCCCAGGCAGAACCCGATAGCCATCATCAAAGACATGGCCATGTGATGGAACGTGAGGACGATCCGATAGGCCAGCAGGATTCCGAGCACAAGCATCCAAAAGAACAAGGAGAGGTAGAAAAATTGAGTAAAGAACACTGCAGCTATGCAGACTCCGGAAGGGTTTGTAGTGCTGTCCACAGTGGCAGCAACAATAAACCAAACATCAGCAATCAGGAGGGACAGAGCTATGTTCACCATGCAAATATGTCGTGTATGTGAGCTTTGGTTTCTCTTGATCTGCTTCCAAAACAGAGCCTCGATAAGCAGGCATAAGATGAGACTTCCGATGGAAATGCCCAATCCTACATAAGTGATCCATTTCACAATGGGGATGAACGCAGGTGGGACAAAGGGTGACATCAGCATGGAGAAGGAGGTCAGGTGAGTACATCGACACATCACCCTGTCTGGAGTTTCATTCACTAGGTGGCAGCCTGCAGTGCTCCACTGCAATTGACTGAAATCCCAAAACACGCAATGAGGTTGGCTCAGGTTTGACTCTATCTTGGAAAAAATCAGGAAAATTTCATTTATGGAATAGTTTTGGATAATTGTGGATATTACAGGTCCATTGATCTGAGCATTTCCATTTTTGGTGATGGGTAGAATGTTCCCTAGGGTCAATGAGGCCATGGTAATAATAGTTTCTGGAACAGAGTCCTGGAATTGGTCTGATCTAATTAATACACTGCTTCTGATGGGAATGGAAGTATTTTTTTGGAACATTTCGGTTTGATAGTTGTAACCCTTCTGAAGTTGTCTTTTGGAAACTGGAATTCCTTTCCAGTTAATAAATTCCCGAGAAAAGTTCAGAGGCAGAGCTGTCAGAGGAACCAGCCTGCTAATATTTTCCAATGTCTCCAGTAACCGCGAGCTGACATGCTTTTCTTCCTGCAGTAACACTGTCCAGTTGGATACTAACGCTGAATTAAGGACATGGTCGGCTATATTGATGATATCCTAAAATACAAGGATGAAAACTAGTTTGTATTTTGAGTAAACAGTTAAGAGGACTGAAGAGTAGACAGTTATCATATTAAGGACAGGAAAATTGCACAGAAAATTGGCTCAGTTGAGAACCACATCAAACTCATCAATTAAACTCAGCTCAGTTGCTCCACATAGTAGGAGCATTGGCATAAGAAACAGGTCAGCAGAATCAAATTTTTACATTCCAGGGTAATCACTTCAGGGCAATTGTAAGCACAGTGGGGTTTCAGAACAAATGAGAAAGAATCCTGCAATTTGGGTGGCACAAATGTGCGTTTATTTCATCCCATGTCCAAAATGACTGCATTATTACTCAGGCTAAGGCTAAAGATTGAAATATTTTAATGCTTTCCCAGATTGTTTTGCTGACATCAGAAGTTCTAAATTCATGTCATGGATGTTCAAGATTTATTCATGTTTATTGATGTTTTCTTATTTACTATTAGAGAATATATAACCAAAATCCTTACAAACTTGGCCTGAACTGAGCAAAGAAAGTATGGTACTGTGGCTTTTAAGCATCAGTCTTAGTCTGAGATTCCTTTTCTAAGCAACCCCTCAAAAGTTGCTCCTTTCTCCCAGAAAACCCTCCCTCTTGCTTAGGGCTTTGGTTCCCGGGCATTCTGCTGCAGGCGCCCCATCTCTTGGCCCAAGTTTTCTCTAACCCAGCTCTCCCTGTGGCTTCTGGTTCAGAATGCTATAGTGTGCCCCCAGGAATCTCTGCTCTCTTTTGGTTTGTGTTTGCCTGTTCTGTTTTCACTTTACATTTTAATTTTAATCTTTTTGTGTCATTTTGTTTTCGTTGGTCTTGAGTAAAAAACATGTGGTCTTTTTTTTTATTTTTTATTTTTCTAACCAGGTCTGAGCAACTTTTCTTTCATCCAGGGAGTTTAACTTATTCGTATTTAATGTCATCATTGACATGATGTTCACTATGTAGTTAAGTATCAGTGTATAATTATGTAACATTATATATTCTAAAATTCAATTTTGTAAAATATTGTATTTTATTTAACATGCATATATCCAAAATGTTTGGAAGGATGTTTATTTAACAAGTATTTATTGATTGCTTGCTATGTGTCCCCTGTCATTCTTCTAGGCATTGAGGCTCTGCCTAAAATATTAGCAGTCATTCTTGAGTGACCAGATTACAGATAATATTTTTTTCTTTTTGCTTATTTGTTTTCTTATAGTGAAAGAGTATGTTTGTGGGATTTTTAAAATTAATTTTTAAATATGCAAACTCAATCATGAATTTCCCAGCCTAGAGGAGGGGTTTTTAAAAATACACACTACCTAACAATCAGAGATTATGGCCACAGGAAGGAAGGATTATAGATTACAGACATATGTAAAAAACGTGGGTGCCTGTGTCATACAATGCAAAGGCTCATCCCTTCCTGCAAGCAGAATGCTGCCTGGGCAGCCTCTTCCATTGAACTCACAGAACAGATCTCATGAGTTCCTTGTATACTGCGGAGAAAGCAGTAAAGCTCCCATTGGCACTGTACATAGTTCTTTGGTCTAAGTAAGATAAAATGGCTGCCCGCATTGGGTGTTGCTGGGAGGCACCCCTTTCTGAGAAGGCTTTCCTAAAAGACAAGAATAACCTGCAGGGGGTTTCCCAGAAAATGGGACAATGGAATATACCCTATAGAACTGCAGATAAACAATACCTGCTGATAAACCAGTTTAGGTCCAGGAGAGAGAGCTTATCAGATTGGACAAGCATATGGTACGAATCAATGTGTATCTGCTCCCCACTTTGTAGGACCCCCCTCCTATGTACAGTGGAAACCTAACATCAGCCAATCAGAACATTTCCTCACTTGCTTCCTCATTTGCTCTATATAAACTCCCCCTTTCACCTCCTCGGTGGAGCACCTTTCTACTTTCTGAATGAGGTGCTGTCAGACTCATGAATCACTCAATAAAGTTGTGAGATCCTAAATTGTATAAAAAGATTTTTTTTTCATCAGGTCTTTCCAAATAGTTCCCCATTGTTCAGATTTTTGTCATGCCTCTTAACAAAATGGAACATTGAAAAGGGACTTTGTAAGCACAGGCAGGCCATACCTCCATTGTTGCATGAGACACTCTGAAACGGCTTTCCAGTGACAGGGATGAAATATTTTCCAGAATTGACACCACTGAAGCCAGATTCCCAGATGTGGTTGATGGGCTTTGCTGAACAATCACTGAAAGATTTCTCACCAAGGATGATATGGCTGCTTCAGTGGCATTGCCTAAGATTGCACTGACATCCTAGAAATACAAATGGTCTAAGTTCTAGAAAACAGTGAAATGCTTGCATTTCATCTAATTTAAATCAAATTTCTTGGCCACATAGAACTAGCCATTGTAAAGTTAATTACATCATAATGATAACTGATGTTTAGTCCGTTGTTTATTTCAGACACTGTGCTAAATGCTTTACAGAGGTTCTTTGATATAATCCCTTCAACAACCCTTTGAGGTAGGTACCATTATTATTTTCATTTTATAGTTTGGAATCTGAAATCTGAAGTGACTCATTGAAAAGCACTTTCATAAATATTATTACGCTAATTATAAAGAAACCGATGTTCAGTAAGATATGGTGACTTCCCAAAAGTACCCAGCTAGACAATCTGAGTCGACCTAAGAGTCTAGATCCCACCTGTCCTTCGTCAGCTGACAGTGTTATTCTCTGCCCAAGGCATCCGGGATCTGTCAGCTCTCACAGTCCGTTCCAGGCAAGTGTGTCCCTGGGGTAGCCTAGTCTCAAATATTGCCCAAGTCCAGAACTATGTCAAAGAAGGCCAAAGTAAGAGTAGACGCCAGAGATCATTTGGTCTAATACTTCTGCCAGTTTGCAAATGGGGAAACTGAGGTCCAGAAAAATATTCCATAGTCCCTTGATAAATGTTAGTCCAGAGTTCTCTACTGCAATAGCAGGGTCACTGTCTGGGACAGAAGTTCTGCTCAACATGGAGATCTACTTACAGCGTGGTGCCTATGAAATGCTCTCAGATCCCTCTACCTTGCCACTTGAGTTCTGATTCTTGACCATTTGCCCCCTTCTGTCTATCTTTTCTTATGTGCTTGAAACTTCTTGAGAGAGCATCATGTGGAAGTCAGAGCACTGGACTAGGAATCAGAGTGCTGCCCAAGTGACCTTTATTTAGCCCCTTGGTCTTCAGTTTCCTGACTGATAAAAGGAATTTAGTAAACCAGGTAACCCATAAGGTCCACTGCAGTTCCATCATTCTATCTGGTTTGCCTCTGCCTGATCTAGGCCCAGGCCCGATGTCTGATGCATGTCTGACTTGTACTGACCCCACTGGCTTCTGATTCACATCATCCCTTTAACATCTCATTTCCAGGCCTTTTGATCCTCAGATACCAATTTAGCTACTGTCCTACTATCTATTGTAGACTCCTCAGCTCTGACACACTCCTCCACAGCACCCTTCTCCCCAAAACTATCAACTCTGACACTTTCTGATGTTCTCAGCTCCCACCGAGTGTCTCTGTCACTCAAGCCCACACTCCCTGAGTTTACCAGGTCTGATGTCACCCTCACCTCCTGCGTAGTCACCAATGATACCAAATGACACATTTTACCCTCACCTAGCCATGCAAACTCTGAAATGCAAAACCATGGCAAGTCTAATAAGTGGAAATGCTTCACCTTCTTCAGTTCCTCCAGCTGAGCAAGCACACAGGTCTCCCTGACAACCTGCCACCCAGAGGACTGGCACCTGGCTGTGATGTTTCCAGTGTAGCCCCTGCTGCATGGAAAGGTGTACTCATCATTCTTAGACCCAAATCCAAAGACATTATTGTTACACTGGACTGGAAAAGAGCAGAAACAGAGCAGACTTCAGGATGTGCTGGCCTTCGTATAGATCGCATAGCAGTTGTTAAATGCTTCAAAGTGAGATTTTCAGGGACAACACCAAGGCAAAATTAAGAAGTAGGAAAAATTTGTCTTTGATGTCCAACTTCATCCCTAACAGTATCATTTCTTCCTTCCTGATGCCATACCCACCCTGAAGCTGGCTCCTCTCCCTTCAGGTGCCTGATCTATGCCAACAACCTCACTCTCAATGGACTATCAACTACTAAGTATTAGATGAAAATAAGGCAGGGCAAGATGACTCCCAGGAAATAGTTTCACTCTTCAAGGGAATGCCAGAAAACCAGAAAATCTTTGAGGCCCTATGGAACAAAGCAGTAATGATATCAAAAGATGGGCAGTTGCCATTTGGGGGAGAGGGACCGACACTTCTGCCTTGTACCCCTTTAAAAGCTTCTTATTTGTGACCAATCACTAGTTACTCATACAGCTGGCCCTGAATACTATGTACTTATTGAACTGAAGATGGAACAGTCTATGGAAGTTCCATAAGGGCTGTGATTTTGGGTAGTTTTTCCCGTTTCTGTGTCCTGAGTGCCTAGAACAGGATCTGGCATACTTAGGGCACTTAGTAAATATTTGTTGAATAAATGTTGTTGAAAGAAAATGGCACAAATTTTGGCTGGAGAGGCTTAAGACTGAATACAAAAGAGTAGAAGGGAAAGCAAAATATCTGAAGAAAAAGTGTGTATGTGTGTGTGGTTGTGTGTGTATGGTTGTGTGTGTGTGTGAGAGAGAGAGAGAGAGATCTGAATATATACATGTTTTCCTTTGTTCCCTAGATTATGATTAAGGAATATTATCAACTCCAGGGCCCTTTCACATGCATACCAGTAAACTACTGCTGAATCATTTCAGCCACAGCCTGCAATAAAATCAGTCTTCCACGGTGTTTAAACTAAGAGGTGGAGATCTTATCAACCATTAGCAAGGATCTGAAGCAGTAAGCTGAAGGTGAGTTTCATCATGTTTGAGGGAAAACAGCTTCCTGTTTCTACTGAAAGTCAGTTTTAGGACAATTTGCTACTGGAAATATTTCCAATCTGCTTCTTGAGGACAGTTGAACTACAAATTAAAGGATCCCCTTAAGCAAATCAAAGAATGGGAATCATTATTACCTTTCCCAAACACTCTGAAAGAGCCATCTTCTAGTGGAAATGACTTATGAAGGGCTGCCTTAGCCTTCTCAGCCACCTGTTCGATGGCTGACAGCAACTCAGATGTGCTGCTGGAGCCAACAACTTCATACCCGGCAATGATGCTTCCGTCCCTATAGTGATTATGTGGAAAGAAAAATGAGATTTATTCACTTTTTCATTCATTCCATCAGTGCCTACTCTGTATACGCATGGCATTGGGTGCATTCATAGGAATAAACCAAATAGATTTGGTCCCTGATTTCATGGGGCTTACAGTCTAACACAGAAGACACGTAAAAAACAAGTAACCACAAAATCCATATATATAATTACAAATTTTTTTCAAATGTTATAAGACACATGAATGGGTGCAGTGATTAGAGGAACAGGTAAGGATAAGGCCCCACTTTAGGATAGGGCAGTGAAGGCTCCTCTGCAAGGAGGTTTTTGAAGCTGAGGCCTGAAGGATGAGCACTGATGCAAAACCAGGATGGGGGAACAGCATGTGAAGGTCCTGGTGCAAGAAAATGCCTGTGAATTTGACAACATGAACAAGGGAGAGAGGGGTAGAAGATAATATTGAGTAGGTAGCTAGGAGCCACATCATAGAGGATTCTGTTTGGATTTTATCCTTTATTAAAAAAGGTTTTATTCTTTATTAAAAGTCAATGATGTGATCAGATTTATTTTTTAAAACTATCACTCTGGCTGCCACATAGAAAATAGATTGAAGAGAGGCAAGCAAAGAAGCTAGAAGATTAGTTAGGAAAGAGTGGTGACTTGAACTAGAGGGGTAGCAGGGCAGTTAGTGAGAAGTGGTCAGTTTCAGGTTGTATTTGAAGATAGAGCCATAGGACTTGCTAATAGAGCTTATTCCAGATGTGAAAGAAAGAGAACAGTCAGGAATGACTCCAAGGAATGAAAAAACAAATTGTGGTATATTCATACAATGGAATGCTACTCAGCAATAAAAAGGAATGAATGACTGCTACTCAGAGCCACAAGGATGAAATCTCAAAGACATTATGCTGAGTTAAAGAAGCCAAACACATAAAAAAGTACATACTATATAATTCCATCTGTGTGAAGTTCTGGAACAGGCAAAACTAGCTCATAATGATAGAAATCAGATCAATGATTGTTTCTGGTGGGGGGAGGTATGGAAATTGTATGAAAGGGGCACAAGGGAGCCTTTGGGGAAATGGAAAGGTTCTGTCTTGATAGGAGGTAGCTTGCACGAGTATTGGTCAAACTAATTGAACATACACTTAATATCTGAGCATATCATTGTATGTAAGTTATACCTCAATAAAAGAAATTAAAACAAAGGGTGTCTCCAAAGTTTGGATCTGTACAACTGGAAGAATATTGTCATTGTAACTAAGATGAATAAAGACTGCTGGAGGAATAGGTTATAATTTAGGAGGGGGAGATGTGAATGACCTCTGTTTTTGACATGTTCTGTTTGACATACCTGTTAGAAAGCCAAGTAGAAATGAGAAGTAAGCAGTTGGATATTCGCCTCTGAAATTCAGGGGAGAAGCCAGGCTCAAGTGAGTAATTTAAAAACCATCAGCATATAGATGGTGTGTGAAGCCATGAAAACAAGTGAGATCATGTGTGCTAAGTAATTCATTCCTGTAACAGCTCCATGAGGGAAGTACTGTTGTTATTCTCATTTTATTAAAAACAAAACAAAACAAAACAAAAAAACTGAGGCCCAAAGAGAAGTTGAGGAGCTCACCCTATGTCATATAAGTATTATTTGATGGATTTGAACCTCCGAAGCTCCGAAGCTCAAATTCTTTATTACTACATTGGACTGCTGCTCACAATGTATAAATAAACCAAATTCCCTCTCATGTAGCAATGGTCACAATTTTTTTTTTTTTGCATTGATACAGCCCTTCTATAGTATTTAGAAAGTATTTTCCTGCTTATTATCCCATTTGGTTCAATGAACTTAAGTGAGGTTCAGTAGGGATTAACAGACCTGTTTGACAGACATGTAAACTGAGACATTGAGAAATTAAGAATTGCTTTTACTCATGTAGAGAGTAAAACCAAAATAGTTGTGTTTTATAGATTTATTCCTACTTTTACTGCAAATACCTACAAATTATTGAAGATAGTTTATAAGATATATACAATTGAATATGTTAGAAATATAAATAGAAAACCAGGACCAAGGTAAAAAAATATATAGATATCTAATACAAAAATTTTTGTGATTGAGTTTCAGTTTTGTCTATGATTTCTCTTGCAACAAATTAAAAAAAGGAAACTATGATTTATTATAGAGACCTCAATATAAGAAAAAAGAAGCGGTATTTTTCTGAGCATAAAATTTTTTAGGATGGTTAAACATAAGAAAATCAATTAATGTAATATACCACATTAGCAGATCGAAAGAAAAAAATCACATGATCATCTCTATTGACACAGAGAAAGCATTTGACAAGGTACAGCATCTCTTCTTGATAAAAATGCTTCGAAAGATGATGGGAAAAGAAGGAAACTTCCTCAACATGATAAAGGGTATATATGAAAAACCCACAGCTAACATCATATTCAATTTTGAAATGCTAAAGTCTTTCCCTCTAAGATCTGGAACAAGACAAGGAGGCCCAATGTCACTGCTCTTATATAATATTGAATTAGAAGTACTTGCTCAAGCACTTAGGCAAGAAAAAGAAATAAAAGGAATCCAAATTGGAAAGGAAGAAGTAAAACTTTCACTATTTTCAGATGACATTATCCTATATATAGAAAGCCTTGAAAAATCTACAACAAAGCTTCTAGAGTTGATAGACAAGTTCAGTAGAGTGGCAGGATTTAAGATCAATAGGCAAAAATCAGTATCATTTCTGTACACTAATAATGAGCAATTCTGAGGAGGAAATCAAGAAAAAAAATCCATTTATAATAGCAACCAAAAGAATCAAATATCTAGGAATAAACTTAAGGATATAAAGGACTTGTACACAGAAAACTACACAACATTATTAAAGGAAATCAAAGAAGATCTAAATAAATGGAAGAATAATCCATATTCATGGATTAGAAGACTAAATATAATTAAGATGTCTATCCTACCCAGATTGATTTACAGATTTGATGCAATCCTAATAAAAATTACAACAGCAATACTTCAATATGTATTCATCAGTTCTTACTGAACTGGAAAAGCCAATTATGAAATTTGTTAGGGGCAAGGGGTCCCTAATAGCCAAAAACATATTGAAAAGGGAAAACAAAATTGGAGGAATCATGCTACCCGACTTTGAAATACACTACAAAGCTACAGTGGTCAAAACTGCATTGAATAGACTGCCAAAGTGGATATTACCCCAAATAGTGGGGCTTCTGAGGGCTCTGGAGTCACCCAGGTCCTATGGTCAGGGCTGACAGCTCTGGAATTTGGTGCCTTGCCAGTGTGCCCTACTTTGGAGTTTATGCTCCTGAGAGTGACAGAGTTGGACTCAGTTATGGCTTCCCTTCACATATCTATCACATCTATCCCTTCTATTTAAACTTATACTTTGTTGGCAATGCTGGCTTCTCCAACCCTCTAATCTGCCTATTCCCCC
>JAKSZT010018658.1:7432721-7584432 GCA_026826555.1 Tolypeutes matacus | reverse complement strand
CGGACTTGCTTCACCGAACCTGTCTCCGCAGTTTTCATTTTCAACTGCGCCATCCTCCACACCCGTGAACCCCACGAAGCCCCGCAGAGGCTTCAATACTTGGTGTTGGAGTTTGTAGGTGTACGTCCAAGAGACTGGAATCTTTGGGCTGTCCATGTGCCAGCTGAGCCCTGAGCCTCAGCAGAGTTGCAACACCTACTCTCCAGTTCATTGGACTCACCCAGAACAACTAATATGGCGGTGAGGATTGATAACCACTATACCAAGGAAATGAGAGAGCTTACAACTGCAAGCAAGAGAATCCCATCCATTGGCTGTATGGGATTGAAGTCCCCTCTCAATTAGAGGTGGAGTGGGCATCACCATCCCAGAATCCTCAGGATTAGGGAATGAAATATGGACTAGAGTGGACTTACCGGTATTCTACTTTAGACTTACTGTGATTCTAGCAATGGAATAAATTGTAACATTGATGTAGAGGCAGTGGCCACTGGAGGCTCTGGGAAGAAGGGAAGGGGAAAAACAGGTGTAATATGGGGGCTTTTTCAGGACTTGGGAATCATCCTGAATGACATTGTTATGACAGATATAAGCCATTTTCTATCTTCCCATAACCTGCAGAATTGTGTGGGAGAAAGTGTAAACTACAATGTGAACTATGGTCCATGCTCAGTGGCACTGCCCCAGGATGTGTTTATCAATTACAATGAATGTGCCACACTAATGAAGGATGTTGTTTATGTGGGAGGGTGTGGGAGGTGTGGGGAGTGGGGCATATGGGAATCCCTATATTTTTTGTGTAACAGTTATGTAATCTAAGTATTTTTTTTTGAATAAAAAATATATATTAAAGATAAAAAAAAAAAAACTGCATTGAGAGTTCTGATATAGACCCATGCATATACGACCAACATATTCGACAAGGCCACCAAGCCCACTCAACTGGTACAGAATAGTCTCTTTAACAAATGGTGTTGGAATAAGAGAGGATCATTATCTCACATCCTATACAAAAGTAAACTCAAGATAGATCAAAGACCTAAAAAAGAGCCAAGACCATAAAGCTCCTAGAAGATAATGTAGGGAAGCATCTATAAGATCTTGTAATAGGAAATGACTTCATAAACTTTATATCCACAGTGTGAACAATGAAAGAAAAAATAGATAAACTGGACCTCTTCAAAATTAAAACTTTTATGCATCAAAGCAATTTGTCAAGAAAGTGAAAAGGCAGCCAATTCAATGGGAGTAAATATTTGGGAACCACTTATCTGATAAGAGTCTAATATCAGATATATAAAGAAATCCTACATCACAAAAATAAAAAGACAAACAACCTATTTAAAAAATGGGCAAGGAGGGAGCTGAGGTGGCTCAAGTGATTGAGTGCCTTTCTCCCACATGGAAGGTCCCAGATTTGGTTCTGGGTGCCTCCTAAAGAGAAGATGAGCAGACATGGAGAGCACACAACAAAATGGACACAAAGAGCTGACAGAGAGCATAAACAAGGGGGAAGGGCAGGAATAAATAAATAAATAATTTTTAAAAAATGGGCAAGAGATTTGAATAGACACTTTTCCAAAAAGGAACTACAAATGGCTAAAAATCACATGAAAAGATGTTCAACATCACTAGCTATTAGGGAAATGCAAATCAAAACTACAATGAGATATTACCTTACACCTATTAGACTGGGTGCTATTTAAAAAAAAACAAACAGAAAACTACAAGTGTTGGAGAGGATGTAGAGGAATGGGAACACTCATCCACTGCTGGTGGGAATGTAGAATGGTGCTGTGGAGGATGGTTTGGTGGTTCCTCAGAAAGCTAACTATAGAATTGCCATATAATCTAGCAATCCCACTACTAGGTATATACCCAGAAGAATTGAAAGCAGGGTCATGAACAGATATATGCACACCAATGTTCATAGTGGCATTATTCGCTATTGTCAAAAGTTGAAAGCAACCCGTGTCAATCAACAGATGAATGGATAAACAATATGTGGTATATACATACAATGGAATATTATTCAGCTGTAAGGAATGAAGTATTGACATATGCAATAATATGGATGAATCTCAAAGACATTATATCGAGTGAAGTAAGCCAGTCATGAAAGGACACATTTTGCATGACCTCACTGATATGACCTAAGGATAATAAGACTCACAGAGATAGAGTCTGGAAGATAGGTTACCAGGAGAGAGAAAGGAAGTAGAGAAAGTGGTGAGCTGATGCTCAATATGGGCAGAACCTATAATAAGATGGGAGGGGGTGGTTTGGCAGTAGATGGGGGTGATGGTGGTACAGGAATGTGAGTGGGGTTGATGGTGCTGGAGTGTGAAGGTGAGCAGGATTGGGGGAGTGGACTGGACTCTCCATGGAACTGGGACAAGAGCTGGAGGAACAGGTGAACTCTGGGGAGGTGGATGTCTGCGGTTGAAAATACAATTGTGGGAATGTTCTTTTGGCAAATACGGCAGGAGAGGGTCCCTGGTGCAGTGTGTTGGTAGAGGGTCAAGAATCTCTTAAGTATATAGACAGTCCCTAATAAAAGAAAACAGACCAGTATGCCAAACTCATTTGAGTCTATAATTAGCACTATATCCATTAAATATAAGTCTGAGACTTAAATCTTCTGTCTGTTCATATGCTGGTTAAGCCCTAAATCTCATCAGAGTGGCAGCAAATACCTACTCTCCAGTTCATCAGACTCGCCCAAGACAACTAACAAAATGATGATGATAGACAACCCCATCCCAAAAAATAGACAGCATCTCCAACTGCAAGCAAAACAGTTTCTTCCATTTGCCCATGAGATCTAAGCCGCCTCTCAATTTGGCACAGAGCAGGCATCACATCCCAAAATTCTCAAGGCTGAGGAATGAACAAACATAAGGGAGGAATGCAACCATGGCTAAAGTAAACTTATTAATATTGTAGTAATGGAAGAGCATATAACACTGATATAAAGATAGTGGTTACGGGAGTTTCTGAGGGGAGGGCAAGAGATAAATAGATGGAACATAGGGCATTTTTAGAGCATTGGATTTAAGTGTAAACCACAATGTAAATTATAGACTTTGGTTCATAGCAATATTTCAATATGTATTCATCAATTATAACAAATGTACCATACTATTATAAGATGTTATCAATAGGGGAAGAGGTGGGAGGGGAATGGGATGGGGTATAAGGGAATCCCTTATACTTTCTTTTTTTAAAAATCATTTTTGTTTTTTGTGTCTGATATTAACATCTTGTAATGTTCCCATATATTTGTTCAATTTCAAAGAAAAACAGTCTTATATATACAATTTTACCCATATTCATACTTTGCATGTGGTTTTAGGAATCCCTTATACTTTCAATGTAACTTGTCCATAATCTAAAACCTCTTTAAAAATAAAATTTATTATATTAAAATTTTTTAAAAAATTATTTATGTGAGACCTTATATAAGAACATGATATAATGTAAAGGACAATGTCTGGGAAAAAATATTTATAATAAATGCTGTGAAAATTTCCAGTGGCTGTTCCTTATGTCAACTGTGAAAAATATATAAGAAGTCAAGTTACCTGACCATTAAGCTACTTACTCTGCCAAGAAATCTATTAATAGTTGGTAATTAATCCACACATGGCTAGCTAACCAAATAACTTTTGGAATTAAAACATAAACAAATGGATAATTTACTAAATATCTCTTTATTTTCTGTAGACAAAGACTACTGGATTTTGAACTATGGAGTATGCATGATATGTGCACAGAAATCTAATACTTTACTCAAGGCTCCCCTTCTGACTCCCAATTATACAACAGCTTGTTCCCTGCGGCTATGGAAGGAGAAAATCCATCCTTCCACAGCCCATAACCTTCTTCCCCACCCTTCACCCCTTCCCATGCATGCTCACCACCAACCCCTGCTTCCTTCTAAGGTCTGTCTTACTACCGAGGTTTCACAAGTCTGATGTCTGAGCCATAGCCTAGAGAGAGTTTCTCCCTGTTTAAGTTACTCAACTCATTTAAATGGGAATCCAGGCTTTATTCTATTCAGACTTAAAGCATCACAGACTTAGTGAAAATTCTACTAGACAGACCAGTTCTGTACTGTTTTCTCTCAAGGTCATTTCAGAACAGCACTAGGCATTCTGGGGATGCCCTTCTAAGACTACTGCGTTACTTACCGAAATTGGGTAACTCGAACCGACTCAAAACCTTGAATTCTTTTGTATGCTTCTTTAAGCTTGCAAAGAGAACAAAGAGGAATATGTTGATCTTTGTCCCCATAGTTCAGAAAGGCATTTGAGAGAAAAAAAAATGGACATGTACAATAAATAAACCAATGAAACCACTGAACAAAGGAAAGAACTACAGTGAGGGGTAATTGCTCATCATACAAATATACTTAAATTGACATTTGAGTGTATACGCACACACATTATTTATATGTGCATTTTCTAATAGAAAGTAACCAACCATTTAGAATAGGGGATGAATTTGGTGCCAGATAATATAATAAATTCACCCAAAGTCTAGTCTCTGCTTCTCAAAAATAAAGCATTAATTTTCACGTGCACTTAAAGCACTTAAATTGAATCTATCTGCAAAGTATTTGTTCACATCTTCACTTAGAACCATGCCTGATCTATCTTAAGAAGAGGTATACTGGTCTGTTTTTAATGTCTTCATTATAAAGTCCAGACATTTTCTCAGTAACTCACTTCAGCCTCTGACAAGACAGGCTTCCTTATGGAACGAATCCCAAATGCTGATGATTGAGCTTAGTTCATGAAAATTTTCTTTTGACAAGTAAATCTCTCTTAGTAGGAAATTACCAAAATAAATTATCAAAACCGAATCTAAGAGAAGTGGAGAGAAGTCAATTGTGTGTAGAAAGAAGATGCTCAAGAACCTCAGTTGTGGGCAAAGCAAATAACTGCTCTGTAATAACTTGTTAAAAATTAATTAATAATATGGATTAAATATTCATGTTGAATTGAAAACATTCTAACTTATGTTTATCAAACAATTCCTTATTTGTTAAGTAGAAAGTGCTTACTTGAATTTCAATTCCAGTTGTATATTTGGAGTATATAGCAGAAGATGAATTCAAAAGGTCTCTTGTAAATTTTTCATTAATTTTAAAAGTGCCCCAAATCTCTGTGGGAAATAAAAAGAAGTTTATAGATATAAAAATTACTGGCTGGATTTTATTAGTAGCATAAAATTACAGAAGTGCAGTTTGGAGTCCATCTATTCAACATGTTGTATTTCAATTTCTTTTCATAATGAATTTAGTCTAAAATAATGTAGGAAGCATACTTAAAACCAGTGTTCACAATTATGCATTTGGAACAGTAATGGGAAAATGCTGGTAATCGAGACTATCTTACAATTAGATAATGTCTAACCACTCATGTGTGGCCAAAAAAAGGCTGTTACTTAACCCTGAAATATATCCCCATTCAGGCATTGAGCTTAAACAATGTCCCTCGTTATAATTTGGGGGGAAACAAAAACAGAATCAAACACTGCTTGCAAACTCACAACATGCCCTTTGCCTACCTATCACTGGTGCTTTGCTGCACTGGGAAAAGTCTTTCCCTGTCTCCATGTTTACAAATCCTGTTTATCCTTCATTCAAGGCCTAGTCAAATTTCACCTCCTCCAGGATGCTTTCCCTATCTCTGGATACAAAGATTTTTTCCCTCTTCCAAAGTCCTACAGTACTTTATCTACACCTCCCTTATAGCCTCTTATATCTCTACATTTGTTCAAATACATGTCTCATCTTCCCCACTATTGGAATCATCTTATGAACCTTATTTATGTCTGATTCTTCTTTGTATCCCTTAAAGATTGATCAATATTTGCTGAAGGAATTATATTGTTTTCCTTCATTTATTGCAGCCTGGCCTCCCCAACTAGATTGCTAACTCATAAAGGACAAAGGAAACATGTTTTGTGTGTCCTCCCAGAGTTGCCCCAAATCTGGGTGTAAAAGTATTTCCCAATAATTGTGTGTTGCCTTAACCTGAATTGTTGTGGTCCTAGGAAGCGAAGTCAGGGATACCCAGAGAAGCTGGGCTATTTCATGCCCTTCCTCACTCTTTGTTTAGTTCCACCAAAGTCTAGAGCTTCATAATGACCTAATGTTATCCTTGGGGAAGCTTCTTAAAATCTTTCAAGCCCTGGATCCCAGATCATTTGGTTCATCTCATCATACCCCAGTCATGAACCTAAGTCAACAGTAACTCCCTCAGCTTCCACTGGTTTCCTAAATTAGACATTTACCTTTTGCTTTGTTTTGGCAATGCATTCCATACACATATTTGTTGGCAATTTGGAGCATTCTTTTTAATATAATAACTATATTCTTCACTGCCTTCATATCTCTAGACTACCTTTTTCTAGGCAAAAGAAGTGGAAGAGAGTAGGAAGAAAATTTTTATTTGCTCAAGCAGTTCTTCTATTTGGAATTTTAGTGAATCTCCCTAAATATCAATAGAATTATAGTATTGTAGATGAAGGTTCTTCAAGGTAGACATGACACCAAAAGTCAACTTGAGTTTCTGGATCTCCTGAATTTTTGAAGCTCTCACTAAGTCTAGCCAAGACTAATGGGGAATAATGCCACTGCCCTCAACCTACCTGTACACACTGCCCTCTTAGGGAGACAAAGAGCCAAAATGCCTTCTTTGTTGTATGTTGGGGTGAGAGGGGGCTCCAGCCCAGACCTACCCTCATAGTATTCCTTTTGTGCTTACTTGTTCTTTCGCAGAAATTGACACTCTGGCTGAGGTTGCTAAGATGACAGTGGCAGTTCTGGAGTGATCCTGCCGTGTGAAGGTAGCACTTCTGGGAATCAAGGCATGCAGGAGGAAACCAGGTGTAGCCATCTTCACAAGCACATTGCAGGACTCCATTCAGGCTGCTGCAGTCTGTACAAAAAAAACCCGAATTTGGTCTCATGGGTCTAGTTAAAAAATTGGTTATTGCTGAGTTCTGATCCTTGGCTCTGACTTGGAATCTTTTTTTTTTAAAGATTTTATTTATTTATTCATTTATCCCCCCCTTGCTGCTTGTGCTTGCCAGGTCAGCCAACCACGCCAGCGGGCGGGCCCGCCTTCACCAGGAGGACCCGGGAACCGAACCCGGGGCCTCCCATATGGTAAACGGGAGCCCCACTGATTGAGCCACAGCCGCTTCCCTGACTTGGAATCTTAACCAAATATTTACCAAATATTTCTCACCAAAACCTAGAGGGATGAAACCAGGATGACAGTATGTTTAAGATAAGCAAATGTCCAACTCAATAGATTTAAATTCTGAAGTTAGTGTCAGAAACCTAGCAAATATAAAAATAAAATGGTTGGGTTTAGCATCCAAAATAAAAATATATACCCAATGGATAGTCCTTGCAGTGCAAGAAAGAAGTAGAAGAAAACATTTGCAACCTGGGAGCTATTTGAAGGGTTCCTTAGGATATTTAAATATTTCAGTAGTGGTTAAATATCCTCATCCACCTACCACCATTCCAAGGTAGGCTTTGTAAGCAACATGGCAAAGGTAGAAAGACTGGTTTTCGAGAGGCTTGTCGAAAAGTTCCATCAACCAAACCTGGTATACTCATTCCCTTCTATCTGGCTTGAAATTCCCACCAAAAGCCATTTCTTTTTAAAAGATAAAAAGGATGTGCTACAGTCACCAGACACCTTTGTGAAAATATGCATGGAGTTATGCAGTGAATGGGAAAGATTTTAGAAATGGAAACATGAAGAGGGTTTGATATTCTGTTCTGCTGCATGACATTGCTTAAGTTATTTAATACCTCTGAATATCAGTTTCTTAGTGTATAAGATTGGAATAATAAACCTAATTTTTCAAAGTTGTCGTGACAATTAAAAGACAACGTCTTTAACGTAGGGCATTTTTTGGGCAGTAGAATTGTTCAGCATGATCTTGCAAAAATGGATACAGGCCATTTCAAATTTCATCAAAACCTATAAAAGTGTACAATCCAAAATGTAAACCATAAGGTAAACCATTGACTATGGTTAGTAGCAATGCTTCAATATCTGAACATCAATTGTAACAAATGTACCATCCACATGTAAAAATGTTATTAATAGGGCAGAGGGGGAAAGGGGGAGGGTATTGGGTATATGGGAATCCTCTATATTTTCTATGTGACTTTTCTGTGTCCAAAAGCTTCTCTGAAGATAAAATGAAAATGATAAGACACCGTGGGAATATATGGGAGAAAATGTCGCTGAACGTACAAGACAACAGATCTTACAGTGATGAAAGACATGTCTAAAAAATTTTTTATTATTTCAAGTTTTTAAAAAAATTTTGTATTTTATTGATTATTTTTTAAATTATTGTTTCATTTTCTTATTCATTTTATTTATTTATTTATTTATTTATTAAAGATTTATTTGTTTACTTGTCCTCCCCTCCTTCTCACTGTTTGAGTCGCTGTCTGCTCTCTGTGTGTTCTTCTGTGTCTGCATGTTTTCTCTTTAGGCGGCACTACTGGGTACTGATCCTGGGACCTTCTGGAATGGGAGAAAGGCTGCTCAATCTCTTGCGCCACCTCTGCCCCCTAGTATGCTGCGTCTCTTATTGTCTGTCCTCTGTGTCTCTTATTGTCTGTTCTCTGTGTCTCTCCCTTCAGAAAATTGCTTATCTTGTTCCCTCACTTCTTTCAGGTCTCTGTTTTAAAGTTAGAAAGGCTTTTCCTGACCACCTTATTTAAAATAGCAAATTGTCCTACCACCACTGCACTCTCTTTATATACCATTGCATTTATAACTTCACACTGCACAATATTATATATATACATGCCTGCACAGACACACACACACACACACACAACATAATGTATTATGTATCCGCTTATGTTTTATTGCCTGTCTCCTTCCACGTGTTTATAAGATCCATGAGGAAAGAGATTTTGTTTTGTTCACTGTTCTAGCTCCAGTTCTTGGCATAAAGTAGGCCTAATAAATACATGTTGATTAGATAAATGAATGAATGGTATGGGCTTGCTGTTGGCCCAGAATTGCTAATTAAGAGAGATATTAAAGACTTAAAGCGTCTCTCCAACTCTCTTGCAGTGGCCAATTAATAAGGCTTTGTTTATCGGAAGTCAAAGAAGACAACACAAGTGAGAAGTAGCATGATATAGCACACTGATTCTCAAAGTGTAGTGCTCAGATGATTAATATCAACTTGTTAGCAGTGAAAATTCCTGGCCTTATACCAGACCTACTGAATCATAATTCTGGGAATGTAGCCCAACAACATGTATTTTTAACAAGCCTTCCAGGTAATTTCCATGCATGACGCATACTAGAGTTTGAAAGCTATAGTAGAATGAATATGAGCTACAGATCAGGAGAAAACTGGATTCAAATCTTGGTTTTACAATTTACTATCTATAAAAACTTTAAAATAGTGTTTCTCAAACTTTAGGATATATCAGAATCACCTGGAAGTTCCCATCCCTAGAATTTCTGATTCAGTAAGTCTGGGGTTGGGACAAGAATTTGCATTTCTATTAAGTTCCTAAATGCTAACGATGCTGCTAGTCTAGACATCACACTTGGAGAACCATAGCTTTAAACAAGTAATTTGACTTCTCTGAATCCCACTGTTGTGGTCATCAGTGCTATTTGCTAAATATTTCTTGCTCTCTTCCAGGTACATAGTAGGATTGCATATCCTGACCCCCTGGGGTTGTGTGGGACCATGGAAACAATTCTGGCCAGCAAGTTTTAAATGGAACTAATGCATGCCACTTCCGAGTTAGAGAATTCAATTACCTATGTGAGACCCTCCAGTGTTTCATTTCCCTTTAGTTCAGCAAAGGGTACTTTAGAGCTAGTGGCAGATTAATCAGCTTGGGTTCCCAAGTGACTGCAATGAACAACCTCATGTAGCATGAGGAAGAGATAAACCTTTATTATTTTAAGCTTAGAGATTGTGGAGATGTTTGTTTCCACAACATAACCTAATCTATCCTGACCCATGCATTTACCTTCCCCAAATACACTCCAGTTCATCAGAGTTGACTTACATGTAGTAGCCTTTGCTCTGATAATCTTCCTTGGCCCATGTAGCCATAATGATGGAGGCTTCAAGAGATTCAGAAAATTCTTCAAGTTCTTTTTCTCATTGGCATCTCTATAGGCCACCTGAAGCAGCAGCTCATATTCCTGGATTGGGCCTAAAGAGATAGAGATAGTTAGAAGCCACTTTTCTTAGTCTGTACTGGAAATCTTACAGAGAAAGTGACTGGGAGGCAATCATCTGATTCAGCCTGGAGGTCATAGACTACAAGCTGCTCGTTGTTGAGCTATACTCATGCAGACATTGACTAAAACTGAATACCCATAGGAAGGACTTGCAGACAGTTCACACATATGCCTACTGTATGTCTTTCCTCTCACTTCTGCCAAGTCGGCTGCTCTCTGTGCAGCGCTCTCTTGATTTTACACACTTCCTCAGAGCATATCCACAGTCAAGTTTCACGCAAAACTGAAAAAGGAAGAGGTGAGAAAATCCTGATCACTCTTCCTTCCCTTTGCTCCAGCTCTGGTCTTCTTGAATTATCTCCAATATAAAATCCCCAACCTCACACTCCCCTCTCCAGAGAGCCCTTCATTCTCCTATAAAAAAAGTTCCATTCTCTTAGCTGACACTGAATATGCCTACTAAATGTAAAAACAAAACAATACTCAGCCCTTTGTTTACTCTCACCTCCACTATTATCATTTCTGAGCACCTTTTCTTTCCCTAAGAAGACATCCTTTTACAAGAGACTCCTGTCTGCTGTAGCACCCACCATCTCACACAACAAGAGCCTGAGCCCCCATCCAGTCTTCTCATCTCCTTATAGGCTAGAACCATAGCCCCAGACCTTGGGAGTCACTCCAATCAGTGGTCAGATGAGAGGATTACCATTCCCACTGCCCAAGCAGGTGAGAAGTGGAGAATGGGGGGAGAGAGTGACCCCTGGGCACACTGTCAGAGGTTAATGGCACTGGGATCTGGAGCCAGACTCACTAAGTTTGAATCCTGGTTCCTGCTCCTAGCTTTGCATCTCATTTTCACTATCTGTAAAATAAATATGATCATTGTACCTAACTCAAAGAGTCAATGTGAGGATTTAATTCATCTAACGCGTTTAAAATTGTGCCTGGCACATATTAACAGTTCAGTAAATACTTGCCATATTTTATTGTTATTTTTTTTACTGTCAAGGAAGACATATTCATGATGTTCCACATTGAAGTTATTGTTTCATTTTCCCAAAGATTTGTTGTCATGCATAGTGGTAGGTTCTAAGATGCTATTAGCACACTGTTGAATGGCAGATACATTGAATGGTAAAAAGGCTTTTGTGGACTGACCCAGAAAACTGATGATGAACCATGTACCTCACTGTTTCCATGCGGAAATGCATTTGGTGCTTGAGACTTTAGATCAGCAAATTAAATTTCAGAATATAACTCATTCCTAGACTGAGGGCTGTGCCCATTAATCTTATTATTAGGATCAAGGGAAGGAAGTATATGGAGCAGCTACTTGCAAGTTATTGGGCAAGATTTTATGTCTATACTGTGCTCTTTTATCCTCACAAATCCTTTACTCGTAGAAATTACTGTTATTCTCATTTTCCAGATGTTGGGATGTTTAATAATATACCAAAGATCATGCAACCAGTCAGAAGCCCTGCTGGATTTGGACCCAGTTCTCTTGGCCTCAGAGTCTATTGCAGGGATTCTTAACAGGGGTCTGTAAGCTTGAACTGAAATTCAAAAAAACACTGTTCTTGTGGGGACGTGTTGGTGTGGGTGTGATATATTTATTAAATAATACATGGTATAGTGTAGACTTAGTAAGGGGTATGTGGTTTTCACCTTAATGGCAAAGAAGTATTTGGAACAAAAAAGGTTAAGAACCCCTGGTATTGCAACATGTGCTATCTATTGGAGTCTCACCTGGATGCTTTTTCTTATTCACGATGAGTTCTCTTCTTGTTTTGACACCATCATTTCCCTGTTAAAAAGAAAAAAATAGTTATTGAGAAGCTTTGGAGTGTTGTACTTCATATGGCATGGTTGGATTTCACAGATTGATTGAAATCATGAATTTAAAACCCAAGCCAAGGATTGGCAACTCACTGAGGCAACTTTTGAGCAAAAACCTGAAGGAAATGGGGAAATGAGGATCTCCAGAGGATGAGCTTTCCAGACAGAGGAAAACACATGTGCAAAGGCCCAAGGGTATGAATATTCCTGACTTGTGGAGGCAGAACAAGTAGGCCAGTATAGCTGAGAGGAGTGGGTGCAGGAAGAGGAGCAGGAGGTGAAGGCAGAGAGTGTCTCTGGGAGGTAAGATGTGTAGAGTTTTATAGACCATGGTAAAGGTTTTAGTTTTTACTTCAGTCGGGTGGGAACCCATTGGAGACTTTTGAACAGAGGAAACACATGCTCTAATTTACTTTTCATAAGGTAAACATGTAGCCATGTTGTGAATAGACAAGCCCAGAAGCAATGAGAGCATTTCAGAAGTTATTGAATTAATTCAGGTGAGAGGCAATTTTGTGAACCAAGGCAGTAGCCGTGGACGTGGTGAGAAGTGGTTGAATTCTGCATATATATTGAAGATTTAAAAAAATAAAGCGGGAGTGATGTCATCAACATGACGATGTAAGACATCCACTGTAAAATCTCCCCAGAGAGTCAGCAAATAAAATAACAAATCTCATTTACTTAGAATGCTGGAGGATGGTAGAAACTGGAAAAGGACTCCACAAATGCTGAATCAAAGGCCTAGAATAAGTTGGACCAGGCATCAATGAAGAGCTTTAACACAAAGCCAATCAACAAAAAACCCCTATATAAGAGGGAGAAACTGACCTTCATAGTTAACTCATCAAAACAATCAGATGCCTAGACTTCAACAAAACATAACAAGCCATACTAAGAAACAAGAAGATATGGATCATCAAGGGAACAAATTAAAACTTCAGAGGAGAATTTGGAACAAACTAATCAAAAAGTTCAAGCAAATCTCCCAAATCAATTCAATGAGATGAAGGAAAATATGCATAAAGAAATAAATGATATTAAGAAGACAATGCGTGAGCATTAAGAAGAATTTGAAAGTATAAAAAGAAACATAGCAGAAATTATGGGACTGAAAATCACATTAGTACAAACTAAAAATATACTAGAGAGCAATTTCTGGGGAAGATGGTGGAGTAGGGAGCTCCAGGACACAGTTCTTCCACCAAAACAACTATTAATCAGGAAGGAATTGTCTGAAACAACCATTTTGAAACTCCAGAGGTCAGAAGAACACTGTTCAACATCCAGGGAAAAGTGGAGGAAGAGGCTGGTAAATTATGGTAAAGAACTATAAATTGCTCTCTCCCCACAGCTGCTATCAGTGCCCATCCTCCACTCTCACAGTTGGCCGCAGGGTCCTGTACCTGGCTAGTCGCTGTTGACAGAAAGGGACATAAAAATCCTCTTCTCCTAGAACAAGGATGTGTACGGCTCATCATTCCTCATGGCTTTTGATTAGCAAATCCGTCTGCTAATTTGGGTCCCCAGCTCCAAGGGCAGCCATTGTTTCAACTTCCCCAAACAGAGGTGGAAGAGGTGGAGATTTAAAGATGTAGGACTTACCCAGGGCTGCAGGGGAAGGTTAGCTGAAGAGCTACCTTTGCTTGGCAGGTCAGGAAAGCTCAGCTTTGGAGAGCCATTGGAGAAGTTTTCGGCACTCTTCCTGATCTCCTCCACAGGGCACTATGGATATGGTCTTCACTCCCTTCATAGGTCCCTAGCCCTGTTTTGGCTGGGAAAGACCGAATTGGGAAAGTCCTCCCTGGTGTGACACACTTCCCAGAACTTGCTCTCCAGGCAAAAGCAGCATGAGATAATGAAAGGAGTATAGAAAACTATACAGGCGGATAGTCTGGGACAGGGTTCTGAAAGCTGCAAGAAAAAAGCAGTGTGTTACATAAAATGGAATCCCAATAAGACTGAGTGCTGATTTTTCATCAGAAACTGTGGAGGCAAGAAGGCAGTGGGTTGAAATGCTTAAAGCGCTGAAGAAAAATAACTGCCAGCCAAAATTTTATATCTGGCAAGACTATCTTTCAAAAATGAGGACGAGATTAAGACATTCTCAGAGAAACAAAAGCTGAGGGAGCACATCACCACTAGATCTGCCATACAAGCAATGCTAAAGGGAGTTCTTCAGACTGAAATGAAAGGACACTAGACAGTGGCTCAAAACACCATAAAGAAATAAAGACATGTGGTAAAGGTAACCATTTGGTGAACTGTAAGTGCCAGTATTATTGTATTGTGTTGTTTGGTATGTAACGCCACTTCTTACTTCCTACAGGTGCTAAAATGGAAATGCTAAAAATGATAAATCTAGGTTTTTGGACATACAAGTCACAAAATATAAGTGGTAACGAGTTCAACAAATGATGGGGGAGGGTTTACAGGATATAGGCAAAGTATATGTGTATGCTATTAAAGTTGGTATCAAACCAAATATAATTGTTATATATTTAAGATGTTACATTTTAGCCTTATGTTAACCACAAGGAAAACAGATGAAATATATATCCAGATAGAAAAGAGAAGGCAGTCAATATGGTACAACACAAGAAAGCAAATAAATATAAAAGTAAGCAGTACCAGAAATGAGGGACAAAAGACTTACAAAGGCTAAATAGCAAAATGGCATAAGAAAGACTTGTATTATCAGTAGTGCCTTTAAAAGTAATGGATTAAACTCTCCAGTCAAAAGGTAGAGATTGACAGAATGGATAAAAAAGAATGACCCAACTATATGCTGTCTGCAAGAAACGTACTTTAAAGTCAAAGATACAAATAGGTTGATGGTGAAAGGATGAAAAAAATATACGCCATGCAAATAGTAACCAAAAGAGAGCTGGGGTGGCGATACTAATATCAGATAAAATAGATGTTAAGTCAAAAATAGTTATGAGACCGCCCCCTCGCCCGTCACGCTCCGCACGTTCGTGGGGAACCTGGTGCTAAACCACTCGTAGACGACCTGCTTCTGGGTCGGGGTTTCGTACGTAGCAGAGCAGCTCCCTCGCTGCGATCTATTGAAAGTCAGCCCTCAACACAAGGGTTTATAAATATTAAGAAAAGAAAGAAGAAGAAAATAGATTTTTAAAGAAAAAAAAATAGTTATGAGGGACAAAGATGGCCATTACATACTGATAAAGGGAACAATTCAAGAGGAAGATGTAGCAATTATAAATAGGAACATAACAGCAGAGCCTCAAAATATATGAAGCAAATATTGAAAGATTTGAAGGGAGAAATTGATGGTTATACATTAATAATAGGATACTTTAACATGCCACTCTCAATAATGGATAGAGCATCTAGTCAGAAGATCATTAAGGAAGGACGGGACTTGAATGATACACTAAACCAACTAAACCTAACAGACATATACAGAACACTGCACCCAAGAAAAACAGAATACACATTCTTCTCAAGTACACATGGATCATTCTCCAGGATAGACCATATGTTCGGTCAGAAAAACAAGTCTCAATAAATTCAAAAAAAATTAAATTGTACAATATATATTCTCCAACCACAACAGAATGAAACTAGAAATCAATAACAGAGCAAGAAAGGGAAAACTAACAAATATGTGGAAACTAATCAACATACTCTTTAACAAACAATGGATTAAAGAAGAAATCAGAAGCAAATTAGGAAATATCTTGAGGTGAATGAAAATGAAAATACAACATACCAAAACATATGCGATGCAGTGAAGATGGTGCTAAGAGGGAAATTTATTGCTCTAAATGTTTACATTAAAAAAGAAAGACTTCAAATCAGAGACCTAACATCAAAAACCGGAAGAACTGGAAAAAGAAGCACAAACTAAACCCAAAGTAAGTCAAAGGTAGGAAATAACAAAGATTAGAGCAGGAATAAATGAAAAAGAAAAAAGAAAAAAAAAACAGAACAACAAAACCAAAAGTTAGTTCTTTGAAAAGATCAACAAAATCAACAAACCTTTCACTAGACTGACAAAGAAAAAAAGAAGGAGTATATCAATAATGAAAATCAGAAATGAAAAGGTGGACAATACTACCATTACCACTGATATAAAAAGAACTCTAAGTAGATACTATGAACAACTATATGCAAATAAATTAGATAACCTAGATGAAATGGACAAATTCTTAGAAACATGCAAACTACCTACATGGACACAAGAAGAAAGAGAAGATCTCAACAAGTCAAATACTAGCAAAGAGATTGAATCAGTAACCAAAAACTTCCCCAAAACATGTTGGGCTTCCATCCTGGGGCATCTTGCTATGTTCTCAAATAGAGGGGTGGGAGTCTCTCGAGAGCATAGGCAGTACCTAACAGGGAAGGACAGGCAAGCACGTCAAGCCCTCAATGTTGTTGCAAGTAACTATGAATCTTGTTCTTCAAGAAGTGAAGATTGGTGGTTGCCGTGGGTCCTGAGGGGAGGGGGAGGGAGGAATAGAACAGATGGAACATGGGGCATTTTTGAGGTATTGGAATTGTTCTACATGATCTTGTAATGACAGATACAGGACATGTTAAATTTTGTCAAAATTTATAAAAGTATATGGTCCAAAATGTAAACAATATTGTAATAACTCATTGATCATGGTTAGTAGCAGTGCTTCAATATTTGTACATCAATTGTAACAAATGTACCATCCACATGTAAAATGTTATTAATAGGGAAAGGGGGAAAGGGGGAGAATTTTGGGTATATGAGAATCCCCTATATTCTGCATGTGACTTTACTGTAACCTAAAGCTTATTTGAAATTCAAATGACAAAAATAAGACACTGGAGGAATAAATGGAAGAAAATGTCACTATACATACAAGACAACAGATCTTACAGTGATGAAAGACATAATGCCAAAATTTATTTTACTTTTTATTTTTTATTATTTCAAATTATTTTTAATTTTTTGTATTTTATTTGTCATTTTAAAAACTATCTATTTCATTTTCTTATTAATTTTATTTGGTTATTTTGTTGGCTTCATTTTTTAAAAAGTTTTGGATCACATAAGCCTTACAACTGTGGCAGGGGAGGATCATTGGTGCGGGGTGTCAGTGATGGTGGATGCATGGGAAGAGGTTCACCTGAGGCATACCTATAGGTATATGAAAGAGTTCAAGTGTTTATGGTGCATTGTCATGGTGGGTGGAGATCCACAAATAACCAAAAGAATATCCAATTCCCATCCTGGGGAATTCTGCCACATTCTCTAATGGGACAGCAAGAATCCCACAAGTACAGGGGCAGTAACTATTGACAGGCCCTTGATTTTGATGACTGTACTTATGAACCTTTTCTTTTGAAATTGAAGCTTAGCCTAGTATTATAGGTTACCTAATAGTTAACTCCTGAGAGACTCCTTATTGCTCAAATGTGGCCTCTCTCTAAGCCAAACTCAGCATATAAATGCATTACCTTCCCCCCTGTGTGGGACATGACTCCCAGGGATGAGCCTCCCTGGCACCAAGGGATACTACCAAGCATCAACTAGCAATGAAACTGGAAAAAGACCTTGACCTGAAGGGGAAAGGGATAAAGACAAATGAGTTTATATGGCTAAGAGACTTCAAAGTGAGTCGCGAGGTCTTTCCATAGGTTACGCATATACAAGTCTCAGCAGGATCTCATTGACTGCCACAGTAAATATTGCCCCAAATAGCTGAGCTCCTGAGGTCTCTGGAGACATCCAGACACTATAGGCAGGGCTGACAGCTAAGGAATGTCACTGATGTGGAGGCAGTGACCACCAGAGTTTCTGAGGGGAGAGAGGGGAAAAATGGGTTTAATATGGGGGCATTTTCAGTACATTGGAATTGTCCTGAATGACATTGCAATGATGGATACAGACCATTATATATCTTGTCATAACTTACAAAACTGTGTCTGAGAAAGTTTAAACTATAATGTAAACTATAATCCACACTTAGTGGCAATACTCCAATAAGGGTTCATCAATTGCAACAAATGTACCATACTAATGAGGAATGTTGTTAATGGTTGTTAACAACATACTAATGAGGGATGTTGTTAATGGGTAGGGACGGGGCATATAGGAATCCCCTACATTTTTATGTAACACTTATGTAATCTAAGTATCTTTAAAAACAACAACAACAAAAAAATGGGAAGCGGCTGTGGCTCAATCAGTAGGGCTCCCGTTTACCATATGGGAGGCCCCGGGTTCGGTTCCCGGGGCCTCCTGGTGAAGGCAAGCCCGCCCGCACTGCGTGGTTAGCTTACCCAGCGAGCACAAGCAGCAAGGGGGGGATAAATGAATAAATAAATAAAATCTTAAAAAAAAATAATAATAAAATAAAATAAAACTTTTTAAGTAAAAAAAAAAAAAGCTTCCCAACAAAGAAAAGCCCAAGATCTGATGGTTTCATAGAGGAATTCTACCAAACATTCCAAGAAGACCTAACTCCAATTCTGCTCAAACTCTTCCAAAAATTTGAAAAGGAGAGAAGACTTTCTAAAACATTCTATAAGGCCAACATCAACAGCCAGATAAAGATACTACAAGAAAAGAAAACTACAGACCAATATCTCTTATGAAAATAGATGCAAAAATCCTTGACAAAATACTAGCAAACTGAATCCAACAACACATTAAAAGAATTATACACCATCATCAAGTGGGATTTATCTTTTGTGTGCAAGGTTGGTTCAATATAAGAAAATCAATTAATGTAATATACCACTTTAACCAAATGAAGGAAAAAGAAACACACATGATCATTTCAATCGACACAAAAGGTATTTGACAAAATACAGCACTCTTTCTTGGTAAAAAACATTTTGAATATAGAAGGAAACTTCCTCAACATGATAAAGGGCATATGTGAAAAGCCCACAGCTAACATCCTACTTAGTGGTGAAAGACTGAAAGTTTTCTTTCTAACATCAGAAACAAGGCAAAGATGCCCACTGTCCACTGTTAACTCAACATTGTACTGAAACTTCTTGCCAGAGCAATTAGGCAAGAAAAAAATAAATAAAAGGAGTCCAAATTGGAAAGAAAGAAGCAAAACTTTGCCTATTTGTAGATGATATGATCTATATACAGAAAATCATGAAAAATCCAAAACAAAGCTCCTGGAGCTAATAAATGGGGTATATGATCAATATCCAAAAATCAGAAGTGTTTCTATGCACAAGCAATGAACAATCAGAACAAGAAATCAAGAAAACAATTCCATTCACAATACCAAATAGAAGAATCAAATGTCTAGGAATAAATCTAACCAAAGACGTAAAGGACTTATACATGGGAAACTACAAAACATTGCTAAAATAAATTAAAGAAGACCTAAATAAATGTAAGGAAATTCTGTGTTCATGGATAGGAAGACAAAATATCATTAAGGTGTCAATTTATATATTCAATGCTATCCCAATTAAAATTTCAACAACATTCTTTGCAGAAATGGAAAAGCCAATCATCACATTTATATGGAAGGGTAAGGGGTCCAGAACAACTAAAGCCATCTTGAAAAAGAAGAATTAAGTTGGAGGACACTTACCTCAAACCATGTACAAAATCAACTTAAAACAGATCAAAAACCTAAATATAAGAGGTAGAACTATCAAACTCCTGAAGAAAACTTAGGAGAGTATCTTTAGGACCTTGTGTTAGACAATGGTTTCTTAGATTTTATACCCAAAGCATAAGCAACAAAAGAAAAAATAGGTAAATGGGATCTCATCAAAATTAAAAGATTTTGCGCATCAAAGGACTTTATCATGAAAGTAAAATGACAACCTACACAATGGGAGAAAATATTCAGAAACCTCATACCTGATAAAGGATTAATATCCAGAATATATAAAAAAATCTTTCAACTTAACAAGACAAACAATCCAATTTTAAAAATGGGCAAAAGACCTGAATAGACATCTCTCCAAAGAAGATATACAAATGGCCAGAAAGCCCATGAAAAGATGCTCAATATCATTAGTCATCAGGGAAATGCAAACCAAAGCCATAATGAGATACCTTTTCACACCCATTAGAATGGCTGCAATTAAAAAAAAAAAAAAGAGAAAATAAGAAATGTTGGAGAGGATGTGGAGAAATAGGAACATTCTTTCATTGTTGGTGGGAAAGGAGCAGCCACTGTGGAAGACAGTTGGCTGTTTCTCAGAAAGCTAAGTATAGAGCTACCATATAACCTGGCAGCCCCACTACTATATGTATACTCCAAAGAACTGAAAGCAGGGCCTCGAACAGAAATTTGCACATCAATGTTCATTGCAATGTTATTCACAATTGCCAAAAGATGGAAGAAATCCAAGTGTCCATCAATCAATGAATGGATAAACAAAATGTGGTATATACATACAATGGAATATTATTCAGCCATAAAAAGGAGTGAATTCCTGATGCATGCAACAACGTGGATGAACCTTGAGAACATTATGCTGAGTCAAATAAGGCAGACACAAGAGGACAAATATTGTGTGTCTCACTCATATAAACTAATTATATTAAACAAACTCATAGAGTTAGAGTCTAAAATACAGGTTACCAGGGGATAGATTGGAGGTAGAGAATGGGGAACTGATGCTTAATAGGTACAGAATTTCTATTTAGGTGGATTGTGAAGGTATGGAAATGGGTGGTGGTTATGGTAGCACAATTTTGTGAGTATATTTAATAACACTGAATAATTTGGGCAAATGCAGTTAAAAGTGGAAAGTTTAGCTCATATATGTTACAAGAATAAAAATTAAATGATACAACATAGGACTGTATAACACCATGAACCCTGTTATAGATAATGGGCTATAGTTAATAATACACTTATAAGAATGTTCGTTCATGAATTATAACAAACATATGATATTAATACAAAGTGTTAATAATAGGGTGGTATATGGGGAAAATACACCTAGTGTAGACTATGAATGATAGTTAATATTACTATTTTAATAATCTTTCATCAGTTATAACAAAGGTACCACACTAGTGCAAATTGCCAATAGGGGAGTATGTGAGAATGCTGTACTTTTTATGATTTCTCTGTAAATCTACAACTTCTCTAATTAAAAAGATAATTTTAAAAAATGGGGGAAAAAAACAAAAAAAAAAATGCCTATGGTCTGGATATGGGATGTGAGACAAATAGAAGAGTTAAGTATGACATCCAGGTTTTTGCCTGGGGAGATAGTGTTACCACTTGCTGAGATAAGGAAGGAGGAGCAAGTTTGCTGAAAAAAAAATCAGAGTTTGATTTTGAACATATTAAGGGCCTACTGGGTATTCGAGTGGCAATGCCATGCAGGTAGTGGATATGCAAGTGTGGAGTTCAAGGGAGAGGTCTGAGATAGAGAGAGAACTTTGGGAGATATCAGCATGTAAAGGACATTAAAACCATGAGCCTGGACAAGAACATGAAGAAAATGAGTATACACAGGGAAGAGAGGGCCCAAGCACTGCTCATGACAGTGCATATGCTTTCTCTGCTTTAAAAAGCCAAATTAGAGAATGTGTTCAGCTGGAAATGATCTCCAAGATGGTTTAGTCTGAGGGCCTCATTTGCAAAGAGATCATCTGAGTTCCAAAGAGAAGAAATGACTTGTCCAAGGCCACACAGTTAACACATGTTAAGACAAGAATTCCAGACCTCTTATTCCAAGTCCCTTAAATTTATACAGCTTCAATTGCCTAGAGAATGAAGGATTTGAAATGTGCCAGAAGGAGAGAAGAAAATCAGGGCACACCCCAACTTACTTCCAGGAAGCCATCACTTCCCTCAGCGATAATGAAGAAAGAAATGAGCCAGTACACTGCACCTCTCATCTTTTGCCGTCTTTCTCTTGGTCTCTGGATTGAACACAAACAGCTGGGTTCATAGCCTGTGACTAGAAAAGCAGAATAACTTATAAGGCTGAGGCACAGAAGCAAGTAATTTAAGCCAAAATCTAAATATGCAGGAAGTGGTAGAGTCTAACTGAGTTCATCAGAAGCCTTGAGTGTTCAATCATTTTTCCACTTCACGTAACCTGAGATGCCATTACTCTGCATTATTTGCAGAAAGTAGTAAGGTTTTTTTTGTTTTTGTTTTGTTTTGTTTTGTTTTGTTTTGTTTTGGTACTGGGGGCCAGGGATTCAAGCCGTGACCTTGTAAATGGGAAGCCAGCGCTCAACCACTGAGCCACATCTGCTCCCAGTAAGTTTTTGTGTGTTTGCAAACTTCCTAGGAAATTGTTCTTGAGTCCTCTTCCAGGTGATCAAATTAGACTAAAATAAGGCTATTTTTAAATCATGACTTTCTTAACTTTGCAATTACATGCATTTAATTTCCTGCCTTTTATAGTTCACTGAGATTTCCTTTTCATCTCAGTAAAGACAAAAAATAAAATAAAAAACGTTAAATTCACCAAAACATTAAAATCATTAATACAAGAATAGACTTTGAATGCTTAAGCATAGAAATAAAAATGAAACAATCCTGCAAATTTCCTTCTTAATAGTTGATGTAATTAGAAAGAAATTGTCCTCAGGTTTATAGTTGTCTGAATAATTTGGACAAACAGCACATAGTCATGGTCATAAAATTAATCATTTATATACAAGTTACCTGGTGTCAAAGAAATACCAGGATGAGATACCACTAGCCACATAGCGCCCTTTAAATTTCAATTTTAATTAAAATAAAATGTAAAATTATGTTTCTCCATCACATTAGCCATATTTCAAGCGCACCCAAACCACATGGGACATATTAAACAGCCACATTAGAGCATTTCACTGAAAATTTTGTTAATCAGCATTTGATAGAACATAAAGGAATGTTTCCTTGTGCCTCTCAAAGTTTCTTTTACATCTATATGAAAGTCTATGATTCCCAAACTCAATAACTCACCATTAGAAAACATAGCTTTGATTAGCAATACAGAGAATTGGAGCTGGGCTCTCCCTTCCCTCCTTCACCTTTCTTCCTTGGTGGACTTTTAAAGCTTCATAAAAACACTGCCATCACCATCAGAGCTGCCCCACACTGTTGTTCTCTGACCTAAAAAAGAAAAGGTATTGGAGATACAGTACCGATAGCCATAGTCATGGCCTACATTTCAGCAGAGACCCTTTCTTGGACTTACTAGGGAAACACTGAGAAATTTTCCTTCTCCCTTTAGCTGAATGGTCCACTCATGCCCTGCCCCCGTCACTGGCTGAGGACTCCTTGGAAATCTATTGCTTTAAGCTTCTTCAGGTAGCAGCCTGCACTCTGCGTCATTCTAGATCTCACTTCCCCTCAACCAAAATTCTTCTGCTCTGAGTCCCATTCCCTCCGCACTGTGTTTTCTGTTTTACAAAAGTGATGGATAGTTGTCTCCAGAGCAGTATTTGTTAAACTCTTCTGACCTAGTCCCATTGTGAGAAATATATTTTATAATATGAATACATATGCTTGTGAACATATACATGAACTGTTTCATGAAACAGGACTTAATTCTTTCTATGAGAGAGACGCTTGGATATTTTCTATTCATTGTATTTTATTTCATTTTTATTTGTCAATTGTCTTGACCTGCTAAATTGATTTTACAACATCCTCATGGAGCACACAGTCCACACTGCAGAGGGAGAGTATGCTCTTTCCAGCCCCTTTTCCACTTTTTTCCCCACTTCCAGGGCAGATATTTTTTTATTTGAATTTGGCCATATTTGTAGTGATGGGGTTTTCAAAGGGGTTAGCTGTCTTGGTGCATGTGGGTGTGAGCTGTTCTTTCTTTTTGTGCCAGGGCCTGCTCCAAAAGGAAGGAATTCTGGCTCTCTCTTTCTCTCTCTCTCTATCAAAAATCTTCTTTCTCTCCACAGGGAGTCCAGGCCTGAGTCTGCAAACCTAGCTCAAGAAGGCCTGAGTAACAGCTCTGAGCATTGTAAGGAAAGAGGATACCCTTTCGTACCTGCTTGGTCTCTTTAATTCCCTCTTCCTCCTACACTGGAGAGTGTGTTCTGGGCTGCCTCCTTGGACTTGCTGGTAATGGTAACCTACAACTTTCAGCAGGGTTTCAGATCAGTGATTCCCAAACACTGGTCTGTAGACCAACCAGAAGCTAGACTTCAGAGAAAGAAGGAGAGAGAGGAGCAGGGGTAGAGGGAGGAAGAAAGCAAACGTTTAGGAGCTCACTAGAAAAATGAGGTGCTCCCCTCCTCACCCTAAATCTACTGAATCTTGGGCAGGTCAGGCCCAGCCATGTGTATTATTAAAGGCACCCAAAGTGATGCTCATGTGCAGTCAGGCTGGAGGGTTGTTGTTCTTGGCTGCCTCCAGGATAGAAAGTGTCTGCACTAGCCTAGTCCTGCGATTGGAGTTTTCCTCTGGAGTTTGGAATCAAAGTTCAAACTGTATTTTTTTCTTTGCTTGCTTGGTGCATACAGCTCTCTCTGGGATGGGGTTGGAAGATTGAACAAATGAAACTCCAGGACACTCGGTTAAATTTGAATTTCCGATAAACAATGAATAATCTTTAGTATAAGAATATCCTCTGCAATATTTTGGACATTGTTCATTGTCCTCGAAATCATTCCCTATTCATCTGAAATTCACATTTAATGAGGAGCCTTGTATTTGACAACTAGTCAAAGGTGGGAAAATGGTATCCTAAGGGTCACAGGTCAGATTGCCTAGGGTTCTGGCTTTGACATTTACCATCTGGATGCCCTTTGGCTTCTATGCTTCTATCTACTCATCTATAAAATGGGGGATAATAACATTTAGTTCATAGGCTCTTAGGACTACATGAATTATTACATATAAAGTGCCCAGAACAGTACCTGGCAGGTATAAGCCTCTGTCATTGTTAGATACTAACATTTCCATCTCACCACCAGTTTTTATAGTTACTTGGGTTGTGTCAGAATTGGCCTCTAATTCTGATTCAAATTAACAATTCAGATAAAGGGTGCACTCCTGGGTTGAAGGTAAATGGAGGAATCCCGGCCTCAAGGGAACAAAAATACATTTTCATGATGACTGGATTATCTGACTCAAGGAGGGTCCTCAGCAGTGAGGATGTCAGGAAATATTTTGCGTGTACATGCAGGGTATTAGTAAACCCCGCTTAACTTTGCCTTCATTTTTAGTGATATGCGGTATTTTTAGCATTTCCCTTCCAAACCGGAAGAGTCCTAACTGTTAAAAAATTCTCAGAATTCATGGGTACTTGCCAATAGGCGAGGAGCTGCTGTTGTCATCAGGGCAGGGCCTGTTTACTCACACCTCACTTGGCAGCCAGGGGCACACAATGCCTGCACAACAGCTGTGCTGGCACCGCTTCCGCTTCCATAAGAAGGCTTGGCCCTGGCGGGAGCCCTCCTCATTTCCTTGAATTCATGCAAGAGAATTCATTCCTGATAATCCCTGTCCTTCAGTTTACAGTGAACAATCATCAGAATTTGCTATTACGCCTCTGGAGAGGGCTGTCCATTGTCTTCCTAGTCTCCCAGTTATATATTTATGGCTTCCAAACAGCATTTATTTAAGTCAACAGCTGTCTCTTTATCAACAGTGGTGCTCACACCTACACTTTCCAGCATTTTCTAATCTTAGGCACAGTTGAACTCTTGGGCTACTTTCCTGGCATCAACATTTATGGGATTAAGCAAACAAACAAAAAAATTATGGGATTATGTTTCTTCTGCTGTAAATAGAAGTACCAGTAGAATTGCCTCCCTCCTCTGTGTCTCAGATGCACATGTATGTACACGCACACATGTGTTAATGGAAAAGGCATATCTCCACATAGGCTCTAAAAGAAACAATGACTCAAAGAGAAACAGGCAGAGGCCTGAAAAACACTGATTTTATTTTGCCTTCATTTTTATAAGTTTTTCATAACATTTTCATCAGGATCTATGTGGGGCCAAAAACCTTTAAGAAAAGTTTCCTTGAATGTCTTTTCGTTGGCTGATATGGTAGAGAAGAGAAATGGGAAGGTAGATGGGAAGGCAGAAAAGATAAACAATTCCTTATCTGTAAAAATATTCAGTGGTTTTGGTAGGATGCTCATTTAAAGTCATTTAAATGCACATGTGCACAGTGAAATTGTAAGCATACATTTTATATCTTATCATGCATTAACATGTATTAATGTATAAATACAGTGGAAAGAGACCTGGATGAATTAAACCCAAACCCTAGATTTGTCCCTCAGCTGTGAGGACTTGGGCAAGTTAAAGTACTCTTTGGAGTTGGTTTCCTCCTCTAAAATAAGAGGCAAAATAAGGTGATCTCAGATTCATTCACATGCAAATCCAATAATTATATGTTCATTTTCCACTTTGTAGTTAAACATATTTAATTTGTGTGTCTTTTCACTAGTGTCTGTCTGTCATTAAAACTCAGACTGGAGAGATGCAAAACTTTTACTGGTATTTACTCTTGCTTTCTCTTCAAACTGGTTATCATAATTCCTGAACATTTTTGGAGAGGGACTGAGAACCTATTAAGAATTAAACCCTAGGGCTGAAAATAGAGATAGAATTTTTAAGAATTCTAGAATTATAAAACTGGAAGAGACAAGAAGAATAACTCAGCCAGACCTTCACCAATGACACTTTCCCTTTTTGCTAAACTTTAATGTTTTCAACCACTGTACATTGAGAACCTAAGTTTCCCAGGCATTGGGCCAGGTCCTGGCTGTCAACAGTTATGCAGGGCTTTCGCACACTGTAACTCTAAACATTAAGAGAAACTCCAAAACGGTGGTACAGACACACTTTTGAAAACAACTGCTGGATTGCTGACAGTCTCTTTATTCCAGAGTCCCTATTTAAATTCTCCTGTATTTTGCTGAGTGGATCTCCCTTCAGAGTTCAGTTTGTGACTCTACCACCCAGTCTGGTCCTTTATGATGCAAAAATTGGAATAAGCTTTTTGCAAATCTGTGTGTTCTTTGCACACAAAGGAGAGATGAGATTGTCTCATCTCGAGAGCACTTCTGTTGCTTGTGCTTTCAGCCTAACTCAGCTGTCTGCTCCTTCCTAAGGATTCTGCTTTTATATCTGTTTAGTCTGTGCTTTTAGTATCTTAGAAGAGCTTCGTTCAGGATAAATTTCCATTCTTAGCTCATAGTCCAGTACTTGTTCTGATGTCCCAGAAGAGTTCATTCTCAACAGAAGACATTTCCAGCTCAATCCTGTTGTAAAAAGCCTGACTGCAAGACTCACAGATTGGCTCCATTACAAACCCTTGAAACTGAAGATTCTCCCCCGTCACTTGTGGTTCTGTAGAAGTGAGTTACCACCAAACCCTGAAAAGATGATTCATGGCATTCCAGAGAAGGTGCCGATTTCTTTCCTCTAGCCATGCCGTCAGCTTGGTAACAGGCACTTAGCCTTCCTGGAATCCCCAAGACTGGCTTATTCCCCATCTTTCCCACTTGACTTAGCTTAATCAGAGTAGGAAAAGCCCAGAGAACTTGAGCTTCCATTTAGATTGTTTGCTTTTAAAAAGTACCAAAAGGCAGTCTACCAGTTATATAATAATTCATAAGAATAATCTTTCTAATTTCCAAAGTGTTTTCATATGTATGGATTTGATTATTTCTGCAATCTTATAAATCAAGTGGGAATTCTTGCCATTTCACAGTTGCAGAAATGAAAAGGGTAGACATGAATTTTAAATAAAAATAATGTACCAGCAGTTTCTCTAAATTTCTCTCCCCAAAGAATCTAATATTTCCCTTGGACTATGGACCAGTTAATTTTGCTGCTTGGGGCATAATTTTAATAAAGTTGTGATTGTTAATATGATCTCCAGCTGAGTTCCTTACAAAGCTTTTATTATTCAGGAAAATGAATGTTTCAAGGTTATCTACCTTGCAACCGTGTCCTTGGTATCTAAGGATACTGAGGTGTTTACAGATGAAAAACATAAATATTAGATATGTTGGAAAGAAAATAGACAACAGGCTCTCTCTATGGGTTCTTCTTAGGTGAATAGTCAAGTGAAAGATATTAGAATATGTTCATGAGTGATGTATGTTTCAATAAGGATAAAATAAATATCTGACTTCTCATTCAATGCATATACTGATAAGACTTAATTGTTTCCAATCTACCAAAATCACTAAATTTTTAAATTTCCCTACATATATCAACAGCATTTGCCTCATAATTTCCTAAAGAGTAAAAGCAAGTTTTAATCACATTCCCCAAATGATTCATCTAGAAATAGAACCACTTGCCTGGCTTTCCATCTATCCTGAAAATGGCATGTCAATCAAAAATCTTCAACTATTCCTCACTGTGTACAAAATGAAGAACAAACTCTTGATCATGGTCTTTTGGACCCCCAAATCTGCTCTCACATTTTCCTCCTGTTAAGCTTCCACTCTTGCATCCTTAAATCCAGACAAACCAGGATTTTTCTAGGATAGAGTAGAAGTGCTGCTTCAAATGGTTTATACACTTTGAAATTGCCCTCAAATTTGTATTAGTTCCACTCTCTGACAGAATGTGAAATGCCTCTTCATTGTATCTTTTTAATGTTTGCCAAACTGCTAGGCAAAATTTTCATCTTAGGTTTCAATTTTTCAGGTCTTTGATTATTAGTAAAATTAAGCATTTTTCAGATGTTTATTGACTTTTTTTTTTTTTCCTGGCTTGACTATTTAAATCATCGTTCTTGGTTTTATTGTTGGAATGTTCATCTTTTTCTTAAGAACTGCTTCTTTGGAGCCTTTTATATAACTTGGATATTGGCTCTTTGTAACATTTGTTAAAATATTTGTTCATGGTTTGTCTTTTGTCTTTTAATCTTTTTTTGTTGTCTTGTCCTGTATATAAGTTTAAAATCTTTATGAAATCATGTCTGTAAATCTTTTCCATTTTGGGTTTTAACCTTGGGATCATGCTAAGATTTTTTGTTTTATAAAAAGGTTGTGAAAATATTCTCCTATATTTTCTTCTAATACATTTTATTTTATTTTATTTTAAAGATTTTATTTATTTATTCATTTATCCCCCCCTTGCTGCTTGTGCTCGCTGGGTCAGCCAACCACGCCATGCGGACGGGCTTGCCTTCACCAGGAGGCCCTGGGAACCGAACCCGGGGCATCCCATATGGTAAACGGGAGCCCTACTGATTGAGCCACAGCCGCTTCCCTCTAATACATTTTAGAGTTTTTATTTTTAGTACATTTAAAATTTAAGTCCTTCTGGAATTATTTTAGATTTTGGTGTATAAATGGGGTTTGCTTTCATTTTCTTCTAAATGAATAGCCAGTTGGCTATTCATTACATTTCTGTCTAAACCATTTTTTATCAAGGCCACATAGATAATTGTTTATCAATTTTAAAGGCCACCTTTACATATAAAAAAATTCTGACAAATACATTTTTAACTCTATCATTATATATGTGGTTTTTCTTTTACCAATTACATGCTTAATTAATGTCTTAGGTTAACAACATAGAAGAGTGTTAGGTGCTTAAGAAATACATCATTAAGTGTCTTATCAGACACAATTAGTCTGATTCTCTAAGAGATCGAGATAGAGAGGTCTCCATCCAGAGTCAGGCTAAAGTACAAACACAAGTATGAAAGGCTGTCATGGAATATACAATCTGCTTTATACAAACACTCTTTACCCAAAACTTTGCAGGTGTGAACCTGTTCCATTGTGGCAAGCTGTACTAACACCACAAATATAGTAAATGCCTGCTTATCCCTAAACAATAAAGGAACTCTTATGATCAGATTTTATTTTGTCTTATCTTATGAGAAAGAGGCAAATGATAGGAAATCATCTTAAAGACTTGAAAGTCTTAAAGAATTTATTTTAAAAACGAGAACAAAAACCCAAAAACTATAGTTGCCGAAGTTTGCAGGTCTCTAGAGATTAAAAACTGACATTTGCACTGTGGATCCAGAGATACCATGAGAACCTGGTAAGCCCCATCAATGAAACATACCTATATTTTGCACAGTTTTAGAGCTGCATACCTCATTCCAGTTCACCTCTTTGCATTTTATATACTCAACTATCAGCAGCATTGGGAATTTAGTATATCTATGACCTCTATGAAATGCCAGGGCACTTTCATACTTCTGTTATAAAATTCTTGTGGATTTTCATTCTGGAGCAAAGACTCAAAATGCCAAAGCCAAGGTCCCCATCAGCCTTTGAACGGGAACCTCTTTGAGATTATCTGTGGCTTGCTTGGGAGGGGGTGTGTAAGAGGGCCTCCCCTCCCCTCTGGTGTTGAGTGCTCCAGTTGTGGGATTCAGCAAGGCCCAAAACAGATAAGCATATGGAGGAATATGTTTCAGGCAATGATGTTACAGACCTTTGGCACTGTCTTTCCAGATTTCTAAATTATTTTCACAGCTGAGACCATGTATCTATCTGGCCAAGAACTGTGACGACCTTGGCATTGCATGAGCATTTCTCTGCTCAACAAACAGTCTGGGAGAAATCCCATGACATATGTGGGAACAGGATTTCCCCTTCTCTGTAACGATGGGTTTTTCCCGCGAAAGAACTTAAAAAAGAAAACTAGGCAGAATTGAAAGCAGGGATTGGAACAGATATTTGTACACCAATGTTCACAGAAGCATTATTCACAATAGCCAAAAGGTCGAATCAACAGATGAATAAACAGATGTCCATCAACAGATGAATAAACAAAATGTGGTATATTCACACAATGGACTATTATTGAGCCATAAAAAAAGAATGAAGTTCTGACACATGAGACAACACAGAAGTACCTTGAAGACATCATGTTGAACCAAAAAAGCCAGACACAAAAAGACAAATATTGTATGATCTCACTTATATAAAATACTTACAATAAGCAAATTCACGGAGACAAATAGTAAATAACATTTTATCAGAAGACAGGGACTGCAGGGAAGAGGGAGTCATTGATTAACAAGCGGAGAGTTTCTGCTGGAGGTGATGAAAAGTCTAGGTAAAAGATGGTGATGATAACACAACATTGTGAATATAGTTAATACCACTGACTTGTACACTTGAAAGTGGTTAAAATGGGAAAATTTTAGCGATATATGTGTGTGTGTGTTACTACAATAAAAAGGTAAAGAGAGAGCGAGAGATGCAAATACATACATTTGGATTTGTTGGATTGTATGGAAAAAGGTTTCAGAAAGGGTGTCCTTAAGCAAAACCGTGAAATCAGTGACAATTGTCCTGGAGTTGCCAATCCTCCACTTTAATGACACACATACCAATTGCTGCCACTGCCCGTAGATACCCAGCACCCTTTTGCTTCTTCCAGTTACTCCCAACACAAGCACTAAAATCAGTCACCGAATTAATGTGCTCATTTATTTTTTTCTAGAAAGATATTTACATTCCTTTAATTGTGGGATAAAGACATCAGAGGGCAGATGGGTGGACAAGTATGGTGCTCCCCTTGTCCTCAGTGCAGCAAGGGATAGACCCTGTAATGATGATAGTAGCACAGAAAACTGTCCTTTTTCAGAAATTAAAGTTTGCTGGGTTTTTTTGGAAAAGCAAGTTTTGTATACCTATGAGGCATATCACAGCAATTCACATTATCTTGTAGTTGTGCACAAAATGGGAATGTTTGCAAGTTGACCATTTGAGAATTAACATGTATACATTCCCATCTGAAGTCTTATACAAAGTAAGAAACTGGGACAAGAAGAGCTAACTAATTTTCACAGGGTCATATTATTAGTCAATATTTGAATAAAGTATTATGCAGTCATTATTGTAAGAGTAATTATATCTAATTTTGATTACGATTGGATAATAGTAGTGTTTTGTAGATAAAAAGGAACATAATAAAGGACATGTGCTAATAATCTGATCAATTATATTTTTGTCATTCTTGCCTCTATCTGTAATCTCCAGTCTATTATAAAGATTGTCAGGCTTATGTTAATGGATAACATCATGAAAAAGTCTAGGTTATGGCTTCTCCATGCCTCTCCCACCTTAGTCTTTTTTCTATACCTCCTTAAGAATCTTCCCATCCATCAGGGTCTGCCATGGGTGGATTAGGCAGGATGTTGGGTTTGCATGAATGGATTCACATGAAAAAGAAGAAAATGGGAAAGAAAAATAAGTATATTTCAAGGCCAATTAGTCAGAAAAATAGAGTATGGCACTTTATATTTATTTGGGGACGGGTCAAGGAAAGAAGGTGATAGGGTTATTTTTGAATGTTTTGGAATCCAAGGAAGGAAGAAAATTGGGAAGTATTTCCAGGGAGTATACTGGTTTTAGTAAAGCTTAAACTAATTAATTCTAAAATGAAAATAAACTTAATCCTCTCAATTTTTAGTTTAAGAGATTGCTAAGGCTAATATATTACTAATTGGTAGAAGCATGAGATTGATATTTTTAGCACCTATGTTTGGTGGAGCCATCTTTATTCCAGTCAGTCTGGCCTCCAGGTAAACCAAAAGAACAGGAGGAGGCAGAGAGAAGAAAGGTGTGCTTTCAGTCAGAAAACCTGGAGTTTGAGACTCAGTTAAGTTACTTCTAGTCACATAGTTACCAAGAGGCTGGACCAAGTTGCCTCTGCTCCTTCCCTCTCCATCCCTGTCCCCTTCTTTAAACTCCTTCAGGAAATTAGATATCAAAATTAGAATTTCCCCATGGAGAGAAAAATTATCTCAGATTAACAGTAGTACTGGTCATAGCAACACACGTTCTAAGGAATCAAAGCACAGCAATTGGCCTTACCTGGTGATTCCTCTCTTCACACCATAGCCCAGGGGAAACTTTCCTCCAGTATATTCTGGCTCAATCACTTCTATGCTGTTTGGAAAAACAATATGAATATCGGCACCAGGGCAGCTCGCTGGCATACACACAGGTCCACTGATTTATCAGCAGTCCTTGTGCCCTTTGCTGCCCTTGTAAGCAGACAAGACCAGGACACACCCCCTTCAAGAAGGAAAAGAGAAATGGTTTCTGCTCTCTCCCTCCCCCTTAGAGTCCACATCAGGTCTGGTAAGAGGAAGAATTCAGAGTCTAAGTCTTAATGATTCTGCCAGCAGTCATAGCTGGGGTTCTGAAATCACAGAAGGAAAATGCTCTAGGGGAACACAGAACACCTCTATCTTAGATCCGTTTCCTGCAAAATGCTACTCCTAAACTCTCCTTCTGTCCAGCCTCTGGACATCGGGTCATACCTCATAAAGCTGAAGGAATGCAGCCATTTGTGCATAATTCCAATAGGGAGAGGTGGGTAATTCCAGTGGGGTGGGGTTAAGGGTAGACCTTAATTTTCCATTCCTGGCATTCTCACTCGAAGATGAAGAGTTAACTTGCAACTTGCCCAGACAAAAGAACTTCTGACTTCTGGATGGGGTGGTGTGTGATGGAGGCCAGCAAAAGAGAGCAACAGTGCACATGCTGAGGGTGAGTGAGTTCAGTATGTTCTTTGTCCTTAGAAAACCCAGAGTTAAACCTGATTAACTTCTTTAATAAAGCTTTTTTCCCCCTTTCTAAGGAGTCATCCAATTTGAAAAGTATGAAGGGTCAAGTTTCATCATATAACATATCTTTAGGTATATTGGCTCATAAATTACTTTTGGTTAAGGGAACTACAGTAACTAACAACTAGATCTAAATTAGCCAAATGTCATTTGTAATGGGATGATGAGGAAGACAATAACATGGTAATTCTACAAAATGCCACTTGAAGGAAAAGAAGGGATGTCTCTCAATTCGATTGATTTATTAATTTTCTTTTACTTCCTTTGCTTCTTTAAACACTTCGTTTACTACAGATGTCTTGAGGTGGTTTACAAGGCAAATAAAACAAAATAATATCAGCACAGAAATAAGTAAACATGAACAGGGAAACTATAAAAATAAAAAGTCAGTTAAGAAAAAGAATACAAATGAGAGGCCATGAGGTATCCACACTGTTTTAGAAATTTGAAACTTAACTTTTGGGACAAGCCTTCTACGAGTCAAAGAAAAGGGGAAGCTAGTCAGGTACATTGTTCTCATTGTCAGAAAAGAGAAAGCATTCATTTTCTCAGGAAGTGGAGAAAATGGCCTTTAGAGCACTAAATTCTAAGAGAAATATCCTTTTTAGAGTGAACAATACTCCCAATAACATCCCCCCACACACACAGGGGAGAGCACGAACGCAGTCCCCCACTACCACAAATTATGCAGTCGAGTTTCCCACATTTGCGGAAATCACAGGGGTCAGCACATCTGGAGTGCAATGGATAAGCCTTGCCCTGGGAAAACCACCTTCGTGATCATGGTATCTCCCCTGCCAGGTAAGTATCCCAATAACATTTGAGCCAATAATTTCAAGGTATCTTTAGTGCCAAGCAGGTCTAAAATCAGTGTGACTTTCTTGTTTCTCACACTAGCTGAGCCTCTTGGTCCATATCAGAACTTTTTATTATCAAGTATAAATCTGATCCAATGGAAAAGTTGTCAAGAGAATGGAGATGACATGACAACCCCCAAGAATTTAAGTGCACCAACTCTTGCCCCTTTCCTGGTTTGTCCCCATTGGCCTGGCTGGAGTAGAGCTGATGTCATAATTTAGTCAAGTTGAATCCATTTTCCTCATATGCCTTTTCCACAGGCCCTGCCTATTTCAGGATCCCGCAGTTTTAAGTGGTGACCACATTTCAGTTAAGTACAAAGGTCAAGGACTTCTCAAAATATATTGTTCCCACTCAATTGATCCAATGTCCAAAGTCCTAGGATGAAAGATGCCATCTTTTCAGTTCAGTATTACTCTTTTCCTTTTGTCCGGTTTAAAATTCAAGTGCCAGTGGGAGCACATAAATCACTGATATCTTAGTGGGAAAGTGTTTATAAAAAGAGGCTAATAATTTAGTAATTACTTGGGAAGGAAAGTGGTTGTGGAGTTGGGTGGGGTTGGAGTTAGGAGACAGTAGAAGATCAGACAAAAATAATCAATTAGGGTGGAACTTAATTTGGTGAGGGCTTGAAGCTCAGATGGAAGCTCTGTTGGTCATCTCCAGCTCATCATGTTGTTGAAGCCCAGCAACTTCCTTGGGACTGGCAAATGCCCTCAGGACCAAAGGAGCCATACAGTTTCTCGATTAGACCAGAAATATTTTAGCGTATAATAGAAAAATAGGTAACCAGTAGACCTTGTTTATTTCATGAGTACATTAGCTTGGGGGACATCTGAATCCAAACAAATGAATAAACAGTTTTTTTAAGACCATATTTAAGCAAAGGAAGACATAATATGTCCAAAATTTAGGTTGTTTCATAAATAGGGTGTGCTTCTGGAGTTCTGGTGACTCACCAATAAGGCAATTAATCATCCTTCTAGTTTCCTCCTAAGAATCTGTTAACGCATGCAATGCTGAATTCCTTAATACTTCCTGGTTAGGCTATAGGGCTCTCTGGTTCCTGCAGAGGACAAGGAGCAAAACCTAACATGGGTTTGAGCACTGTGGCAGCATTGTGACAGATCACTGCATTACCGGCCCAAGAGCGAGCTAACCTCCAGCCAAGGCAGAGCTAAGGAAGCATTGCCCCTCTGATGTGATTGTAATGCTCCTTCTGCTACAAAATCTCCCACATGAGCCTATGAAGTGGGAACAAAGGGGGTTCCCATGAGCATATAAAGCCCACTGAACAATTTGGTTTTGGTCCCTCTGGTCTACTGCACATTTCTTTCTCTAGTGACTTTGAGCTTCCTTGGCTAGGCCAGGTGCAACATTCCACAAATACCAAAGAACAAGAAGACCCAGAGCTGAGGAAGGGCTCCAAGCCTTCTAACTTCATCTGTTTGTTTGTGTTGGTTTTGTGAAGGCTGATGGCTCAGTTTCCCAGCAAAAGGGCAGACTCACAGGAATAAATAGTAACCAAGCTGAGCCTCAGGAGAAAGGAAATAGTGAACAGAATTATGTTATTGGAACTTGTTATCTAAATCATTTAATGTCAACAAACCTTCCCTGCATGACTACGGGGTGGGAGGCAATATCTAAATTAGACAGACTGGCAGGTGGGAAGGACATGAACCCACATAGAGGAGGAGGTGTCCAGCCATCAAGTTCAGGACATTCTTTGAGTTTGAAGGGGGTCTTAAGAGAAGCACTACTCCAAAGCCTGCAAATGCAAATGGCCAGTTTGAATGACCAATAAAGTGATTCAAGGATATGAAGGACCCTGAAAAATTGCACGTGGCATTAGTTCATAATTATGAAATGTTTAAATGCAATAAAAATTATTTCAGGTATAAGCAAAAAAAATTTGAAAAGAGGAATAAAGAGGGGAAGAGTTGAGAGTAAAATTTAAATTACAGTGATAAGGTTTTCCTGGTTAATATATCAAAACAATAAAAACTGATGTAAGCTCTTAAAACTCAGAATTATGACTTAAAATAAAGGGAGATGGGTGGGGAATTACTGAACTATTTGAGGACAAGGATTGGTCAAAGTGACTTATGAGAAACTGGGTTTTTTGGTGGGAAGTGGCATTGCATAATAATTGTCTTGCTCTATAGCATTCAAATAAAGGAGCTTCAAATAAACAAAGGGAGAACGCACAAAACTGTTGATCTTTCCCATACCAGAAACAAGGGTAACAAATTACAAACAAGGGAGGTGGTTTTGTCAGCAAATTAAAGGAAGAGATGTACTGCCAATGAATGAACTGGTGGTTGAATGAATACTATCAACACTGAGCACCCACTACTTGCCAGGCACTGTTCTGAGCAGTATCCATGCACTTTTATACTTCCAGAAACTCTGGGAGTTACCACTATTACCCCCATTGTACAGTAAGGAAATCCAGGTACAAAACAATTAAGTAATAGTGTGCCATGACATCAACACAGCTTGACTTCAAAATCTTTTCTCTGAACCTATGCTCTACTGCTTTTCAAAGACAGAAGAGAACTACAAATAGAAGTGCCCAACCTTTGCTAAGAGTGCAGGACACAGAGCATTCTTATCTGTACCTTCCAGAATAATTTGAGAGCCAATAGAGCTCTATAGAATCCACGTTTACATTTCATTCAGCAAGTAAGCTCTAAGTGTCCCGAACTCAGGGCCCTGGCTAAATTCGGCAGAGCCAGGTAAGACTCCACTGATTGTTCTCAAACAGCTCATAGTGTACAGTATTTGAATGTTAGAGATTACACCATGAAAACTATGGACTACAGAATTAGTAGGTTTTTATTTTTGTTTTTACACACACACATACATGTGTGTGTATATATATATTTGCTCACTCTGCCTGTCTTTAAAATGAGGTTTATACAGTGCCAAGCAGCCCACCTCTCCAAGCTCAGAAGACCCCTACTGGGCAATCACAGGCATTGTGGAACACATGCCCTGTGTTCACATGATATGCAGGAAATCACACGAGATCTGGGCCACCTCAGTTGAGAAAAAGTTCAGCCTAATACAGCTTACAAAAGCCCTGCTTTTGCCGTGCAGATTCTAGAGTCCCAGAGCCTTCACAGTAAAATTCATTTCTCCACCAGCCTCAAGCAGCAGAGAAAAGTTACACGAACAAGGCTTCTGAAGAATAGTTGCAAGTACACTGGATTAGAAGCTAAAATTCCACAGTCTGTCACCAGGTGCCTGGGGAATGCCTTCCTGGGGATGAGAAGCTCTGCCAGACCAAAATAAATCTGATTGTAGCTCTGGGCACTTTTTCTTTGACACTGTCACTGTGCTCAACTTCCTCATGAGGACAAACATCTGAAGAAGATGTGCCTGAGCACACATCCTTTTTTTTTAAATAAACCACACATTGACCTCAGTGCTTCAGGATGACCTTTAAGCAAAGAGAGACACCTAGTGGTCAACATCCGCAACGTGGAAGAGGCCGCCTATTGGCAAAATCACTGTGCTGTCCTAACCTTTAGCTGACATGAGCGTGCACTGAAGGACTTGGGGGGTGCTCCGGACCAGGTAACCTTTGAAAACGTGGGCCGCTTGGTCCAGATCTTCAGAGCAGGAGTTCTACTTGCAGCCGAGTTCATTCATTGATCAATGTATTCATGCAACAAGCATTCATATTAAGTGTCTATGAGGTACAAGGCACTGTGCTAGGACCTGGGGACCTCAAAATCTATGAATCCTGCCTTCCAAGTTCTAATAGTCTATTGGAAAGACTAAGCCAGCGGTGATCAGTTAAAGTGCTGTGGAAGCTCACAGAAGAGGAACTTGAGTCTTTGAGGGTGAGAGGAAGAAATGTCTGAACTGCATTTCTTAGACTGACACCCTGCAGGCCCCATCTGGCTTACAGATGTGTTTTGTTGGGCCCATGAAGCATTTTTAAAACCCTGAACTAGTTTCCAACATTTAAAAATCGGGATTTCACAGGAAAATCCAGATTTCCGCTTCTTTTGAAAAATGGGCAAATATGACAACACTGATCCCATATTCCTGCAGAGTGATATTCTGCTGGAGCTGAATAAAGGCTGCCTGTCTCCCTGTTCCTTTTTTTCATAACAGCCAATAATTTCCTTTTATCAATGAGTTTTTTAAAAATATTTATTTATTTATTTATTCCACCCTCCTCCCTCGTTGTTTTTGTGCTCACTCTCTGCTCCCTGTGTCCATTTGCTGTGGTGTTCTTCTGTGTCTGCTTGTCTTCTCTTTTGGGCAGCACTGGGAACCAATCCTGGGACTTTCCAGAGTGAGAAAGAGGCGCTCAATCTTTTGTGCCACCTCAACTCCCTGGTCTGCTGCATCTCTTATTGTGTCTCCTCTATGTTTCTTTTTGTTGCGTCATCTTGCTGCGCCACCTCGCCATGAGGGCCAGCTTGCCTTCACCAGGAGGCCCCAGGAATCAAACCCTGGACCTCCTACATGGTAGACAGGAGCCCAATCGCTTGAGCCACATCCGCTTTCCATTATCAATGAATTTTTGATAGATTTTGCGTAAACAGGGCTTAAAATCAAATTTATAAAGCAAATTTGTTGAAAGATAAGTCTCCTACTACACTTGTCCCACAGTCAGCCAGTCTGTACCCACAAAGACGACCGCTGTTAACAAAGATTGTGGAAATAAGCACACCTCCCTCATACTTTGCACCAAAATAAATTTACTCTGGGTTAAAACTTTAAATATAGAATGTGAAACGATAAAAGTACTCAACGAAAATAAGAGAATTGTGTATACATTGTTTAAATAATTTGTTGTTTTAATGGCAGAGGCCTTTCTAAAGTAAGGTCAAAATCCAGACACCATAAGAAATTGATAAATTTGATTACATAAAATGAGAAAATATTTTGCATGGCAGGAGATACAATGAACAAGGTCCAAATATAAATAATTACTTGGAAAAAGATATTTTCAATTTATATTATAAATGACATTTATCATCTAAAAAACACAAGATTTCTCACTTACATCCCCAGGCTTGAGACATGACTGTGTGCCTACGTGTATCATTAAAAAGTATAATAAAATTGAACCTGATATTGAGAAATATTTCCACTCAGAATGACGTTCTATTACAAGTTGACCACAAAATGGCAAAGGGAAGCATCCTGAGGCAAATGGGCCAAAGATACACCTTAAAAGGAAATAAATCTCTTTTATAAAGGAAGGGGGGAAAGGAAAAGAAGGCAGAGTTACAAATAAAACCCACCCACTCATCTTTTTTTTCTCATGTGAGAAGCCGGCACTCAAACCACTGAACCACATCGGCTCCCTGAACCCACTCATTTTTGCAATGATTTTTCTGCCCTGACTAATTATCATTGTGTCCTCTCCTTCTTATTGGCCTTGGGGTAAATAACATGGATTTGCAGACAGTTTCTATTTTCCTGCACCCAGATGAAATTTAGAGGGGGTGAGACAATTATGCACAATTATAGGTCTTTCTCTATTACCTTCTTTTATTTCCCTCTTCTTTCTACCCCTTCCTCACCTTGGCACTCCCTCTGCCTGCAAGGGCATTGTGGAGGGAGGGGGAAGGAAGGATACTGAAAAATGATGGGAAAAAAAGATCTAACATGTATCCTTTGAAACATGTTCAGTGCCTGAATAAGCACTGGTTCTGATTATTGATAAGGGAAAACTAACAATAAGAGACAGAAACCAATATATTTTTATTTGAAGCAACACCCATTATAGCATTTGTGGCTGATAGAGTCTAACTTCTGGAAGGTATGATATGACCCTGTGTTATTAACTGTTAAAAAGTTTTACTCACATATACATATACGGGAATACTCAGACATTGCTGCTGGTGGGAATGTAAAATGGTATACCATCTTGGAGAACAGCTTGGCAATTTCTTGTTAAGTTAAACTTCTACCTACTATATCTCATTTCTGGGTATTTTCCCAAAGGAAATGAAAGTATTATAGCCACATGAAGACTTTTATGCAACATTAAGAGCAGCATTATTCATAACAGCCAGAAACTGTTAACAGCCCAAAAATTCATCAACAGATAAATGGACAAACAAATCGAGCTGTAGACACACAACAGAACACTGCTCGGAAAGACACATAACATTCTTAGCAAGCTAGCTAGGCCTGTAGGGTATAATAAGGACTTTGCACTTTGTGAAAGAACAATGCTATACAAATGCAAGAAACGTTCCTTGGTTTTAATCTGCACTCATCCTACAGGGTCTCCATCACTCCTTGCCTGCATTGCACTGCACTTCCTGAAGAGGCCAGCGAAATAGTGCCTTAGTACCTGTTTTAGCTGATGATAACCTCAATTTTATTCAACAGGTATTTACTGAGATCCTGTGCCCAGTGCTATGCTAAGTATTGTTAGGGACACAATAAGATGTACACCCGTTTCCAGGATTTAAAGAATTGACAGTTTTGCATGGGAAACAGCACTAATGCATAAACATTTTGAGAAAAATATTAGACATTACAATAAACATTTCCAAAGCCTGCTGCTTGCTTACATTCAATAAAAGCATCATGGAGGAGAAAAACCACAATAACATCAGAACCTAATTGAAACCTTAAGACTTGCCACACTTGTTGGGCCTCTCTTGCTCTCATAATTGTTCCAAAAGACACATGTGGTTGGACAGCCAGTTTGCTTTATGATGTTACCTTGCAGAAATGGAGGCCCTACTTTTTAATACTGCTGCTTCTCTCAATAAGCCATCAGGGAGTTACCATCTATTAATTTTTTTTTAACTCTTTGTTGAGTCTATGATGTCTTCAGCAAGTAGCAGCACCTCAAGTAAGCGATTCGAAGCTCTCTTAAAGATTTCCTGTAATTTAACTTAACTTTACATTTCAGACTTCATAGCAGACTCTTAGGTAAAGTATTCCAGAACTTAGTGCTTCTTTCAAATATTCTGTAAACCTTTATTCATCAAATTTGATGAAATACATTCTCAGTCATACCCTTTGTAGGCTGGAGACCCAATTTGCAATATGTCATATATAAAACTTTTTAACAAAATCTTTAAATAAAAATCCACATAAATTGGAAGATGTTGGGGGTGAGGGTATAAATTTACATTTCTAAATCCACATTCTCTTTCCTGGTCTCCTCACACGACCAGCAGCTCATAGCTGGGTAGCAGGCCAGGGCTGGGGTTGCAGATCTTTAACCGTGGGAAAGCAAACTGAATCGGTGCATCAACTGCCTGAGCATAGCACCAATGCCAGATAAAAGCATGTTTAATTTATCAACAGACAGACCAGCCCAAAGTTCTCCTATCTGTGGTTCTAGATTTTCATGCTGATCCCACGTGATTGAATTTCATCAAACTCTTTGAAAATGTAAAATTGTACTATTTTGTTGAGACCTATCTGTGCAACCAAACAGAAATAGAGAAAACCCAATGCAATTTTAGGCATTGCAACAGAGGCCAGCAGTGAGTTAAGAGCCTGCCATTCTTTATCAATGTTTTGGGAGATTTCTGGCACCTCATCTGGGTCACCTTGGCCATCCTGGCCTCACAGATGCCTCTTGTGGCCTTGGTAAATGACATGTGGTTTGAAATACAACACATAATGATCCCAGTGCTAAGTCCAACAGCCCCCAACAATCCTGCCTAGTTAAAACAATCGCTGAACCCATCAGGCTCACTTAACATGCGTAATTACTGTGTTCACCATGACCCAACATCCTAAGGTGTCCCTTTGAGATCTCAAAGGGCAACATCTTTTCAGAGTGACCACTTAGGAATGGGGACTATATTAATAGTTACTAACTAATATCAGCTGTTCTAGCCCTCAGGACAGTTTAAGGAGTTAACTTGCCTAATAGGTACAAAAACAAAACAAAACAAAGCAAAACTCAGAAAATCCAAGGGAAAGATATTTTCTGTTCAAGGTAAAGGATTTTGGGTGATTGCTGGGAAAGAAGTTTAATGATTCACAGAACAGGTTTCTATACTAAGAAACAAGGAGAACTGCCCTTCAGGGAAAATGTGAGGACCCACCTTTCCCTGGAGGGGGGCATACAGGGAGGCTGTGGTGAATTTTCCTCAGGTATAACAATATCTGAGCAATTCCTCACTGACTCATGGAACTTGCTTTAGCAGCTTTTCCAAGTTGTCCCACAACAAATACACCACAACACTTCCTCTACCCACCCCCCTACATACCTACCCCTTTCTTGGAGACACAAATAGACTTTGAAAATGGAAATAACTGAGACAATTACACTAATTTATCCACCTCCTAGTGGTAACTCAACATTTATAGAACACTTACTAAAGCCAGGAACTAATTTTCTCAATTAAATTTCACAACAATCAACTGTGGTAGGTTCTATTTTTTCTTACATTTTACAAGTGACAAAACCAAGGCTTTGAAGTGTTAGCTAATCCACCAAGGTCACAATTAGTGGAAAAGCTTACTCTTGAAATAAGGTCTATCCACCTTAACTTTTACTCATTTATCTTTAAATCATGCCTTGGTGCCTCTCTGTCTCTCTGTCCAAGTGCAGGAATCACAAAACCCTAAGTACATGAATTAAAGAAAACTTTACAGGAAGTCTTGGAGCATTTCAAAGAGCAAAATTCCCCATATGTACAATGCATAAAAGTGGTGTTTCTGGACCTGTTGGCTAAGAGAAATATCCCTTCAGAAGTTTTATTTGGGTCCCAGAATATAAGTTTCGAGACTGCTTTAGCTTCAGTCCTATTTTTTATCTTTTAATTTTTATTCATTGTACAACACAGTGAATCCTATTATAGATGATGGACTATAGTGAATATAAGGTGGTAATAACAGGGTGGTATATGGGGAAAAAGTACACCTAATGTAAACAATGGACAATAGATAGAACTATTTTAATAATCTTTCATCAATTGTAACAAAGGTAATGACTGTTTAAAAAAATAGTACAATTGTTTTTTTAAGATGTGTTATCATTTGTGAATATTCTCACTGTCCGATTTTGTGATAATCAGGGTAGGCTAAACATTTGCTATATGAGAAACCATGCATGTGTCCCCAGACTTAGCTTTTCTCCCTAGGTCTGGTTTTTGGAATGCTGGTGATAAACTAAGTCTGATTTATTATATGACCACCCTGTATGGGAAAAGACTATAACTTTGGGTATCTTTGGTCAACCCTGAGATATAACAGGGGGACGGAGGTGGCTCAGGTGGTTGGGCATCCATCTCTCATGTGAAGGGACCTGGGTTCGATCCCTGGGACCTCCCAGTAAAAATAAAAAAAAATAGATAGAGAAGGCATGTGGGCCACTAGGCCCCGTGCGCAGGTACACCACCAGGCCCCGCGAGCCACGCAGCAAGATAATGACATAACAGGAGCATGACACAAGTGAGAGTCAACACGAGACACACCGAAAAACCAGGAACTGAAGTGGTGCAGGCAGTAAGATGCCTCTCTCCCACATTGGAGGTTCCAAAGATCAAATCCCAGTGAAGATAGGAGAAGAATGAGAAGAGGGCAGGAAACGGGCACAGAGTTGCCCAGCTAATGGACACAGAAACAGCAAAAACAGGGAGAGGTAGGGTAAAAATGGATAAAAGCAAATAAATAAAATAATAAATCCTTTAAAAAAATGTATAGGGGAGGAAGATGCAGACTATAGTTAGTAGTAACACTTTGACCATGCTCTTTCATGATTTGTTAACAAATGTTTCACAACAATGCAGGGTGTTTGTGTGTGGGGGGTGATGTGTGGGAGCCCTGTATGATGTTATGCATGTTTGTTTTGTAAGTTCATGATGTTTACTGAACACTTAAAAAAAAATGCATTAGCAAACTGGACACCCCTCCAGCAAGCAGTGACTTCCAAATTATAAAATAATTACCTTGACTTGTATTCATTTTATTAATCAAAAAATAAGCTCCAAAAATGACTAAAACTTCAGCTACTAAAATTCCTTTACAGATCTTTGCCAGTGGTTCCATAGTACGGGCCATCCTAAATTTAAAACAGTAACAAATATATGTAAATATGAATGAGCATATTCTACCTTCTATTGTCACTTCTATAAAGAACTCCAATTCATTCCCACAGTTTAGATGATTATATAGAACTAGGGCCCCCAAGTTAATATATACTTAACTGTATTACACATGCCCCACGTACCTAGTTTGTCCATTTCCATGCCTATAAGGCATAATGGCACCAAATGTACAAGACTGGATAAAGCACAGAGATGACACAAAATACAAAACAGCATCCAAAAAAAAGTGCTATCATCACTAGTAACAGATGTTCCACACCAATGCAAAGTGTTGGTGGTGGGATGGGAGTATGGAAATCCTTTATTTTATGCATGATTGGTTTGTTAACTCATAACTTCTCTAATAATAATTTTAAAAAGAGTTCAACCATTTGAAAAGGAAGCAATGGAGGCCTTAAGTTCTAGTTTCTTTGTGTCTCTGTGGAAGATCATATGAATGAAAATAAATTTGATTTAATTAACTCTACTCAGTGGGGAAGACTGGCAAAATTGTAGAGGGTTCGGTTTAACCAAGCTAAACACTAGCTATTCCCAACTGCAGGGAACATAGAGATTAATAAAGGACACAGACAAGGAAACAAAAACTGTGAAACCACCTCAACTACAATAATGGGGATTTGGGTCTAACAGAATTGGTGATTAGCAGACTGAGCCAGGTCATTTCAGTAACTTCCCAATGACCCGACCATCATACAAAGTTGATGGACCCCATCATACCAAATAGATATTCCCAATGACCTTCATATGAAATTGAATCTTTGGGGCACCATTTATATGGTTATGGAAGGGTTTTCTATAATATGAATTAAATGGCTATTAGGTCAGGAGATGCCAGAGGAAGTACTGACAACCTGCCCAGTTATGACCACAGAAAATTCAAGTACATTGGATCCAATTTGCCAATCCAACTCCATTCCCCATTTCTTCTCAGAACACCCTCTTGACTCTCCTATTGTACTATGAGAAGCAAGAGTGCAAGGGTAAAGAACTAGGGCTCAAGGGCCAACCGCTGGGTTTGAATCTAATTCCACTTAATCATGTGGGTGATGCTGAATGAGTAATTTTGTCTCCAAACTTGCAGTTTCCTCACACATAAGCCTAAAACAATTATTGCCTGTTTCATAGGGTTGCTGTGAAGAGGAAATGGGATAATACATGCAGAGTGATTTGCCAATGACTAGCATATAATTCATACTAAAAACACAGTAGCGTCCAGAATGTCCAATTCTCTCCTCGCCATCTGTTCAAATCCTACTGAGACTTTAAAGCCCAGATCAAGTTCTCCTCCTCCATGAAGTCCTCCTGACTACATTATAGAAATGGGCTTCCCCTAAATAATAGGCTTATTAGACATTGGCAACACTTAAAATAGAGGTAATAGTATGTGGGGGAAGAGGGAGCAGGCATAGGGGCAGGCAAACACTAATTCCGGTGCTGCTCACACTGGCCAGGCTGGCCAGGTTGCAGTGTTCCCAAGAGGCAGATGCTGTCTGAAAACTACCTCTAGGAAGCTAGAGGCTGTGTTTCTGCCTTCCTTGCCCTTCATTCCTCCTCAATCTCCTACTTTCTATCTGGGTAACCTAAGGTAAGGCCAGGCCTTGGTTGCTTTATCTGTAAAATGGGTTGATCCAATTTTCCCTAGCTGAAGTCAGAGAGCTGAACCAGATGCTAATGTAAGGCCCGTTCCAGTTCCAGATCTGGGATCCTCCTGGAACATGTGTCCCTGGGGGTAGAAAGGTGCTTCCACCTGAAGCCAGGTGAACTGTACCCATGACCACTCTAAAAGCCTCCATACCCTGCAAGTGAATTGGCCATCTAATTCTTGCTTCCCTCCACCCCTCACCCGAATCTGGAATCTCTCTCCAATCAGATCATAAGCCAAAAGCTACCAGCATGCAGGGTGCCAGCAAGGCAGTTCCCAGGGCTCACTGATGTAAACACTGATGAGAAATGATTGAAATTTGGCTCAGCCTATCCCTTCCTATGCTATCTTGAGCCAAAGGCCTGAAGGCTTTTATCTGCTGAGCGGAGCAATGTTAAACAACAGCAGTATCCTCCTTCCTGTCTTGACTCCCAGCCCTTCTTCTGGCCAATGTCTCAAAGAAAATATTCAGCAAGAACTGGACAGCCCCTGCCTTTTAGATTTCCTGTAAATGGGGAGGATGCTGGGAGAACGAGCCAGCTTCTCCACATCCTTTAACATTGGCAAATGACTAATCCCAGGAAGGAAAGAGAAACTTTTGGCTGGGGAAAAGGACATTTCTGATCACAAAGACCTGATCTAAACAGTAACCAGACAAAACCTATCTGCCTCCAGTTTCTCCCCTCGACATTGCTGCAGAAATCCCCTGATGAAGATGACCAGCAGCCCAAGGTCAATTCTGCTCCCAAGACATGGAGGGAAGGCAGTTGTCCACAGCAGTCACTAGTAGGGCCACGGGATACAGACCTGCAGGTTGCGCCTTCCCAAGGGCTCCTGGACCAGTCAGGGTTGAAACCCAGCCTGGTTTCCACTTGCCAAGCCATGTGCCCTGGGGTGGCACTACATCTGCCCAGAGAGGCTGCCTTTTCTAATTCTCCCAAGGGCTACACAAAAGCTAGTGTGGCCCCAGCATGCACTCATGTGTTCATGCCTCCTGACTGCCATACTGGGTAGTTTTACAAATAGGAAAGGAGTAGCAGCCTTACAGTCAGCTGCTCTCCGGCATCTTATCTCCCAGTGCTGTGTCTTGTCTTATTTCTTCTTTTCTCTTTCTCCCTCCTTTTCCTTTCCCTTCCCCAGTCATTCTTTTTCCCTTTTCCTCTTTCCTTTTACCCTCTCCCCTTCTTCTCCTCCTTGCACCCAATCTATTGCCACATGTAGGATGGACAGATTATCCTTAAATAGTCAGAAACACTCTGAAGGAGGGGGTCAGGTGGGAACGGAAGGGAGCCATGGAAAGGAAAGTCTTTGTATTTAGGGCACAGACTTTTTCTTCTTTTTTAAAGTGTTGCCTTGGAATTATTACCAAGCACCAAATAGTGATGCCTTTGGAAAAAGACCTTGACCAAAAAGGGGGAAATGTTAAATACAAATGAGTTTTTATGGCTAAGCGATTTCAAAGTGAGTCGGGTTGGTCATTCTAGACATTATGCTTATACACATTTTAGGAGGATCTCACTGGGCTGCCACAGTAAACAGTGCCTCAAGCAAGGGTGCTCCTGAGGATTCTTGAGACATCTGGGTACTATAAATAGGGTAGACAACCCCAGGAAATCGGCACCCCAATGTGCCTTACCTTGGAATAACAAAGTTAGACTCATTTATAATTTCCTTACACATGGTTCTTCTGCACCTTTTATTTGAACCTATAATTAGCACTATACCCATTAAATATATGTCCCAGAAACTTCAGTCTTCTGGCTGTTCATATGCGGGTTGAGCCCTGAATCTCAGCAGAGTTGCAGCCAACACTTAATCTCCAGTTCATCAGACTCACCCAGGCAACTAACAAAATGATGATGATGGACAATACCCATCCCAAATAACAGAGAGTATCTACAACTGCAAGCAAGACAGTTCCATCCATCTGCCCCATGGGATCTAAGCCCCCTCTCAATCAGAAACAGAACGGGCATCACCATCCCCAAATCTTCAAGATTGAGGAATGAACAAACATAAGGGGGGAATGCAACTATGGACAAAAGTACTCTTATTATTATTCTAGCAATGGAAGAACTTTTATCATTGATATAAAGGCATAGTCACCAGAGGTTCTGAAGGAGAGGGAAGGATAGGTATAACATAGGACATTTTTGGGACATTGGAATTGTTCTGCATGATATTGCAATGAGAGATACAGGCCATTATACATTTTGTCAAAACCTATAAAATTATACAATGCAAAGTGTAAACCATAATGTAAACTATAGACCACAGTTAGCAGCAATGCTTCAATATTTGTTCATCAGTCATAACAAGTGCACCACACTAATGAAAGATGTTATTAATAAAGGAATATGTGAGAGCGGGAGGGTGTGGGGTATTTGGAAGTCCCCTATATTTTCATGTAACTTTTACGTATTCTAAAACTTTTTTAAAAATAAAGAAAAAAAAAGTGTTACCTTGAGTTTAATGGCAGGTCATTCCAGAGTTAGTAGAAAAAAATCTGGAGAGTGATTTGAGAAACTTTGACTTGAAAGAACATAAAGAGTTTATTTAGTTCTGCCCTGCAGAAGTTGGTGAACACAAGTACTGAAAGCTACAAGTCCAGAGGCCTATACTCCTTTCTAGTTGACTGCTCTGGTAGGTAGAATAATGTGCTCACCCGCACTCCCACCCCCATGCCCACCAAAGATGTCCATACCCCAATCCCCAAAACCTGTTTATATATTATGCTTCTTGTCAAAATGGATTTTGCAGATGAAATTATAGTTACTAATCATCTGACCTTAACGTTAGGAGATTATTCAGAATTACCCGGGTAGACCCAATCTAATCATATGAACCGTTAAAAGCAGAAAACTTTCTCTGGCTGAAAGTAGAAGAAAGATGGGATGGAAGAGGAGACAGAGAGATTTGAAGTGTGAGATCAGCCAACATACCATTGCTGGATGTGAAATGTAGGGGCCAATGGGCAAGGATGGTACAAAGTCCTCTAAGACCTCAAAGAAAAAAAATGTGTTCAATCTCTGGGAGCAAACACTGGCCCTTAGCTAACAGCAAATGAAGACATAGGGACCACAGTCCTACGACCATGAGGAACTGAATTCAGCCATCATAAATAAGCTTGGAAGCAGATTCTTCCCCAGAGCCTCCATTAAAGAACACAGCCCAGCAACAGGATGAATGTCACCCAGGGAGACTTATATCAGACTTCTAACCTACAGAACTGTGAGGTAATAAATGGGTGCTATTTTAAGCCACTAAATTCATGGTAATTTGTTACAGCAGCAATAGAAAACAACTGGCAAGGACCTTTGAGCAAATCAAGTAATTGCTCTTACTTCAATTTGTCCTTCTAAAAAAGAGTGTTCTGTTTACTATTGTGCATCCAATTACCCGAATATTTAGAGGTATAAAAACAACTATTTCAGGAAGCGGCTGTGGCTCAATCAGTAGGGCTCCCGTTTACCATATGGGAAGCCCCAGGTTAGGTTCCCAGGGCCTCCTGGTGAAGGCAAGCCCGCCCACATGGCGTGGTTAGCTGACCCAGCGAGCACAAGCAGCAAGGGGGGGGGATAAATGAATAAATAAATAAAATCTTAAAAAAAAAAAAAAAAAAAAAACTATTTCTTTTGCTCATAATTTTGTGAGCAAGGAGCTCAGAAAGAACGTAGCTAGGCAGTTTTTAGGCTCTAATGCAGTTGCAATTAGATATCAGCTTGAGCTGCAGGTTTCTGAAGTCCTTCAGGCTGTCCATTTATATGGCTAGCTGTTGATGCTGGATCTTGGCTGGGAGCTCAGCTGAATACTGACTGGAGGGCTTATATGTGGCCTTCCAGTATGGTATCTCAGAGTAGACAGACTTCTCATATGGTACTGGCTTCCCAGAACAAGTGTTCCAAGATAACCAGGTGGAAGATACATGGCCTCTTCTGACCTAGCCTCAAAAGTCATCTTCTGGGAAGATGAAATAAACATACTTTTCCTTATTCTTCCCTATTAAAAGCAGCTAAAAACCTTGGAGAGGAAGCTCTGAAAGGTGGAAAGAAGGCAAACAAGCAAAGGAACTTGGGGCCCAAGGAATGATACTATGGTGAGTTCTCTAGGTTTTCTTTTTGCCTCATATATCTCAGAATTGAAGCTGAAGAACTTGGAAATCCAGAAATGACAATTGGAGCAGACTGAAAAAAAAATCCCAAGAAAAGCTTGCTCTCTCTAGCTAGGAAAAGGGCAGGATAGAAAGACAGAAAACTTTTAAACAATAGTCACTCTACTTCGGGCAAACACAACAGAAAAAACTGTGACCCTACCCAACCCATGCCAATAAAGGCCAAACGGAAAGCCTAGATGTCCACCCTCACCAGGCTGTAATGGGGTGCCCCAACCCCCCTGCCAAGGTGGTGTCAGGGGCTGAGTAGGGAGTTGAGATTTCATCCCTGCCATGTGGTACAAGCCCACTACCTCATGTCCCTATGGTGTCAGTGGAGTCCACATGGGGAATCTGGACTTCTACTCTCAATTGGTAGTAATGAGGCATCACTCACCCTCCCCACTGGAATGGTGTCAGAGGAAACCTAGTGGAGACTCATGACACTCACTAATGCCCATCAGTAATGAGGCCACTTTCCTCTATAGGGTTACTAGAAGCGAGAGGGAGCAGTCACAAGGTAGTAACAGTCAGGGAGGTATCAGTGGGGAGCTAGTGGGAAGCCAGAACTGCCACCTCCACTCAGCAGTAACAAGAAGAACCCCCACTTGGATGTCAACAAAGGCCAAATGGGCACCCTGGACTCCACAGTCAGCAATGAGGCAGTTCTTCTTTTCCTCTCCTGAAGCAGTGTCAGAGAAAGTCAGCCCAAACAGAAAGTCCAAATAATATCCAGAGTCCCATATATAATACTTAAAATGTCCAACTTTCAATAAATTATTTGTCAAGCTAAGAAACTGAACAAAAAGAAACCACCAACAGATGTAACAACAGGGGAAGTCAGAGCTTACAGAAATGTCAGAACTATTTGGCAAAGATTATAAAGTAACTGTGATAAAAATGCTTCAATGAGGAAAGTTTTCATTTGTCTAAAACACATGAAAAAATAGAAACTCTCAGCAAAGAAATAGAAGATATAAAGAAGAAGTAAATAGAAACTTTAGGGTAGAAAAACACAATAACCAAAAATTAAAAACTCATTGAATGGGCTCAAGAGCAGAATGCAGAGCACAGAATACAGAAGAAGAATCAGTTAATTTAAAGATAGAACAATAGAAATTATCCAGTCTGAACAAAAAGAGAGAAAATAGACTGAAAAATCTAAAATAAAATGTATAGACCTCCAGAGACCTGTCGGACTATAACAGAGGATCTAATTTCACGTCATTGGTGTACTGACAGGAAAGGGAAAAGAAGATAGAACTGAAAAGTACAATGGCTGAAAACTTGCCAATTTGACAAAAGACATTAACTTACAGATTCAAGAACCTGTAACAATATTAATCCAAAGAAATACATACCAAGGCACATCTAAAAGCTGAAGAAAAAGAAATATGTTGAAAACCATGAGAGAAAAATGACACCTTAATTTAGGAGAAAAAACAACTCGAATGACAGCAGATTTCTAATCAGAAACCATGAAGAAATAACATATTTCAAGGGCTGAAAGAAAAGAACTGTCAGCCCAGAATTCTACAACCAGCAAAAATATTCTTCATGAAGGAAAATCAAGACATTCTCAGATGAAAGAAAACTAAGAGAATTTGTCACTAGCTTATCCACCCAAAAATAATAAAGAAGTTTCTAATTAAAAAATGATAAAAGAAAGAACTTTGGGGCATCTGGAAGGTTGAAAGAACATGGTAAGCAAAAATTTGAGTAAATGAAATAGAGTTTCCTTCTCTTCTACATTTTCCTAAATTATGTTTGATAGTTGAAGAAAAATTTATCATATCTTTTTCCCACTCAAAACTAACTCTCCATCTCCCTTTATTTAATGTCCTGTCTGCTTTGAGTCCTTTTCAAAGAATTCTTATGTTGAGTTGATAGGCTGGAGTCTTCTGAATGCTAACTCCATGATGTAAGGACTGATACAAATAGGTACTAATAGTATGTCTAATTCTGCCCAGTGGATCTGTTTCTGAAAAGTGTAAATTGTGTTTTGTAAATCATATTGCCTTTTAAAGTCCTTTGGGAGACTTTATTAGTGAAACGATTTTATTGACTTTAATAAATACTTTCATACATCTTCCCCTGTTTTATATGTTAAATGGTCCTGGATTCATCCACTTTTCATAAAGCAAATTACATCCTTTACATATTTGGCAATAGTGTGCCTACTACCTCCTTTGTGTCCACCCTAATGGTGGAAAACCACTATTAAGTGAAGATGGTGCTGTCTCAAGAGAGCTGCTCTCTTACCTCAGGAGGGCTTGGATAGGAATTTTTTTGCCAGTATCAATGAAGGATTGGAGACATGCATCCATAACCTTTTGGTTGAGTTGGTACTGATGGCTGTACCATGGACTGGGGATGATGATCCTTTTACACTCTCTCAGCTGTAGAATAGATGGGTAAATTGTTTATATAAAGTGAAGGAAGAAAGTATGTTTTTGTTCAATCTGTGAGACAAACTAAAGACCTAAATATACATTTTTGCTTAAAATAAGATATAATTGAATTTCTACCAATGATTTCACAGATGAGAAAGGTGTCCTGCCTCCCCAGTACCGATAATTAGAGATAACATTTTAAATGTCATTCTTCTTAGAAGAGAAATCCATTGGCTTGAATTCACACTTAATGTCTGGGAGATATTTCTAGTTCTGCTCTGTGTGTGTAGAAGGTTTAGGAAGAAGTTAAATGGTAGAGCAAGTGAGGGACTATAGTGGCTCAGAATGGAAAAGTACATAATGCAGGGGTTTAAGAACTGCAGCTAGGGGAAGCTGTGAACCAATCATAGTCATCACCATTTTCCTTTTTTATTGATTCTAGCTCCTATAACATGTAGACTGGATCATAGTGACTCATCAATTTACTTGGCCTATTTCTTTCTTTGAAATTTTTCACTTCTATTTTGTAGAGTCTTTAAGTTGGCAGTTTAAAATTTGGGGTCATGGAACATTTGAACACTTTAGAGATAATCATGTCCTTTGCCTCTACACCTTGGAAACCCTCCCCCTCATACAGAAAGCAGTTGAAAATATTAAGGACAGTTAGCCCAAAGAAGGAACTCAGAAAACACAATGGTTGTCTTAAACTATTTGAAGGATTCTCCTGTGATCGTGGTATTAGGCTTGATGTCTCGGAACTCAGGGGATTGGATTCCAACTCAATATCAGGAAAGACTTTCTTGGGCAGGGCATCCCAACATTGAAAAGTAGTTAGCGTCCTATCACTAGATGTGATCGTCCATGGGATGAATGACCGCTTAGCATGGATGCTGTTAGGGGTTTCAAGCACTCAGTGAGTGGTAGGATTTAATGGTTTTTGAGTTTCCTTTCCACCCTGAGATTCTAGAACTGCACTTGTCAAATACGGTAGCCACTACCCACATGTGACTATCGAGCACTTGAAATATGGCTAGCCCCGTATGTAAAATGCATACTATAGTTCAAAGACTTAGAAAAAAAAAAGTAAAATATATCATTAATAATTTTATATTGATGCCATGGTGAAGTGATAATATTTTGAATCTATTAGGTTAAATAAAACTATGTCATTAAAATTAAATGCACCTTTATTTTTACTTTTATATTCTTTATGATGTGGTTCCTTGCAAATTTTAAATTACACATGTGGCCATGTGGCTAACAATATATTTCTATTGGAAAGCACTGTTCTAGCTAATTTGAGGCCCTTGCCTAAATCAAGGCCTCATACTTTCCTTGAAAAGTATATCTTCCAGCCAACTGTGACATGACCCTTTGCTACTTGATGTCTAGAAATTCATCCAAAGATTCATTCCTTAGATAAACAGCACTGGCACTGCATTTCATAGTTTCTAGAAAGCATTTAATATGAATTTTTTACCTGAATGGGGAAGATAGAGACTTTCTAAACTCTCTACCCCAATTCTCCCTAATAAAGTAGTTTATAAGATTAGAAGATTAGTTTCTTTGATGTTGAGAAAAATGTTTGGCTCAAGTTGAATTTCAGAGCATGAAAGGAACCACCACCTAGGTGGCCCAGGAACATGGAAACTGGTGGATCAAAGAAGTAGAGCATTTATCCCAGGTGGGTATAGAGGGATGAGGGTCTCAGAGTAGGGCAGGTCCCAGGATGACTGGTGGATACTGGAAACCAAGGATTCCACAGATGAACATCTTCTCCTCCTTACTAGTCTCTGTCCAAATCCATCACCAAAAGTAAAAATGTCTCTTGATGAATGTCCCCTGCTTAGCAGGAATCCTTCTGCTGAACGGCATGTGTAAAGCCTCAGTTTTCTCATCTGTAAATGAATCATAGCATCATGGAGTTGTTATAAGGATAAAATGAGATGGTATGTAGAAAGTGTCTAATATAGAGCACTATTCAGTGTGCTGGTTTGGGTTTTTTGTGGACCCCAGAAAATCCTGTCCTTAAAGTGAACCCATTCCTATGCCTGTAAACCCACTGTGGATGGGATCTCTTCATTAGATTCAGTTAAGAGATCTTTGATTAGACCACTTTTGATTTGATTGCTTTGGTTAAGGGCCTTTGATTAGATTGTGGAACCCAGGGTGGGTCTCAATCTTTTACTGCAGTCCTCTGCAAACACAGGACTAAAATGCCATGGACAAAGGCATAAAGCTGTAGAGACAGAGAGAGAGGACCCAGAGGCTAGAATCAGCAGAGCACAGAGGCATGGAAAGAGGCCCCTGAGAGGCTGAGAGAGATCACCCATGGAGAACAAGAAGCTGAAGCAATGAGGTCCAGAGGAAAGGGTGAGAGATCAGCAGACACTGCCATGTCCCTAATCACTTACAGCTGAGCTCGGGGAGAAAGGGAGCCTGGAGAAGAAGGCTGAGACTGGCAGAGCCACCATTGTGTCTTGCCACGTGGCAGGAGTCCAGGATTACCAGCAGCCAACCTTCGGTGAGACAAAATCTCTGATGATCCCTTGATTTGGACATTTTCACAGCTTCAGAACTGTAAGTTTTTAACCTAATAAAATCCCATTGTAATAGCCAACCCATTTCTGGTATATTGCTCCAAACAGCTTTAAGCAAACTAAAACAGTAAACAGTAACTGTCATTTCTTAACAGGTATGGTATGCCTTTCTTTCCTCTGCCCTTGTAGGTAAATCTCCTACATAGGTGGACTTGAGAATGTGTCCTTAAACCTACTAAGGACAAAGTCTGTGCTTGCAAAAAAAATAAAACAGCAGTTCACAAATTCAAATTAGTTATTTTGCTAGTACATGAAAGTCAATTACAAACCCATTTTCAAAACTTATAAATTCACATGGATAAAGTTTTCTCTCACCAAAAGCTGTAATTTTATTCTCAAAATGTTAAAGAACGTTAAGGGTCGTCATCCTGACAGAGTGGTTTAGTGTTTGACTAACAGCAAGAAATGGCTCTCATGCCACCTGATACTCAGCAAGCACTCCCCAAATGCTAAAGAAGAGAAACATCCATATTCTGGGTATTAAAAATCCCAGGTAAGCTGAATGGCTTTATCTCCTTTCTCATAGCAGACTTATCATTTAGGGCAAAACTCTTCAATTGCTAATACTTGAGATCTATAAGTTATGCTTGTCAGAAATCATGAGTTCATTCATTCATTCGTTCATTCATTCAGAGATACATTGAGTTCCAACACTGTGATAAGGTCCAGAAGATATATAAATGAGAAATGTTGGCAATAAAAGCTATAGATTTCACAGTTGAAGAACGTACAGAGTATCATAACGTGTAAAGGAGGGAATGCTTGTACAAGGAGGTGGGGGGTGAAGCTACTATTCAGGAAAAGTCTCCTAATGATTAAAGGTAAAATAATCCTGGAATTGGATCTTAAAATAGAATGTCTTTGAATGGTGTTGGGAGTGAAGGGAAATGATGCAATAGAACAAGGAAAGTGAGGAAAAGAAAGAAGGTGATTCTAGTCAAAGTGAAGAGAGAATCTGTTTAACATGTATTTGTGTATGGGGTGCAGTGAAACAGGTTTAGGTGAGAGAGAAATTTAGTGAGCTGAGGGGTAGAATGGAGCAAGATGCTGTCAGGCATTATGTGCAGCACGAAGGAGTATGTACCTCCTCCTAAAAGCAATAGGGAGCCATTGAAGAAACTTCATTCCATCAGCTTCATGGAAAATAGATTGGAGACAAAAAAAAAAAAAAAAAAAAACTGGAGGCAAGAGGACATTTCAATAATCAAGAGAGACAGGAGCAGGGGAGGGGAGCAGCAGATAAGTATCAGAGCTGCTAAGGGGGGTGAGTCTATAAGACTTTGTAACTTATTGGCTTGGAAGGTAGTGGAAAGAGAGAAAGCTGGAATCATCCTGGATTTATGACTTAGGTAAGTAGATGGAAGCTGGTGTCATTCCCTGGAATGATCGTAAAGGGATAACAGGCTTTATGGGAAAGAAAGAACAATTCTATTGAGTTTTAGTTGCTTGTGCAACATCCAGGGGGAGAGATCTGGAAGGAAGCAGTTTGAATTTAGGGGAAAGGTCTGAGGTGGAGATATCAGTTTAGGGGTCCTTACTATGCAGGAAGAAGATGGAAGCATGGACAAGGAGGAGAATAGCAAAGGAGTGAGGAAGGTAAGACCCACTGGCCCTGTCTTGGTTTGCCAGAGCTGCTATAATAATGTACCATAGACTAGTTGGTTTAAACAACAGGAATTTATTGTCTCACAGTTTGGGAGGCTAGATGTCCAAATCACAGTGTCAGCAGGGCTGGGCTTTCTCTGAAGTTTATAGCATTCCGGCAGTGCCTCAAAGGCAATCCGTAACTATTTCTGCCTCCATCACACAGCAGATTCTTTCCCTGTCTGTCTCCTCTTCATTGTGTCCAAATTTTCTCTGCTTATAAGGACTCCAGTCATACTGGATTAAGACTCACACTAATCCAGTTTGACCTCACATTAACTAATAACATCTTCAAAGATCCTATTTACAAATGGTTCACATTCACAGGACAGGGGGTTAGAAAGTGAACATGTCTTTGAGGAAACATGATTCAAATCATAACAGACCCCAGGAACAACAGCATTTGAGAGGAGAAGGAATCATCAGATAGGCAGGAAGAGAATTGGGAGGTGGTGAGGTCATGGGGAAAAAAGAGCAGAATTTCAAGAAAGAGTGGTCAATGGAGACAAGTACTATATAAAAGTCAAACAGGATAAGGGCAAAACAAGTCCTTTGGGCTTGACAATTAGAAGATTTTTCAGTACCCTATTCTAAAGCCATTTCAGTGGAATGGTCGAGAGGGGGTGGAAGAGTGGGTTGAGGGAGGTTGAGGCTTTAAGAAGGAAATAATAGTCATGAAAAGCATAGCATGCAAAATGTAAATTGAATGTTAACTGTCAAGTATCTTTTCAAGGATATTATCTGGGAAAGGAAGGGAAGAGCTAGGGAAGTATTGGGGAGGAAGGAGAAAGACATTGGGGGGCTGGGGGGCTTTAAAAGATAAGAGAGACCCAAGCATTTTTAGAGGACTTGTGAATGGAGTCAGTTGACAGAAAAAAGAAAAATATTAACACAGAGCAGAAGTAACGTGCAACAAAATCCTGGAGGAAAAGTTTGGAGGAACACAAGTAGAGCGGCTTGCAGTGACCTGCAGAAGGGCCACTAATCCACAACTTCCTCTCGGAAGCTGGATGCAAGTAGGTCTGCTTGCAGAGAAAGGCTTAAGGCATGCGAAGAAGGTTTAGGAGGGCAGATCTGGAAGAGATGTGGAAGAGACAACGTGACCGCTGTCATGGTGACTAGAATTAGTCCCTCCAAATGAATAAGAACATTCTGTCAGAAATAAGAAAGGAATTTATTAAGGCTGCAGCCCCTGGATGTGGTTATACTCTGAAGAGAGAACCAACTTACTTGGAACTTCCTTTGCCCTTTTTTTCACACTAGTATGTTCGTTTTAATTAAATTGGTTTTATTCCTGTGAGTAATCAAGGAGTGTTCTGGGATGAAGCCTGTCACAGCATGCAAAACAGCGACACCCACTTCCCCCTGTGGATTGAGTTAGCAGCCACTGAGGGGCCAGCATCACCCTGCCTTTTCAAATGATGCAACAGTCCTTAAGGTGGAGAGTTACAGGAAACCTGGCTTGGCCATCTGAAGAGGTAATTAAGGATCCTTGTGAAAGGAGCAAGGTTCCTGGCACTAAGGGGAACAGGTCTGTTCTGTATAACGGAGAGTTGTGGCAAAAAAGAAACTCTAACGAGAAAAGACACAATGTCCCCTTTGCAGACCAGATCACTGGGCCAAGCAAGATGCTCTCTGGGCTTGTTGACCCCAGGGGAAAAAAAAAAAAAGATGGTCTTGGAACAATTTGGGTGGGAAGACAATAGAATTCTTTATTTCTTGGCATAGGAATGAATGAATCCTTATCCCAAATTCAAAGCAGGCATTAAATCCAAAGACAATAAAATATGAGTCCAGCATTCCAGGAACAATCACAGGCTTTCTCTGTGCACTCACAGTGAAAATAGCCCCAACAAGGCTTCAAAGAGACATGTGGATTTCTTTTTCTCTTCTTAAGTAAACAAAATTAAGAGAGAAAAATCACATCCTAAAGCTATGGATACCCAGAATTTCTCCCTACCCTATCTCAACCCTAAATCCAACCCAAAGACCCCTCATCTCTTCTGGCTTAAGGCAATGTATACACATAGCAGCCTTGAAGTTGAACTTGCAGCTCTTTGGGTACCCTCTTTGAGAGCAAGATTGAAATATTCTCCAAAAGCATAATGGACTTTCCCCCGTCTGTACCTCACTGCCTCTTTCTGTTCTTTGAGGATAATAAACATATATTTCTTTGAATAAGCCCCACTGTTGATTATGCATGTTTACAAAATGGATCTACTTGGGTGGGTCTGTGGGAGGTGGTCAGAGAGCACATGTTGCAAAAGCGAGCATAGTGATATTCTGAACTGCAAGCTCCTCGATGCACTTTTAAAATTAGTTCTAATTTATTTTTAAAAAATAAATGAATGTGGTCTTCCCAGTACAAAGAGGCATACCAGTGTTCTTTAGCTCAGCCTTCAACTCCACAAACAGAAGTTTCATGCTAAAAACTAGTGTGAAAAAAGCTGGTGCTGATTAGGATGGGACCTGGAGTCAGCCTCCCCTTTGTTTTCCACTTCCTGTCAGGCTGGCAAAGTGCCACCCCCATCAAAAGTCTTGTCTTTGTAGAGGCCGCCAAGGCTCTTTGTGGAGTCACCTCTTGCCACTTCCCAGAAATCACCCCTGAGTCAGGGAATTGCAAATAAAGTTTACTTCACATTACATGAGCACCTCCTCCCACAAACATCCCTCCTTCAGTCCCATGGTTTTCATATTCCCACAAGGTCAAGTCAAGGACACTTGGTCACATGCAGAGTTATGGAAACAACACATGTAGGTTTGTCCATGCAACAAGCACAGAGATAATAAATCTCTCTAATTCTACATAGGGTTTCTCATGGGACTGTTTCACTAAGACAGAAAGCTGTCCTTTTCCCAGAGCAAAATCAAAGTGTACCAGTTTTGGGAGCCAGATAATTCTGGTTCAATTGCATGAATATCTTTGCCATGGGCCTAACTTTATTAAACACTACAGGTGCCACAAGAGAACTCATACACCAGATGTGGCCTCAGCAACCTTGAAATCCAGACAAAAAACAGGAAACATGCATGCCCAGCAAATATTTAGTTGATTCATGAATCTAGCCAACAAATTTTTATTAAGAATCTACTTTGTTGGTTATGTAGGTCTGAGAAAGGAATGCTAAGGAGTGTGGAGTCTTTCTTTTTGGAGTAATGAAATTGTTCTAAAATTCCTGAGATGATGAATGTACAACATTGTGACTATACTAAAAGTCATTGATTATACACTGTGGATAGAATAGCCAGAAACAGTAGCTATGTACAGTGGGGAAAGCATAGAGAGATTGAGAGGTGAGAAATTTTCTTGTTTGTTTGTTTGTCTTTTTTTGTTGTTGTTGTTAGTATTATTGAAATAATGAAAATGCTCTAAAAATGATTGAGGGGATGAACGCACAACTATGTGATTATAGCAAATACCATTGGTTGTACACTTTGGATAAATTGTTTGTTTTATTAATATGTATCGATAAAATTGATTTGTTAAAAAAAAAAAGAATTTACTTTGTGCTAAGTTTTATGCAAGACACTGGGCATATAAGAAATAAGTAGGTCTCAGTGTAGCTCCCAGTCTTGCTGATGGAAACAGACACACAAATAAACATAAGATCTATTGATAGGGAATGTGTCAGGGCCAGTGGTGGCAGGAAAATTGTCAGGAGTGGAAATGACTTGTACTCCAATAAATGCTGTAGGAGTTCGTTGCAGGATAGATAAGTGCAGGTGAAATCAGGAAAAACTGCAAGATCTAGGACTTGTTGTGAGTTTCAAAGGATGGTTAGAATTTGGATAAGCAGAGAGAGGAGAGAGTCCGTTCCAGAAACAAAGAACCATCTGAAGGTTGTTATCAAGGAGAACATGAGCAGGGCAGAACCCAGGACCTGGAGGACACAGCCACAGCTGTGGTGAATTAACTAGGCACAATGCAGTTATTTAAAATGCAACCAAGAGTTCTTCCCCAAACCTAAGCATTTGGCCACATAAAGGTGATGAAACAACTATTAAAATATAATGCAGGGGAGTGATGTAGCTCAAGTGGTTGAGTGCCTGCTTCCCATGTACAAGGTCCTGGGTTCAATCCCCGATACCTCCTAAGTGCGTGTGTGTGTGTATGTGTGTGTAAAATACAGACATATATAACTATTCTAGCTCTGTCATTTATTAGCTATATATCCTCGGTCAATTATTTAACCTTTATGAACCTTAGTTGCCTTATTTGTAATGATAAGACCCAATAGATAGGCTTCCCATGAGAACTAAATAAATAATACATGAAATATACTTAGAACAGTGCCAGATACGTATAATAGATATGCGTCAATAAATACATACTATTATTAAACACAGAAAAAGTATAGGGGATATGATAACAATGGCTAGTGCTTATTGAATGCTTACTATATGAAATAAATGTACTAAATGCTTTGCAAATATTAGATAGTTTCATGTATGTCAAATGCAAGCTCTTAGCAGTCCACTCTCAAATCCGATGGGGAATAGATATATTGTTCCATAAAAGGGATCTGGATGCTGCCTAACAAACCACCCCAACTTAGTGGCTAAAAACAACAATTATTTATTTTGCTCACAAACTACAATCTGAGCACGGCTTGTCTGGGTCAGTTTGTCAGCCCATCATGTAACATCAGCTAGGCGTAACTTGAAAATATAATCACAGAGGACTGGAATCAACTAAAGAGTCTCTTACAACCAGCAGATGATGCGGGCTGTCAGCTGGAACACCTACACATGGGTTCTCCATGAGGCTGCTTGGCTTCCTCAGGGTTCTGGATTCCAAGGGCGAGCATATGGAGAAAAGGAGGAGAAAGTACTTAGTTATTTTTATGACCTACCCTTGGAAGTCATATAATGTCACCTTCACCGTACTCTGTTGATCCAGGCACTCATAAAGGTCCACCCAGGTTCAAAGGGAGGAGCATAAACTCCACCATTCAATGGGAGGAGTAACAATGCCGCTTAGAAGAAGAGCACGTAGGACAGAATATATTATGGCAGCCATCTTTGGAAAATACAGTCTGCCACAGGTACCAGCATCAACTAAAGTGACCTATCCCTTGATCTCTAAGGACGAATCTCAATTTAAATACAATGTTATGGAAATAAAACTTCAAGAATCTTTCCAACTAGTTTATTGTCCTTGAGCTCTTCCTACACAGAAATTCTGAAGCCACCACTATCTCTGGGTGATGGAACAGTGGAGGCTCTATTATTTTTAATAAGAATAAATATTCTAATAGATTATATTTTATATAAATGCATAAATTAAAAATAATAATGCAGACTGATGGAATGTAACAGTAATGAAGTACTCCTAAAACTCCCAACTAGAATCTGAGTTGTAGCAAATTAAAAGGAGATTGTTCTACCCACTGGGTTTCAGGAATAAAGATTCCTATTTGGGGAGATGGTTACTTTTCATTCTTTTGCCTGATTAGAAAGTAATACGTGCTGTGGCAAGGACTGTTGATTGCCTATGCAACATTCCTTATATATTTTTTAAACATGTTTTTCTTTCTTATTAAAAATATTTTTTGAATTGGTAATACACTCAGAAAATTTAAAACTCACAAACTATAAAAAATATGTACCGTGGAAAGCCTCCTCTTCACTCCTGTCATCTGGCCAGTTCCTACCAATTTTCTTAGCATATCTTTACAGAATCTTATTGTATATCAAACAAATATAAATACAGGTTTTCTTTTTGTCTCCCTTTTACACAAAGTAGCTTATTTTGCACACTTTTGCCTTTATTACTTTATATCTTAGAGGTATTTGCATGTCAATTCACAGATATGGAAATAGCTGTGAATCATGTTATTATTAGATTTCTCTCCACAGAACCTTGAAAACAGAATGTATTACCAAATTGTTGTCTTTTTTGCAGCTCTGATTGGTGAAAACTGGTTTTTTGGTGTAATTTGAATTTACTTACTTACTCTGAGGGATAGTGAGCATTATTTTATGTTTAATAGGCGGTTTTTTATTTATTTTTTTAGGAGGTACCGGGGTTTAAACCCGGGACCGTGTACATGGGAAGCAGGCGCTCAATCAGTGAGCTACACCCACTCCCTTATCCTTTATCTATTTTTTCTTTTGGATTGTTGGTAACTTTTTAATTAATTTCTAGGAGCCCTTTTCTATGTTAGAGTAATTAGCCCTTTGTCATGGAAATAAGTCCTATTCTCCTTCTGAAATCCCAATTTTGTTTAGGTATTAGACTACTTAAAGCAGCCTGATGCACATTTACTGTAGAAAACTTGGGAAATAGAAAAAGAAATAGCATAAATCCCATACAACAACTCTCATATTTGATTTAAGTAGAAAACTTTTCTTGACTTATTTCCTTAAGGGGATTAAAGTTGCAGGAAAAAGAGAGGTAGGGAACATGTATTAAGCACCTACTATATGCATTTTACTCACTTAATTTCATTTATTATCCTCACAACACTTCTAGCAGATACATTATTTCCATTTCAATAGCTGAGATATTTGAAGCTCAGTGAGATTAAAAACTTAACCAAGATCACACAGCTTGTAAGAGGTAGACTTTAGGTTCCAACTTGGACCTCTTGTACCCTGAAGTTCATAGCCTTCCCGTAGTGCCATGCTGCCTTGCTACCACTTGTATTTTAAGGGTGGGTTGAGCCATCCTTGAAGGTTCATAACAATTGAATAATAGTCACTCTAATCGAGATGAGAAAATTCCCAATAAAGAGGATGACCTCATTGTTGTTTTAAATACCATTAGAATCCATCCACTCCCAGTCCTGGAACACTCACAGATTTGGAACTGTCACATTCATCAGGAAGTAAGGCCCAGCTAGCTGTCTGCCGCTGGCTCCTGGCCATGCTGAGACAAACCTTGGTCATTTGTCAATGCTCCCAGCGGTGGCTGCTTCATGTTAAAATCCTGGCAGCGGGCCTCACTCCACTGTATAATTGCACTGGCTAGAGCAAGACTGACTAAATCCTCTTGATGCTTCTGCTAATTCCATGGGCACTGCAGGCTGGAAGGACCCAGAAACAAAACACGGCACACCCAAAGGCTGGAGTCTCCTCTGGTCTTTTGCATGGATAAACATTTTATTGTCAACACAGTACAGGAAGGGCATTCTTCTGGACTAGAAGAAAATGTGAGAACTGGAATGGACATCAGTGATTCCCTAAAGTAGTGTTTTCAAACTGCCCCCTAAGGAGCCCCGAGGTCACAGAGGGGGTTTCTAAAGGGCCCCTGTGTGGAGTCGTGACATGCTAATCAGGTAGGGGGTCTCAGCGCCACACCCTCACTTCCACCAGATGAGCTCGTTTCTCTGTATGGCTTCCACATAAGATTTATTTGGAGAAAGTGTTCCCAGCTAAAAAACAAACAAAACAAAACAAAACAAAACAAAACAAAACAAAAAAACAGCTGAGAACCACTTCATTTACTGTGCAGACGCTGAGGCCAGGCTTCCTTGGGGATTTAATGGCAAGCCTAGGACTAGTAGATGACTCCTGGGTCAAAGTTCTCACCACTCTCTGGGCCCCTTTACCACACTGGGTCCTCCCTAGTTCTTCGTTCCTGGTCCTCATTCATATGAATCTGCAGCCAGCTATTCCCCAATCGCTAGGCTGTGGATCAACCTCTCCTGAATTCTCAAAAGCCCCTCTGTGAAGCCACACTTCCAGAAGGGTTCTTGCCTGTTGCCAACTCTGCCCCACTCACAGCAAACCACACTCAGGCCACTGGCAGTCGGAGCCCTATTAGAGCCTGAGGCAAAAGGAAAAATGAGAGCCCCTATATACGCTTACCAAAATAGTCTCCCAGGGAGCGGATGTGGCGCAAGCGGTTGAGCGCCTGCTTCCCATATGGGACATCCCAGCTTCGTCCCTGGTGCCTCCTAAAAACAAAGAGAACAACAAACAAGTAAAAAAAAAAAAAAAACAGCTCAGGGGAGCCATTGTGGCTTAGTAGTTGAGCTCCGGCTTCCCTCGTACAAGGTCTGTTTCGATCCTGGCCCCGTACCTCAAAAAAATAAATAAATAAAATAGATTCCCATATTTTGAAACAAGCAGAAATGTTAATGAGGCTCTATAATTTCTATTTAAATGTCTATGTAAAGCCCCGTGTGGTCCCAACTTGTTTATTCACCATTATGAACCTGTACACATCTACCTGGGGGGACACAACTGCAGCACAGGTCCAGGAAGCAAGGGCTGATTGGAAACAACTGTCCCTGCTGCGCGATAATGCAGGGTCATTAAAACAAAAATAGCAGCAGACTGTCTTCATCTGAGATTTTAATATTTGTTCTGCATAGAATTTTTGCATAAATTTTGATTTTTAAAAAATATTGCATGAAAATGTTTATCATGATTACAGAGATTTTTGTTGCTTCCTTAAATTTTGTGCCTCATTGGTCATATCCTAATCTCAGCCCTGCTGCTCACTTACCCAGTCTGACAGCGCCTCCCCACCTTAAGCCCCTGTGTAGTAATTTATGGAATGCAAAGGCACAACAATCCATAAAGTTAGCCAGTATTTTACCCCTAATGTTCCCTCAAAAACCCTGAAAGTCATTTGATCTCACTTTTATCATTAATCTAGAATTAATGCTTAAACTGTACAGTGTTTCTATTTGGGGTGGTGGAAAGGTTTTGGTAACAGATGGTGGTATTAGTAGCACAACATTGTGAATGTAATTAACAGAACTGAATTATATATTTGAATGTGGCTAAAAGGGGAAATTTTAAGTGGTGTACATATTACTGAATAAAATTTAAAAAAAAAATAGGACTGTACAGCACAAACAGGGACCCCTAATGGACTACAGTTATTGGTACAATTATAATAATATTCTTTCATCACTTGTAACAGATGTACCAAACTAATGTAAAGTGTTACTAAAAGGCGAATGGTATATGGGAACTCTGTTTTCTGCATGATTTTTCTGTAAACCCACATCTTCTCTAATAAAAAAAATCATGAAAGCCCACATTGTTATTTTGTTATTTTATTAGATACTCAGCTTTCTCTCCCATGCCCCAAAACAGCTCAAAATAAGGAGTTTCTCTATCAAATCATAATCTACTTTGGCAAGCGATATATTCTTTTTTTTTTTTAAGATTTTATTTATTTATTCATTTATACCCCCTGCTGCTGCTTGTGCTCGCTGGGTCAGCTAACCACACCGTGCGGCGGGCTTGCCTTCACCAGGAGGCCCCGGGAACCGAACCTGGGGCCTCCCACATGGTAAACGGGAGCCCTACTGATTGAGCCACAGCCGCTTCCCAGCAAGCGATATATTCTTTTTTTTTTTTTTTCCTTTTTTTTTTTTTATTATGGGTAAAAATCAAAATTCTCACAATACATACAAACATTTGCAAAATGATATATAAATATATATGCATATATGTGTATTTGGTTACAAAAATGTTATTTATATATATATATACATATATTTTAAGAGGTGCTTAGATTACTGCGATATATTCTTAACTACTTCTGGTCATTCCTTCTCTGTGGGTCCTAAATCAGAATGAGGGTAAGACTTGGTTAACTTTAGGACCAACTCAGACACGTAGATTCCAAGAAACCATGTGAAAGAATTTCTAAAATGCTCATATATGATTCAGAGTTCCCAGCTTAATTTGTATCCCTAAAATTTCTTGTCTTTGAAATTCCAATTTTAGCCAAAAATAATGTGGAATTTGAGGCTGGCTAGGTATGTACTTCACAGACATCTTCATTTCCCAATTGCTATTGATTTTGAAATAACCAACATGAACTTGGACACTGTGTCCCAAAGGATATGTGAATAAACTGAAGGATTGATGGTAAAGAAGTTATGCAACTTCCCCTGTTTTGTGGCACAGCAATACAGGTGCAAAACCTCCAATTTGAAAGATGACAGGAACAATGTTGTTTTGCTCTTTTCTTTCATTGGAAGTGTAGTTAGCAACATATTTATACATGTGTTTACCCAAATTAGTCCAAAGTGCTAGAGCAATTGGCTGTGGCTAACATTCACCTCTCTCATGCCTGCTGGCCTTCTCTGAGACCTGGGGCAACTAGTTGTAATAAGCAGGCTTAAAACACTTGAGCCCTAAATTTCTCACACATTTCCAATCCTTCCACCACATCACTCCATTTTGTTTTGTTTTGTTTTGTTTTGTTTTGTTTTATGTTTATGTGGCCTTAGTCTTGCTCATGTCCCTAAAATCTAGAGAGTGCCTCTTGTGTTCTATTTCTTTCCTTCTTGTTCTCATTAAGGCTAAAAGGGGTCATGTCACTGGGGAGCCCTTTTGGATGCTCACATCTGGATTTTGCTATCCTTTTGTTCTGTGGTTATAATATGAGAGTACTGTCTTTTTGGGCCTCAAAATCTGCAAAGGGAAGCATAGCTGAGAGGCACTAATCAAATAAAGTCAGTTTTTAAAAATTTATTTTGTTGACTTTTTAACCACACCTATTTGCATTATATTTTTAGTGCTTGCACTAAGGATTACAAAATGCATTCTTAACTTTTCATAGCCAGCTTAGAGTCAATATTGCACTACCACATGTACAATACAGAAACCCCCATCTTTTATGCTATAGTTCTAATGTGTATTACATGTACATCCATTATAAACCCTACATTTCAATGTTATAATTTTTGCCTCTCCTTAAATATTATTTCCTGTTTCCTCAAGTCAATTACTTTTGGGTTGTATCCCAAACATTATGGAAAATATGTTGTAGAAATTCTATATTCTGTTATGTTCCTCAGAAGAGTATTGATTTCTTTTAAGGCAGTTCCTTTGGCTCTCTTCTTCAAGATTTTCTCCTCTCTTTTTAGCAGCTTTAATTACCCTGAATTCTGTCCTTTGGTTCTCCATGCCAGTGAAAGTTCAGGTTTCCACTCAAAGTTTATTCCTCCCACAGTACACAAATGAGGGTTGCCTGCAGGCTGAAAGCTATAAAACAAAATGTAGGAATTCACCCAGTGATATTCACTTTGTCCAAGAATCAACTCTCCTCCAGTATATACCTGCTTTTATCTACTCTAGAGCCTTCGGGTAGTGGGATTTTTTAAATATTTTGTCCTGAGTTTATAGTGTTTTTTGTTGGTTTGTTTGTTTTTAATGAGGGTTAATAGAAGCTGCTTGACCAGACCAGAGTCAGTACTCTCAAACTACACTAGTTTGATATTTCTTCTAATGTGAAAATGGGATGGTGTAGTAGTGTATTAGAGTTCTCCAGAGAAACAGAATTGACAGGATATGTATACACATACACACATATGCATACATACAAATATAGCCTATATTTGTATATGTAAATATTATGGGATTTATTATAGGAATCAGTTCATGCAACTCTGGGGATTGACAAGTCTGATTTCCGTAGGGCAGGCCACAAGTTGGGAACTCGGTGGTAATGTTGAATTCCCTAGGAGAAGTCATGAGTTGGGAACTTCCCAGGAAGAGCTAGCTGAAGTATAGATAGACATTCTTCCTTCTGACTGCTGAAATCCTCAGCTCTCCCTTTAAGGACTCCAGCAGATTGGATGAGGGGGGGTTTTCTCATTGCTGAAGACAGTCTTCTTTATTGATTGTAGATGTAATCAGCCATGGATGCAATTAACTCACTAATGATTTAAATTCATGAAATACCTTCACATTAACAATCAGGCCAGTGCTTTCTTGACCAAACAACTGGACACTATAACTTAGTGAAGTTGACACAAGTAATTAACCATCACAAGTAGGTAGAGGGAACAACTTGAGGTTTTATTAATAACCTGATGGTCTTTTCATTTTAATAAATATTTTTGGAGTGCCTTCTAAGTTCTAGGCACTGTGGCAGCTATTGAGAATATAAAGATAAGTAAAACCCACCAGCTCTGCTTTGAAGAAGATTACACTCTCCTTTGAGTCAAGAAAGCAATAAAATATTTCCTTCTTCTGGATTGCAAAATATGAGTTCTCTATTGGCTTCACCTGGAAAAAGAAGGGATCCAGGGGTTCTCAACAAAGGGTCCATGAACTTGAAAAGAAAAAACATTTTTCTTTTGGGGAAGTGTTGATGAGGATGTGATATATTTATTAAATAATACACAGTATAGTGTGGACTTAGTAAGGGATCCGTGGTTTTCACCTGACTGACAAAGGGGTCCGTGGAACATGAAAGATTAAGAATCCCTGGATTAGACTCACTACCACAACTAGAAAAGAGGGGTAAAAAGAAACACAATCCTGTACCATGTAGATTCTTGCCTCTACTATTTCATTTTTCCCCCTACGAATCCCAATGATATCACTGATATTTTGTTGTTTTTAACCCTCCTATACAGATGAGAAAAATGAGGCTCAAAAGATTCAGTGTAACTTGCCTGAAGTCACCCCACAAGTAAAGGGAAGAAATGAATTTCAGTTGTGCTGGTCTGGCTCTAAAGGCTGTTTTCTTTCCACTTCTTCTACCCAAGTTTGGAAATATCAGGTCTCTACCTCACCATTCCTGTCTGACTCCGAGCACCTCAATGGACTTCACTTTCCTGGTAAAACTAATATATGTTCTTAGTGTCCAGCCCTGCCCTTCTAAGATACACCAGACGACTTAAGGACCTTGGCGTTTCTATTGAATCATCAGGTCTCCACTTTGTGGATGACTCACCTCCAAGTTCCTTGTTTTAATCTAGGAATCTTGGAGTTTCAGGAAACCTGTAAACACTATCCTCAAAGCCCTCTTCTCTAAATTCTTATGGCTCTTTTTGTTCTATCCCTTACTCAACACTTTATATAATTGCCTTCTAGTGTGTGATCTCAGTCTTCCTGCAAGGATTACAGAACCTTAGATGCGATGGTGGTATCTAATACTAATAAACATAACAATAATAGCAATGCCTTATGTCTAAAGCATGCCTTTTATTTTCTGAGGGTCTTTAATATTTAATATTTCATTTGATCTTCACAACACTGGGGTCTAACTCTGTTTTCCTTTCTCTTTTTCCAATTGAAACGCTAATTAAATTTTTAAATGTCTCTCTTTTTTTTTTTTTTTAACTAGAACATTAGTTCTATTTTAGGAAGGCAATTTTGATATGCAAAAGAACAAGAGCTCCCTAATAGATCTCAGACGTTCAACATCAGGCTTGTTTCCTCATTTCTTTTGTATACCAATCATGTAGCCCTGTATTTATAGCCTAATTTGTACTTAAAAATAATAAAGCAAGCATTTAAGTTTTAATAAAATATCTCATTTAATAAATGGTGAATGCACAAATGTCAGAAAATCCTGGTTCAGATTCCAACCCTGCCACTCACTAATGTCATGATTTTGGCCAAATTACTTAACCTCTCTGAGGTTCCATTTCTTTATTTCTAAAGTCTGAGCAACAATCCAGAGTTGTGAGAAGTGAGGTTATGAAGTGGGACACTTCATCCAGAGAGAAACTCAGCACCCAGACAATGTGTTTAGGAGAGGAAACTTTATTTCCGGCCGGCCGGGGCCTCCTCCAACAGTATGGAGAGAAGCGACCCCCGGCTTCCCGTGGTGGGTTTTTATAGGGAATTTTAGCAGGGTCAGCATGATAAGGCAACTTTTCTTTGTGTTCAGATATCAGATTAGTTGATTAAAACAAAGCATTACTTTTCTTGTGCCAGAAAGGGTGAGGGGCAGCTTCAATTGTCCATATCCAGTAGAGCAAGCAAGCAATATTATAGAAGCTAATTTTGCGATTAGCATCGGCGTCAAGGGGGTCTGGGTTAATCTTTACTAGGGGTGGGTTTTGCCATCTCCATGGTGGCGTGATGGGCCAGGCATGGATGCGTATCCGGGGTATTGTTTTAAGCAGGTTTTGTGGGCCTTAGGAACTTCCATAAGTGTTACTATGTTTAAAAATCTCCATTACAGTTATATTCAAAGGAAGACCAGGACTGTGCCTGGTACGGTATGCTCTTCAAAATACTAACTTGGTCTTTAAGGAGGGAGAATGGCATTTCCCCCCATTTTTTAAGATGCAAAAACTAAGTCCATGCAGGTTTTGTTGATTTGTCCAAGATCACAAAAGTCAGCAGTGATGAAGGTTTCCTCTGGCTTCCTGTCCATTGACTTTCAATTAGACTGTGGCTACCTTAACCCTGACCCTGCAGTAAAAATTTAACGAGCAGAATTCATAATAATGATGTCCACTGCCACATATGAAGGCACTCCCGGGCACTGGGGCAGTTGCTTTACTCACTTTATTCAACTTAACAACAACCTGCAAGATAGCTGTTATTGTACTTAGTATACAGGAGATTTTGAAAAGTTAACTAAATTACTCAGGGTTTCTCAGTCAGTAACTGGCAGATCTGGGATTTGAGCCCACATTCGGAGGCCCATGCTCTTTCCACTGATTCTTTTCCCATGACAAATTATTGGGAGAATTCACACTGTACAGTCACTTGATCAAAATTTATTCAGGGGGCAAAAAATTCCTCTTTTACTTTCTGCCTAATTGCCTCCATTCTCAAGTAGTTGCTAAGGCAGTGCTGCTTTTGTCTGCCCCTGGCTGTTTGGCCAGGACTAGGAAAGGAAGTTCACACAGACAGTGAGGGGCAAGGTGGGTCTAAATACCAAATCTTCCAAATGAGCACCCAAAGCACATGGGCTCCAACACTGTTGTGAGGAAAAACACACTGAGCAGAGTCATTTAGATGAGAACATATGTTCCTTCTCAGTAGAGCCAGAGTCCTCCAACCAGCTGTCCCAAGGACATAAGCTGGACCCATCTGTTGACTTGTGAGGATCGACTCCAGCTGATATATTTTGGTTGGTCTTGGCTCTTTAAGTAAATGGCCATAAGGAAGTAACTGCTTTAGCATCCCCGACTTGGCAACCAAAGCTCCTGGGTGGTGACTGGGTGTGCTCAATCCTGACAGTTACTTTCAGCTCTCAGGAAAGACACAGGCAGAGAGGCAAAGAAGAAAACCAGGTGATAGGGGCTAGGCTTTACCAAGGTAAAGTCAAGGTTGGATAGGGCATTGTCACACAAACAGGGCAAATGAGATCTATTCTGAACTCTTAAATAGCTTCCATGAGACTTAACTCCTGTGCTGATTTGGATGTTTTGCACAGAACTTTAGATGTAAGTTCTTCCCCATGTAGAAACTTAGCGATACTCATCTGAGTAGCCATGTGTAACTGCTTATTTCCTTGTTGATAATAGAGGTGGAATGGGCATGGGAGCAAAGCAAATTATACAATGCTGAGAAACACACTCAGTGCATTTAAAGATCCATGAACCAAGGGATCAGCTGGCCACAGTGGAAAAAGCAAGAAGACTATGGGAAAATCTTTAGCTTGTCCATGGTAAAAATAACTAGATATCAGAAAATCTGGGTGCTAGTCTAAACTCTTTCATTATCCAGCTTTGCAACTTTGTAGTCTCTGTTTACAAAACTCTGGGCTTTTGGCTCTTGATACATGAAACAGAGAGGCAGCACAATAAGATAAGGCATCAAATTTAGACTCAAAGGCCTGGGGGAAGTTATTTAACTCTCATAGTTGACTCAATGCAAAAGTTCTTTGCAACAATTATGGAGCATTTACTGGGCTCTGAGAATGTGGCAGAACAAAACAGACAAAATCCCACTTCTCATGGAGTTTACTTTTTAGAAGGGCAAATAGACCAGAAGAAAACAAACAATTATGTAGACATGGGATATAATGCCAGATAGTAATAAGCTCTAGAAAAAATAAAGTAGAATAAGGAAAGAGGGAGGGTTTACAATTTTAGAGTGCTCAAAGGAAAAGAATATCAACCTCAGAAAGTTATGTGAGAAAGCTAAAAGAGCACGTATTTTAGCATATTATATCACCAATCAAATATTTGTCTGTTTGATAGCAGTGTTGTTTTCAGGCTATGTCCATGACAGAGAAAATAGGGCTCAGACTTGCTGGCATCTCATATTTTCTGGTTTCTTTCAATGCTGCCATCTCCGTTGTTTTTTTTTTTTTTTTTTTTTTTTTTTTTTCCATGTCTTTGGTGGGAACTTGACCTTTGGTAGCAGAAACTTAAGGAATGTAAAAACTTCTTCTGAGCCACTGATAAGAAGCCCATCCTATGTGTCGGTTCCTTAGTGTTTGGGGCTCAGCACTGGGTGTCTTGGAGGTGTGAGGAGAAGCCTGTTTGTTTTGGAGAGACTATCCACCAGGTGGTAGAACTTCCCCTTTCAGGAAACAAGCCCCGAAGCAATCAGGTCAGTTGGATCCCTCTGCCTACAACATAACAAAAGGCTCCACTGTGCAGCCACAACCTGGCCCAGAAAACGCCTGCAGGTAGCAATACCCAGCCCATGCCCTGCCCTGACTCTTGGGCCTTAGAATAAAGCCAGCCATCCAAGAGCTGACTTGCCTTCATCAGAAGTAAAACTGTGTTTTGCTCAAGTGCAACTCAATATAGACATTCTAAGGAAGTTCTGCTTCAACATCAGGGCAAAGCTCCTGTGGGTTGTAGAATGGTTGGCAAAAGTGAATAACTAGCATTATATGAAGTTACAGAATTTGAAATATATATAGATATATATAGGAGGTACCAGGAATTGAACCTGGGACCTTGTACATGTGAAGCATGCACTCAACCACTGAACTATACCTGCTCTACTGAAAAATATTTTAAATGTTTCTAGTGGTCCAGAATAACTTGAATCTGTTGTTGTTCTATATGTTTCTCACCTAAAACTTTATTTGGAATGAACTTTTTCCTCGGAACCTGTGGAAACCCACCTCCAAGATGATCCCTAGTGAACCTCACCTCCTGGTATTCATGCCCTTGTGTAGGCCCCTCCACATTGAAACAAGACTGACATGTGTGACCAATAGTACACAGAAGTGAGAGTGTGCAATGTCTGAGGCTGGGTCAGAAAAGGCACTGCAGCCTCCACGGGCCTCATGGATTGCTCCCTCTGTGGGCAGTGAGACACCATGCCATTAGGACACTCATGCATCTCTGTAGAGAGACTCACAAGGAAAGGTACTGAGGCATCCCGCCTGCAGCCTGCACTGACTTGCCAGGCATACGAGAAAGCATCCTTGGAAGTGGATTCTCCAGCTTCAATGAAGCCTTCAGCTGGCTACAGCCCTAGCCAACATCTGACTACAACCTCATTAGAGACCCTGTGGCAGTTTGATATTATTTATGAATTCCAAAAAGAGATATTGATTATGTTTATAAACTGGTCTGTTCCTTTGGGCATGATATCCCTTTGATTGTATTAAATTCAGAGATTTCACTTTTACTTTATTAAATCGAGATTAGGGCTTTGATTCAACCATATCATTAGAGTGTGACTCAGCGTTGAGTCCCAGCCCCCTTGATGGGCTGATAAAACAGACACTCACACGGAAGTAGATACACAGAGAAAAAGAAGACAGAGGAAGAGAGACAGCTCATTAGACATGGCAGAGGGCCCAGGAAGAGAGATGAGCCTGATAGTCCATAGCTGACCTTGTGAAGAGAACAGAGCAGCTAAGCCCAGAAGGTAATGAGCCCTAGGCAGAGAGATGAGCCCTATGCCAGCCTACAGCTGAGATTGGAAGAAGCTGGGACCACAGAGCCTCAAGAAGAAGGAGGAAGGCTGAACCCTCACAGACATCACCTGCCATCTTGTGTCAATACGTGGCCAATGACTTTGGATGACAAAGTACCTCTTATGGTAACTTGAGTTGGACTCTTTAGGGCCTTGTGACTGTAAGCTTCGACCCCAAATAAATACTCTTTATAAAAGCCAACGGAGTTCTGGTACTTTGCATCAGCACCCCTTTGGCTGACTAATACATACCCTGAGCCACCACCCAGAGAAACCACTCCTGAATCCCTAACCCACAGAAAATGTTAGGGATAATAAAATAAGTATTGTTTCAAGCCACTTAGTTTGGGGTAATTTGTTACACAGCAATAGATAACTAATACAAAGCCTATTCTGAGGATTGAGAGAAAGGGACTACAGGTTCCTGAAACCACAGAGCTCATATGTCTTCAGGCTGAGAACTAGATTCCAATGAATGCTATACCATCTTGCCCAATACCACAGCAGTGATTTTTTTAGAGAATTATTTCCCATAAAGCAATAGATTTTGGAGTACTCATAAAGGCCCAGTCTTTGCCTTTAAGAAACTTGTGGGCATTCTAATAGAATAAGCCTGCTAAGTAGTGCCTCCGACTATGATCTTACAGATGTGCTGGGTTTCACTCGGTCCTTACATTCTGCAGATGATATACTAAATCTCCCATTATTTATTGGTGGAAGGTTGATGGGAAGATGGACATTAACTCTCTGGCACTTCTGGCTTACTATTCACATGGCCAGAGTGGGTCCCTGCCTCTAGAGAAAGATGGCAGGCAAGCAGATGCAGGTGCTGGCAATCAGTCATCAGATCAGCGAGCTCAGAAGTGGTATAGGTATAGAGTGTGTGCAGGGCCACAGCTGTCTGCTTGAGTTAGCAAGTCAAGACCTCACGCACGGAAAGATAAAGATCTAGTCATCGGAATTGTGGCTACAGAGTGGGGATTGAGCCTCAGAAACACAAATAAAGTCCAGCTTGAACAGGGGTTCAAGGCCAGGGTCAGAGCAGTAGCAAAGGCTTCCTGGTTTTGATGGTAAATCTGCCTTCCAAAATCACTCTTCCTGTGAAGGAAAAGGAGATTTAGAGATTGGGAGATATGTCCCTTAGCCCTATCCACAGGTATAGGACTCATCAGGCTCCTTCGTTTGTGATTGTGCTACCAATTCCTTTCTTTACTGCTGGATCGTACCTGAAGCAGCTCTCCCTACCTTGGGCCATCAATGAGGAGCTACTACTTAAGAGACAAGTCTGTCATTTAGAAATAAACTCGGCCAAGAGCTTAAAAACACCAGAGGATAATACTCCTCATCTTAAGGAAATCATTGAGTTAAAGCAAAGCCCAGCAGATAGGAGGCTGTATATCTGCTCTCTTAATAACGAGAACATAGAGAAATTCAGTCATCCATGTATATTGGTAGTGCCTTTTCACTGGGAAACCTTCACCCTTGGTGAGGGGCTGTTGACGAATCCCCATTGCTTGAGACAGTTAAACAGGACAGGACACAGAGGAAGATCCACCACGGAGAACAAACCAAGAGCTTGGGTACGGATTTGATGAATCATTTGGTTTCTTCGTCACTAGCCCAGGAAGTCCGTGATCTTTCACGTTCAAGGTCACACAAGGAAAAAATGGTACCTCCTCCCCCGCCCCAAATCCCCCCAGTCTCTGTCCTTAATGTGCTTTGGGACAGATATTTAGACAGTGAGGAGCAGCTGCAGAAAACGGCAGCGTGTGTCCTTCTGTCTCTTGTTTTTGCTTCTCTGACTTCAACCTCCAGAGGGCACTGATCTTCAAAAGACTGAACAGAAACATCAAGGCTTGGCCCTGCCATACACTGGCTGTTTACTCTACAGGGAGGGGAAGCTCTCAGCCGTTGTTAATTCTCTATGAATAATTTATACTAGTGAAAATTAACCATAGCCCTTAATAGCGCTTATAAATAAAGTATATTCCCCCCAAAATATAAGGAATCCTCCAAGCCATAGTATCCCCTACTCCTCATGTCTTCCTTTTAGGGAGTTTTCCTCACTTCGCTGCTATTAGCTCAATGCGTCTAGTGGGCTGTCTCTGGAAACACTAACTCTATACTTTCTGGTCACTTTCAACGTGAAGGTAACATCACAGATACAGACCATGGTTAGTGGCAATGTTTCAATATGTGTTCACCAATTGTAACAAATGTACCATCCAAATGAAAGATGTTATTAATAGGGGATAATGTGAGAGAGGGATGGAGTGGGGTATATGGGAATCCCCTATCTTTTCGAGGTAACTTTTCTATAATCTAAAACTTCTTTGAAAAATAAAGTAAAAAAAAACCCACAAAACAAAACTGGGAAAGACCTGGTGACTCAGGAGCCTGTTCACAGATTTTCAGGACAACTAGGAAGCCACTGTGAATCTTCAGGAGTACATGTTAGCAAATAAGGACATGAGTTTTAGAGTTTAATAGGCTTGGATTTAGATCTCTCCTCTGCTTCTTACTAGTTGTAAGACCTTGGACAAGTTACGGCACCACAGCTCAGCCTTCCCAGTACTGTTTTTTTTGTTTTTTTTTTTGTTTTTTTTTTTAAGATTTTATTTATTCATTTATCCCCCCTTGCTGCTTGTGCTCACTGGGTCAGCTAACCACCACGCCGTGCAGGCAGGCCTGCCTTCACCAGGAGGCCCCGGGAACTGAACCCGGGGCCTCCCATATGGTAAACGGGAGCCCCACTGATTGAGCCACAGCCGCTTCCCCCCAGTACTGTTTTAGCATGGAACAAATTAATTTGCACACGTGAAACAACTAGCACTGTGCCTGGTGCAAAATAGGTAATATATAAATATTAGGTGCTTTTCCACCATCCTTGCCTCAACCTTTAATAATACCATACAGGATGACACAAATTCCTGGACATTTTCCTACAGAAACCTCAGTCACTTATTTAAACCCAATCTTTGCCCTACTAAAAAATAAATCTTTCCATTTGGCATCCCCCAAACAACAAGGAAGCATGAAGGCAGTGGAAGAGTCGGAAATCAAGCTAACCAAGGGGTCCTGGGCTGTCTTCTCTTTTGCACCATGACCCTGTGGAGTTGGAGGGAGTTGGCAGAGTCCCCAAGCAGAATAAACTTTGGGGAATGAGTTTGGAAACTTTCCTAGCAGGGAATTATCCTATAATATAAGGCACCTGCCTTCCCCCATCCCCACTTCAGGTGCCTTATGTGTTTCAAGGATGATGCCAAGTTCCTAGTGTCATGATGAGCCTAGCACGTTCAGAAACAAATCTTGAGTAAATGGACATCCTTTCTCAGAAGAAAGGCCCTGGTATCCCAGGATGCTGCCCAACAAGTCACTGAGTCAAACCCTGAGACTGGCAGGATCACAGTCCTCCATGATCTTTCTATCTAGCAAGGAATACTAGCAATAAACAAGCAATTACAACAGAGTGGAATAGGCACTGTGCATTTTGAGCCAAGGATCATATGTCTAAGACTGAAGTTGTAAGAGATGGGGATCTGGGCCATGTTGAGGATAACCCATATCCATCATCACTTGCCCCCTTCAGCAGCCAAAATGAATCATCTGGGCTGCACCCTCTGAGAAGTCCCTGTCCCTGTCTTATCTTGCAACTTCTGTGTCTCAGCTTATTTGTCATCAGGAAGGGTCAGTAACTGGGCTTAGGACATTGTAGGGATAGATCTAACCAGTGCCTAAATAGAGGGAAAATGTGATAAAGAGAATTAGACTTTTTGAATTTTTAAAAATGTGTCTTTAGAATTTATCCTGAGGTTCTTATTACAAACTGGAAGGTATCCTTTAAAATCTGGTTTTTACCAACCATCCCAAATTGCCTGGGACTGTCCCAGTTTTCTCACTGAAAATTCTGTATCCTAAAACCATCCCTCAGTCTTGAGTAAACTGGAACAGTTGTCCTACTTATCTCTGTTCTGAACAGAGAAGTACCAGCAGGGCACAGAGACAATGCACCCAGCCCAGTGCTTTACCCTCAGACCATGAATACATAAAATCAGAAACAGTCACCAGGGCCCAAGTTACTTCCTGAGTATGAGTAGTGAGATCTGTAATATTTAGCAAAGACAAACATTGATAAGTAATGAATGGATATGAAACTGTATCCAAAAATACAGGGAATTGTGGTTTCTTGCTCTTGACAAAGTTGCTTAGATCATAGCCTCCCAAGTTACTGAGAGTGACAGGGGTTTGTTTTCCTGGGTAGGCTTAACATCATAAAGGTTAATAGCATGGGCCTTGATATAAGACAGATTTGTCTTCAAATCATGGCTTTATTGCACACACATGGTTTGACCCAGGTTACATTAATTTCCTTTTCTGCAAAATAATAATACCTACTTCAAAGTATTCTATAAGTAAAATTAAATTGCCACAGTACATGGAACATAATGAGTATTCAATAAATATTAACTGCTATCAAACCACAAAAGCAGAATGAAACCCTTGCATTTTGTTATCCCTGGAGTATCAAGAATGAATAATAAGTATCTAAGAGTCAGACAGCTCAGGAAGACAATTCTATCATGAAATATTAGGATGGCATAGCTTTAGACCTATTTTGGATACCTTTATCTTTTTATATGCTCCCACAGCTGAAAAGGACCATGGACTGAATTTCTTTATTTGCCCCTCCAGATCCACTGTCCATCTTTCTCCAACCTTCTCTGTGCCCTGGGAAGGTGACCTTTGTTGTCTATATACCTGTGCCCTGGGAAACTGGCTTGTGTCATCTATCTCCAGTTGAATTTGGCTCAAACCTGCTAGCTGTGTCTCCCACCTGAAGGTCACAGCTCCTGGAGGCCCTCTCCATCCAGCCTTCTCTGTCTCTAGGTTCTGGGAACCCCCTCACCTCCCTCCTTCAGGCTGAGGGATGTTAAGGGTTGTCCTCTGTTACCAGCCTCTGGGTTCTGCACCATCCTTTGGAGTTTTCCATTTATTACCCGACTACTTGTTTGTAAATAATCCCCTGGTAAACTTTCCTCAAATTACCCAACTGAATGTGCTTGCATTTCCTCCTGGAACACTGACAGATGAAGATGTCAAGAAAACAGTGATTCTCAAATGTAGATTTGGGAAGCAATTCTAGAATGACTATGTCAGACTCATGTAGGGATGTTTATGAAGATACAGATTCCTGTACCTCACACCTGGAATATGAATTTGGGGGTTCTTGGGTGAGAGCCAGAAATCTGTATTTCTAACAGTACCCGAGCTAATTCTGATTTACGGCCAGACCCAGGAAGAATTCACTGCTAAGTCCCTACTCCAGGTGAGCCTGGTTTCCTGGTCAGTGTTTTTTTTTTTTTGTTGTTGTTGTTCTGTTTTTCCCTTGCTTTACATAACAATGGTCCTCAATTTCATTTTGGTTATAAACAAAAATCACAGCACATGAAAAACACTATGTATTTCTTCATTAGACAAACAAAATGTCCTCCTTCATAAAGGTCATCTCCGTAAGGGTGAGAACTTCAGTCTGTTTTGTTCAGGTCTAGAGGATTGCCTGGCACAGTAATGCTGGCACTCAATAAATACTTGTTAAATAAATGTTGAATGAATAATTTATTATGAACTTTTTCAGAACTATGCAGGTTTTATATTAGTTGAAAAATGTGATCTCAAGGAGAGTATGACCTAAACTCAATATTTACGATCCAAACAATAACAAAAAGTGATTCTGACTAGGGAAACATGAATTTGTCATCACAACTAAATGAATTGTCTAAATATAGGTATAATTTCAAACTAGTGGCTTTCCTGAATTTTTTTTTCCCATCTGGCCTTCAGAGACTGGTGTTCATGGCACTAGAAGGAGCAGGTTGTTCTAAAAGCCAGAAATCTACTATAGACCTCAACCAGGCCATGGTGAGGTACTTCAGGGTCAAAACCCTAATTTTAACTTTCCATTGCTCCATATTATACACGGCTCCAGAGTACTTATGGTGCCATGTGTAACCCAGAAATGGTTGTACATTTTCAATTGAGTGTTCAAATATTTCTGTGCAAAATAAAAATCCCCAGTCAGGTGGATCGTTCCCACCTTATACTTATTCCCAAGGCATTCCTAGTTGCCTTCTTGTTCCTCTCTTTGTCCTCCACTTTCCTTAGCTTCTAAATGAGTTTTTTTTTTTCTTTATGTGTGTTATATATTTTTTTCATTAATAAATAGGTTTTCTTCTTTAAACACAGAACATATAACAGATTGAAACACTCCCCCTCCCCCCAATTCCAAAGACAAGAGTTTATAAAACAAATGCCAGCTGTATTGCCCTAAGGGCAGAAAAAATCTGGTACTCCCACCCAGCCCTGCCCCCTGCAGCACCCCCACCCCCACACTCCATAAGAGAAGGGGGTCTAGGGCTTATTCCTTGGGCCCTGGGACATAGTTGAGAAGCATGTGAATATATGATGTCACCTCTCTATGAGGCATGGGCTTTGCAAAGATGAATTTTCCTTCTCATTGGCTCTGACCAGCTCCTGCCCTTCTAATTTTTTATGAAGCACCTGGGCTAAACTCCCAAAGGCGCCGACTCTTGGCTTCCTGACTCTCCACTCCTCTGCTGCCTCCTCAGAGGAGAAGGGCAGGGCTCAAGGACCCCTCCCATCCCCTTGCTTGCATGGAAACGCTGTGTGTAAGAGGCATGATGCTAAAGGTGAGGCTCCTGGGGACCTCAAGCCCATGAGGCCACCATGCTCCCCATGCTCCCACACTTGTCCCTCCTCTGGAGCAGGGAGCACCAGGGCAGCTGCCTCCACATCCTAGTGACTGGTTTGGGGTGTGATGGTTCCCACTCAGTGTCAGGCCCTCAGGCCGGGCCTGGCTCCTTCCTGGTCACATTCCTAGCTCCTTCCACGCCTTCACTGTGGCCATCTGAAAAACCTATGTCCAGTGTCCTAAATTGTCTCAACCTCCCTCTCCCCGTGCCTCTGCTCCCCAAGGGAGGAAGTGGGAGGCTGTCTCCCCGCCCAACTTGCACTTCACATGATGGAGCAGCTTTTAGCCTTTTCCTTCTTGAAGGTAGAAGAGATGAGTTCGGAACGACTGGGGAGGTGTAGCAGTTGCTTGGAGAGGCTCCGGACAGGGCTCTTTGGGGGCACTGGGCTAGCCTTGTTCAGACATACCATGGATGCCGTCCGAAAGACGCTGTGGACACTCTTTTCTGAGGTGAAAGCTGAGCCTTCCAGGTAGATTTCCGCACCCAGCTGCTTGGCTATTGCACAGCCCTGCTCGTAGGAGATAGGTGCCTGCTTCTGGTGGGAAAGCAGAGTGCCCAGATCTGTTCGTAGGTCCGTCTTGCAACCAATAAGCAACACACGGGTGCTGGGACAATAATCTAGGATTTCTGTCTTCCACTTCTTGAGTGCACTGTCCACTGTCTCAGGACGGCTGATATCAAAGCATAATAATACTGCGTCTGAGTTGCTGTAGCAGAGTGGACGGACATTGTCATAGTAGGGAGAGCCTGAGGTGTCCCACAGGCTGTGCTCCACTCTCTGCTCCTCCGTCTCCAAGCAGGCTGTGTAATTCTCAAACACGGTAGGCACATATGTCTCCGGGTAGCAGTCCTTGGCTAACACCTGTAACATCGCTGTCTTCCTACACTGCACGTCTCCCACCAGAACAAGCTTACATCTGGCCACGACTGGCTGTGGGGCCCATCTCTCCTTCATGGTTGCAGCTTCCACGGGACCTGGACTCAAATTCTGAGAGGAGAGGGTTGCGCCAGGTGCTTCCCAGCCTACAAAGTTTGCCGGATTCCCTGCCTCCCTCCAACTGCTAAATGAGTTTTTAACAGAAAAATCATTTGGCTTGTTTTTTCTAACAATATATATCAATAAAATTCCCAGCTAATTGACCCCTTTTCTTGTCAATACTAAATTTATTTGAATGTATGTGGTAGAAAAGAGTTTTAGAACAGCATAATTCTCCAACTTTTTGAACAAATTATACTGATCACATTCTATGTGAACAGCACCTTTTCTAGATTACTCATGGTCAGCATTATGAAAATCAATGATTGCTTTCATGGTGCTTTAAGTAGGGGTGCTTCCTCCTTTTATAAGCCTGGTGCACTTGGTAGTCCTTCTGTCTGCTCTTTGTAGCTCTTCTGTCTCCTCCAGAGCTGATTATGACTTGCTGTTGCCAGCGTGCTTTCTCCTAAAGGCGGGGTTGCCAAATAAGAGCTCCCTGGGTAGATGAGGTATTATTCGCGGCTTTTATATAAATGTATAAATCTGCCCTGAATTATGGAGGAGCTGATCTGAGAGGAATCTTCACAATCTGAGAGGTGTTGTAAAATAAGAAAAATCTAGGAATTAGCAATAAACTGATAATTCATCACATGCCTGAAGGTATTTTTGAATGGTTTATGCTGTTTCGCTTAGGAAATAAGTCTGAGGAATGATTAGATCTTTCTTTTCAAATATTTCATGCTTGGAGAATATGCTGCGCAGATTAAAGAAAAGAGGATTTTGAATGGATAAAGAAAAAGAATTGACCATGAAGATTACTTGAAGTGCCCTTCTGAGGGAATTACAGAATCACCAGGGCTTACCATCTCTAAAATTAGGATGACTTACTAATTTACATCTACTCCTGCCTGAGGACACGGGGATGGACTCTATGGGTTCTCAAATTTCCTTCTACCCTCAGGATTCAGAAATACTATTTCCCCATGTTCTGCTTACTACTTCACACATGCTGGAGGTGTGTTGTCCATAGATTCACATTTAGGTCTAATCTGTTTTATAGCTTAATTCTTTTTGGGAGGGTTAAGCCTAAATGGAGTTCAGGGCTTTTAAAATATAGCATGACTTAGGGTCTTTGGAAGAACATGCACTTTACAACACCTTGACTCTTAGTGGCATCTGACACAATCTCTTAGGAGCATCTGAGACACTCCTTTGTATTACACAATGAGGAGGCATGAAATATTTGGAAGAAAATAAAGCTGAAAATCAGGGCTTAGAAGAGTGTCCAATATCTTCAATAAGATACCAAATCCATACATAATGAAGAACCAGGGGCATCTCAGAATAAGCTTTAGATCTTGAGGTTCTAATCTAACCTTCTTTACTAGGAACTCTAAGTTGTTCTTGGGCACATTACTTTACCTCTCAGTGTTGTACTTCCCTCTGTGAAATAAAGGACTATTATTCTCTATTTTATGTTTATAGCTCAAGAACCATTCAAGCAGTGGAACATGGAATGACTGTCCCTTGGCTGTCTAGAATTTGTCCAGCAAGGTAATTGCTGTTCAAGAAAAAAAATGTCCTCCCATAACCAAGAGGCCTCGTTTGCCCTGTATGGCCCTCAATACCTCTCATAGCTGATAAACCTTCAGCATGTCTGCAAGGGAAAGAAAGACCTAGATGCCTGAGCAGCAGAGCAGGAAGGACATGGGGCATTGTCTAGCCCAACTTCTTTGTTTCACAGACTGAGAAACAGCCTCAGAGAGGTCAGAGACAAGCCTAGTATCCTTGGGAACAACAGGAATAACCTTACAATGACTCTGTGATGAGCATAGGTTGTAGAGCTAGGTTCTGCCTGGATTCAAATCTTGATTCCACTTCTTACTTGGTATATGAATTTGGACAAGGTACCTAAACTCCCTCTTTCCCAGTTTTCTCATCTGTAAAATGGAGATAGTAGTACTTTTCTCATGTGGATTAAAGGAGTTAATGCACATTAAATTAAACTAGAAGAGTATCTAGCACATACAAATGTTGGCTATTATATTTATCTTGTTACTCTCAAGGTTCAAAGCTTTCAGTGGTTCCCATACCCTTAAGGACAAAATTCAAACATTTCTGCAGGGCCTCTGTTCAAAATGTGCCTGATTCTCAAGCCTCTTTCTCTGTCACATTGCTTGACTCTCCTTACGCTGTGACAATATATACCCTAACGTTTCATACTGCCAAGTCTTTGCACTGGCTGATTTGTCTGCATGAAATGTACCCCAACCACCCCACTTTGTCTGACTCGGCAAAATCCTACTCATTCTTTAAGATTTAGCTTGTGCCTTTTTTTCTGTGATTCGTTCACTGAACCTCCCTTTCCCAGAAGAAATTGGTCTCTTCCTCTTCAACTGATCAGTCCGGACTTACACATTCTACTCACAGCACACAGCACATGGAATTGAAATTACCTGCCCTTTGTGCCTTTGCCTTTAGACTGGTTGTTCTCAATCATTGCTATATTTTAGATTCACCTAGACTGATTCTTTAAAAATACCCATGTTCAAACCCTGCTCCTTTATGGTCTGGGGTGGAGCCTTGGCATTAGTATGTTTCAATAGGTCTCCTGGTGATTCCAATGTGCAGCCAAGATTGAGAACCACTGTATAAAATGGTGTTTCAAAAGATAGGGTTTCTGCTTTATTCTTTTTTTTTTTCTTTTTTTCTTTTTTTTTTCTCTCTGCTTTATTCTTTGTTTGGCTATCACCCTGAACAGTCGCTGGGCTCAAGTAAGCATTTAATAAATATTGATTGAAAATGTGGGAACAGCTGAAGTGCCCATCAACAAATGAATAGATAAACAAAATGTGGTACATACACACAGTTGAATATTATTCTGTCATAGGAAAGAATGAAATTAAGAGACATGCTGCAGGAGGCGGATGTAGCTCAAATGGTTGGGCGTCCATCTGCCATATGGAAGGACCTGGGTTTGATCCCCGGGACCTCCCGGTAAAATAAAAAAAATATATATAGAAGGTGCATGGGCTGCCAGGCTCTGTGTGCCAATGAGCCACCAGGCCCCGGGAGCCATGCAGCAAGATGATGATGTAACAAGGGAGAGACAAGACGAGATGCTCCGAAAGCTCTGAAAACCAGGAACCGAGTTGGCGCAGATGGCAGAACACCTCTCTCCTACATCGGAGGTCTCCAGGATCGAATCCTGGTGAAGACTGGAGGAGAAGGATGAGAGGAGATGGCAGGAGACAGACACAGAGAATTGCCCAGCAGGTGGACACAGAACAGCAAATGGGGAAGGGGGGGTTAGGATGGATAAAGTAAATAAATAAATCTTAAAAAAAAAAAGAGAGAGAGACATGCTACCTCATAGAAGAAACTTGACATCATTATGCCCACTGAAATAAACAAGATACATAAGGACAAAAATTGAATGATGCCGCTTATAAGAGATGCCTAGAAATAGCAAATTTGCCAAGATAGGAAACAGAATAGAGGTTACTAGGAGGTGGAGGAAGGCGGGAAGGAGGCATGTTTGTATGAATGAATGAATGAATAAATAAATAAACAAATATTGATTGATTGAACTGAATGAAGGAGCCCAGGATTTCTGTCTGTCCTCTGTTTCTCTTCTCATTCCTCCTCATTTAAAATCTTCGCTTCTCCTCAAACACACATCTGAAAAAAACCAGAAAATGCCAATTGGAGGTTAGAGAATTGGACAGCCTGAAATTCGCATAGATGGAGGAAAAGTAGGAATAAGTTACAGCATTTTAAAGTAAAGAAAAACAAATATGCAGAAGGAGCTCGTTTTAAATATCCATTTCCCCACCTTCAAATATTTAAAGTTATCTCTTTTCTCCTCCCAAACACAGGACGTGGGAAAGTATCTCATCAACTCAACACTTCTCCTACTCCCACTCCATGCCTTTTCCCTTGAGGGCTTTCAGAAAGGAAATGCAGTGCTATGTTTATATTTTTCCAGTTTTTAACCAACAATCCCTTAATAAAAATGGAGCATGGGAAGATTTTGAACCCTCAGTTTCCCTTTATTGCAGCTGCCTTAGACTCCTCTCAAACACTCAGTGTCCTCAAAATTCTTCCATTCCTTTTCTTCTTCTTCTGCATAAACCCTAAGATGAAAATACCTAGTAAAAAGCTATTTGTTTTAATTTTCCCCAAGGATAAAATCCATGCAAACTCTTTGTACAAAATTTAGAAAATACAAAAAAAAGCATTAAAAATAAAAAAGAATTGGTGATTTTACTATGAAGAATTAGCAACTTAAGATTTTTGGTTTGTTGTTATCATTATATTATCTATATAAGAATATGTTTGCATAAATAGATATAATTTGTGTATCTGCGTATGTGTGGGAGAGAGAATAAAGCATATGTTATCTGTCTCTCGGTGGGAGTCTGTGTTGACTTGCTTCTCTATATCCCAAAGAAAAAAATTCACTCTATGAAGCACTAGCCTGAAGATGTTCCTGAAGATTCCAAAAAGGAAATTTAAGAAGGTTTTCACCTTGCTCACCGTCATCACCCCCACCTCAGTGTGTCTCCCGTCTCAGCCTTAATTCTTTCAAGTTTATATTCCCACACCTATCCTCAGCTGGGGGTGGCGGGGAACAGGATCTTCTGGTTTCTAGGGCATACCTTTTTAGAAAGCAGTAGGGGATTATTAATACAGGAAAAAAAAAAAAAAAAAAAAGGAAAGGAAGAGAGAGAGAAGAAAAGAAAGAAGCAAGCAGGAAAGAAAGAAATCCTAGCACACATATAAAATGCATAATTATAGAAAACCATTAGGTCATATTACCTATACAATTTTGCCCACTGCCTTTTACATTACCATTATGTTAGAATAGTTATCCTCTTTTTCATTAGAAGCCAGATTAAAAGGTAAGGGAATAGAATCACAGAGTGAAAACGCAAACAGCAGCAATCTGGGGTTAGTGGTTTCTGTGGGGAAGGGACTTTTCTTAGCCCAGGAAAATTTCCTATGTAAGAACACAGGCCTTCTTTAGCATAGACTTCACCGGGGCACAGCTGTGTGGGCCATTTTTATGGCCCATTATTTGTAGATGTTGGGTACTTCATTTGGTGAGGACCATTGTAAAGTCCTACTCTTGACTACCCGGCCCTTTCTAAAAAAATGTTTGTTGATCCCAGACCTAGATAAATTTTTTCCAGTTCCAGAGATTCCAAAGTTAAGATTCCTGTTTTCTTGCTGATGGGGAGGAAACTTCATTCTTGGTGGATGGAGGAATGAGGGGAGTCCCTTCTCTTTTAGTAAGAGTAGGAGGTTTCCCTTGGCATCCAAGATTTTGGCCCTGTTAGGAGTAGAGTCAGTAAGAGGAGGAGAGAATAGGTTCTTTTGATTAAGATTAGGACTCAAGTTCCTCCACACCCATAACCACAGAAACACCCCTTTATCAACCTTTCTTTGGGGATTAAAGGAGATTGAATGTTCCTAGCGCTAAGTTTGGAATCCTTCTAAAGAGATAGCAGACAGGTTTTATAAATCATAAAGCTTACCATGAAGGATCTGTTCTTGAAAAATCACATAGTATGGTGATAAAATGCTTTGGCTATGGAACCAGCCTGTCAGGCATGGGCTGAAGTTTGAATTCTACTAGCTATGTGATCTGGAGTGAGTTACTTTACCTCTCTAAACCTCGGCTCTATCATCTGTAAAATGGGAATAATAATAGTAGCCATCTCATAGGGATGATGTGAGAAGAGTAGATAATGCATGCAAAATATTTAACCCAATGCCCAACACACTGAAAAGTGTTCAGTAAATGTTAGCTATTATTCTTATGGAGACAATTTTCCTGGATGATTTGCATAGTAAGAATGTTGTAATTGTAATTCCTAAAAAGTTGTTTTAGGTATTATTAGTAACAGGCCTAGCAATTTGGGAGTATTTAATAAATGGTAGTAATAAAGATCTAGATTAAAGATTACTTTGGCCAAGGGAGCATTTTTTAAAGTCTTTGAAGCCATGGGAAGAAAAACATTTTATAATGAAACTCATCACATACACTCGTGTGTGTGTGTAATTGAAAAAACAAAGTTCGTGAAATAATATGTAAACTTCCTGCATGTGACACACTTTGATATTTTCTACAATATTTGTTAAATGGTGGTCATACTCCACTTAAGTTCTTTAACAACCCACCAAGGGGTTGAAACCCACAGTTTGAAAACACTGTACCATGAAAACATCAAACTGCAGGTCCTGTCTGAATGGCTCTCTCATCTCTAATACAAGTGTTCTTTGCAATTTTGAGACCTACATTTTCCATTATTATTTGTTTTATGTTTCTATGTCTTGTGTCTTTAATGATCTCTTTTTTTTTTTTTTTTTTTAAGATTTTATTTATTTATTCATTTATCCCCCCCTTGCTGCTTGTGCTCGCTGGGTCAGCTAACCACGCCGTGCGGGCGGGCTTGCCTTCACCAGGAGGCCCTGGGAACCGAACCCGGGGCCTCCCATATGGTAAACGGGAGCCCTACTGATTGAGCCACAGCCGCTTCCCTTTAATGATCTCTTTTGAAGTCAGAATAAAGTTTTATATTTTCTTAGAATCTTTCACAATTTTCTAGCACAGTGGTGGACACAAAAGAGCTCTCAAAAATTGTCATTAGGTGCCATTGGCCAGATGAGGCCAGCTTACAGAATTCCGAAACTGAGACCTTCTTTCCTTTTTCTTTCTCACACGTTTTCTTATTTTTGTTCCTATAACTTATTGACCTTTTCCCCTCACTGGATTTTCTAAACAGGCTATACATATTCAGCAGGGTTATGGTAGCTATTTGTATTTCAAAGAAAGCCTTTGTAATTTTTTTACATGAATCTTTATCTTTCAAACATTATGCCTGATAAATGCTACAGGAAAAAAAAGCCTCAAAATATTAGTAATATAATCCTTTTCTTTCTTCTATTCTAATTTACTGGATTTCTCACATTTTCTTCAATGAATTATGGGGTGAGGGAAATTTTTAAAATGCTTTTAAAAAGTATACTCTTCTCCTGCTTAATATTTCAAGCAGCTGGGGTGGGAGAACTCATCAAAGATGGTATGTTCATAGCTGAGTATCAAAGGTGAGGTTAGGAGAACATGATATTTTATGGAGAGTTGTAGTTAAAGAAAAGATATCCTGGGTCCAGAATTTTCGTTCCTTTGCCATTTTGAGGCTAAGTGATGCTAGAACAGTGACTTACCCTACTTAAACCTCAGTTTTTTTATCAAGGAAATGAGGCTGAGAGGGGTATATTACAGCTTCTTTGCAAAGGATTACAAAAGATGATCGAGGCAAGCAATTAGCACACTAAGTGGCTCAGGGCATGCACACAATAAACATTATGATTATGATTATATTATGATTGTATTGCCATGGGATTCCTCTTCCAAAGGCCAGCGCCCCTACCTCTGGATAGAAAGAGGACTCCAGCAGCATAACGGAGGCCAAGCTGCACTTCCAGTCTCTGAGAATTTCCCACCCATGAATAGCGAGTCCTGTGAATGGTAAGTATGGGAAGGACCTCCAAGAAAAGGATGTGGCCTAGTGAACATCCAAACCTCCTAACAGATACCTCAGGGACAAGGGGTCCTAGGAGTTCAACCTGCCCTTCCTGACAGACCCTAAAAAGCACACTGTCAGTGATGGAGTGAATGCTGAGTGAAGAAGTCTCCCTGAAGACTTACCACGTCAGCGGGAGAGAGGTTCCCACAACATGGATATCAGGACCGGATAATCTGAAGCTGCCGGAGGAGAATGGGGCTGCAACTCGTGTTCCACAATGTGACCCAGATTTCCCCAGACTCCACAACTTTGACCCTAAGTCCTAGAAGCACAGGAGGGGAGCACACGAATGGGGAACAAGGGGTCACATGGGTCCCCAGCTCCCAGAGTGTCCTGCCAAGCTTCATGGCTGGGAACCCTTTCCAGGCTCCTAAGAAGGTGTGAAGGTGCCAAGTCTACTGAAAAGATAACTTCCTGGCTGGGAGGCTCAAGAAAGAGCTCCTCCAAGGGAGAGGGAGAGACCTTCAGACATCCCGAGGGTGGCTCTGTGCTCTTTTGACTGCTCTGTGCTGTACCTCAACTGTTAGAGGGACAAATAAAGTAAATAGCAATCTCTGGCTATTCTCCCAATGCACTAGAAAGTCTTCACAATATTGATAATTAGAAACGGATTATCTAAGTCTTTATCAGAAGAAATGGAGCTACAGACACATCATAACATTCTTCTGCATTTTCCAGTCTCCAAAATTCTGGCTCAGAGCCCTGAAGACCCATGAGGCTGAGTTTAGCAAAACAAGATATTTTGCCTCGTGCTTGGTTCCCATCTCCTACAATTTCCTGTCATGTCTGCAGTTACTCTCTATGCCAAGGCTTCACAAGGCACGCAGTTAAATCTCCCAGACTGAGGACTCTAGGGTCCTCCAGACCCTCCCACCTCTTAGGAAACCACATCAATCTCATGAAATAGACTCGCAATTTTGTGAACTTTGATTCCTTCAAACATCTTTCAGACCTTTTCCAGGAAGAAGCTTCCCTAGATGCCAGGGATGAACATTCTGATGCAGAGTCGGTTGGAAGGAGTTGCTCCTCAAAATTTATCCAGCCTCCCTCCCATGAGCCCCTAAGACAGAATCTCTGAGTTCCACTTAACAGGAGCCTTCGCTGAAACACACACCATTGCCACATATTACAGGAACCACAGGGCAAATTGTCAAGGCCAGTGTCCCTGAGCTGGACCAGGCCACTTTATGACGTACAAAATCTGATTGCAGCTCAAGACTTGGAGCTTGATGATATACAAGAGATGAAGGAGAAGATGAGTTGAAGTTTGGGGCCTGGATGACTGAGGCATGTTCTCTGGTAGAAATAAGCAAGTCAAGAAGTTGGAGAACATCAAGGATGTGGAAAAGACGAGAGAGTAGATTCGTGGGTTCCTTAGGCATGGAGTCTTTTAGAGGACATTTAGACCTTCCTTGTGAATCCTGAAAGCATGAATCTCATTTGAGAAATGGAACTATTTCAGAAGACTTGGGGGAAAGGGAACCTCTGCTATGGAAGCTATTATTTGTCACAGGAGGTAGCTGGAAGAATAAGGAGGAGATCCTACAAGAGCATGCTAAAAATTATCTGACATTTATGTACGTGTAACAAAACAATATCCTTCCTCTCTTTCCATTATAAACTTCAAGGAAAAGGGAAATGATGGGAAAGATTAGAGGGAAACTCCCCACATCAACCCAGAGTTCTCAAGTGCTCTCAGTATTTGAGAACAGCTCTCACATCTCCATAAACCTTCTATTTTTTGGCTGAGCAGCTTCAGTTCCATCAAGTTTTTCTCAGACAAGATGGTTTCCAATTCCTTCAACATCCTGGTTACTCTCCTATGAATATATTTTAGTTTGTCATTATTCCTTTGAAAATGAAATGTCTAGAATTGTAGAAAAGTCTCTAAATGCAATCTGACCCAATAAAAATTCAACAGACCTATCACCCACTTGTGCTGGCTATATTTCCTCCCCCCTTAATTCAACCTAAAGCCACATTGGATTTATAGCAGCAAAGTGGCAGTCACAGTGGACTTGTATTGACTTTGTGGTCAATTAATTTGGGTTTGTCTTTTCGAGTAAATTGCTTTTTTATAGCTTACATATTTTTTTTTTTTTTTGCTTGTTTTGTTTAACTAAGGCAAACATTATTCCTGTTAAATTATATTGTAAAGATTTTAGCTACTTGCCAATCTAACTTATTGAGAACCACTTGTAGTCTGGATTTTCACTCCACATCAACTATTCTTTCCAGCTCGTGTCATTCTCCTGATTATCTGCCAAACGTTAGATACTAACATTGAATGAAAAGGGAGTACAAACCAAGGTTGCTGTGGTATTTGCCATTATTTCTCTCCTTCTCAATTGAAATTTCTCCAGGGTCATATTGCTAGTGTGCATTTCATTTACTTGGAAAATTAGTCACTATATTATATTATTCACTGAAAAACTTAATCCACTATTTTCATAATGCCTGCTTAATAAACTTTATTTGAGCAAAGAAATATATAAACACCTATTTCATTATTGAGAAAAAATGTATGTATGCTATTACATTAATATACTAAAATATCAAAGTATTCAACTTATGGCTCCCATTTGGGTTTATGGTATAACTTTCTAGCCTTAGATCAAAGATTAGGGCTAAAGAAAGAGTTGAGAATCCACAAAATAGATGTTGACAATGGGCTAGTGGGGGTCAACACTCAAACCTCAAAACACGGTGACATTGCAGTTACTCTATGACATTGCTGGATTTTTTACCATGCTGAATCACTGGCGTTTGACGTTAACAGAGTAATAAAAAGAAGCCATTTAAGATAACATTTTCTCTTAATATGATGTTTCCCACTGCACATGAGCTAGGGAATTTGGGTAATTGAGTGACTCATTTGGCATGATGAGAAGGGGAACATTTGCTGATATGTTGATATTCACCTAACAAATTTTTAAAAAGTGAATTGAATTGAGCTTCTGCCTCTCTATGGATTCCTGAAGGATAACTACAGCTCCTCAGTTAAACAGTCTCCAGCCTAGCCCACACCCGTACCACCTCCCTTCTCCATAGAAGAGAATAATGGGCTTGATGTGATTTGACCTGTAGGGACAGGTGTATATACTAGTTCTGCACTGGCCTGCACAGGCCTGTGGACTTATGGGAAGGTCCTCCTGATGCCAGGGGGGCACAGGCCACCTGTTCTGAGGAGAGCAACAGGAATGCTGGAAACAGACATGGAAAGAGGGGCAAGGGGGTTTGTGGGGACGCATTGCAGGGCAATGGCATTTTTCCTTCCTTCTTGGGTCTACCTGGCTTAGCTGTGGCAAGAATGTTATAGACTTAGTCACAGAATGTCAGGCTACAGTAACCAACCATCACAGTTTGCCTGGGACTGAGAGGTTTCCTGGGACATGGGACTTTCAGTGCTAAAACCAGGAAACTCCCAGACAAACTGGGGTGCATTGGTCACCTGCCTCACACACACAGATGGACCGCTGGATTGCAGGAGCTTATCCAAGTCACGAAATACCTTCCCTTAATTCTCCCTGAAACCCAGGCTAGTGGGAAAAATATACATCTTCATGTTATTTGTGAAAGCACAAAGTGCTGAATTTGACCCCTTCCTATTGGATCCTGAGGGCATGCAGGGTTGGTGGCTTATTATGGGCCATAATTGAGGAGCCATATAATATGGTGGGTGGGAACAAAGACTTTGGTCCAGAATGCCTGGGTCCAGATGCCATGTGACGTGAAGTGGTTTTCTTGACCTTGCTGTACTTTACTTTTCTCAACTATAAAATGGGAATGAGAGTGGCTCTACTTTGCAAGGTTTTGTGAGAATTAAATGATTTATAATATGTAAAGAACTTAATACAGTACTTTTTTTTTTTTTTTTTACTGGGAGGTACCGGGGATCGAACCCCGGTCTCTCCATATGGTAGACGGACGCCGAACCTCCTGAGCCTCATCCGTTTCCCCTTAATACAGTACTTGCCACAAGGTATTTGATAGTATCTGCTGTCATTTCTATCCCTGGCCACACAGCAGATCTTTGCTGGATCTCTGCTTTCATAACTCTCTGTGTGATCATTCTATCTCAGCTCCAGGCACTGTGCTAGGTGCTAGAAGAGCACTGATGAAGAAGACAAAGCAACCCACAACCTAAGGGGCAAGACAGACAAACTGGCAATTGAACTACAGAGAAAAGAGAGCACTGGGAGTTTAGCTATAAATGTTCTGGGTTGCCATCAGAAGTAACCTAATTCTGTCTTTAGGCTTAAGAAAGTGACAACTAGATTGAAACCTCAAGGGAAAGATGATGTTGTTTGGACAAAAGACAGTGAGCAGAGTGGTTGGGGTATTTCATTCAGGGGCAACGAATAGCTTGCTCAATTGCTGTGAAGTTTGGGAAACATTATGCTGCTAAAACAGTAAGTTCCATGTCCTGTAAGTTCTACTGAGAGACTAAGGTTGAGGCAGAAACCAATAATTGTCTTCCATTCTCCCCTTCTTTCTTTTAGGAATAGAATCCTGCCTCCCTCCATGTTGTAGCTAAGCAAACAGCCCCCCGGATGTCCTTGCACCTTAAGCATGGTCTGTGACTAGGTTTTGGCCAATGGGTTGAGTTCCAGAAAACATTTTTTAAGGAATTGGCTTGCTCTCGGCTTCCTTTCTCCTCTTTTTCTGTGGGCTGGAATGTGTGGACCTGGGGTGAGCCCATTCCAATCATGCAGGTGAGAACAATACCCCAGGAAAGAGCAGAACAGGAAGAAGGAAGGAACCAATCAGGATCTGCAAATGGCCCAGTGGAAGACAGACTCCACCAGCCTTGGGCAACTGTTTCTGGACGATTTCAATTAAGTGAAACAAACAAACACCTTTTTCTTGTTAAGCCACTACATTTTGGAATCTCTTTGTTATAGCAGCTTAGCCTATGCCTCAACTAAGACAAAGATAAAGGGATAAAAGGGAAAAAGTTGAAAGGGAAAAAATGAATGAGAGAATGGAAAAGAAGAAGGAGAAAGCATGAATGCTGGGGAGGAAAGAAAGTACTGAGAAGAAAATTAAAACACTGTTTATCCAAGTAAGCTTTCTAATGCTTCAGGTAGTACTATTTCCAAATAAGGAAATCTGGTGATTGAGGAAAAGGTGTCCTGAATCAGTCAAGATCAGTGGCAAGAGAAGAAGAGACACGTCAGTGAGCTGACCCAGGGCTTGGGCACTCTCCTTTCTGGCATAACTGCTTCCATTCTCCAATGGCGAGGTAACACTTAATGATCAGAGCTAACTTTAGGTAAGTGCTTTCTCTATGCTGAGGGCTTTTACATGGATCAACTCATTTAATCCTGTAATGAGCCTATGGAGTGGGTACCGTTATCACTCTCACTTTACATTTTAGGAAAGTTAAATAATTTGCACAAGGTCACAGAGGTAGCAAGTGACCGACATAAGATTCAAATGCAATCAGTCGTCTCTATAGCCTATATGTCTAACCTCTACATTATATTCATACTGGACTGCAGTCTTAGGCAGAGCCCCTGAAGAATCCTGAGAATGCTTGGAAGTTTCAAAAGAAGTTCAAGTTTAATTGTGATAGTGGTAAATTTTCAGCCACCTTTAAAAAACAACAGAAGAAACCTATTTTGCACCAGGTGGCCTCTCCACAACCCATAGCCAATGGGCTCAGAGGGGCACCCGGGGCCAAGCACAGCCAATCCATGGTCTCACCAGTGCATCTGCCACAACTGCTGCAAAAATATGAGCTGACCAATCAGAGTTCTTCACTATAAATTTGAACTTGAAGACATCAGGAAAATGTGCAGTTAGCTTAGGATCTTTTTTATTATTATTGTTTAAAAATTTATTTTTTATATCAATGTTCAAGTTACTCAGTTAACACAAGATAAACTACAATAACAGGTCTGCTGTAGACTGTGGTTAGACTCCTCCCTTATTTTCGTTCGCTCCTCAGTCTTGAGGGATTTGGGAAGATGTCCACTCTGATGGCTTCAGGCTGAGAAAAGACATAGATATTATGGGGCAGAGGGATGGAATTGTTTTGCTTGCAGTTGAAGATATTCCTTTCTCTCAGGGTGGGGCTGGTCCATCGTCATTGTTTTGTCAGTTGTCCAGGGCAGGCCTGAAGAACTGGAGAGTAAGTTGGCTGTAGGTCTGCTGGGTGTCAAGGTTCAATCGGCATAGGAACAACCCAAAGGCTTTAAATCTCTGAGAGGTACACTTCCTTCTCATGTAAAGTTCTTTTTCTTGATTTTTCTGAATATGAAGCCTCGGAGTAAAACAGTATAACAGACAAAGAAATTTGGTTGTTTCTGTGACATAGAACATTTTCCTAAGAATAAAAGATACAATATTCCTGAACACCACCCCTCCCCCCTCATTGCTGACACTTAACATTGATGAGGTACTTGTAGCTATAGGCTTTTAATCTATAATAGCATGATATTGAGAGAGAAGTTAGAATAAACATGACCAGGCTGAAGATAAGAGGAAGCACAAGGTACAAGAAAGGAGAGAAAAGAATGGAGGTGTTGAGGTGTCATGAGAAAGAGAATAGTCCAAGAAAATGAGTCAGAGAGGACTCCACAGGTCAAGTCCAGGCCATTGCCTTCTCTGAGATAACCTGAACAAGTCTTTTCTCTATGAAACCACAAGAGCCAAAAAAAGAGGAAGAGAGAAAGAGTGAGAGTGAGTTTATTATTGATCTAGAGCAGCGGTTTTCAAAATGTGGTCCAGGAACCCCTAGGAACCCCCAAGACCTATATAGGAGGTCAAAATTATTTTCATAAGAATATTAAGTCATTATTTGCCCATTTCACTCTCTCTCACATGTATACAGAGAAGGTGAAGTTCGGTTTGAAATTCCACATTGCACCTAATGTTTAGGAATCTACCACATGTTGAGTTTTGGTGTATAGATATTGCCCAAATAAACCAAAGCTCTTTGGAGTCATCAAAGAAATTTTTTTTTTCTTTCCAAGGTACTGGGACCGGGAATCAAACCCTGGACCTATAAATCGGAAGCCAGTGCTCAACCACTGAGCCACATCGGCTCCCCAAGTTGGTTCTTTTGTCTGTTTGCCTGTTGTTTGCCTTTTCATTTCTAGGAGGCACCAGGGACTGAACCCAGGAACTTCCCTTTGGGAAGCAGGCACTCAACCACTTGAGCCACAGCTGCTCCCCTCAATAATTTTTAAGAGGGTATAGGGGTCCTGAAACTTAAAAGTTTGTGGAATCACTGTTCTGGTGGGGTTTTTTTGTTTTGTTTTGTTTTTTCTTTATTAGAGAAATTGTGGATTTACAGAAAAATCATGCATAAAATACAGGATTCCCATATACCACCCTCTTATTAACAACTTGCATCAGTGTGGAACATTTGTTACAATTGAAGATAGCATATTTTTATAATTGCAGTATTAGTTATAGTCCATGGTTTAACTTAGGGTTTACTGTTTGTGAAGTGTCATTCCACAGAATTTTTTTTTTTTTAATTTTTATTGTCCTACCATATATACAATCTACCATTCCCCCATTTTAATCACATTAAGATATATATTTCAGGGCTGTTAATTACATCCACAATGTTGATGTACCATCACCACTACCTGTTACCAAAAACATTTACATCATTCCAAATAAAACCCTGTGCATTTTAAGCCTTATCCCTTCCCCATCCCCAGGTAACCTATACTCTAAATTTGGACTCTATGAGTTTGCTTATTCTAATTATTCCTCAAATCAGTGGCTGCTCCAGTGTTTTTAATTCCCCATCATCACTTTGCTTTTTTTTCCAGCCTGATTCATACACTGGTCACAAACTCCTGGGTAATTGCTCTTCCCCATTTTAATCCACTGTGCCCAGAGGCCACATTAAGGGAGATGAGAAGCAAAAGCTAGTGTACATGACACTCGGCGGTGCCTCTCGGTGCCTCTCCGCACCAGCTAATTTGCTGGCATGCTTTATAATCCTCCCTTTAATTGCAGGATTAGGTTGTGAACTCTCCAGCTGATTTCACTTAGTAGGAGCTGGTTGACAAATTTAGAAGTCACTTTGTAAGTTAAGCTTTCTGGAGATCGCCTTGTACTGAAATATTCTCCCTTCTGTTAGAATTTTTATTTAATTCTAAAGGTGTGCTGATTTCATTTTGCACCCTCGTTGTGAATACATGATATCAGGCAGCCTTGACTGAGTTCTACTGTGGCCGGGCACAGTCTTAAAGGTTTTACACGCATGGGTTACTGTTATTTACATGGATAACCCTCATGGGGTTTGTTGTGGAAACTAAGTGCCCAGAAACAGAAAGTTTGTTTGTTTGTTTGTTTACTCTCATGGGGTTGTTATGAAACTAAGAGCCCAGAAACAGAAAGTGAGCAATAAATAAGACATGCTCAAGAAAGGATGACAGTTATTAAATCCTTTCAAATGCATCGTGAGTTACTTACTGTTATCAGCCCCATTTTACAGATGAGAAAATAGACGTTAAGTAACTTCCTCAAGTCACACAGAGAGTCTTGGAAGCCAGACACTCTAGCCCCTGAGCCCATGCTCTTAACCACTATATTTATTACTTTTATTTGCTAGAAATTTGTTAAAATTTCAGGGGAAACAGACTTTTTAAAAATTTTATTTTAGACTTCTGATGGTCTCTAGAACTAAATTATCTTTTTCCATTAAAATTCATTTCTAGGGAAGCGGCTGTGGCTCAATCAGTAGGGCTCCCGTTTACCATATGGGAGGCCCCGGGTTTGGTTCCCGGGGCCTCCTGTTGAAGGCAAGCCCGCCCGCACGGCGTGGTTAGCTGACCCAGCGAGCGCAAGCAGCAAGGGGGGGACAAATGAATAAATAAATAAAATCTTTAAAAATAAATAAATAAATAAATAAAATAAAATAAAATTCATTTCTATGAGTTTTCAGAAACAATTTTAAATAAATTAGTGTATAATTACTTAATACAATCTTCATCAATATTGTCAACAAGAGAATAATGAGTTAAAAATTACCCAGTGCCATGGAAAGTATTTGGATTGTTTGTCCCCAAATCCTTTTCTCAAAAGGTGACTATCTCTACAGGTAAAATTGGGTGTATTTTTGTTTGTTTGTTTTTTCACCCTGGTTAAACAGATCACTAATAATTCCCTTATTTTGAGTTCTGGATTGTGGCTCCTACAGGCAGCAAAATATGATCAATTGATTTGGTTGAATTCACACACGTTAATGTTCAGATCAGGAGTCCAGTGAGATGCTGCACCTGAGCATGCATTTAGTGAATGCTCAGAAAAATGACACCCCAAAATGTTACAAGCAAAAGTTTAAAGACTGGCAGAGGAGAGGGCATGTGTGTTCACGTTGCAACTGATGCAAGTTTCACTTATCACTAACTATAATAACCACAGCGATACTTTTACTTTACCAGGCCGTTTGCTCCGAGAATCACTATACTCTTAGGTAATTCACAACTATCTCCTACACACCCCAATGCAATTCCTGTTTTACTATCTGGGGCACAAAAAGGGTAAAATGCAGAGGTAAGGTCAAAACGCTAGTAAGTAAGTGTGTGGGATGGGGGGATGGGGAACCGTAGGGCTGTGTGGTCTGAGAGTTGGGTCAGTAAAAGACTGTTTAGGGAATAAATATTGGAGTCAAAATCAACTCTGCCCCAGAGTCATAGTTCAAAGTTTATCAGTGTTAAACCAAGGCAGTGTAAGCAGTTACCTGAATTCTCAGAACCAGCATGCTCTTTAAGAACAGAGATTAATTTCATTTTAGTACTAGTGAAGTATGTCCGCAGCTAGTAAGGATGGGAGAAGGAACCAGCTTTCTGGTTTCTCTCAATGTTTACAACCAACAAAAATAGATAAATAAACAAAAACAGAAATAACATCAAAGAGAGCTGATGGAAGGAATTAGGAGTCCTGTCACAGATAAGAAAAAATGAGGAAAAATTTTCTTGTAGAGATTTGGCGTCAATAGGATTTGTACAAATTGAAAGGAAATGAAAAAGAGAAAACAAAAACAAGTCCGTTGCCAAAGGCTTAACAGACGACAAAGGGTGAGCAAAGCCAGCAGCAGGCTCTGTATATTCAAGTCTGAAGACTCCCAGATCTTGCAGATCCAGTTACTGAAATATCTTTTGAAAAAGCACACAAATATAAATAGAAGTCATTTACACCTATTAGAAGAAAATTTTCAGCTCTGGCAAACTGAGCTTCTACTTAAACAGAAAAGAATCAAGAGAGGCACAAGGGTAGCACGTGGAATGCAGCCTCGGGGCATGGCAGCATCGTGTGAGAGCCCTTCGGCTGAGAGACTGGGCAGTGGACACTGACAGAGTGGTCCCTGAGGGTGTCAGCAGGTTGGATGGAAACCCCACAACACAGATAAGGGAGGTCAGATCTGTCCCTTCATCCATGCTGTCCTCAATGTGCCCACCCATGTCTGGAAGAATCTTGGTTCATGGAAAAGTGTTTTGAGAGCCTCATTCACTTTTTAAAAATTTTTTTAATTTTTTTGAGGTACCAGGGGCTTAGCCAGGGACCTTGTATGTGGGAAGCTGGCGCTCAACCACTGAGCCACACAGGCTTCTCTGAGTTGACTTTTTTTTTTTTTTTTTTGCCTCTTTTGCCCGTTGTTTGCTTTTATCTTTTCAGGAGGCACCAGAAATTGAACCTGGGACCTCCCATGATGCAGGTGGGCACTCAACCACTTGAGCCACATCCACTCCCTCACTTTATCATTTAAGCAGAGTAAGCAGAACACAACAAAATCTGATGTCAAAATGCAAAAAGCCTAGATCTTGGCCCAGGAAAACAAAGACCTTCACTCTCTAAGCTTGCTGTTGGTGAGACAGGTGAGAGGAATTCCTCACCAGATATTCTTAAATTCTCCTTTCCCAGGCTCTGGGGTGATGATTTTCAGGATTCTGCTTAAGAGTTTTTAAGCAGAATGTGGATAGCACCCTACCCCAAATGCCTGGGACTTCCCAACTCCCCCATCCCTATGCATTGGGGTAAATAATCACTACATAATGCTTTGCAGTTTGGAAAGCATTCCTCCCTTTCACCACAATAATAATTCTGTGAGCAGAGCAGGAATAATTGTAGAGGGACCCAGTCACAGGACAAAAGTAGTGGCTGTCTTCTGTGATTGTCATCTCTGCTTTGTTCAGACCCGCAACAGGTTTTTTAGAGAGAGAAAAGAAAAAGAAAAAAATTCCAAGGGAGAGGAAATGTCGGCTAGCCCATGTCCCCTCCACCTCACGGCTCAGAGGCTGGGGTACACCACACCTCGGTTTGCTCTTCCGTGTTAATAGACTAGATATTGTGTAGACACAGGCATAAGCTGCCCGAATAGACTGAGGCGTTCCTCTAAAGCTCCGAGTGCCACCGGCGCCGGCAAAGGTATTCACAGATGTTTTCTTCTCCTTATTTGTGTTTGATACATGCAGGAGCTCAGGGCACTCATCATTCTCTGCAGTGCCAAGCACTTGGCAGATGGTAGAAAAAAACAACATCAACAGCCACGGCCCTGATATTGGGATTTGGGAATGGACCAGGGGCAAATTGCTCAGTGAGTCTCACTGATATTCAAATACAGGTGAGGACAGAGTCAAATGAACATCAGGGATGATGTTTTCAGAAATAAGTTTATGTGGAAGCAACAGTGTGCTTTGCAACAGGCCAAATAGCATTGAAATGTGCTGATAAAGAACCAAAACTCACCTCCCTTCCCCTTCCTTCACTCTCCTCCAGGAAACTAATATTAATAGTTTGGTATTTATGTTAGTCAGAGTTCAGCAGAGAAACAGAACCAGTAGGAGATATATGTAAATATTAAGAGATTTATTATAGGTGTTGGCTCACACAGCTCTGGAGATGGGTAAGTCCAAATTCCATAGGGCAGGCTGCGAGTAGGGGACTCCGGTGAAGATATCAATGAATTCCCTGGGAGGAGCTGGCTGGCTGAAGGAGAGATAGAAATTCTTTCTGACTACTGAAATCCTCAGTTCTCCCTTTAAGGTCTCCATCTGACTGGTTGAGGAGTCTCCTCTCATTGCTGACAGCAATGTTGATTGTAGATGGAATCAGCCATAGATGCAATCAACTGACTGATGATTTAAATTCATGAAATACCTTCACAGTAACAATCAGGCCAGTGTTTGATTGACCAAACAACTGGACACCATGTTGATGTATGAACTTAACCATTACAGTATGTTTTCTATCTACTATATTTCTATATAACCAAGCAAACACATACATGTGTATCACACTGAAATATTTTTCTTCATTCCACATCCAATCCATTAGGAATTTTTATTAGCAATACTTTCAATATGCATTGAGAATTTGACCACTCATCCCCTGCGTGGCTACCAACCAGGTCTAAACTAAAACATTTCTTCCCTGAAATATTGTAAGAGGCCCCTAAGTGGTCTCTTTTCTCTTTGAGATCTTAAAAAACAAAAGTTTGATCACTAATGTCCTTTCCCTGCCCGAATTGTCCAAACTTTCCCACTCACCTCTAAGTAAAAGCCAAAGTCCTTACCCTACCCCACAAGCCTCGCCCCATTCTCTCATCACTTCCTCATCTCCTACTCCATTTCCTTCACATTCTGTGTTCCAGACACCCAGTCCCCTGCTCATGCCCCTCAAACATGTCAGGCACACTTCTCCCAACCAAAGGCCTTTGCCACAGCTGGCCCCTCCATCTGAAATGCCCTTGCACAGTTATCCAACTGACTCTCTCCCTCACTTCCTTCAACTCCTTGATCAAATGTCACCTTCTCTTTGGGCCCACCCTGCAAACCCTGAGGAAAATTTAAAATGCAATGCCCACTCTCCTTACTCACACTTTATTTTTTTCACAGCAGTTAGCACCGTCTAACATACTATGTAATATATTTAAGTTATTGTATTTAGCATTTATCATTCCTCCCCCCAACTATAATGTATTCAGAGGTTTTCACCTCTTTGTCCAGTTCTCCAAAAGCTTGGATTAGTACCTGTACACAGAATATTGAATGAATAAGCAAAATTAATACTTGCATAATTATGGTAAATTATTGCATGATTATCTGTAGGTGCATGTTCCATAATTTATTCAATCTTGATGGAGAATTTTTAAAAATTAAAAAAGATCTCAACAAAGAAACAAAACACATCACAGTGGAATAGAACAAGGAAATTGTATAAAGCAGGCCCAGATGCCTCAACTATATCATATATTAAGACTGAACCATTTTAAAAACATAACCAACATTACCTTCTCTGGGTGTATTGCCTGTTATCCCTTGGGCTCACGGAATACTGAAAGTAAATAATAACATAGAATAAAAAAGAAAACTATCTGAAAAATACTTTTGGTCAAGTTGCAAGATTTAGAAGTTAGTCTTACTCTTTGCCCCTTCTTTGAGCTATCTTTCTAAAAACTGGAAGTTATCAATACTTAACTCTGCCTAATGCAGAAAGTGTGCGAACACACACAGCCAAGAGTATTAGAAGAGAGGAAGAAGAAAAATACTGAAGAAGTCAACATAAGTTCAAACCCCTCCACCCACCACTGTACCAATTCTGCCAGCCAGACACCTTTGTCTATAATTCATTTTATTTTTGATCCTTTTATAGCCTCTCACCCTCTTCCCATGCTATTAAGTTGCTAGGAAAACAATAAAGGAATAAAGCAAGAAGAGGAAGGGATTAGAATACCCACGCTGCTGGGTGAAGTTTATCTGGGTTACCAGAGGGAGGAAATACACTCCAGGAATTGTTGTGATAGTTCTCGCGTCTCTAACAGCCTATAAATATACACATCGGGACTTCAAACCTTTCTAGTTGCTGGAGCTCTAGAACCTTAAAAAACAACTGAGGCTGGCTGTGGAAGGAGCAGGGGAGTTCCTGGCAGGCATTACATTGAGATGTACCATAAACACTTAGCAGGTATATGAAACATCCTACCTTCCATGCACATTTCTCTTTCTCCCAGTCTTCCTCTTCCCCCAGGAACGTCTGATCTCTACACGATTATGTTACATTACCACAGTATTGGCCCCCACATGCCAGTCAGATTGGTGGCTATATGCTGTACGGTAGATGGAATTGTGTACCTCAGTTTAGACATGTTCTTAATCTTAATCCACATCTTTGTGGATGTGAACCCATTGCCAATAGGACCTTTTGAAGATGATATTTTAGTTAAGGTGTGGCACGACTGAATGAGGTGGGCCTTCATCTGGATTATGAGAGTCCTTTATAAGCAGAACAAATTCAAATATAGTGGAGAAAAGGCTACAGGCAGAGGAAGGAAGTCAGTGGGAACCCAGAAGAGAAAGAAGATAGCACTATGAGACAAGAAAGCCGAGGAGCCCTAAGGAGCGAGGCAAGTCAGCTCCAAACACTACTGATTCCAGGAAGAAACAAGCTTTCTAGCCTCCAAAATCATGAGATAATAAATTTCCGTTGTTCAAGCCAACCCATTGTGTGGCATTTTTCACAGCAACCTGGCAAACTGAGACACCCTCTCTCTCAAATTTGAGGGGGTGCCATGTCTCAAATGCCTCCAGTTCAATGGCTTCATCTCTTTCCAAGTGATGTAACACAAAGGTTAGGGTGGGGAGGGGGCACAATAATGCCGAGGGAATCATATCTGGCCGTTGCCATGACAATATGTTGTTGCATGAAATCCTAGTGCGGATGGCTGACACCCATATTTTGCAAATTTTGCATTCATTTTCTCATTTATTCATTCATACAATAAATACTTATTAGACATCTAATATGTGCTCCAAACTGTGTTACCTTGAGGAGAGTAACTGGGTTTTTTGTTGTTGTTTCGTATTGTTTTAATGGTACTGGAGCCGGGGAATGAGCCCAGGACCTCATATATGGGAAGCCAGTGCTCAACCACTGAGCCACATTGGCTCCCCTGAGCTGATTTTTTTGTTTGTTTGCTTGTTGTTTGTTTATTAGTTTTTAGGAGGCACCGGGAACCAAACCTGGAATCTCCCATGTGGGAAGCTGGTGAGCCACATCCACTGCCCTTAATTTATTTTTGTGTTTGCTGAAGGTTGCTATTGAACAACGCTAAGATCCACTGATATAGATTCTGCCCTGATTGATCATGTATTCTTATAAAAGAGATGGAGTGTCTACATTTATAACTCCAATACCATGTAAAAATTAATAATTCCCATAGGAGAAACACAGAGAAATGTCATTTGATAAAGTGGTGCCAGGGAATCCAGAGAATTTCTGTCCAACTGGGGGTGAGGCAGGAGGTGGAATGGGGGAAGATTGAGCCTACGGTATAGATAACATTTAAACTGTGCTAAAAAACTGTATTAGTTTATGAAAAATAGAAGGAGAAGTGAGGGAAAGGGAAAGGTGAGGGGAAAGAACAGGAAAGGTTACATTTTTCTCCAGATTCCTGCATTGATGTTAGAACCAGAATCAGGACATGGAAACTGAGAAAAGTACAGGAAGTCTGACTTCTCCTCCGTGCTCATTCTCTGTTTTAGAGTCAACTGTAGGGAAACGGACGTGGCTCAAGAGGTTCGGCGTCCGTCTACCATATGGAGAAACCAGGGTTCGATCCCCGGTACCTGCCAGTAAAAAAAAAAAAAAATAGAGTCAACTGTACACCCAGGCCCCACCCCACCTCCCCCAATCCACCCTATTAGGGATTGAATCATGGCCCTCACAAAAGGCATGTTCAGATCCCAACCCCTAGCCTGTGGGTGTGAACCATTTGCAAGTAAGACTTTTGAAGGTGTTGTTAGTTAAGGTGCCCAAACTGAATGAGGGTGGACCTTCATCCAATGTGGCTGACGTCCTTGTAAGCAAAGGAAATTAAACACAGAAGAGAAGCTACAGGAGCAGCCAGAAGCTGGAAGTCAATGTAACCCACAAGTGAAAGAGGATGTCACCATGTACATTGCCAGGTGACAGAAAAGCCAGGGAATCCCCAGATTGTTGGCCAGCCAGAAGATACCAACCCCAGGAAGATGCAAGCCTTTTAGCCTCTGCAACTGTGAGTCAACAAATTCCTGCTGTTAACTCAACCCATGTATGGTATTTGTTTTAGCAGTTAGGAAACTAAAACACACCCCCAGCAGTCCTCCTGTCCTCTACTTTTCTGAAGGTGGAAAGACTGTGAAATCAGATTCCTTTACGTCCCTGCTTTTCTTCAGTGTAATTCCACTGGCACCCTTTTTCCCCTTCACGGTCAGATAATCTACTCTCAGGAAATGACTCATACTAAGGTATAAATTATCAATATTGACACAGCAAGTTACCTCTAAGGAGACAGTGCAGTTTAACAAGAGATAGGCAGCCTTTATATAAATAAATGACTTTGGATCTCAGACTGCAGGGTGCTTGGGGGAGTAGGGAGTGCTATTAGAGGTAGATCCCCCAGAAATATCCACACTATTTGGATTTGGGAGTCTACTCCCCCTTCTTTCTTTTTTTTTTTTAAATTTATTTATTTTTATTCTCTTTTTAATCCCCCTTCTTTATGTGTTTATTTTGGGTCTTTCCTCAGCTAAAATGTAATTTCACTGCTTGGACCATCTCATTTACCTGTAGCTAGACCAGTACCTGGACTATAGTAAATATTCATAAAAGATTTGTTAACTGACTGATTAATGAATGCTGCTGGTTTCTGTACCTTGCAGCACAGATCTGACAAGCTAAGGAAGAGAAGGAGAGAAAAGAAAGCCCCAATTTTTAAAATAAATATAATTTTATTTTACATGAAGTGTACATTTACTACTGAAAAATATTAAATACAAATAAACAAAAATTAGAAAATAAAAAGCACTCACAATTCTCTCCAAAGAATCTGTTATTGTTAACTAGTGATGTATACCTATCCAGACACTTATTTACATCTAATTCTATACCTATATCTATTTTAACAAAAAATCCATACTATGCACATTATTTTAAGCTTGCTTTTTAAAATTCAATAAATTATGACATCTTGCCACATCAATAATATATCCTGTCTTTTTAAATGGCTGTTCAATAGTCTAGCACCAGGATGTACCAACAGACCTTATTCTACCAATCCCCTATTGCTGGACATCAGGTTGCTTTTACCTTTTCACTATTACTCACAAAAACACAGCAAAGAATGTCTTTGTAGCTAAATCTCTGTGCAATTTATTTCCTCTTATAAGTGAAAATATCATCATTACTCTTAAAACCTTGTCAATGTTTATTGACTGCATTTTTTGTTACAGGCACTTTACAAAACATTACTGTATTTAATCCCTCCCAAAATCCTATTATTTACAGATTTAAAAAAACTTATTTTGAAGATACTGAATAATTTGCCTGGGATTACCATTAGTCACATCTTTAATGTTTTTGCAACATATTGCCAAATTGTCTTCTGGATATGGATACACACTTGGAGTGCTTAAAGAAATAACTATGAACAGGTCATTTCAGGTAACTTGTCCATTAAGGATAAGATCACACAATCTTCTTTAGTGATCTCAGTTCCCATGTTTTATTGACCTATCAACATTTGCTTTCTCCTTGTGTTTATACAAAACCTTTGTGACAATTTAATCACCTTGTACTACCTGGCAGTGAGGTATCTTTTGACTCATCACCTAATCTGACTATGGTCCAGGGCTCAGAGTCCAAAAACCTAGGTTTGAACCCCTATTCTATCCCTTTTCCTGCAATGGGGCCCTTGATCACATTGGTTAACTTATCCAAACCTTTGTTTCCATATAAAATGGCAAAAATAATACCAATCCAACTCATCTTCCAAGGTTGTGATGATGGGATGAAACTAAAAGAGCTCTACATGCTAGAAAGCACAATAGGAAAGCAAGGTATTATTATTACCGTGAATATCACTGTCATCATTATCATCATCCTTAAATTTATTACTTTGCTCTCATTCAGGCTTTTGCTTACACAAACAGAACCAACTTGTTTATTGATACTACTTCAATGTGAAACAAACATATTTTTTATCTAAATGGAACCATCTCTTACCTGCATCTATGGGTAAAAGAGTTGGGAGACTTGTTCTCTTAATTTAGGGACTGAGATAAGTGGTTGAGACTGGGAGATGTGGGCAGATTCTGAGAAAAAAAGAGAAAAGACCAGTGTGTGTGTGTGTGTGTGTCCTATATAAACTTCCAGCCTTCACCAATAATTAGCTTTGTATCTCATTTTCCTAATATTTAAAATGAAGGAGTTAAATAATACACTTGAATTCTACAATTATCAGAGGTATTTCCTATCAAATTTCTTTGTCCAGGGCTATGAAAATTTCTTGTCCTCCTTTCCAAAAGTGTTGAAATCTCACCTTGAGTGAACAGAAAAGTAGATTTACAGCAAAATGATATATGTTATTCAAGTTGATGTGGTCCACAGTTTGTTTTGTCTTTCTGGCAACCATTATATAGCATGAAATTAAGGTTTCACAGAAGATCCCATTTATACTGCCCACATGATCTGGGGCTCTTGAGAAAAGCCACTGTGCAGAGAAATTTCATTTTCAAATTGAATTCCTGCTTGTTAATTAGTCATTCCCAAATGAAAGAAAAGAGGTTAATCTAATACAGGCTTTGAAACAAAGCAGATTAAAGTTAGCTTGTCAGTCAGGAAGAATTCTGAGACTAGTACAAAGAGAAAGGAAAATGGATAATTGATATTAAGTACGACATGTCAGAAAGAAACTTGAATGATTTCTAAATGGGACTATTCTCTCCCATGATTTAAGATGCACTTCATTTCTCCTAAGGACGGGTATGAGACTAATGACTTTTCTCCTTCTTATTTAAATCAGAAAGCTGGATGCCATTTCACTGCCAAATCATTCTAACATTATTACTTGGCTTTTAAAAGGCAAAATGGGATGTTTCTATGAATGGTTTGAGACTGTAAAAATGCAAATGACTCTGCCTAATTTACAAAGCGGATGGTGGAGGTGGGAGGGTTTGCCCAGAGGAGAAAAGAGCCGGGAGGTTCATTTGCTAATTTTCCCATTTTACTGGAGCCAGAAAAGCTGTTTAGCAGAGGTGTCTCAGATAATATGTGCTGGAGCCTGGAACCTGGTTCCTCTTAAAGCCATTGGGTCAGATTGAAAAGCTTTGTCTTAAATCATTTAGACATGAAGTTGGGAAATGACTCCTGTGAGGAAATCTAATTCCTGGAACCAAATAGATGAAAACAAAATTTTAAAACTGATAGACAGCAGTGTGTCTTCTAAAGGGTATTTGGGGGGAAAGTTTATTGGAAATGATGGGAATGTAATTAAAGTTAATGAAGTGGATGGTCTCTGACACAGATGCTGACCTGGGTTTTACGTAGTTACTCTGTTTTGGGAAAATACCCAGGAAGGGACCCAGCCCAGCCAGTTATTGTCCAAGGTATGTAGAGGAAAAGGCAAGATTGGCAGTAGATCTTCTTTAGGGAACACTCTGGAAAACTGTAGCGGAGGGTGCTGAGACCAGGCCAGCCCAGCAAGGCCTTGCTTTGCAGGGATAGAGAGAAGGAAAGGGTGCAGGTAGGGAGAACAGGGTGGTATTGGAGAAACAAATGGGAGGGGACAAAGAGGAGAAGATGCCTCCAGAGACTGGTGGCATTAGTGGTGACAGCCCTGCTGTGCTCTGGAGTGAGCATTGTAGTACTTGTCCACGTCTCCCCCTCCTCTCCCCTTCTCCCCCATGAAGAGTGTGCTGCTTCTGAATAAAACAGTTCCCCCTTCAGCCTGCCTTGAAATCTCTATATATGGAGCAAATAAGCTATTCTTGGGAATTGAAATAAATTAAACCTTGATGTTTCATTCATGTCTTGGAAAATTTGAGTTTACCCCTCTTGCAGGAATGAAACACACTTATTTCTGCTTTAATGGTGCAGAGTGTAAGATTAGGAAATGCTTGTGAAGGTTTTCATTTATGTATTCATCAAGGGTTTATTGAGAATCTTCTCTGTGCAAAGAACTGTATTTGAAGAGACTGTAAGCCTTTTTTTCCCCCAGCCTTCCTCAATTAAAAGCAAGTGTTTATTTTTGTATGAAGAAAATTACAGAATACTGATCACAGGGACAATTTGCCAGTTGCACTGAGTAATTATTGTTCATATACTATAATGTTGTTATTTTACATTTATCTGGTCTACTCTAGCTCTTTTTGGTTATTATTTGCATGGAATACCTCTTCCCAAACTTTCACTTTTAACCTCGTTGTGTTCTTGCATCTAAGGTAGGTCTCTTGTAGACAACATATAAACGACTCATATTTTTTTATCCATTCTATCAGTCTATGTCTTTTGATTGGGGAGTTCAATCCATTAGCATTCAGTGTTGTTACTGTAAAGGCATTACTTACTTCATCCATTTTGCCCTTCGGCTTTCTGTTGTCATATCGTTCTATTGTCTGTCTTCTTATCCTTTAGTTTACCCTTCCTAATAATCTTCATTTCTAAACTCTTCTCCAAATCTCTTAACCTTTTTTTTTTTCATTTTGGGCTGCAGCACCCCCTTTGGTATCTCTTATGAATCTGATCTTTTGGTAACATATTCTATCAGTTTTTGTTTGTCTATGAAAACTTTGAACTCACCCTCATTTTTGAAAGACAGCTTTGCTGGATACAGAATTCTTTGCTGGCAGTTTCTCTCTTTCAGTACCTTAAATACATCATACTACTTTCTTCTCTCCTCCATGGTTTCTAATGAGAGGTTGACACTTAATCTTATTGAGTTTCCCTTGTATGTGATGTTTTGCTTTTCTCTTGTTGCTTTCAGAATCCTCTCTTTATCTCTGATATTTGTCATTGTGAATGGTAGGTGTCTCAGGGTTGGTCTATTCAGATTTATTCTGTTTCAGGTGTGTTGTCCTTCTACGATATTGACATTTATGTCCTTCATAAGGGTTGGGAAGTTTTTGGTCATTATTTCCTCAAATATTCTTTCTGTCCCTTTTTCATTCTCTTCTTCTGCGACACCAATAATGTGAATGTTTGTGCGTTTCATGTTGTCATTCAATTCCCTGAGACTGTGTTTCATTTTTTCCATTCTCTTCTCTTTATGTTCTCCTGTCTTTTCTAGTTCAGATGTTCTTCAAAATTACTAATTCCATCTTAAAGCAATTCAAATCTGCTCTTATGTGCCTCTAATGTATTTTTTATCTCATTCATAATGTCTTTCATTCCCATAAGCTCTCTTACTTTTCTTTGCAGCCTTTCAAATTGTTCTTTATGCTCACCCAGTGGCTTCTTAATATCCTTTATTTCTTTAGTCATATTTTCTTTAAATTCTTTGAAGTGATTTAGGAGAATTGTATGATTATCACTGATTAATTACATTAAAACCTGTATCTCTTTAGGATATTTGGTTTGTTCTTTGGGCTGGGCCATCTCTTCCTGTTTCCTAGTATGGCTTATAATTTTTGGCTGATGTCTAGGCATCTGAATATGTTGGTGAATTTACTCTGATGGCTAATTTCTCTCTCTTGCCTATTGTTTGTTTGTTTGTTTGTTTTCCCCCACAGCTCTTCTTTGATATTTGGTTCAACTTATTCTCAATCATTAAAATTGCTCAGATTAAGTTTCCAAAATCTGGCCAAGGACTCATTAGTGGGGCACAGATTAATCCCAGGGGTTGGATACAGAGTGCAGGGCAAGTTTTTGTCCATGCAATTTCCAGACCAGCCAGAAGATGGTGCTAATCAACACACCTTTCAATGGAGGTGTTTCAGTGTGGGCTTTCCTGTGTTCCTGTGTTGAATCTCCAGATCTGAGATTCAAAGCGGGCTCTGATGGCAGAATTCATGAAGAAAAGCACCCTGAACTCCCCTCCCTTTTCCCTAGAAACAGCTGACAGGGAGGAATATATCTGCCCTCCTCTCAGTGGGCTGCAATGAGCCAGGGGTTTTACCCCAGTTTAATATCTTGGGGGTGGGGGAGGGGAGCCCTTCCTGGCCCCAACAGGGGCTTGGTAAGTCATATTTTTCATTTCAGCTTCTTCATCTCTCTGTCCCTCACTCTCCTGGGAGTTGTGTAGCACTGTCCTGGACTGCTGATCCCCAAAGCAGGTCCTTCAGGCAGCTTTTAGCTCTTTCTCCATTGTTTTTGTGAGAGCATCCAGCTCTGCCTGTTAGTCTTTTGCCATCGTCCCACAATCCTCTGTCAGCCTTTTAAGATAACTTCCAGGGGAGACCTGGGCCGCCAAGTGTGTGGGGCGTACTGTCTGAGGGTGAAGCACGGCCTAGAGGCTGTCAGTGCCTTCCAGAACTCCTTTGCTGCCGGAGTTTGCTGTCTGCTCTCCTGGTTTGCTCCTCAGAAACTCCAGTCCCTTATTTACAGAATGGAGTGTGAGCTCCTGGGCCCACCTACCCATAGAACCCAGACAGGAGCTTCGGGTGGAGCCAGGGTCAGAGGCCGCCCCAGGGGTAAGGTGTCACTGCTAGGACGCTCTGCAGACCTGGACCCTCCGGGTGGTGGTCCAAGCCCACGCAGGCACTGGAGCCTCACCCCTCAGGCTTGGGGTAAGGTTCCCAGCCCTCTGGTTTCCTAACTGGGAGTCGCGCCTTTGTTTATGTTCTTTCCTGGTGAGGCCGCAGGCGCCACTGCTTATGTTCTCATAGGGGTACATGGGTTCTGCCCATTTACCTGTGTAAACCCCAGTGTCATGTGTTTGTGGCAGATATTTGCCCTGGTCTAATAGCCCCTGCTGTTATTTTGTATTGTCCAGAAACTTAATTTTCCAACTAGTCAAATTTATTGAACTTTCACTTTACATCTTCACTTCCTTTGGTGTTTAGAAAATATCCTCTACATTTGGGATAAATATTCTATATTGTTTTCAATAAGTTTTTCTTATGATTTTCCTGTGGTTTATTTTTTCTGTGGTTTTCATGTGGTTTTTAATGACTTTTTTTTTTTTTTACTGGGAGGTCCCGGGGATCGAACCCGGGTCCCTCCATATGGGAGACGGATGCCCAAACATTTGAGCCACATCTGTCCCCCTTAATGACTTCTTAATCCATAAGGATTGCTGTATTGATTTCCCAGATTACTTTCCACTTGCCTTCAGGGCACGTATTACAGAATGCTTCCCTTTCCTGCTGTTTTTCGATGTCTGTTTTCTCATATAATAAATATCTATTTTGAAGAAGAAAAAAAGTTAACTTCCCTACCCTCAAGAATCTCACAGTCTAGTTAGGGAGCAAAGTAAGATATGAACTGTATGAAAGGTAATATAGAATAGAAGGTAGGATATAAATGCCAGCATGAAGAGTAGTCATTCTAAAAGTGCCCAAAGAAGTCAGAGGAGAGGGATGTGTGAGGAGTCACAGAGCTAACCCAAGAGTAGAATACTGCACATAGCACTGACTACAGGAAGGCAGGGCTGAGGCTAGGGAGGGGCGCAGAAGGTAGCTGGTTAGTGGATGAGGACATACAAGGCAGGAAAACAAAATGTAGGACAGGAAGGAAAGCTCCAAAAGGGGATTCACAGATGGGAATCAGACATGCCCCAGACCAGCTACCATACCTCTAGAGAGGCAATTTCATATAGCAGAAAGAGAGCCAGTTTGCAATCAGAACACCTAGCTGTCTTCTGTTGGGCTCAATGTCGTCCCTTGCATTTGTGTCCTCATTTGTAGAACTGGGATTAAAAAATCCCAATTTCACAGGGTAAAATAGATAGCAAAGAGCTTGACATATAGTGGGACCTTCAGAAAAGTTCAGTCTCTTCCCTTGTCCTCCAAATTCTTTCGCCCCTCAATAAGCTAAGCCCTTTGTCCTTGCTTAACTTGATCCATAATTCAGTTCTATAAACTGTCTTTGAAAGAAGGAATAGTGGAAGCATAGAAGTCCACTCTGAATGTACAGGGGTAGAAAGAGCCATCTTCTGTGTTGGGGTTTTTTAAGAAAAACCTCTATTGGGAGTAATATAGAAACAGTTATTTATTTTACATGAACCAGGGATAGAAGATATTGTTCCTTGTTGCAGTTAGCACTTCACAGATAGAATGCTGCTTAGCAAATTAAGTTTTGCAAAGCTGTGATCAGCTGCCTTTCCTTGCCCTCAGTGTTCTATTTAGTCTAATAACTGCTATCAGCTTTGATCATTTCTGGAAGCTGGGTTATGATAACTGCTGCTCTGAGCCTTACAACAATTTTCCCTCATTCTTGATCAACATGACTCAAAAATAGTACTGCTTTTAAGAAGTATTCTTCTCTATACTGACAATATTAAAATCTTACCTGAAGGGGAGTGGATGTGGCTCAGTGGTTGAGCACCTGCTTCCCATGTATGAAGTCCCAGGTTCAATCCTCTATACGTACTAAAAAAAAATTTTTTTTAACCTGAGCCCTGTGATACTGGAAAAGAGCAAAGGCTAAGAAATCCCCCCACCCTTTGTACTACGGAAAATGGCTTACTGCAAAGAACCAGCCTCCCCTGTATGGCTTGGATAAGACTCCCAGATGCTCCCTTGTTTACCTAGTTTATAAGACCATACACAGGCCCTCTACATTCCCATTCTTTGCCTCATAAATGATTAGCTGAACTGCTTGTCCACTGATCAATCAGAACAAAATGCTTGTTTAACCGAACATTCGTTAAGTTTCTCTCCTTCCTCTAGACCTATGAACTCAGAAAATAGGCTGCTTCACCTTAGAACAGTCTCAGATCTACTATGCAATCACACCACCCTTTCATACCACTTCCCTACACCCAGGCCTTCTCTATGAAAGAAAAACTCTTAAGTGGCTGGTGGACCTTATGATCAGAGCCTTCTCCCTACTGCAACAGTCCCCTCCCTCTACTGCAATAGCCCTTTTCCTCCTTTGCAATAATCCTTCTAAATAAAGTCACTCCATACCAAGGCCAGGTTTGCTTTTTATTTGACAATACAGTTAGGATCTTTATTTTTCTTCATGGAACTAAGGACCAGCATAAAGGGAGAAGGGGATGGAGGAAGAGGAAATTGCCAAAGTAGAGATCAAATATTTGGCTATGTACCCATCATAAACATACTGAGCGTTGTACTTGGCTTTGTGGTTACACAAGATTTGTGGACTAAGAACTAATTTCTGCATCCCTGAGCTTTTTGGCACCTGTCCTCTCTCTTTTTGTCATTACCAGTTAGTTGCTCCAAAGATGATAATGTCAAAACAAACTAAAATATTTGACGTTAGGGTATTGGCAGACACATTTAGAATATGCAATAAGGATTAATTACAATGAGGCTTCTTATCATTCTAAAGGCATAGGAATGTTAAGGTATATCTCAAAAAAATTGTTCCCTCTTAGAACTCGGCCTGCAGTGTGAATAAACTGCTATAAGATTTAATAGTTCAGCTCTGGTCAATAATCCAAATAGCTTAAATGTGGTTAATAGCACACATAAAAATTTACCTCCATTGTACTTCTAAATTAAAATATCATTTAAAATTTAAATAGAATATCAGTAAAAATGTGAAACCTTGAAATGGGCAAAAATATATATATACTGGAATGTTCTTTCAGTGGAATATTACACATTGTCTAGTGAATCCCTCAGAGTTATCTGATTCTATAAAGTCTGTGCCTTTCACTGTCTTTGACCAAGCTATTTTACAACTTTCTGTTGTAGGAAACTGGTAACACACACGAATCTGGTCAATAAAAATGCAAATGGATTGTGTCCAGTGGAGATTTGATTGATTCCCCCTATGGAAAAGTCAGTTTTACATTTATTAGGAAATGTACTTCAGTATTCCTTATTGCCAATACATGTATCTGGTCTAGGATTTGCCTTTGAACTGGTTGTCATGTCTTACTGGTTGCCTCATCAATGACTAGGTAAAATCTTTAACATGTGTTCATTTTACATTTGTAGGGGAGTCTAATTTTACCATTTTGAAATTTTCCTTTAACAATACCAAAGTAAAATGATTATTGATAACAATTCTTAAAAGAATGAAAAACAATTTAGAGTAAGACTTACCTAGCACTTTTAAGCAGAGAAATTTACTAATGATAATTCCTACCAAGCCTGTCAAAAGAATTGTGAAATCTCTCTGAGCTCTATTTCTGTGTTGTCATTTCCCTCAGAAAATCTATCAGTTCCATTTTTTCCCCTAAAGATTTCTCACCTGGACCATTACTCATTTTCTCCATTTGGAACTATTTGTAGAGCTATGGGCCAGGGACTTTCCCTTCCATCTCTACTCTTCTTGGTCCGTGTTCCTCTTTTTTTGTTTAGTACCTTGTTTTTGAGGGTCATATCCTACAGAAACTTCTGAAAAATGATTCACTAGAAATATATATTTTTTGTAACATTGCCAGTGTCAAAATATGTCCTTATTTCATTCTCATCCCTGATTTGTTAGTTTGGGTATAGAATTGGTCAAAAAACACAAAATGAGTTCCTTAGAATTGTGAATACACTTCTCTATTATCTTTTTTTTTTTGTTTTCCATTTCAGTTTGAGAAGCTGAATGCTATTCTTATTTTTGTTCTTCTGGGAATGATCTATTTTAACCCCTGAAAGCTTTTAGGATTTTTCTTTTTATAACCATTTTACAGAAATTTCATAACGAAGCAACCTGGTAAGAGCCTTTTTTTTCTTTCTTTCTTTCATTATCCTGGGTCCATGGTGATTTCTTTCTATCTGGGAACAAATTATTCTATTGTAAGACATTGACCTGTATTATTTTAATAATTTTCTCCCCTCCTTTTTCAGTTTACTGTTTCTAGAACTGATATTCTCTAATAGATTAATCCTTGAAATTTCTTATTTTTTCTCCTACGTTTCAGGGTTTGTTTTTTGTTTTTACCGGGAGGTACCGGGGCTCGAACCCCGGTCTCTCCATATGGTAGACGGACGCCGAACCTCTTGAGCCACATCCGTTTCCCCCAGGGTTTTTTGTTTGTTCTGTTTTGTCTTTTTGTTCTCTGAGAAGATTTCTCCAACTTTGTCTTCCAATTTTCCTTTATTTTTTGCCTTTCATATTTAAACTTCCAAGAGTTCTTCCTTGCCTTTGGTTGCTCTTTTCCCTAAGATGTATATCTTATTCTATGAATGCAATAACTTCTCTTGTTCCTTGAAGATTTTAATTTTAGATTTTTTAAGTTTTCTTCTATTCTCTCAATTTTCTCTGTTTCCAAAAAGCATCTCCTCAACACTGAGAGTTAGCTGGGCTCTGCCTGGCTTCCCCTCCCTGCACCATAGCTTGGAAACTCTCTCAAAGCAGTAAGCCCTTGTTTTCTGTCTCTCAGAAATCACTGTTCTTCATTGCCATCAACAACTCCCATTCAAATTGCAGACCTACTTGAGAGCAGAACCCAATGCTCCCTCCCTGCCCCCAGGACATTGACACCACAGATTGCCCAAGCATGCTGAAAACCAGATGCCAGAACCTTTACCACTACTGCTCTCTAAAAGCTGCCTGTCTCCACTTCCACCCTTGCCAAGAGATGGCTTCCACACAGCATCCGCTTCTTCAGGCAGCTGCTTCTGAATCAGAGTCTCACACAACTTCATAGATCAGTAGAGCCTGAGCAATATGCCTGAATTTTAGTTGCAAGGGAAGATAGATAAGTGAATTCTGGATTCTTTCTTGAAGATGCAGGACTCATAAGGAAGAAAACTGGCCAAACTTAGGAAGATTGTTCACAGATACTAGCTGATCCCAATGCAGGGTAAATGTCTACTACACAGGTATAAGGAAAAAAGTAGATATGGGCTTTGCCCTCATAGAACTTATAATTCAGTGAGGATACTGATATTCAAGGCAAAACTAATCAAATATAAAAGTATAAGGAGTTGTTCACAGTTCTAGAAAGATTATAATATTCAGGCCTAGCAAATGGCCAAAGATTTCCTGAGGAAGCAATAATTGAGCTGAGAGCTGAAGAGTAGGGTAGAAATTTATCAGACAGCAAGGAAAGAGCCTAATGGGCAGAGGGAATGATTTATGCAAAGGCTGCTATCCGGAAGGAGCCAGGGAAATCCTTGAGGTGCTGAAAGAGAAGCCACCAAGTAGGTGCATGGGGTAAAGATCCTTCTGTAAGAAAATACTGGAGAACTTGGTAGAGCTGCACCTCAAAATCCCCTACCAAGCTCTGAGAATCTCTAGCTGCATGGACCTCATCCCCACAGATTCTGATTCAGTTAGCACATCGTGAGATAGAAGCATGTATAATTTTAAAGCTTTCTAATGTATAGTGAGGATTGAGAAACAGCAGTGCAGCCAAGCATTCCCCCTTGATGTGACTTTTAAAATAGTAGCGGTGAGTGGAAAGGGGAGATTGGTGACAGCAATCAATATTTTTCAGTCACCTACCATTTGCCAAGCACTGTGCCTTATCTTAGCTTTATATTGTTAATTAGCTCATAGGTTGGTATTTTTAACACAATTGAGGAAACTGAAGCCCAGCAAGGCTAAGTAACTTGATCAAGGTCCTACAGATCATAAGGGACAGGAACAAGCTCTGAACTCACACTCCTCTGGTTCCCAAGCCCACTAAGTAGCCCCACAGTTGGGGGAAACAATGTCCCAGGCCCGTGGCTCTCATGGTGGGGTCCCAAGACCAGCAGCATCAGCTTCAACTGGAAATTAACTCGGGGGCCCCACCCCACACCTACTGAAATTCTGGGGGCAAAGCCCAGCAATCTGTGTTTGAACAAGCCCTCCTGGTGAGTCTGATTCACACCAAAATTGGAGAGCCAGTGCATCTGAGACCAGTTGTTCTCAAGTGTGTTTGATGGAAGATTTCAACCCACTTTTAATATTTTCCTAGCATCTTTTCTCCTTTGAACATTAAAAACAACAACAGAAAACAGTCTTAGAAGTGCTTCTTCAGAAAGACCTCATGTTGCTTCTGTGAATCTGCTGTCAGCAGCAGCACAGTAGCTACTGTTATGTTTGCAGAAGCTATTGCACTGAGTTAAAAATAGTCCGACAGAACCCTGCCCCAAGGGCCCGTGAGTAACAGCATGTGCATTCTCCGCTTCCCTGGAGAATAGAGAATACACGAGGCATATCAAGACTTCCTGTCCCTTTGTACATAAGAATGTAGAAGAATGGGGGAGTGGTGACAGAGCTCCAGAGAGGACTCCCACCATGCTTAATAAAGGAAATTCAGCAACAGCGGCCCCTGACAGGACAGGGTTACTCCTAAGGAAGCCTGAGTCAATCACTCGTGCATGCCTTTCTTAACAGTATTTGCAGGTAAACCCCATTCAAAAGAGCGCAGTAAGCAGTTTGATGGCCAGGGAAAGTCAAGGAGGGAGGAGAAGACAGGACTGTATCTGCCAGCAGTCCCACTGAGGTGTTTTGGGATGTTTACGAATGAGACGCTGCCTGTATCCACGTTGACTGGCGGAGCGTCTTCTTCTTTACTTCCCTCACCTGAATCATTGCCCTCACCTGCCAGGGCACCCAAAATTTCTGAGTTTTCCCCCGAAGCTCCCTACTGAGGACCAGTGACCCAGCTTACTATGCCCTGAATGGGCTGGCCTCTGGGAATTGTGGTGTTAGGTCACAGTGCCTCTTTGTCATTTACTCTACACGTGTGTCAAACGTCAACTTGGTGCCGAGACCGAGCCCAGATCTGAGGGTACAGTGGCAACACCAAACAAACAAACTTTACTTTGGATCCAGATCCTAAGGCAGAATTACACTGACCTTTGAATTTTCAAACAGGGCACTAGGAAGTTTAGGGGAAGTAGAGGTAAAGAAAAAAAAAAAAAAAGGCTAAATAGAAACCAAAAGCCATTAAGTGTTTCTATCAACAATGATGGAAAAAGGAAAACTCAGTTATGCCCACGGGAAATGTGTTTGTTTCACTGCAGAGCCATGCCAGCGTGTAAAATCTTAGTGACCTCTTTATTTATATGGTAGCCAAAGAAAGATCAAGAAGAAAAACATATTTGCTTTTTTTACTAAATAGGCACCACAGGTGGACATCAGTGTTTCTTTCTTTTTTTGCTAAACAGGTCTTTTTGCCAGGGGCTAGTTACATGGGAATGGCTTGATTCTAAGTGAGTATTTCTCTATAATAATATAATAAGGCTTGTATAACAGTGCACCGTTTGTGATGATATTGAAATGTTTACATAAAGAATGGGAGTAGGGACTAGGCTGAGGCTCTAAAAGGAACCTGGATTATTTAGTGGACTTGATTATGTGCTGCCTCTGCTGGTCCTTAAAACTAGCTCATCAGACTCTCACAGGAGAAGAAAACTAACAATGAGGTTAAACAAATCCCATCAACATGAATCAAGCCGACATTCCCAAATTGGTGGGGCCCAGATCCATTACGCCATGTTTGGCGGTTTCCCCAGCCCACAACCATGGTGGGGCTGTTCCTCCTGGTCCTATGCCCTCCTCACTGACAAACCAAAGACGCTGCTCTTGAATCAATGTCTACTGAAGATTTATACATATGTAGTAAACATCTGCCTTTTTTTTTTTCAATCTACCAGCACTTTTGAACACCCTTCCTCACTACAGACACCAGACATACTTTCCTAGACTCCCTTGCAGCTAGGGCCTACCATGTGACTTAGATTTTGCCATCAGAACCACCTGCTTCAGACTTTGCTTTGGAAACCAGTAGCATGAAAGGGCAAATACCACACACATTCCATTTTAGTAAGGATGTTGGCAGCTGATCTGGTACTAATGGCAGCGGTGATGAGGGTTCTAGTGATAGCATCTAATGTACCAGCACTGATAGTGGAAGCAGAGTTGTTGCCCCCAGATCAGATCTTCTATCCAATTGGGACATTAGATGCTATTGCTAGAACCCTCATGCATTTTTGACTGTACTGCTTCTAAGCCCAGGTCTCTACCCGTGATGGAAATTCTGTAGGCTATCTATTCTTTAATAAATAATTTTCATCCTAAACTGACCCAAATTGGATTCTGTTTCCTGCAAACAAGAATCCTGACTTATATAACATCTACCATCTCATTCAATTCTCCAGATAACCTTCTAGAGCATGTATTATTAACTGCCTTTCACAGATGGGAAACAGAGGATCCTAGCAGTCATTAACTTAATAAATGGGAAAAACAAAATACCATATCTTCTTTTTCTAATTGCATGAACTTTCAACCACACCACGCTACCTATCTTCCTGGTCAACTTGGAATTTTAGTCTGTTTTTTCCTGCCTAAAGCGTTCTGTCCTTAATTTGTGTATTGTTCTTTAATTGTTTTCAGTATTTAGGCCTTATCTCTCAGTGTGTACTTTCAGCTGCTGGGCTTCTATCTAGTACATATGTTGTAGCCAGCCAGCTTTTTCACTTTTCCCCTTTCCTTATCATTTTTACACAACTAAAATCTACTAAACTGAAAACATTATAGGTAATTTCGTGTGTATGTTTCAAAATCAGCATGCAGCCTGTGAAAAAACTTGGAAGGAAGGAGGTTGCCTACTGGGGGGATGCTTAACAACAACAGCTCTCCTTCAGCAACATGTCTTGGTGCTATCCACCCCCACCCTTTCATGCACACTTGCAGGCAACCTTTCTGAGTCACTCAAGCCTTCTTATCCCCAAAGAAGTTCAAATGAAAACGTGTGACCTCCAAACTCTTCCTGAGTCCATCTCCTTTGACTCTGTCAGTCCTGGGGCAATGAAAGCTTAAAGTGAAAGAGGATCAAGACTTCATAAGCCCCAAGTGGGGCTGTGGCCAAGAAGGTCTGCCCATTCTGGCATTCCAGGTAGAGTTAGCAGCAGAAGCTCCTTGCCTAATGTGAGGTCTGTGTACCAGTTTCAGTTGCCAGCCTCGAACCTTTGGGACCTCCCTGGCAGAAAATGAGGTGAAAAATTTTGTGGTGCAGAGGCTGTGCTGGGTTTCCTCCTCCTACCTTCATCTATTTCCCTTCTCCCTTCCCAGTTCTATGGAGATTCGCAAGCTCTACACTCCCCAAAGTTCAACAGCTCTCAGAATCCTTTGCAGTTTAGGATTCTCTCTCTGGGATCTTCCAAGTACCTTGTGCTCACCAGTAGGATTTAGGAATGAGAACTCCAGCTGGGAATGGCCTCGGGGGAAGTTGTATTTTCAGTCACTGTCTATCACTCTGATGTCATCTCATCATCACCATTATTGGTTTATGACATCCATAAAAAGTAGAGTGAAGAAGAAGCAACTAACATTTCCCACGTACCCCCATGTGCTAGGCTCTATGCCAAATGATTTAGATTTTTCACTTAATCCTCACCACAACCCTATTGTACCATCTCTTTTGTGTCAATTTCATAAATAAGAAAATTGAGTCAATGTGAGAACAAGCAATCAAAGTTATATAGTTAGAACTATGATTTGAACCTAGCAATTTTGATTCCCAAGGTTCAAATCACAGTAAAACAAAACCCATAAGCAATGCCCACCTTCTCAGAGCTTTCACATCATGACAAAATGTAGATGAACAAAGATTTTAACTTTTAAAATTCAGGGTATTAGTTTTTGCTTTGGGATATTTAGAGAAATGGAATGCTAGATGCTTCTTAAACTGGTTTATCTCAGTTAATCACTTAAAAAAGTAATTTCTGTAGCTGAAAATCCAAGAGATTCAGGCACCGCCAGACATTATTCATTTTAATATTTCTTACAGTGACACCACTAGCAAAATGCAACAAGAAACTAACATTTAGCCCAGGCTGGACTTGAAATGTGGGACAAAATGAATAAAGCATCATTCTCACACTGTGAGGTCCTACTCTTTGAGGTGCGATTTTATGGACTATAAATGAAAAGCCTGCAGCCAGAAAGCACAGGGAATTCCAGAGTGCTGCTAAAAAAGATTCTTTGAGTGTTATCCTTATTTGCATAAACTAGAGATTTAGAAACAACAACAAAAATGTTATACATTGAATTAATTCTAAAGTCTGGGAAACAAATGTAAGAGAAAGCCACATTTGTTTGTTTTCCAATTGGGTATTTTTTGCCCAAGATCTCATGATTCTAGGAATGTGGACAATAATTATACTAAACAAACAAATGGACAAAAACACTGATTCACTCTAGATCTGGAAAGAGAATGAAGTAAATCTTTTACTCCTTGTGATGAAGGGGGATTGAGAGAGATGAAAAGGGGGGAAGAGGAGGGAAGAGAGATATGTCTCATCCCAGTATTTCTCCTTTGGGATCATAGTTTTTCTTTTGCCTTTCTTCTATGTCACCTTCCTCCCCCAGTGCTCTTCTAGATGACAGCAAGTTAAACTGAAAAATCACTTTGTTCCCATGCCTGGGAATTGGAGGATATAAATTGCATTGTGTCCATTAGCTAGGTTAGAAGTCAGCTGATTGGTCAATATGCGACGAACATCTTCTAGGACCTTAGAAAATAGAGATATTTAAAAATCGGTCCTTATCCTGAAAGAGCTTACATATTTTTTTATAGAAAAATATTATCACAAATGAAACAAGAGCAAGCAAAATAAAATCATTTTTAATCAAATTACTGCATTTTGTGTCATGTACTTCAAGCGCTGTAAGGTTTCAGAGAGGGGGATTTTTATTTGAATGCTGCAGGTAGGCAACATCTTGCTCATTCAGTTCCTTAGCCTGAACCTATCCCTTCAGCTAGGGGAACTCCAAACCTGGAACCTTCCCTGCCAGGCATGCTTACAGACTTCAGATGCTCGTTCCTTACTGGCTTCCAGTTCACATAAACAGAAATGTATTAAGAAAACTACCACGTGCAAAGTACTTCCTCTGTATTGAAGATATAGCAATTGCTAAGAAACAAGTATTCTTCAATCACACTTTCCTTCAGTCTTTGGATGTTGGGCTGCCCCAGAAAAAAGGTATGTGAACTGGGGCAAGGCAACACTCTTTAGGCAAGGACAAATATTGCAAAGGGCTGACAGCTGAGGATATCGTCACACAGCACTCCCAGGAATAAGTCTGTAAGTACTGAAGGGAATTCAGGCAGCACATCATAGCATCTACTACAGTCTTTCCTTTGACCTGCTTAGCTCCTTTTTTTTTTTTTTTAACTTCTAGAAGCAGCTCCTCTAGGATTCGAAGGGACCTTTTTTCCTGGAAGAAACTTAGAAGAGGAAAGTTAGTAGGACAAGACATAGCCTCAGCCACTGCAGCTGTTTTCCAGGTTACAGCTGATAATCATCATCTCCTTCCTCTTCAGCCGTTCTAGATTGTCCTCCCCCTCATCTAGCACCACTGCTAGTCTTGCTGGCTTACCTGATGGTCAATTTTCCAGTCTGACATAGTAGATCCACTCTAGCATGCCGACTTGTGAACCCTCTAAGCCCTTCTTCCACATCTATGGCAATTGTTCATTTCTACTTCATTTAGTGTAGATTGTTGCTTTTTCCATGCTTCTTAGACCCATCTAGTAGTGTGTTCACACCATCTCCAGGTGTCCTTGCCAGGGAGTTAAATCCTATATTTCAGGAAAGTACTCCCCAACTGATAAATCCTTCAACATCCAACTTTATGTTCTGCCAACTTTGATGTAGGACCTTCAAAATTCAGTCCCTTTGGTAGTCTCCTGGGTCTTGCAGGTATGTGCTGGCTATGTCCTGCAATTCCTTGCAGGTAAAGAGTCTTTCCTCCCTTTTCAGGCCAAGCACAGTCATCAGCCACGTTTCATTGTGATTTAACCCTAGTTATTGGTCTACTGGCCAGGAGAGGTGGGGGCAAAATCTGAGGGGAACAAATGTTGCCCTACAAGGAAGAGGCCTCCGCATCATCTTCAAACAAAGGAAAACACTGGCACTTAATAGGAAGGAGTGAGCCCCGTCTGGAGGCTCAGGGCTTATAGGGAAATATTATTCCAGTGTTTTGGGTGCATCAATCCAGATACTTTCATCCCATATGTCAAGGGCCCTTCTTCCCCAACTATGGTGAGGATCTTGACATTGCATACCTGCCCAAGTTGAGATCTTAGCCTTCTTTGGAGCTCTGCAACTCTTATGATTAAATCCATAAACTGGTCCTCAGCTTCTCAGACCTCAGACCACAGGCGATGAGAGACTCTATTTGCCACCATGAAAAGCCCTCTGGCTCTCACACTTAGCCTTTAATTGCCAATTAATCCCTCTCAGCTTTTCATTACCTAGTTCCTATGCTATCAATTGTGCTTAGCAACAGCCATGGGATATCACTATCCTCAGAGTTATTTTCCCCCCATATCTCTCAAATACTTGATACAGGGCACCTGCTAGTGTTGGTTTCTCCCACAAGAATACCTTCCCAGTTCACCGCTGGCATAAGTGTTGATAATGGCACTGCTACCTGTGCCAGGTGCTCTCTGTCCTCTACCAACCACCAGTGATGGGGTCCTTATTACCATCTGAACAGTGAGTGATCCAGTTCCAAATCCCATCTTAGCATCTTTTTTTTCAAACCATGCCTAACAGCACCTGTCACAGGCTGGGTCCCCAGGAAGCAGATTCTGAGACAGAGAGTAGCATGGAGAAAACATACTAAGATTACAGTTGGGCTGAAATAGTCTCAACAGAGTTTCAGTTGATTCCTTGGGCAGCTCTGAATCTGGGATGACCCTATAGAATTGTGCAGAGTAGGGACAAAAAGGCCAGGCTTTTGTGCCTTCCTGTTGACTAGTCTTTGGATACAAGCTGACCCAGGAAGGGGGCTTGACTTTGGGTAAGGTGATTCTCTTTAAATAATTCTGAAGAGGGTTGATGGTTGAAAGGTCTGTTGACAATATTCCCTGCAGCTGGGGATCAACGTCTTACAGTGCTATTAGAAGACAAAGGTGGAACATCACAGCATCCACCATGACTTCTCTCTCCATGATATGAGGATGGATGACTAACACAAACTAAGAAGCTTTAGAGGGCCAACATTGGACAACTCACCTGAAAAGCTGTGTGTCCAGAAAGGGAGCATTTGGTTCAGGGAAGAGTAAGCTGAATGGAGGGTCAAGGAGGCATTGGTGGAGATTCAGGAGACAAAAGTTTTGGTCTTTCACCCCTCAACCACCAAATGATAGGGAGAGTCACTTTACCTCTCTGGGCCTCAGTTTCCTCATCTGAACATGAAAGACGTGGACCAGAGGTTGCTCATATAGAGTGATGCAAAGACTTTAAAATTTGAGGAGTCTGGAGAGGGATTTAGTGGTTTTGAGGGGAGTGAATTTAACTCAGGATGAGAGGTTTGACAGAGGGCCTGACTTTCTGTGTTTTCTACAGCCCAAAGCACAGTGCCAAGCACATTATATGCATTTAATAATCTGTGTTAACGGATGATTTGATTCCATGGTGACCAAGGAAATTAAGAGCAATAGCTTCAGTCCAGAAATGAGAGGAAAAGTATTAATATGTGTCTCCGTAGTTGACACATTATTTGATCATATGCCCGCCTCTTACCCCCACCCAGATTTCCCTCACAGCATGTTATGTTGGTGTGGACATAGAGGGAAGATAAACACAGACACAGGAAAAGGATGAGAATGCAGAGGCACTATTTTAGAGCCAGAAAACCCAGAAGCTTCTAGGTGTCTCTTTGGAGGAAACCTCCCACCAAATGAATCATGAGCAGAGTCACCTGCTAAGTGGTTGCCTTGGCCCCATTTGACCACAGCTCTGCCCCTAATTTATGGACTCACCTACCCAGCCTGAAACACTCTCATCGCCCTCCTTTGCTTTTCCAGAAGAATCATGCACATCACCCTTCCTTCATAAATAATGTCTCCCTGGATCTCAAATACAGTTGTGCTCCCCCAAATACCCTTGGCTTTATGGTGTTCAGCCCTTTTAACTGGAAATGAACTTTCATTCATACTGTTCATTAAAACTGAATAGGAGGCTCCCAGCTGGGCCAGAACAGTCTATTCAACAAATGATGCTGGGAGAACTAGATACCCATATTCAAAAGAAAGAAAGAGGACCCTTGTTATACGCCTTATACAAAAATTAACTCAAAATGGATCAATGACCTAAATATAAAAGTGACAACCTTAAAACTCTTTAAAGAAAATGTAGGAAAACATCTTCAAGATCTTGTGGTAGGCAGAAGTTTCTTAAACCTTATACCCAAAGCACGAGTAACAAAAGAAAAAATAGCTAAATGGAAACTCCTCAAAATTAAATACTTTTGCACCTCAAAGGACTTTCTCAAAAGGGTGAAAAGGCAGTCAACTCAATGGGAGGAAATATTTGGAAATCACATATCTGATAAGGGTTTAATATCCATGATATATAAAGAGATTCTACAATTCAACAATAAAAAGACAAACTACTCGATTAAAAAAATCAGCAAAAGACTTGAATAGACAATTGTCCAAAGAAGAAATGCTGAAAAAACACATGAAAAAAATGTTCAACATCACTAGCGATTAGGGAAATGCAAATCAAAACTACAATGAGATATCGTTTCACACCTATTAGAATGGCCACTATTAAAAAGGAGGGAAACTACAAGTGTTGTAGAGGATGTGGAGAGATAGAAATGCTTATTCACTGCTGGTGAGAATGCAGAATGGAATAGCCACTGTGAAGGACTGTTTGGCAATTCTTAAGGAAGGTGAATATAGACTTGCCACGTGACCTGGCCATACCACTACTAGGTATATATCCAAAAGAACTGAAAGCAGTGACACAGACAGACATCTGCATACTGATGTTCATAGCGTTGTTATTCACAAATGCCAGAAGCTGGAAACAACTCAGGTGTCCATCAACTGACGAAAGGATAAACAAATTGTGGCATATAAACACGATGGAATATTATGCGGCTATAAGAAGGAATGAAATTGTGAAGCATATGACAACATGGATGAACCTGGAGGACATTATGTTGAGTAAAACAAGCCAGACAAAAAAGGACAATACTATATGATTGCACAATTATGAAATAAATATATCATGTAAACTCGTGGAGTCAATAATTAGAATATAGGTCACCAGAAAATAGAATGCGAGTACAGAATGGAAAGCTGAGGGTTAATCTGTGCAGAATCAGTAAAAAGTTTCTTTGTAAATCTTTGGAAATGAACAGAAAAGATGAAAGCACATCATCGTATTTGTAACCAGTAGGGCTATTATAAGAAGTATGACAGTGGTTGAAACAGAATGTCTAAGGATATTAAATTACTAGAAGGAAAGCTAAAAAATGTAACATGGGATTATACAATATAGTGAAACCTCATGTGAAATACAACTATGGGTAATATTGCATATAGAAGACTGTTTTTACAAAATATAAACACAAATAAACTAGGAAGATGGAAACAGAATAGCAGCCATGTGTGGCAGGGGAAGCAGAGAGAGACTGAGTTTTTTAATTTGTTTGTTTGTGTGTCTGTTTTTTGTTTTTTATTATTACTGGAATAATGAAAATGCTGTAATAATGATTGGAATGATGAATGCACAACTATGTGATTATACCAAGTACCATTGATTCTACACTTTGGATGGATTTTGCTTTATTAATATGTATCAATAAAAGTGATTTGTTAAAAGAAAAGCAAAAAAAAAAAAAAAAAAAGAAAACATATATATATTTTAAAAAACTGAATAGGAAGTGTGTCATTTTAAGGACAGAGAAAAGCAAATGCCCCTAACACAAGTGAATAATGGGCAGTTAATGTGAAAAGACAGTAGTGATGTCATCTGATTCTGGCTTGCAAAAGTGAGACAAAAATTCTTCAACTCATATAACCTATTCATCATTATACTCTCAGCACATAGGGTACAATTTTTGGTATAGAAAAGATGTTCAATAAATAATCCACAAATGAATGAATGAATGAACGAAATGAACCTATTAGCAACTAATAATCCATCAGTTATACAGTTGACCACTAGAACCTTAACCCAGTGGCCACTCTGTACCTTTCCTTCCTTTTCTGAAGACACTGCCTTCCTGGCATTATCTGCTCCAAATTGATTAATTTTAAACTTTGATTGTACACACAGATCAGTTGAACAGAATAGAGTAGCCAGAAATAGATTCACACAAATATGTCCAACTGATAGAGACAGGTGTAAAAGCCAGTCAATGTAGGAAAGATGGCCTTTTCAACAAATGGTGCTGGAGTGATTGGACCTCCACAGGCAAAAACAAAAACCTTTAGACTTCACACTTTATACAAAATTTAATTCAAAATGGACCACAGATGTAAATGTAAAATATAAAACTTATAAAACTTTTAGAGAAAAACAGGGGGAAAAATTGGGTACCTATGGCTAGGGAAAGAGATTTTAGGCTTGACACCAAGAACTCAATCTATAAAAGGAAAAATAAATAAAATAAAACCTCAAAAAATTAAAAGAAAAAACAATTTTTCTTCTGCAAATGACCCTGTTGAGAGGATGAAAGACAAACTACACACAGGGAGAAAATATTTGCAAATGACATCCAAAAAGGACTAGAATCTAGAAAGAGAAAACTCTCAAAATTCAACAGTTAAAAAAAATTAGAAAAAGGCAAATGAGCACGTGAAAAGATAGTCAACATCTTTTAAAAATTAAAACTGCAATGAAATATCACTATATACCTAGCAAAATATCTCAAATATAAAAATAAATGATGACACCAAATGCTGAAAAGGATGTGGAGAAACTTTACCACTCAAATATTGCTAGTGGGAATATAAAATGCTACAATGGGAAGCGGCTGTGGCTCAATCAGTAGGGCTCCCGTTTACCATATGGGCGGCCTGGGTTCGGTTCCTGGGGCCTCCTGGTGAAGGCAAGCCCGCCCGCCCGCACGGTGTGGTTAGCTGACCCAGTGAGCACAAGCAGCAAGGGGGGGATAAACTGAAAAACAGTTTTGAAGTTTCTTAAAAAACTAAACATATGTTTACCATAAGACCCAGCAATTGCACACTTGAACATTTATTCCAGAGAAATGAAAACTTATGTTCATACAAGAAGCTGTGCATGAGTGTTCATAGCTGTTTAATTCATAATGACCAAAACCAGAAACAACCCAAATGTCCTTCAATGGATGATGGTTAAACAAACTGTGACACATCCACACCATGGTATACAATTCAGCAAAAAAAAGGACCAAATTATTGATGCATACAACGACTTGGATGGGTACTGTTGGAATGGAATCATGAAGGGTATAAAAAGCCAATCTCAAAATATTGCATACTATATGATTCCATTTATACATTCTTTAAATTAAAAATTTCTAGAGATGGAGAACATGTTAGTGATTGCCAGTGGTTGGGGGGGTAGGGGAAGGGAAGGAGATGGCTGTGGCTATAAAACAGTAACCTGAGGGACCCTTGTGATGAAACTGTTCTGTATATTAATTGTGGTGGTTATCACATGAATTTACATATGTGATAAAATTACATAGAACTAAATACACACACAGTTATATAAAGTGAATACATGTTAAACTGGTGAAATCTGAAGAGGACTGATGGATTGTATCAATGTCTATTTCCTACTTGTGATATATATATATTTTTTTTTAATCTTTTTTTCCCCCTCTGAGATGGCTCCCTCATCTGTTTGCTCATTGTTTTTGCTCGTTGTTTGTGCTTGTTGTCTGCTTATTGTCTGTTTGTGCTTGTTGTCTGCTTGTTGTTTTTGAACATGGGACCTCCCATGTGGGAGGCAGATGCTCAACTGCTTGAGCCACATCCGCTCCCACGATACTGTTTTTTTTTTTTGTTTGTTTGTTTGTTTGTTTTTCTCTTTTATATCTCTTTTTATTGGGAATATGTTTCATTGTCACCTTTTACCTTATGCACATTTTGATTAAAGATAAATGTAATGCAAAATTATTGATTTAATTGATGAAATATAGTAATTGACTTTCTTTTTTTTTTTTTTTTTTTATTATGGGTAAAAATCAAAATTCTCACAATACATACAAACATTTGTAAAATGATATATAAATATATATGCATATATGTGTATTTACACGATACTGTTTTATAGCTACCAATGGGGGATACTGGGCAAAGGATATATGGGAACTCTCTGTATTATTTTTTACAACTGCATGTGAATCTACGATTATCTTGAAGATAGAAAGGTTAAAAAACAACAACTACAGTTTCAGAGGTGCTGTTAGGGGGTCATTAATTGGGCAGGGATTTTTTTCATCCATTGTGTATTCATTCATTTATTCATTCAGCAAACATTTAGTAGGTGCCTAAGGCAGGGGATACAACAATAAATGAGACAGGTGTGGGCCTTGCCCTCATGTACCTTACAGCATAGGAAGGAAGCCAGGCCTTAAACAAATAATTATATAAATAATAACCTCATAGATCACTACTGTGGTTCATGTACAATGGAAAGTCTGATCACATCCAGAGGGTCATGGAAACCTTCCCTGAAGAAGTGGGATTTAAAATAAGACCAAAGAAAGACTTGGAATTACTTAGGGGCAGAGAAGGAGGTAATTCCAGAAAGAAGGAATAGACTGGAGCCTGGAGAGTAAAGGGGCTGAGTAGTTTAGGGGCCCAAACTGAGGCTGGAGAGGCAGGCAGAAGCTGGCTCAAGCAAGTCCTCCCAGGCAGTATTAGGAATTTTAGACTTTAGCTCAAGAAAAATGGAAGATATGGAAGGGTTTTAAGCAGAGTGAGAGGTGATTGCAGCTGCAAGAGAAATGTAAGCTATTTTAGGGACCTTGTGATTACAATAATAATTCAGCACTAGAATAGATTACCAACAGAGTTTAAGGGAACATTCTCCCTGAATAAATTGAGTTGACTTTTAAGAAAGATAAATAACTTCACATGAGAAAGTTGCAGAAGAGAGCTGCAAGTTCGGCTAAGCTATGCAAATTTGCAACTTAGATCAGAATTGGGAGATGGACAACACAAATATATCAGGCTCTCATCCCCTTTGAAGTGGAAAAGGAAAGGTAGATATTTTGGTTCTTTGGTCTCAAGCCAGAAGTCTGGTTTGCAATGAGATAGGAGCATTTCCCCATCCATTCTTAGGCTCAATAACATGAAGAATGATAGGGAAGTATTTCAGAAGGGGCTAAATGGTTATGATGGCCAAAATGGCCCCTTCCACAAAGACTTTTGCTGAGACATCTCCACCTCTGTCTGCATCGATGGATGACTATTTTCCTGGAGCTCCACCAATAGGTGGGCAACTCATAATTAAGAGGAATGGGGAAGGAGCTAGTCTTGATTTTCAAAAATTCTCAAAGGACTTTTCCCTTTTCTTATCCAGTCCCCACAAGCTCAGACTAAATACTATATGATTCCTTTTGTTTTACTTCACAATTTATGCTACTTAAGGACAAATAGTTACAGCACAGTAGCAGAGAAGCTGATAAAATTCATTTTTATAGCAGTCAGTAGTGATAATTTCTAAGTAAAATCTCAATTGTACTTACCTATTAATAATAATGCTAACATTTATTGAATGCTTACTATGTACCATGCTACATATATATTTAGTGATTTGTACATATAATTTCTAGAAAAGTATGAGAGCAAATATTTGTTGAATGATTGAACAGTAATTGGTAATCATCAACCTGTATGCATGGATCAACTAGGGGATGAGCAAATAAAGTCTTACTAAGTTAAAGAACCAGAGAAGAAATCTGGCTGGAGAAAGAGTGGTCAATAATCCCCTGATTACATGTATTGAGAGATTTTTTTTAATTGGCTTGAAACCCTGTAAAGGCCAAGTGTGTCCTTATTTACTAGCTGATTTGAAGTTACTGATTTGTAACTAATTGATTTGAGGGCTTATCAAGGAAAAGTTAAATAAATTAACAGAGAGAAGTACTTAAGCTTAAATACTGGATAAAATAACCTTAGATCATTTTTATTGCATTTGATGAGAAACACCAGTGAAGAATCCTTTTACTGAGTATGACCAGAGCTGGATACTCTGAGTTGGGTATAGAAACTGTGGACTCAATCCATTGGAAGTGATGTATGTTTATATGAATATACATGTTGGAAACTAGAAATTCCACATGTAGTAGTATTTCAATAAGCCTTCAACCCTAATGTCTTTATATGGTATATATACCATAAAAAAACTCCTTTTTGCAATTGATGTTCTCTTTTAACTTTCCCTTCTCAACTCCTTTTTTTTCCATTCACTAAACCCAGGGTTAGAAGTTAAAGGAGAAAAAGCTGGGAATATATTGAATGGTAAGGAGACCAGGAAAAGCTGCTCTGTATAGAAGATCTTCAAATAAATGTCTACTTCCTCTGAGTTCCCAAAATAAGGAGGCAATATGAATCTTCTCTAGACTTCCCTGACCTTTGCTCCAAACTCCTATTTACATCTCTTTGGCTCACTTGCTTGCCATTTATTATTGTATACTATTATATAAATGTCTTATGTTGGTTTTATCTTGGAATAAAAGTGTAACCCTTTCAAGAGCAAGAATGGTATCATATACTGTATTTAGCCTTCATGGCACCCAGTACGACACAGAGGGTTAGCTTTGAAAGAGATCTTTAACCTTTGATTTGCAGGTGAGGGAATTGAGACCCGAGGAAGTTAAATGTCTAATCCAGTGTGATGGCTAATTTCATGTGTCAAATTGGCTAGGCTATGGTGCCAGGTTTGGTCAAGCAAGCTCTAGCCTGATTTTTACTGTGAGGGTAGTTCGTAGATGGAGTGGCATCTATGGTCAGTTGATTGTATCTATGGCTGATTACATCTACAATCAACAAAAGAGATGGTCCTCAACAATGAGAAGAGTCTCATCCAATCAGTTGGAGATCTTAAAGTCATAACTGAGGATTTTAGAAGTCAGAAAGAATTTCTGTCTCTACTTCAGTCAGCTTCTTCTAGGGAATTCACCTTCTTTGGAGTTTCCAACTTGTGGCTTGCCCTATGGCATTCAGATTTGTCAATCCCCATGGTCATATAAGCCAATTCCTATACTAAATCTCTTAAAACTTAATGATATATAGGTAGATAGATGATAGATGATAGATAGATAGATAGATAGATCCATCTTGTCAATTCTGTTTCTCTGGGGAACCCTCACTAATGAACCTAGCATTCCCAGGATGGAAGTTTATTAGCGACAGTCACCAAGTGTTTCTGGTTCTCTCCTTTTCCAGGCACGTTAGGATTGTACTTCCTGGCCCCCTTGTGGTTGGATTGTTTAGTTCTGGACAATTATTGTGGTGGGCCAGGCACTTGATTGCTAACGCAAGATTCTTCAGAACACTCATTTCTTTCTGGTATTGGTAACCAGCAATATTCAAGATGTTGGTTGTTCTATCAATTTGGGTCCCTGAGCCAAGACCCTTTGTTAACCCACAGTTGGCTTATAATTTGAGCAAGAAAAAAAAATGTTTTAGTTGTAACTCACTGAGAATTTAGGATTATTATTGCAGAATAAATCAGAACATAGGGCCTGGCTCCCACCAGAAGCTCAACAGAAGTTTGGTTTTATTTTGTTTTCCTGAATCTGGAGCACAGAATTGGAGCATTTATGATCCTTGGTTCATGAAATACCATCCTTAGTGATCCATCACGATCCTCTTTTATTTCATTTATTCTATTGAATTTAACACACAGTGAACACCCATGAACCAATCACCCGGCCCAATAATGAGAACATTGTCAATACTCATCCTTTATCCCATTCTCCTGCCTCCTCCACACACTCAGATAACCTCTATCCTGAACTTTCTGTTTTCATATCCTTGCTTTAAAAAAATAAATCAGTGCTATGACATCTTTATGTATGCCTAGGCAATATATTGTTTTGGCTTTTGAACTTTATAAAAAGTGTATCATATATTCTCCTAGAAATTGTATACATTCTCCTAGAAATTGATTTTTTCACTCAATCTTATTCATCCATGTTGTTCTTCATAGCAGTAATGCATTAATTTCCTCTGCTACATCATACTGCATTACATGATTATCCTAATATTCTATCTATTCATCTGTCAATGGACATTTGAGTGGTCTCCAGTTTTTTGCTGTTATGAATTGTGCCACTGTGAACATTCTTGTACATGTCTACTAGCATACATTTGCAAGAATGATGAGGGAAATACAAATGAAGACACAATAAGACATCATTTGGTATAAAATTATTTGAAATGTCAATAATTTCAGTCTATCAAGGGAGCAGATGTGGCTCAAGCCATTGAATGCCTACTTCCCACATGGGAGGTCCTGGGTTTCGTTCCTGGTGCCTTCTAAAAAACAAACAAACAACAAGCAAAACAAGTGAAAAAACCAGCTCAAGGGAGCTGTATGTGGTTAAGCACCGGCTTCCCACATACAACGTCCCGGGTTCGATCCCCAGTCCCCAGTATCTCAAAAAAAAAAAAGCCTATCAATATCAAATGTTGGAACGATCAGGATCAAAGGCATCTTGTTTGCTGGTATAAGTACAAGCACCATTTAAAACTATGTGGGCAGGTCCTGCGAGTGGGTGAGCTGCCAGGCCCGGCAAGCCACGCAGCAAGATGATGATGTAGCAGGAGAGTGACACAAGGTAGAGCCAAGACAAGATGCGCCTTTAAACCAAGAACTAAGGTGGCACAGGTGGTAGTAGGGCGCTTCTCTCCCACATCGGAGGTTCCGAGGATCGAAGCCCAGTGAAGACAGGAGGAGAAAGATGAGAGGAGAGGGCAGGAAACAGACACAGAGAGTTGCCCAGCGAATGGACACAGAAACAGCAAAAACGGCGGGGGAGGATGGATTAAAGTAAATAAATAGATAAATGAGTCCTTGAAAAAATGTAGAGGGGAGGAGGATTTGGACTATATAGTGAGTAGTAATACTTTGATGATGCTCTTTCATGATTTGTTAACAAATGTTTCACAACAATGTGGGATGTTGTTTGTGGCTGGGGGGCGGGGGGGGGGTGTGATGTGTGGGAGCCCTGTATGATGTTATGCATGTTTGTTTTGTAAGATCATGATGTTTACTGAACACTTATGGTTTGTGTATGTTCATGTATGAATGATATGCTTCAATAAATTGTTTAAAAAAATAAAAATAAAACCATGTGGCATTATTTTTAAAACTGAACATTGACATACCCTATAGTAAAACTCAATACATGATAAATGTATAAATGAATGGGTAATTGTCCAGCAAGTTGGTTAAGATACTTTTTACCTCTCTTCATTATTGTCTCCTTCATATAGTCTCCTGGTGACTTTTCCATATTCATGGGTGATCCTTGGATCACCATTTTCCCCTCTGCCTCATATTCTGTGATCATTTAGGTTGAATTCAATTTTTAAGTGAATGACCCATCGAACACACTAGCTTTCCATTGACATGATATTGGTTATGAGAACCGAATGAGCTAATAAATCTATAGTACTTAGCATGGTGTCTAGCACATAGTTAGTGCTATATACACGATTGTGTGCATTTCCTGCAGTGCTCTGTACAGAAAAATGTGACTATGATCTGGGACAGAATTCATTTATTCCTGGTTCCTTGGTCGTGCTATATTTGCATATTCCTTTCCCTTTCTTTAATTTTAATTTTGGTTCCAAATGTTTGTTTGCCTAACATACTTTTCCAGATTTTTCCCTTGTCAAAGTATTTTTTCTCCCATAGTGAAAAATCAAACTTCTTGGAGTTCTAGGTCTGTCCAAATCATCCATTATTAAAATCAGTCATACCTCCACTTCCCTTCCTTTAGATGGGCAGGCCCACTCAGGAGTTGCCTGCCCATGGGCATTTCAACACCTAACTCCAGTCTGAATTTCACCCACTGGTGACCTGCTGGTATCTCCTTAAGTGAGCATCATCTCCCCTTGATGTTCTGGCTTCATAAATTGTCCAGGCATATTGTCTCTTAGTCATTTCTACTTCCTCCACTTCGATCACAGTGTCACCCTGATATTTACTGACCAAAAATCAAAATAGCCCGTGCTGATCTTCCTGTTCTTCCCCTCCCCAAAATTCCTCTTCCAGTTTGTATCAGTTCATGTCATCAAAGGCAGTTTCCTCAATTGTTTTTATTACTGATTCTATAGCTTCCTGAGAACTGCCAGAAAATTTCCTCTTGGGTCAGGATCAAACATGTGTTAGGCGGTGCTGTATTTGGATTAAAAGTATGAGCTATTGACCCTGGAGTTCACCTTTTAGAATTCCCTCTAACCTAGGAAGGACTTAAAGAGTGCAGCTGGGATTTAGATGAAGGGGTTACCATACTGATCATGTGGACCATCAATCACAGTCTTTCATTTTTATCTCCACCAAGCAGAGGTCATCAAAACAAGTCAACTTCCAGGAATCTGGGAGAGGACTACCTAATGGGCAGCCCAGATATATTGTTTACCGGCCTCTGGGAAAGCACTTGGAGTAGAACACGGCATCTTATAACAGCACCAGAGGACTCAGTTTGCTCATTCAGGATGGCATGAACTGGTGGGTCAGGGAGAGAGCATAAAAGAGAGTTGGATGAATAAGAAGAGTGGAAGATTAGAACCAGGTAACAGAGGTTGGACAGGGGTCACACACAGATCACGCAAACTTTGGAATCATTGAATTTCAGAAGGGAAAGTGACCTTAAAACTCATCTAATTTAACCAGCTCATTTTACAGTTAGGGAAATTTAGATCCATAGAGGTGAATGGACTTGTCTAAAGTCATAGAGTTGTTATGTGGAAAGTCCTTTCTACACAAAGGTGTTTTTTTCTACTTTAAGAAAAAAATAGGAGGGAAATAAGAAAAACTTGCTTTATATCAAGCAATTTGTCATAACATGGATATGTTTCACAGGTAAAAATAATGTGAAATGTACTATAATAAGATCATCATAAAATAAAGTTAGCCAAGGATTAATTTTGTACTCCTGGCCAATATACTATCAGTATTTTACCTTGACTTTTAACCATTAATGGTAATTTTCTATGATGGGAGGAATTATAGGTATTTGTTTCTTCTACTGTTCCGTATTTTCCAACTTTTCATTATAATTACATATTTCTTTCCCAGTGATTTAAAAAAAAAAGTTTTACCCTTTGATTTAATCTTATTGGTCCCTATAAAATTGTCCAGAAGGAAACAGTGAATTAGTGAATTGGTCTAACGTCTCATTTTAGAATATGAAAGACTTGGCAAAAATTTCTTTGGTTGTTCTGAGCAGAGCCCTATTTTAACATTGTATTTCACAGAGATTCACAAATACCTTCTTCACTCTCCAGTTTCTAAAGCTCTTACATGCAGTGATTAGAAGACAGTACAAATCCCCACAGGACAAAAATTCCTTTATATAATATGTTAGTCATGTTAAAAACACAAACCTAAACATTTTTCAGCCATAATAAAGAGCAGAGCTACGCACTATTTCCAGATGCTTGTTAAAAAGGCCTCCTGCTCAGTTTCTACCTGTGCTTCCTGGAAGGTAACTAGGGGCCAATAATAATTGAAATGGCCAGATCTTCCTAGTCTCTGAGAGCTGGGCTGGCTTTCTGTCCTCCTTTGCTCTGAGAGCAGTGACTTCAACCTTGTCTACATATTGGACTCAATCTAGGGGAATTTTAAAACACTGATATCTGGATCCACCCCTTAGAGATTCTGATTTACTTGGTCTGATATGTGGCCTGGGCTGTGGCAGTGGGATTTTTTAAAAAGGCCTCCAAGGGATTCTAATGATCACCCAGGTAGAGAACCATTGCCTTAAGCCTCTCCATCTGGACCCTAACACTCAAAGTTAATTGCCCTATGCCCTCCTGTTCCTTTATGTCCCCACTCTCAATAGCAGAGAAGGATGGGCCAGTTACTTATACTTCCAATTATATTTTAACCAATGTTTATTTAGACAAAGTGCTTCTTCAACTTAGCATAAGCATCGTAAGTCTCTTATGTATAAGTATACTGCAAATTTCTCTTTCCTTTTTAAAGGTATTAAGGCAGTAGCCACCCAACGGGATAAGCAGGTAAATTTACTCTCTGTATTAGTCAGCCAAAGGGGTGCTGATGCAAAATACCAGAAATCTGTTGGCTTTTATAAAGGGTATTTATCTGGGGTAGAAACTTAGAGTTACCAAGCCATAAAGCAAAAGTTGCTTCCCTCACCAAAGTCTGTTGTCACGTGTTGGAGCAAGATGGCTGCTGACGTCTGCAAGAGTTCAGGCTTCCTGGGTTCCTCTCTTCCTGGGGCCTCTGCCATGTCTAATGGAGCCTTCTCTCTTTTCTCATGTATCTGCTTCTCTGTGTATTTACTTCCCTGGGCTCCAGCATTAAAAAATCTAGCATCAAAACTCTACTGTCTGCTCTGCTGCGTGGTTTTTCTCTGTGAGTCCCCACCACCAATGAGGCCCAATCAAAGCCTTAATCATAATTTAATCAAGTAAAAGTGAAACCTCTGAATCCAATACAATCTAATATGCCCAGAGGAACAGACCAGTTCACTAACATAATCCAATATCTATTTTTGGAATTCATAAACAATATCAAACTGTCACATGGTCTAAACATGAAAATGTGCTTTAGTCAAAGGAAGATTCTAGGGTCGATCAGGAAAGGACAGTCCTTGGTCTAACCACATCAGGTAGCCTTTGTTTTCTTTGAGAGGCTGCGAAGGTTTAGCCCAGGTGGGATGAAGAACCTGTGTTCCCTTGACACTGCTTTGCTTCTGACAGAGAGCCCCTGAGCTCTGGAACCCAGCCCGGTCACCTTCTACATCTCCTTTAACCTTGGCCCAACCCCTGACCACCCTATCCTCCAATCCATGACAACAGATGATCTTTTGAGTTTTCTGGAATGTTTACCACTTTTTTGTTTTTATTTGAATACCATCTACAGTTTTTATTTGTAACATAGCTAGAAAATTTGGAATATACAGAAAAGCAGAAAGAAAGCAGCTACAAGTTACCCAAAAATCCACTGCCCCAAAATAACTTCTTTTAACATTTTTGTATACTTCCCAACAGTCTCTTTTGTTTTGTTTTGCACACACATAATATACACACACAATATGTAGGAGAATTTTGTTATAAAACTGAGATCATACTGTGCATACCATTCATTTACATTGTAAACAAATTTTCAGATCGTTAAATATTTATTCCACAACATAATGTTGTATATCTGAATAATAATCATTTGGAGGTGTGGTAATTTATTAAGCCAGTCGTTTAGAGCTGCACATTAGGTTGTATTCAATTTTTTAACATGCTATACCACACTGCTATCAATATTCTTGAACAGAAACCTTCATGCAAATCACTGAGTTTTAGTTAATATTTACTTATTTTTCATCCTCCCTCCCCCAGGATTTAGACCATGTCCCTATCAAATCTAAAGAAATTTACTCTGGTTAGGAAGTTTCTGACTACTAAGGCACATCTATGGAATGTCTCTTCTGCCTTAGAAGATATATTCTATTTTCAATGCATTCATTCACACTGTTAAACTCATTTGTAAGTTTCCAACTGAGACTTCTTTAATTCCCTCTCTTTGTTTGTTTTCAGCCTTTGTGCCTAAAGGTGATCAAAAAGAAATGAGCCTTTTGTGGTGCCACATAATGGTCCACACACATTACCTCTCATATTAAAACTACTCTGTTTGGTACATAATTTCAGGTAAATACAGCAAGGTGCAAAGAAACAGAGTGACTTGCTATGTCAGTGACATCTGGTTTAAAGATGACAACTATTCTTTCTTCCTTTGCTAACAGAACCCTAATTTTGTTTAAGCAGCAATGTGCCCATTTCCGCTGGATAAATCAAGAGTGATCTAAGCCATTCATGGAAATCCATATTCCTTAGCTACTTCTGGGGACCTAGCAGTAAGATGTTTGCTGGGGCATTCTGGGGAAGCTTTTCCTCCCTGATAAGAGAGCACGGAGAAGACTCTCTTTGACACAACTACTCTCCCTCTCCCTTCTTGTGTCCTACTTTTAGAAGCTGTCACATGAGGAAGTTAATTCCTAGAATTGTTGAAGCCCTCTTGGGTGTAAGAGGAGAAGATGAAAAAAATTGTAAAGATGCCATTACATATCATTGAGGTATTGCATATACCTTGGAACCAACTATCTCCAGACTTCTAGTTAGGTGAGATGATTAAATGTTCTTTTATGGTTAAAGCAACTGCTAGTTGGGGTTCCTGCTTCTTGCAGCCCAAAGTATTCCTAACCAAGGCAATTGGCCAGGGTCATAGTAATAGTACTAGAGTTGGGCTTTAAGGGAAGTCTTTCTGGCTCCAAAGTTCCTACTCTTTCTACTACAGTATGTTAACTTTCTTCCTCCCTAAGGAATGAGTCATCAATTTTCTTGGGAAACAATTTTAAGTTTTTGAAGGGAAGAACCCAGGTCTTGTGAAATATCACCTTGTTTCTATAAGACTCTTTAGTTTGTCCAGACCATTTCTAATTTTACTCTGATCTTCTTGAATATTAGGTTCTTAACCTTTTTTAGCACATTATCAAATTTAAGTAATGCCATTTCCTTGTTTTCTCTGCTCGTTAATAATGATTAAAAAATAGGATAGTTTCCAAGTCAATTCCAAAGAAATACCATTTGACTTTGAACTTCTACACTCCCCACCCTTCCATGCCCAGAACTGAGTCACCAACAAGTCTCCTCTGAGCTGGCTGTGCACCTGGCTAGAACTGATTTAGTGATTTCTGCCACCCACCTTGCCCCAGCTTGCAATGACCAGAGGCCTGCAATGTGCTCATTTTGCTTCACAAATCCCTGGAAGATACTCATGCTGGTAACAGTTCATTCTATTCTGTTGTTTGGCTTAATTGTAATAACCATCTGGGAAACCAAATAGCAAGTTGAGAAGTTTTGCTATTTATACTGCCTGGATTCCTAAAGCAAAGAAAGCAAGGCTATTACAGACTGCAGTATGCTTTTACTATCCACCCACTATATTATCCTTCCTAAGGGAAGACCAACAGGCTATTGAGAAAAGCCATTATGCTGTAATTACTCTTAAGGGTAATGGGGTAGAGAAGGTCCAAGCCCTCCAAAATAGTATTCCCTCCTATACCAAATAGGTTTATTTGGTCATAAACAACATAAATTTACTCTTAAGCAAAAACGGAGTTCAGTTTTAGGTCCTGGATAGCTCACAGGATAGAGACAGAGACAGAGACAGAGACACAGAGAGAGAGAGAGAGAGAGAGAGAGGAACACTCAGGGCTGGGGAAGGATGGGAAGTGAAGCAGTTCTAGGGGTCTTAGTAGCCAGAACTAGTGGACAGGCCCTCAGGGGCACTACTGTTGAAAGACGCAGCTCCACAAGGGCCATGGATCCCAACCGGACCACGCTGAATGGGGAAGGTAGTGTTTCCCAAAAACAAATGGGGCTCTTTTAAAAAAGAAAGGGGTAGGAATATGGAGCATGCGCTTGTGTGTACGTGTGAGAGATTGTGCCTCAGGTGAGGAGAAGAAAAATCTGTTGATTAAGACCTGTCTTTATTGCAGGTCATAAGGAATCACAGGGGCAGTATTTGTTCCTATATAGAGAGAGCAAGGAGACTTGAAAGGTACTATTTCCCAGGCTTTACCAACTAACTGCTGGCTTTCACAACCATCTGAAAAACTTAATTTCAAGTTGAGAAGGTTTTTCCTTGGGAGAGGATTGGAATTCCTAGCAAAAGGGGAATGGAGTTACGTAAAATTGAAATACAAGTAACATACTGACTGCAATAAGCTTGAGATCATCAGCACAAGGGAGCCCATGAACTATGAAGTTCTCCAAAGCTGGCATTACTTAACTTGGGCCAAGCCCTGGCCTAGAGCCCTATGGGCAGCCTCAGACATACTGGGACAAGGATACTCCCTAACAGGGCTTTAATGACCCCATCCAGTAAAATTTACTTGGCAGTGTCTCTTGCCTTAGGGAGATCATCCACTATCAGTGCACAATTTCTCTGGGGTGAGAAAGGCCTTGCCAGACTATTCATATTACTTAACTTCTTAGGTAGCCCTGGAGAGAAGGGTGTATGTTACAAAGGGTAATGAAATTTAGCCCGAGGTCCCAGAATGGGCCACTACATTTTTCCTTGTTTAGCTTCCTTTCATGTACTGTTTAAAGTAGAAACCTGAGACCCTGGCTCCTAAGGTTATTAGTGGTGGGGGATGTTGGGGGAATTGGAGGAACATTTTATCTGCAGCAGACATTGCTGTCACTTCCCACCCCTGTCACCAACATCTCTCCAAGGGACAAACCACACCATCCATTCAGGATTGGCTATATAATTTCAGGGATTAGTACAACATGAAAATACAAGGCCCCTTGTTAAAAAATTATTAAGACTTTCATGATGGCGACAGCAGAGCAGCGAACAAAGTGCAGGCCCTTTTGAGTGGAGGGCCCTAAGTGAATGCACAGGTCTCAGGCCCATGAAGCCCCCTCATTCATTACCTCCAGCCCCCTTGTCAGTAAATTACCAGTGTTTAAACCATTTGTAAATCTGAAGCATTGCTCCTTCCTCTCTTTGTGTTCCTTCCCAAGGCTGTATCTACCCATAACTTTCAAATGAAGGCCACAAAGTGAAGAAAAGATAGTAGAGAGAAGCTGTTCTGCCTCTCCCTTCCCTCTACCCCTTTCTACAATTCCCATTGTATTTTTCATCTCCAGCAGAAGGTGAGACCAGGGCCTGGCCTTCAAGATGAACGTGAAGTCTATCCCCACACACTGCCCTCCTTAGTCTGGAGTTGTCGAGATGGTCCACACTCCATATCCCACTAGAACCTTCCTCTTATTTGCATACTGGGCATCAACCCCTCTGACTCCAGAGTTAGGCTTTCTTGACTTTCCCTCATTCTAACATCCTTCCCAACAGGAGAATGTCTGAGGAGACCATTCCACACCTCTCCATTCCCAACATGTGACTATTTCCACAGAAACTTGCTGGTAACAGAACTATATTATATCATTTCATCCATTTGTGACACTGAGGATGGAGCTAGCATGTGAGACAGGAAATGCCATGATAGATCATAGCAAACATTTGGAAAGAAATTACTCAATTTAGCAGAATATCACTGGACATTAGAAAAGGGCATGAGAGGAGTCAGAGTAACAGAGCCTAATTTTCTGCTTTTCTTTCTGCTCTTCCCAGGACCCTCATACTGATGTGGTGGGGAGAGAAGAGTAGGATGGCTCCCTCCATGTGCCTCCTGGCTTCACCTGCTTGGTGGGGAGGAAAGAGTTGGGTTTTGGGGGTGAAACATGCCTGAGTTCATTGCTCACTTGCTCTGTGGCCCTGGACTCCATTCTTAATGCTTCTATCTGGACCTCAGTTTCCTCATTCAGCAGAATGAGGAAGATAATATCTATTCTGTGACTTGATGAAGGATCACAGATAAATGTATAAAGCACCTGGCACATAATGGTTACTCACAGCCAAGCTCCTTGTTCTACAACTCAGTTTTTGGTGACTCATTCTGAGGAATGGGAGAGAGGTGAGCACACATCCTCAGGGAGGCTTTGAATAGACCAGGTGTGGCTCCCATCTTCAGAGGAGAACCCTGGGGATTGGTGAGCCTCTGGCCCTCCTTTCCCCAAATCACTGTCACCACTGGCTTCTTGCAACTAATACCGCCCTGGAGCCATCCCAAATCTTCCTGCCAGCATCCTGTCTCTCCTCACTCATCCAGGACAAACATGTAAGCACTTAATGCTCAGAAAGAGTTTTGAGGCTGGTCCTGGCAGAGCCAGTGGTCATGAAGAAAGCACTTGGCCTTGATCCACATTTGGCAAACAGAGAGCAGCGGGGGATGTGCAGCCGAAATGCGTGATTCAGGCAAAGAAATCCCCTTCCTCTCCTCCTCTTTTAATTTGCTTTATTTGCAGAATGCCATCTACAATTGCTTAATAATTATACACATAGTCCAAAATCTTTCTGCCTCATCCCTCCCCACACTCATGCACTACTTCAAGTCTCCAGGAAGACTAAGATTTATTTCACCTACCCCACACATCAAGAGTGAAGAAGGCAAGGGCCACATCCCTGGGTTCAAGCTCCTCTGAGGTCATTCAAGGTGTCCATCAGTCTGTTTTATGAGCACATAAAACCAACCTCCCATTCTGTTGCAAGACTCAAGACCATGTCCAATTGAGTCTTTTCTTTTTCTCCTTCATTTCATCCCTTCCTGTCTTCTGCTTTCCAGTGGTCAAGCCTGCCCACATGCCTGCTCCCCACATCTTCAACCTCCCACCCTAACACTGACTGAGGCCTCCTATGCAGGTGTCTTTAGAGCAGGACTTGGCAAAGTTTTTTGTAAAAGTCCAAAAAAGTTTTAGGCATATGAGCCAAGAAGTCAAACAAAGCTATTATGGAGGCATTTAAAACATGTAGGCCCTTTAAAATATAATCATTTAAAAATGTAAAAACCATTCTTAACTCACAGGCCATACAGAAACAGTCCAGTAGCTGGTTTTGGCTCCTGGGCCATAGTTGGCTGAACCCTGCTTTAGGGGATTTAGCCCTGTCTTTAGGACCATCTCCAGGACGTAAAGTTTTCTTAGCCCCTATGTTTCCCTACCACTACTCCCCTCCCTCTTTCAAGAGACCCGGGTCCAGACTTTCCCATTAACCCCACCCCCAAATGCCACCTTTCCTAGTCTTTATGTCTTTTCTCAATACGAATGTTAATGTAAAGTCGTGTCCCCAACCCAGTTTAAGGTTTATTGCTTTTGTCCCTGTCTAAATGGCTCCAAATCACATTTTGAGAGAGAAGAGGATTAATTCATTCAAGCAAACCTTTAATAATTATCTCCAATGTGTTAATAACTAAGCTACACTGCTGGGAAATTCAGAAATTCAAGCCCTATCTATACCTAGGGAAGGCAGCCCTAGAGGAGGTGAGCATTGTGGCTGCTAAGCTCTGTAAACCAGTGGTTCCCAGATTCCACATTTCATGGACTGGAAGGTGTTTTTAAAAAGTATTTTAGAGGACTTCCGGGAAGAAGGTGGACTAGTAAGACACGGGAATCTCTTCTCCAGAAAAATAGCTGAAACAGCCCCGAAAAAGATCTTCTAGGGTTTAGGACAGCAGGTGAAGGCTGCACACCACCCAGAAGAGAGAGGGACCGAAGAGGGAAATTGCGATTACAGAACTGTGAGTTGCAAGTAGCAGCTTCTTCTGCTGCCGGTACCCTCCCCCGCACGCTTCAGAATTCTCGGGCCCCTGGGCCTGCGACCACAGACAAAGGGGGCTTCAGGGAACTGCCACTCCCGGAAAGGGGAGAGAGAGGGACACAGCCTTAGGCTGACTCAGGTTCGGACCTGATATTTGGGCTGTGGACCCTTCCACACAGCGGTTTGCCCTGGGAGCCTGGAAAGGCCTGGAGAAATCTGACCCTCCCAACCTCCCTCTCTTCTAGCCTGGACTAATTGTTGAGGACACCATGGGAGAGGGGAGAGCGAGCTGGGGCTGACCCTGCTTTGGACTCCCAGGTTTGGTCTGCCCTGTCCCGAGAGCCCTTCCAGGCTGGGTGGGGCTGCGCCATTGTTTGCCTTGGAGCCTGCAAGGGGCTAAAGATATACAAACCTCCCAATCTCCTCCTCTACTAACAGGGACTGATTGTTGAGGATTCAGAAGGGAGTGGAAATATTTCCTAGCTGGGGAAAGGGGGGCGCTACGAGAGAAGTCTGGAGAACTGTCTCAGAAAGTTTGAATCACAGGGCTCCTAACCCCCAGACAGGAAGCTCTATCACATTGATCTGGTCTGTGTCACAACAAATACGCTCTGACCAGGCATTGAATTGAGAGCAGCCAACAAGCGCCATCTGCTGGCATACCAAGGAAGTACACATAAGAAAATTAATAAGTAAGAGAGTCTTTTCCTGGCCTCTATAGCCTCCCTGCCCAAGGCCTTAGGAAACGACTCTACAACCAATTACTGGGTCCAGTGCCCAGTTTTGAGCAACCAGCATAACAATCCTAACAATCAAGGTTGAGCCAAAAATCAAAGAGCTGTGGTAACTCACAGCCTCCTGCCACTAAAACCCCATAAAAGAGAAAGAGATAGAGCATCTAAGCAAAATACAAACTAACCAGATGCCTAACCACCAACAAAAAATTACAGGCCATACTAAGAAAATAGAAGGCATGGCCCAAGAAAAGGAATACAGCAAAGTCCCAGAAGAGATGCAGAATTTGAGAGAACTAATCAGTGAGATGAGCACACATTTCCAAAATCAAATTAATGAGATGAAAGAGAATATAGTTAAAGAGATCAATGATATCAAGAAGTCATTGTGCGAATGTAAAGAAGAATTTGAAATCATGAACAGAAAAGTAACGGAGTTCATGGGAATGAAAGACACAATAGGTGAAGTAAAAAATACATTTGAAGCATAGAACAGCAGACTCGAAATGATAGAAAAAGAATAAGTGATACTGAAGATAGAGCAGCTAAAATTGAAGAGAGAAAAGAACAGAGAGAGAAAAGAATGGAAAAAATTGAGCAGGGGATCAGAGAGTTGAATGACAACACAAAACACAAGAACATACGTGTCATTGGAGTTCCAGAAGGAGAAGAGAAAGGAAAAGGGACAGAAAGAGTATTTGAGGAAGTAATAGCTGAAAATTTCCCAACTCTCACGAAAGAAATGAACTTTCATGTCCAAGAAGCACACCGTACCCTAATAAGAATAAATCCAAATAGACCTACGCCAAGACACATATTATTCAGAATGTCAAATGTAAAAGATAAAGAGAAAATTCTCAGAGCAGCAAGAGAGAAGCAAATGATCACGTACAAAGGACGTCCAGTAAGACTTTTGTGCAGATTTCTCTTCAGAAACCATGGAGGCGAGAAGACAGTGGTATGATACAATTAGGAAACTGAAAGAGAAAAACTGCCAGCCGAGAATTCTTTATCCAGCAAAACTGTCCTTCAAATATGAAGGTGAATATAAAGTATTCACAAACAAACAGAAACTAAGAGAGTTTGCAAAAAAGAATCTACCTTTGCAGGAAATATTAAAGGAAGCCTTAGAACCTGAAAGAAAAAGACAGGAGAGAGAGGCTTGGAGGAGAGTATAGAAGAAAGAAAAGCAGAAAGGATAACCAAAAGAGTAAAAAGAAAGACAAAAATAAGATGACTATGAAAACCAAAGAATAAAATGGAGGAAATAAATAGTGCATTTTCAGTAATATCATTGAATGTGAATGGATTAAATTCCCCAATCAAAAGACACAGGCTTGGGAAACGGATGTGGCTCAAGAGGTTCGGCGTCCGTCTACCATATGGAGACACCGGGGTTCGATCCCCGGTACCTCCCGGTAAAAAAAAAAAAAAAAAAAAAGACACAGGCTGACAGAATGGATAAAAAAACATGAGCCATCCATATGCTGCTTACAAGAAACTCACCTCAGACACAAGGATACAAGCCGGCTGAAAGTAAAAGGTTGGAGAAAGATACTCCATGCTAATAGTAAACAGAAAAGAGCAGGGGTAGCTATACTAATATCAGACAAAACAGACTTCAAATGCAAAAAAGTGATAAGAGATGCGGAAGGCCATTATATATTAATAAAAGGGACGATCCTCCAGGAAGATATAACAGTCATAAATATCTATGCACCTAACCAGGGTGCCCCAAAATATATGAGACACACTCTGGCAAAACTGAAGGGAGAAATAGACATTTCTACAATAATCGTTGGGGACTTCAACACCCCTCTCACATCATTAGATAGAACAACTAGACAGAAGATCAACAAGGAAACAGAGAACTTGAACAATATGATAAACAAGTTAGACCTAACAGACATATACAGAACACTGCATCCAAACTCAGCGTATTATACATTCTTCTCAAGTGCCCATGGATCTTTCTCCAGGATAGACCACATGTTAGGTCACAATACAGCTCTCAATAAATATAAAAGATTGAAATTATACAAAGCACCTTCTCAGATCATAATGGAATGAAACTAGAAATCAATAACAGACAGGAAAAAAGGAAATTTGCAAATGTGTGGAAACTGAACAACACACTCCTAAATATTCAGTGGGTCAAAGAAGAAATTGCAAGTGAAATCAGTAAATATATTGAGACAAATGAAAATGAGAATACAACATATCAAAACCTATGGGATACAGCAAAGGCAGTCTTGAGAGGGAAATTTATAGCCCCAAATGCCTATATTAAGAAACAAGAAAGAGCTAAACTCAAAGATTTAACTGAACAACTTGAGAAACTAGAGAAAGAACAGCAAACCAATCCCAAAGCAAAAAGAAGGAAAGAAATAATAAAGACTAGGGCAGAAATAAATGAAAATGAGAATAAAAAAGCAATAGAGAAAATCAACAAAACCAAAAGCTGGTTCTTTGAGAAGAACAGTAAGATTGACAAACCCCTCGCTAGACTAACAAAGAAAAAAAGAGAGAAGATGCAAATAAATACAATCAGAAATGAAAGGGGGGAAATTACAAATGACCTCACAGAAATAAAAAGAATCATAAGAGGATATTATGAGAAACTATATGCCAACAAACTAGACAACCTGGATGAAATGGACAAATTTCTAGAAACTCATAACCAACGTACACTGACACAACAAGAAATACAAGAACTTAACAAACCAATCACAATTAAGGAGATTGAATCCGTCATCAAAAATCTCCCAGCAAAGAAAAGTCCAGGACCAGATGGCTTCACAGGTGAGTTCTACCAAGCATTTCTAAAAGAATTAACACCAATCCTGTTTAAACTCTTCCAAAAAATTGAAGAGGAGAGAAAATTACCCAACACATTTTATGAAGCCAACATCACCCTAATACCAAAGCCAGATAAAGATTCCACAAGAAAAGAAAATTACAGACCAATCTCTCTCATGAACATAGATGCAAAAATTCTCAACAAAATACTTGCAAATCGAATCCAACAGCATATCAAAAGACTTATACATCACGACCAAGTGGGATTTATTCCTGGTATGCAAGGCTGGTTCAACATAAGAAAATCAATCAATGTAATACACCACATTAACAAATTGAAGGAAAAAAACCACATGATCATCTCAATAGATGCAGAAAAGGCATTCGACAAAATCCAACATCCTTTTTTGATAAAAAATACTTCAAAAGATAGGAATAAAAGGAAAATTCCTCAATATGATAAAAGGCATATATGAAAAACCCACAGCCAACATCATACTCAATGGAGAAAGGTTGAAAGCTTTCCCCCTAAGATCAGGAACAAGACAAGGATGCCCACTGTCATCATTGTTATTCAACATTGTACTAGAAGTTCTAGCTAGGGCAATTAGACAAGACAAAAAAATTAAAGGCGTCCAAATAGGAAAAGAGGAAGTAAAACTCTCACTGTTTGCGGATGACATGATCCTGTATTTAGAAAATCCTGAAGTATCCACAACAAAGCTACTTGAACTAATAAATGAGTTCAGCAAAGTGGCAGGATATAAGATCAACACGCAAAAATCAGTAATGTTTTTGTACACTAGTACTGAACAATCTGAGGAGGAAATCAGGAAGAAAATTCCATTTTCAATAGCAACAAAAAGACTCAAATACCTAGGAGTTAATTTTAACCAAGGAAGTACAGGACCTATATGCAGAAAACTACAAAACAATGCTAAAAGAAATTTAAAAAGACCTAAACAAATGGAAAGACCTTCCATGTTCATGGATTGGAAGAATAAATATCGTGAAGATGTCAATCTTGCCCAAACTGATTTATAGATTCAATGCATTACCAATCAAAATCCCAACAGCTTACTTACAGAATTAGAGAAGGCAATTACCAAATTCATCTGGAAGGGTAAGTGCACCCGAATAGCCAAAAGCATTCTAAAAAAGAAGAGCAATGTGGGAGGAATTTCACTGCCTGACCTTGAAACATATTACAAAGCTACAGTGGTCAAAACAGCATGGTACTGGCATAAAGATAGATATATCGATCAGTGGAATAGAATTGAGAATCCAGAAATAAACCCTCACCTATACAGTCAACTGGTTTTTGACAAACCTACCAAGCCCTCGCTGATGGGAAAATACAGTCTCTTCAACAAATGGTGTTGGGAGAACTGGATATCTATAACCAAAAGAATGAAAGAGGACCCCTATCTCACCCCCTAAACAAGAATCAACTCAAAATGGATCAAAGATCTAAATATAAAAGCCAGGATCATAAAACTACTAGAAGAAAATGTAGGGAAACATCTTCAAGACCTTGTAGTAGGTGGTAGTGTCTTGGACTTCACACCCAAAGCACGTGCAACAAAAGAAAAAGTAGATAAATGGGACCTCCTCAAAATTAAACACTTTTGCACCTCACAGGACTTTGTCAGAAGGGTGAAAAGGCAGCCGACTCAATGGGAAAAAATATTTGGAAATCACATATCTGATAAGGGTTTAATATTTAGGATATATAAAGAGATGTTACAGCTCAACAATAAAAAGACAAATGACCCAATTAAACAATGGGCCAAAGACTTGTATAGACATTTCTCCGAAGAAGAAATACAAATGGCAAAAAAACACATGAAGAAATGCTCAACATCACTCATGATTAGGGAAATGCAAATCAAAACTACAATGAGATATCATTTCACACCTATCAGAATGGCCACTATTCAAAAGACAGAGAACTACAAGTGTTGGAGAGGATGTGGAGAGATAGGAACACTTCTTCACTGTTGGTGGGAATGCAGGATGGTACAACCACTATGGAGGACTGTTTGGCAGTTTCTTAAGAAGTTGAATATAGACTTGCCACGTGACCCTGCAATACCACTACTGGGTATATACCCAGAAGAACTGATAGCAGTGATACGAACAGACATCTACACACCGATGTTCATAGCCACATTATTCATCATTGCCAAAAGTTGGAAACAACCCAGGTGTCCACCAACAGATGAATGGATAAACAAACTGTGGTCTATTCACATGATGGAATATTCTGCAGCTGTAAGAAGAAATGAAGTCATAAATCATATGGCAACATGGATGAATCTGGAGGACATTATGTTGAGTGAAGCAAGCCAGACACAAAAGGACAAAT
>JAKSZT010018658.1:7334871-7431406 GCA_026826555.1 Tolypeutes matacus | reverse complement strand
CTTCCTTCCTTCCTTCCTTCCTTCCTTCCTTCCTTCCTTCCTTCCTTTCCTTCTTTCCTTCTTTCTCTCTTTCTCTCTTTCTCTCTTTCTTTCTTTCTCTCCCTCTCTTTCTCTCTCTCTCTCTTTCTTTCTCTCTCTCTCTTTATTTCCCTTCTTTCCTTCCTTTTTTCCTTCCTTCCTTCCTTCCTTTTTCTTTCTTTCCCTTCCTTCCTTCTTTCCTACCTTTCTTCCCTCCTTCCTTCCTTCCTCCCTCCCTCCCTTCCTTCCTCCATTTCTCCCTCCCTCCCTCCTTCCCTCCCTACCTCCCTTTCCTTCTCTTTCTCTCTCTCTTCCCTCTCTTTCTTTCTCTCTTCCTTTCTCTCTTCCTTCCTTTGTTTCTCTCTTTCTTTCCCTCCCTCCCTCCCTCCCTCACTCACTCTCTCCCTTCTTTCTTTCCTTCCTTCCTTCCTTTAGAATTTCCTTTAAGAATGATCTGCTGTTTGTCTAAATGCTTGTTGTTTATCTGAAAGTCTTTATTTTAAGTGCATTGGTCAGAAGTGTGGGTGGCTTGAGAACCCCAAATTTGTGAGTGTTATCTGAAAAAAAGGGCAGTCTTGTAGAGGATTGTGCCTTTCATTGATTTGGAACTCAAGATTAATTTTTCATTATGAACTCTAGTTCCATGGAACTTTATATCTGGGAATCTTTGAGTTTTGTGATAAAGGGGGGTTACTTCAGAGAGGATTTGCCTTTGTTTCTACCAGGTGCCAGAAAATACTACCAACAGTGACCACATTAAAACAAATTATTAGCTAAGGTTTTAAAAATCACACTGAGAATGTAAATTTGGCTGCAAACCTGCATGAAGTCTCCTCTGTGATTATAAATTCTCAGATTTTATCCCCTGCCACCCAGAGACAGGTTGAGACAGGGAAGTTACCTCTCTGTCCCCTTTAGTAGGAAAAGTAGTTACAGAATTCCTGGTCTAAATTGTCATTGAGGTTATATCCTTTGGGGTCCAAGATTATTTAAAAGGAGGTCTCTAATATAACTTCCCAAATTCCCCTAGTATTTGCCTCATGTTTGCCATGTAGGTATTAAAACTAACCCTCTGGCTCACTTAAATGTAGGCAGATGCCCCCCAGGGGAGCCTTAAGCTTAAGTATTTAATCATCTTTCTAGATTTATGTTTCCTCATTTGTTTTATTTATTTTTGTTGTTGCTGTTTGTTTGTGTAGCAGTTTGGCAGTTTGATATAGTTATGAATTCCAAAAATAGATATTGGATTATGCTTGTAAACTGGTCTGTTAATCTGGGCTTGATTAAGTTATGATTAGGGCTTTGATTGGGCCACGTCAGTAAGGTGTTGAGCCCTGCAGCTTGGTGGGTAGGGTCTCAAAGATAAAAGACAGGCCAATGCTCTTGAGCCACTGGGAGCACAAACACCACCCAAATTCCTGTTGAGGTGGCAATTAATAAAGGCATCTATCTATTCATTTTTAAAAATTTGTATTTTTGTACAACATACCAAACAATAACAACATGGGGCGGGGGATGGGTAGAGGTGGGAGGGATTTACTTTAACAAGGAAGATATGGAGCCAAGGAAATTTGTTTCCAGAATATTTTTTCTGGATAAGTGCAGTGGCCAAGGAATATGAACATAATTGCATGTTTCTCAAAGTTCCTTGTAGGTTGGAAGGTGTTAAACCAGAAGTGCAATCAATAGGAATTAGGGAATTTATGTATTTATATATGTAAAAAAAAATTGTAAGGAAAAATGGTTGCAACTAAACTTTTTCCAAAGTTGTACTTACTATGCATATTTTTAATGAAAGATGACATGTATTTGCACAAAATTCTCAGGCACATTAAATTATTATAAACTGAAAAAAAAAAAAAAAAAAGAGGCCAATGGACAGAGTTGGAGTGTTTTTGATGTTGGAGTTCTGATGTTAAGATTTAATGCTGGAGCCTGGGGAAGTAAACAAACAGAGGGGCTTAGTCATGAGGAAAGAGAGAAGGCCCCAGAAAGAGAAATAAGCTGAGTTTGTGGAGAGAGGCAAAGCCTAGAGAACCTCATAGTCTAAAGCTGACCTTGTGGAGGAAACAGAGAAGCTGAGCCCGGAGAGAAACGGAGCCCCTGGAAGAGAGGAACCCAAGAAGCCTGAACTCTTGACAGATGTCGGCAGCCATCTTGCCCCAACACGTGGCAATGAACTTTGGTGAGGGAAGTAATTTATGCTTTATGGCCTGGTAACTGTAAGCTTCTACCCTAAAATAAATACCCTTTATAAAAGCCAACTGATTTCTGGTATTTTGCATTAGCACCCCTTTGGCTGACTAATACAGTTTGTCTGCCTCTTATTTTCCTGCCAGCTTAGTGATGTCTTTTAAATGATTTTTAAAAAAAATATTTTATTCAGCCTTTTAGGTATTTTGAAAAAGAAATGTTTCAAAAATATCTAGTTTGCCATAAGTTTTAAAAGCTCTAGTTCTGCCAAAATACGGACTCAATGATAGCCAGCATTCAAGATGGCCCCCAATTGTCCTCACCAGCAGTTTTCATGTCTTGGTATAATCCCTATCAAGGTTGGTTCACATGACCAATAAAATACAGAAAAAGTGATGGTATGGCAAGTCATAAAAGGCACTGCATCTTCCTACTCGATCTCCCTTTCTTGGATCACTCATGCTGAGGAACCCATCTTCCATGTCATGAGACCATTCACCTATGGACAGATTCATGTATCAAGGAACCGAGGCACACCAGCAACCACAGAGTGAGCTTAGAAGCAGATCTTTTAGCCCCGGTCAAAGCTTCAGATGACACAGTCCCAGCCAGCATCTTGATTACAGCCTTCTGGGAGACCCTGAGCCACACTTATCCAGCTGAGTTGCCCCTGGATCCCTGGCCCTCAGAAACTGTGTGAGATAAGAAATATTCATTGTTTAAAGCCGCTAAGTTTGGGGAGAATTTGTTGCAGAACAATAAATATCAAATATAAACTACTTCTGCCGTTCCTGTAGTTCCAAAACTTAGAAATGTTTTATTACATTATGTCCAGAAGTTTCTCATTAAAATGTATATCTGTTTATGTGAGTGAGGTTGATTAATGGATTAACATTATTAACATTCACATCCAACCCCAGATTCTCTTATATAACCAGCTACCACCCTTCAGAAAGCAGTCCTTGTGGGGCATGAGACACGGGGTGTGTAAGCTCTGCCCAAGAGAGTGTTGTAGGTCTGGAGTGAGGATTGCCTGATGTGACTAGAGAATGGGAGTGGGTGACATGATGCCATCGAGTGACACAGGTCACTGGATGCCTGAGGTGGAGCCTCCCTCCATATCTTTGTTCACACCATTTTCTCCCCTTGCAATGCCTGCCTGGTCCTCTCTGGTTTGCTAAGTCCAGCCCATTCTTCAACATTCAGGTCTCAACTTCTTAGTGCAACCTTCTCTGATTGCACCAGAAATGTGGGATTACTCATTCCCTCTTGTGAGCTGCCATAGCACTCACTGTCTATACAACTCAGCAGCACAGATCACGGCTTGCCTACCTCCAAAATTAGATTCAAACTGTCTAATTCTCATGTAGCCTATACCCTAGTACCCAGCAGAGTTCTTTGCATACAGTGGGTTCTCTGCTCACTGGTGATGATGAAGGTCAACTTTGAGAATGACACCTTCCAAGAAAGGTCTATCACTATTTAGGTTATAGCCTTAAATAAGATGCTTTAGCCTTCTGGGACTTAATTTCCTCACTGGTGAAATGGGGATAGCCATAGTTTAAAAAAAGCACTGCAAGGCCACATCATGCAGTTACGGGGTTTGTGCATTCCATAGAGGGCCCAGATGAGGTGGGGAGTCAGGTCGAAATCCAGCCAACACTCCTCTCACCAAATCCTGGGCTCTGACAAGGGCTATGCCAGCCTAGAGGAAGGGACACATTGTTGTCATTCATCCACCCAGAGGACACCTTTCGTAGCATACGCAGAAGCACTGCCTTTGCTAGCAGGGCCCTGAGCACTTCACAGTATGAAATGGCACAGGAGGGTACCCACACACCTGCCCTGAAATGCAAGCCCGAGGACTCTGCTGTTAGAGTCTGCGATCATCAGGGAGTACTCAAAGAAGCCCAGGCAGGAGGTGGTTCAGTTTCTCCATGAAATGGTAAATAAGTCAGTGATTTTTGCTGTCTTCCATATGTGACTAGCTGAACCTGGCTATGACCTGGGTTTAGAAACTTATTTCCTTGGACAGCATTCTTGCCAGTAGCCACTCACTGTCTACCCCAGCCCCCATTCCTGTTGATTCTGTCCTTTTTGTGTGCAATTCCCATTGTTTCCTGGTTAAACCAGTTTTCAGTGTTGATTTTTATTACATCTGCTTTTAATAACCCCTGCAGGGAGTTTCCATTTTTGCAAATGGAAGAAAAGTTAAATAAATGGGCCTCACTGCTGCCACTAGAATGAGCTAATGGAGATACCTCAGTCTTTTTTTTCAGATACATGATAACACGGGCAGGCGTGCCCATCCATCTTCTTTTTAAAGTCTTTCTTCACCCCCTTGACAACCCTCTGTTGCCAGATACTTACATTATCAGGGTATATTCTTGCTTATTTACATGTACATAAACCTAGAAGTTATCTTTAACCTATGTCTTAGTTTCCTGGAGCTGCTATCACAAAACCGGTTTTGGCTTAACAACAGGAATTTATTGTCTCATATTTTTGGAGGCTTGGAAGACTTGCTTCCTCCTGGGGTCAGTAGCATTCTGGTGCTGACTTGCCGCAATCCTCGAGGCTCCTTGGCTTGTTTCTTTCTTACGTCACATGGCAATATGTCTCCTTTCTCCTTCAGCTTCTCACTGACTTCCAGCCTCTGGCTCTTCATAAAAACTCTAGTAATCTGGAGTAAGACCCACCCTGCTTCAGTAGGCCCCACCTTAACTAAAAAGAACGTCTTCAAGAGGTCCTGTTTGGGAAGCGGCTGTGGCTCAATCAGTAGGGCTCCCGTTTACCATATGGGATGCCCCGGGTTCGGTTCCCGGGGCCTCCTGGTGAAGGCAAGCCCGCCCGCACGGCGTGGTTAGCTGACCCAGCGAGCACAAGCAGCAAGGGGGGGATAAATGAATAAATAAATAAAATCTTAAAAAAAAAAAAAAAAACAAGAGGTCCTGTTTACAATGGGTCACACCGGCCGGGACATGGATTAAGATTAAGAATACACATATATAAAACGAAAAAACAAAAAAAATAAAAATAAAAATAAAAAAACAATAAAAAACAAAAAAAAAATAAAAAAATAAAAATAAAAATAAAAATAAAAAAAAAGAAAAACAAACAAACAAAAAAAAGAATACACATATATGCATATATATTTATATATCATTTTGCAAATGTTTGTATGTATTGTGAGAATTTTGATTTTTACCCATAATAAAAAAAAAAAAAAAAAGAATAATCAGGAAAAGCCTTCAAAGAGATCTTTTTTAATATAATGTTATTTTACAGTTAAAATTATTTTGTAGAGAATGAAATTATAAGTAACATTAGTGAAAAAAAAAAAAAAAAAAAAAGATTAAGAACATGTTCCTTGGAGTACGTAATTCAATCTACCACAGCTTGTAACCAAACCATTCTAACTTGTAAGAAGATGAAACATATTCTCAAAATGATTAAAGTATTTCTTATTATGTCTTTCCACAATAAGAAAAAATAACCTCTACAAAAACCCAAGTTGGCATCACAAATACCTCTTCAAAGGACATGGCCCACATTCACCTTTGGTCATAATCATAATCCTCTACCAAGTCAACTGTTCATAATATTTTTCAACCACATGGTGAATAATAAATATGACACAAAGTCTAAAAGACAGAAATGAGAGTCCCATGGCTCCCTGCAGCCTGGATGCTGGGATTCTAATAACTGAGTTATTTCCCAAAGTGCCTAGAGATAGCTTGCTTCTGTCTTCAGTTCTTCGTATATTTTTTCATTGCACTCTGTCCATCCCAGAGCTTGTTTTTCTCCATCTGGGTCAGTGTTATGCAGAGACAGTGTTGGAGGTTTCTTACAGACTATGATTAAAAAAGAATCAGGGAATATTTCTTCCTAAAATATTTCTACTTACAAGTTCCACTTGGCTGAAATTGGACATGAATGAGCCCTCCAGGGATTTAGGTAGTGCCTTCCCTAGGTCCTCCCACAACCTTTTCCCTCCCAACATTTTATTATGAAAATTTTCAAACAGGCGGAAATGTTGAAAGAATTGCACTGTGACGCTAATCCCTAGCGTCTAGAATATTTTTGCTGTATTTGCTTTATCACATATCTAGGCATCTATCCATCCATCAATGCATCTTTTTATTTTTATTTTTTGGGGATGCATTTCAGAGTAAGTTGTAGACATCAGCACACTTCACCCCTGAAGACTGAAACATAGCATATAATTAAACTAGAATTCAGTATTTGTTTATGGTTGTTTTTTTATGTGTGTTATTTACATATAGTGAAGTGCACAGATCTTAAGTGTACTAATGAGTCTTACTTTAAAATACGAACAGTCTTCCCTGGAATTACCCCTGAAGTCACTCATGCCTGAACCTGAATTGGATTTACCAGTTTGCTTCTTCACAAGGAGCAACCCATAAAAGAATGAAAAAAATATAGGAAAAACAAGTGGGCACACTTCTCATATTTCATTAATTTGCCACAGTTAAGCTGGATTACTATGATTTTATAAGTTAGTAGCTCTTAATTTTGGAATATATTTCTGTTACCCAACAACAGTGTTTTAGAAATCAATATTTCTAGAAAATGTCATCATCTTTACCAGCACTCATGAGGATCTTCTACCTACCAAGCACTGAACTGATTTCTTTATATGCACATATCATTTAATACTCACAACAGCCAAAGGAAATAACTATTATTATTACTCTCATTATATTACTAATGAAGAGAAGAAAGTTCAGAGAGGCTGAATAACTTGTGTAGGTCACACAGCTCACTAAATGGTGCAGCAGAAACTCAAAACCTGGTATATATGACTCCCAGCCCATGTTCTTAACCACTGAACATCCAACATTCCACTTATTTACTAATCCACCTACTCAATCCCCACCACAAGTCTAGGACCAGATACACAGTGCTACAAGTAAGTAGAGAAGACACATTAAACCAATAAATAGATTTTGCTTAGTGAGTGAATTTTCATGAAAATCATGGCTGGTGGATTTTATTGTCCCTGATTTAGTAATGAAAAAACACTAAGATTCTCCAAAATGAAACTGGTCACAGATGACAGTGCTAATAAATAAGCCATACTATTGAAACAAAAATCAATATCAAATTGAGATTATTAATGGCATATTACATTTTTCTTTGTGGGAAGGACTTTCTAAGGCATCATGAAAGTGTAAACAACGACAACGAAGGGGAAAGTGAACACAAGCAGCAAAATCTTTAGACTGAAATGGAAACAAAAAGAAGGCAAATTCCATTCGGCACAGAAGACAAGCAGTACAGCCCTTGCCTTCACTTGTGCTGGCCTGAAGAAAGCTGAAATAGGCTACAGGGTGAAGAACAACAAAGAGGAAGCTAGTCTCTGAAAACTGGATACCTGGCAGCAAAAGTTTTCCAAAGAAACCAATGTAAAATAAACTTGGGGAAAAAAATTGCCAAAATATATTTTTTAAAGTACTCCTTTCATGTAACAGAAGAGTAGCATATGCTGTTGCTTCTACTTTGGCACTTGTGTTTTTTTTTCAAATTTTATTAATTTATTTGTAACAAATTATAAGTGACATTTTCCCTGCTTTATACATTTTTTTAACTCTATTTTGTTATATCCATATAGGAAGTAAAAGTCTGGAATTAATGCTTATTATATATTACCTAAGTCAGGGGTAATTTACACCTCACTTTTCTTAAACTTTATAAAAATCTTTTTAGTGTTCATAGAAACTGCTATATATAGTCATTATATTTTTAAATTTTTAATAAACTTTATTATAGAATAGTTTTAGATTTATAGAAAAGTTAAGAAGATAGTATGGAGAGTTCCCCTATACCCCACACTCAGTTTCAAATATTATTTTTTCCAAAATTATTCTTTGATTTTTTCATTATAATATTTGGTAATTTTTGTCCAGATTAGGTGTTCATTAAATGTCATAAGCAATTGCATGGAAATTTTCTTAATTAGTAGTGAAAGACATTAATTCAGGCAGGAGAAACCATGGAACAATATTTTTCAGGAAGTCTTTTTTTGAGTTAAATTTTTTATTTTTAAAGAAGCTTTAGATCGCATAAATGTTACATGAAAAATATAGGGGATTCCCACATACCCCACCCCTCCCCTTCCACTCTTTCCCCCATTAACAACATCTTTCATTAGTGTGGTACATTTGTTATAATTGATGAACAAATATTGAAGCATTGCTACTAACCATGGACTAGTGTTTACATTATAGTTTACACTTTGTACCACACAAATTTATAGGTTTTGACAAAATGTATAATGGTCTGTGTCTGTCATTGCAATGTCATGCAGGACAATTCCAATGTCCCCCTAGTACCCCATGTTACACCTATTCTTCCCTCTCCCTCCCCTTAGAACCTCTGGTGGCCACTGCCTTTATATCAATGTTACAAGTTCTTCCACTGCTAGAATAATCATAAGTCTACTTAAGTTCATACTTGCATTCCCCCCTTATGTTTGTTCATTCCTCGATCTTGCGGATTTAGGGATGGTGATGCCCACTGTGCTTCTGAGCAGTTGTGTCCATGCCTCAACAGTTATACAGAGCATATACTAGCATCAATCTGCAGCAGTGAGACAAATAAACTTTGAATACAAATTGCAGGAAAGTTTTAGTGCCCAAGTTTCATATGTGGGAAATATTGGGGAATCAAATTATCTTGTGTTTGATCCACTTGTGCTATGACCTGGCATAGGGGGTGAGGTGAGAGTCACATAATTAGAATGATTTTTAAAATAATAATTAAATCAGAATCTCTGGGGATGGTGTCTAGACATGAGTTCATTGGATAAGCAACCCAAGTCAAGTCTAATGCACAGCCAGAGTGAAGAACCACTGACAATGGAGAAAGAGCCTGAATGCTGGAATCAGGGACCTGGGTTTGTTCACCACCAGAAGTTATCTGCCTTGTGGCCTTAAAGTAAGTTATTAATCTCTCTTATTCTGTTTCCTCTTCTACAAAAGGGCATGAGAACAACTCAACAGCAACAAAACAAAGAACCCAATTTAAAAATGGCGAAAAGCTTGAAGAGACATTTCTCCAAAAAAGATATACAAATAGCCAAAAAGCACGTGAAAAAAATATGCTCATCATTAGCTATTAAGGAAATGCAAATCAAAGCCACAGTGAGATATTATTTTGCTTCCACTAGGATGGCTACTATTTAAAAAATGGAAAATAACAAGTGTGGAGATTATGTGGCAAAATAGGAACACCTGTACATTGTTGGTGGGATCATAAGAGGTATAACTGCTTTGGAGAACAGTTTGGCAGTTCCTTGGAAAGTTAAGTATAGAATTATTATATGACCTGGCTGTCCCACTTCTACGTATATACTCAGAAGAACTGAAGCAGGGACTTGAACAGATATTCACACACATAGGAGCATTATTCATAATTGCCAAAAGGTGGAAGTAACGTAAGTGTCCGCAACAGAAGAATGGATAAACAAAATGTGGTCTATGCAGACACTGGAATATTATTCAGCCATAAAAGGGAATGAAGTTCTGACATGAGAAAGCATGGGTGAACCTTGAAGACATCATGTTGAGTGAAATAAGCCATTCTCTAAAGGACAAATATTGTATGATCTTACTTATATGAAATAATTGGAATATGCAAACTCACAGAGTCAGAAATTAGAATGCAGGTTACAGGTGGGGTGGGAATTGGGGAGTTAAGGCTTAATTTGTAGAGTTTCTATTTGGGATGATGGAAACTTTAGGTAATGGATGGGGTGATGGTAGCACAGACATTGTGAATGTAATTAACACCACTGAATTGTATATTTGAATGTGGTTAAAAAGGGGAAATTCTATGTTGTATTTATGTTACCAGAATTTAAAAATCTAAAAACCATAGAACTGTATAATGTAAAGAGTGAATTCTAATGTAAACTATGTACTATTCATTAATAGTATAATTATAATAATATTATTTCATCAATTGCAACAAAGATACCACACTAATGCAAAGTGCTAATAACTAGGGAACACTGTTATCGGGGCAGGGGGCGGGGGGGAGATATATGGGAACTCAGTACTTTCTCCACGATTTTTTCCGTAAACCTACAACTGCTGTAATAGATGGGGGGAAAAAAGCATGGGGGGATGAGAATGTCTACCTCAAAGAGCTGTTGTATTAAATGGGATTGACAGCACGGCATCTAGCGCAGTGCCTGATACAGCGCAGATGCACAATTAAAGTCAGTGAGGGTGTTCTTTGCACAGAGGCTAATAGCAGTAAATTCATGTCAGGTTTGAATGATTTTGCTAACAGCAACCCACCCAACTCTGCCTCAATAATTAGGAGATGCCAAAATGACTGATTTCTTCCTCCCTTCCACTGACCTGTTACACACACACACATTTACACACACATAAAGGCAATTCTATCTAAAAGAAGATGCAAATAATTTCTAGTTGGGGAATTAAGCACTCAGAACCAGAGAAAAAGGAGAATAAGAAAGGAAAATATGGTTATGACAGGCTGGATGAGGAGATACCACAATATCTCAGGATGCTGGGAAAGGCAGGTTTACAACAAGAACAAAGAACTAACATTTTAGAAAGCCAGACAAGGACCTTAGCCTGAGCAAAGGACAGACTCTTCACTCAGGAAACAAGAAACTGGAAAGAAAAAGAAAATGTGTTTTCTATCCTGTATTTTTGGGTTTCTAAACTGTGTATTAGTAGTTCCTTTCTATAATCCCGATGACCTGTAGCAAAGTAGTTACTGTAAACTCAAGCTATCTCATCTGAATGTGTTTCATAATATCCAATAGTAATATGTAACATTTATTAAGCACTTTCTATTTGCTGCGCTAAGCCTTTTGTTTTGTTTTGTTTTGTTTTGTTTTGTTTTTTACCGGGAGGTCCCGGGGATCGAACCCGGGTACCTCCATGTGGGAGACGGACGCCCAACCAGTTGAGCCCCATCTGACCCCCATGCGCTAAGCCTTTTATATGCATTTTTTCACTTCATCCCACCAAATCCATAGAATAGGTGCACTCCTCTTTTTCCCATGTTGCAGATGAGGATGCTTGGAGAATTAGGTAACTTGCTAAAGCACCCACAGCTAATTTAGTGCAAGAAACATGGCACATCCAGGTCCATCTGATTCCAGAGCTTGGTTTCTTAGGAACTGTGCTCTACCACTCCTGCTGATGTGACAATCCCTTTGCTAGTCAACAAGTACTTACCAAGCAACTGCTCTGATGAAAAAACAATGGGGGGTGCAAAGATGAATGACACAAGGTTCCTACTGTCCCATAATGTACAATCCAGTGAAGGAGCCATATAAATGTCAAATGTTAAAAAAGAGGCAGGTGTGACTGATAGGAACAGAACAAAACAAATAAGGGGCAGGCATGAAGCATTGCCAGATTCATAAAAAAAGAAACTGCATTATGCCCAGTTAAAATTTAAATTCAGACAAATGATAAATAATTTTTAGTATGAGTGTTTCGTATGCAATATTTGGGTGATACTTATACTAAAAAAAATTACTTGTTTGGTTGAAATTCAAACTTAACTGGGTATCCTCTACTTGGCAACTCTAGCAAGTGATAGGTTTTATCATGGAGGTTCAAGATGGAAATGTAGAAAAGAGAGAGCTCTGGGAACAATTTTTTTAAAATTTTAAAGCAAGCGATGAGAAATGGCAAACAGATGGAATGCTGAGGTAACTCAAAAGAAAAGGAGCTCACATCCAGTTGTGTACTTAGGAGGGGTAAGAGATAGCATTGGAGCTGGGCCTGAAGAGGTGAATAGGGTCACCAGGAGGGGGCTGTAGTCCTGCGCGGGGCCATCCGGCGGGGCTCCCAGTGCGCCGGCGCAGGTTCACAGGGCTGTAGTCGTGGGTCTCGTGGTCCCGGCATTCTCAGCTATAAATTTCCGTCCGAGTATCGCCTTCGCTGCATCCCGTAAGTTATGGAAGGACACACATGCATCATACCTGTAATGAGTCCTGCATGACTGGTGAATTCAAACTCAAGAGAGCCAGATTTCCTTCAACTCATCTTGAGGATTCCTTCTTGCCTATACTCTTGTAGGAATCAAGGAGCATGGGTGACCTCTGGATTTCCTTGTCCTGTCTGCCATCACCAGGTTCTACTGTACCAGACATTCAGATTCCCTTTAATTCACACACGTGTGTTATCTCTTATCTCATGAGGAGAAATATCAATGCCTAAATTCAGCTACCTTATTACTCTGTTTTTTCCTTTCTCTATCTAGATTTTTATTAATTATTTTATGCATTTAAACTTTGTCAGAATTGTTTTCCATGATACTCATTTTTAAACATTGCTTGTTTTAATTTTTTGTTTGAATGGCTAAAACTCAGATTTCTTTCTCCCTGTTATTAGTCCTGACTGAATTGTTTCTCTCTGCAACTCCCACTCTAAGGTAGATGGGAAGTCTGACATAGATTTAATGTGGTATGTGTTTATGATATAAATGATTCTCTTCATAGATGTGAGTGTTTTTCTTGTAATTATAGAAGAATTACAGATTTCATGTTCAGGATATAATGCATAGGTATACTGAAATAAAGAGTGTGAGCACTAGTTAAAAAAAAAAAAGAGGTGAATAGGGTTTGCCTATAGGTGAAAGAGCAGACAGTATGGAGGTGAGGAAATGCAAAATTACAGCTCAATCAGGCTAATAATAATAAATTGGGTGGGATGCCAGAGTCCATGCCTATTATATTCTAGCTAGAGAAGAACAAGGTTTGCACAGAATAGATAGAAGCCAGTGACAACAGTTGGTTGGGAACGGATTGTCCAGGGACTACACTGCTAGGCTGAGGCCTGTGGACTTAATTAAGAATAACCCAGCATAAGGAAACATACAAGTTTCTAAGGACACTATGTGCCTAAGGCATAGCTAACAGAGGGGTCCCAGAACCCTTTGGGAGTGAAGATGAGGAGAGCAGCAAGGACCACAAAGCTGATCAATTGGCCAGATGCTGTCCCCATCACGGGCCCACAGTGGATATTCCCAGCATGTGTGACTGGGAACCAAGCAGATCTGTGACATTGAATTAACTGACATTTGCCTAGATATCAGTGCTCAGGTACTTCCTCCATTTTGTGGTTGGTTTTACCAAAATTTTTAAAAAGCTGCAAAAGTGTGCACCTCCTTTGTAAGTCAAAGAAAACAAGAAAAGCCATTTAACATGCTCACCAGGAAATGTGCTGACACTGAGAATGTTTTCCTGATGAGCAGCCAGGACACACTCATTCTAACTTTATCTGGCCTGCAAAAATGTGTCTTCTCACCTAGTTGTTTTACCTGCAGAAGGGGAGGGGAAGACTTTGGAGTGGGGACAGGAGGGACATAGGGCAGGAAAAAGGACAAATGTGCATTGTCTACTTGTTACCAATGACTCACTTGAGAGCATCTGGCCTCAGGCCCTCCTAGTCACAGTTTCCCAGCCTGAAAAGCAAACTCACCTGATTCCTCATCCATATGACACCCTGGGGAGAAGAAATTGACCAATCGGTAATCATACCCAAGATCTCAGTATTGAAGAGCTTTATGAACCATGTGCACTGGGGGCAGGAAAGCCTTTTAGGAAACCAGCTCCTTGCAGATGGGGTTGAGTGAAACCTTTCTTGGCGAGAGAAAGAAAGCACTAGCCACCAACACAACAAAAGCAGCTACTGTTTGTCAGTATCTGATATGTGCCAGGCATACTACGTACCTTTGAAAAGTGAGCAAATTTCTTCTTTAACTCTGACTCACTTAATTTTTGTGTTTTTTGTTTTGTTTTGTTTTGTTTTTTTTACCCTGACCACCCTGAGTGCATCTCAAAGGATCCTATTTGGCAAAACTGATCTGTGGGGAAAGAAATCAGAATAATCGTCACTCCAGGGTAGAAGGGAAGTTTACTAGAAAGAGGGAAAGGTAATTTCCTAGGGTGATGGAAATGTTCTACATTTTGATTGGGGCGTTGGTATCAGAGGTGTTAAAACTCATCAAAACACACATTGAAGACTTGTGCATTTTATTGTATAAAATTATACCTCAATTAAAAAAAAAAAACAAAAACATTTTTTAAATGCTTACTCACTGATCCTACATTCCAGGGCCAGTTTCTGCCACCTGCCCTGTGGAAGTCATCTCCTGTCTAGAGTCTGAGTTAGCCTTGTGGCCCCATGGGGTGCTGGGCAAATTCTACATCCCCCATAAAGCAGTATCAGAAAACCTCTGGTAATAATAATCCAGTTTCCAAACTCTGATGCTTAAATTTTTAAAGTAATGTATTTTATGTTTTAATTTTTGTTTTGTATTAAACATGTATTAGAAACATATGAACTGACCCAGTAAGTACATGATTTTACAGATACTTCTCATATGAGGCTAAGTAGATATTTAAGAGTGAGAGACGTTGCTAGTTGCCTAGACTATCTCAGCCTCTTACTTAGCTTTATTCACAGAATCCCAGTTTTGTTCAGGAAACAATTGTTCCCGGCTAAAAATATTCATCTCCCCAGACTCCCTTGCATCCAGGGGTAGCTGTGTGATCCAGTTCTGGCTAGTAAGATGTAAGCAAAAGTCTAATGGATGGGGATTTTAGGAAAACTATAGTTTTCCCGATAAAAAGGCCTTAACTGGCATATGCCTTTTCCCCTTCATCCCTCCACCCCGTTCTCCTGACTCCCATCTTCTGCCTGAAAAGGGGATAAGAGGGTTGGATGAGGTTTGCCCATCTTGGATGGTGAAAATGCTGAGTATGGTAGAGTAGGAAGAAAGAAAGAGCTGGTTTCCTTGAGGAACTGTCATTGTCCTGGACTTTCAAACCCTACTCTCTTTATTATGTGAAAAACAATCCCCTTGTTTGATTAAACCAAGGCAGTTGGGTTTCTTTTGTAACCAGCCAAATCTAATCCTGGTACTATAAATTTTAAAATGTTCAATTTACAAGATGTGAATTAACTATAAGTATCGGTGTATATGGTGATACAAAAGACATGAGTATGAGTCTTAAATGACTGATGTCTAAGGAACACTAGACTAGATCTCCTTGAGGACAGGGGCCATGTCCAATTGCCAGTTACATTTCTCCCTGAGCCCAGCACGGGAACACAGTAGGACTCCAATTTATATTTATTTAATATAAATCCCCTGCCAACCCAGGTGAGGAGATTCATTTCAAAAGAGCCTATATTCCAGGTCCAAAAAGTTATTTCCTCTGTAGGAACTTGTCCCAGCAGAGACAGTATGCTAGATGGAATTTTGTACCCAACATAGGCATGTTCTTAATCTTAATCTACATTCCTGTGGGTGTGAACTCATTGTAAATAAAACCTCTTGAAGATGTTATTTTTAGTTATGGTGTGTCCCAACTGAAGGAGGGTGGGTCTTAATCCGTATTACTGGTGATAATCAGAATTACTGAACAAAGGAAGAAGCCTGAAGTCAGTGAAACTGAGAGAACAAACACAAGAAGGAGAGAGCTTGCCAAGTGATGGGAGGCAGAGATGCGAGCTGAGGAAACTCCTGAGAGAAAAAAAGCCTTGCTGATGCCCTGACTGGGACTTCTGGCCTCTGAAACCATGAGACAATAAATTCCCATTGTTTAAGCCAACCCATTGTGTGATATTTGTCACAGCAGCCTGGCAAATAGAGACAGATGGTCCCTGTGCTTAAGAGACTTTTCCTTCAGTCAAATTTAAATTCTTCCTGAGGTTATGTAAGGTTCCCATTCCCTTTTGATCTGCCCTTATTAAAAGCAGAGAATAACTATGTCTTCCCTTTTGAAAAATTACAAACTAACCCAGTAAAGATTCTGGAAGAGGGTTTTTCCCTGATAGTATTTCTGGAATCACAGAAATTTACTGTACATTGTTTGCTTGGGGCAAGATGAGGGGACTGGGTTTGTCTTCTGCATTGGTGTTAGAGCTGCCTTGCTCTGGTGAGAGCTGACTGTGCACATCTTTTCCCAGCTCTCTTCAGTGACTTCACATTGAGAACCTGAAATTGGCCATGGCTGGAATATTTATACCACGGAAATAGGCAAATGGTACAGATTAGGGCATGCCTGTCCACTGCCCCCATCCCAAGAACTGGTTGGTAAACAATTACCAGCACATCACCTCACTTACCTATCCATTCCTCCCTCAAGTAACCGCTGTCTCACTAGTAATGGCAGTAAACTTACTTTGGGGTAGTGGGTTATGGCATTTCAACTGGCACCCTATCCATTCCTCCCTCAAGTAACCGCTGTCTCACTGGTAATGGTGGTAAACTTACTTTGGGGTAGTGGGTTATGGTATTTCAACTGGCACCCTAAAAATGATTTTGTTTGATCTCACGGCTGCCCCAAGAGGTAGTCAGGGCATTTGTTATTTGCCCCCTGTATTAGTTTCCTCTTGCTTCACATTTATCACAAACTTAGGTGTTTAAAACCACCAAACTATGTTATCTTATGGTTCTGGAGGCCAGAAGTCTAAAACATGTCTTACTGACCTAAAACCAAGATGCCAGCAGAGCTGGGGGCTCTAGTGAAGAATCAGCTCCTTGCCTTTTCCAGTTTGTAGAGGCCGCCCACATTCTAGGCTCAAGACTCTTTCCAATTCCAAAGCTAGCAATCACATCGCTCCAACTTCTGCTTCTGTGGTCACATCCCCTTCTCTGATTCTGACTCTTCTGCTTCCCTCTTTCACTTGAAAGGACCCATGTGATTACATTGGGTCTACCTGGATAATCCAGGCTAATCTCCCCATCTCAAAAGCCTTAATCGCATCTGCTATTTCCTTTTTGCCCTGTAAAGTAATAGATTCACAGTTTCCAAGGTTTAAGATGTGAACACTTTTGAGGGCTCATTGTTCTGTCTACAGTACCCCCTTTTTAGAGTTGAGGAGACCAGCTCAGAAAGTTAACTTCATGCTGCCATCAATGGCCAGTACTCTTTCCAGTGCAAGGCAGCAGCCAGCTCAGGGGAGGGGCACATCTGAGGATAGACAACCTCTGGGGGCCTGAACTGATGACTAGATCCCTACTTCTGCTAACTAAGCATTCTTAACTTGCCTTCCCAGCATCCCTGGGAGACTTGAGATGCCAAAGTACAGTGACCTGAAGTTCCTTGGAACTGGATTTTAAAGTGTTGAGTGAGACATAACTGAGGACTTGCCAAGACACTTAGAGACATTCCCTTTCTCCTCCTCTTTTCCACTCATCAGTCTACTTGGCCCCCTTCCTTTCTGGAACTGAGCCTCCAGGCTCAAGACTCATCCTCCCACTTTCTCCTCCCCATAACTACCCTGTCTTTTAGGTGAAATAGTAGGGAAAGTATGGGGAAATATCAGGATGCCAATACATTGTAAAGATGTCTTCACCACTCAGTTTGATTATAAAGTGATGGCTTTGGGGATCCAAATTAGAAGTGGGAATATAGAGTCCTTGCACACCGCACTGATGAACTGGAAAGCCTGTGTCCTCATTCACACTCTTCCTTCAGTTTTCTATATGACCATGGGCAAGCTACTTCTTGCACACCTTGGTTTCATCATGTGGATTGATGCAAGAGGCAGGTCATTCAGTGAAGTAGGCAAGTGCTGGATCTGGCCTCCCACTGCCTGAGTTCAAATTCCTGATTCCACCCATTGTTAGAAGGGTGAAGTTGGGCAACTGACTTCTCTGTGTCTCATTTTTCTTATCAATAAAATGGAATTGCTAATAATGTCACCATCTTTACAGACTTATTGTAGGGTTAAATGAAATCATGTAGGTAATGCGCTTAGCACAGTGTCTGGCACATAAGCCCTTGATAAATGTTAGTCATTGTTGTTGATTCTCGAAGTGTGCTCCCTGGAACAGTAGCAGCAGCCTCACCTGGGAAATTATTAGAAATGCAAATCCTCAGGCCCACCCCAAGCCTATTGAGTCAGAAACTCTGGGGCTGGAGCCCAGCAATCTGTGTTTTACCAAGCCCCCCAGGTGATTCTGATGCTGCCTGCTGAAGTTTGAGAATTGTGGGTGTAGGTGGTTCTAAAATCCCTTCTAGTTCTGGAATGCTATGACTTCTTGAAAAAAATACATCTACCCAAGGCCCAAGGAAGTTAATAAATCACTCATTTACCCATGCTCTTATTACAACATTTTTATGACATCCTTCTGCATACTGGGATCTGGAGATAAAGAGCAAAACAAGACCTAGTCTTTGGCACAAGTAGTTTATAGTACAACCCAATAGCCTTAACTTATAACCTAAAAATTATATTACTTGTAAATATTTTTCTGCATTTGTTCATAGATACCTAAGTTTTGTGATAGAGAAAACAATGTCTTTTTAAAAAGGTATGTCTTTGCAGTTACATTTAGAGTATGATATTAGCTAAGTGACCTTGAGTCTCAGTTTTTTCCATTGCTAAAATAGGATTAATAACTACCTCACTAGTTTGTTGTGAAGATTAATATAATTAAATGTGATGACATATATGAAATGACCTAACATGTTGTAGATGTCTAATAAAGGTCAGTTGGATCACAATTTGAATCTAGTTCATAATTAAATTATTGTTGATGAATATTGATTTGGCTTTATGATGTATATTATTTATATGCAAAATAAAAGGAAAATTAATCAATGTTGAAATCTTGCTCCTGAAGACTGTAAAGAGCATGCATCACTTTCACTTGCTCTCTTCCAGAATTAGGCGATGAAGACCCTCTGCAGCCTCTTTGTACTTCAGAGATGTCAGAGAAGTAGCTGGTGTTGATCATTAAGGCGACACACAGGCCGGGAGGCAAAGGACAGTTCAGACCAGCTGCAGGCTCCTCAGCTGCTTATAGTAAAAGCTTTTAAATCCCCTGAGAAACTTCCCTTTTGATTCTATTTCAGAAGATTTTATCTGATTAACCAAGTAGTCCACAGATTCCAGAAATGTTTCACCCTCTTTGTTTAAAATCCAGGATCTGTCCTTGAGCTGGAAGTGGGGCTCCACGTAGCTCCCCAAAATTCATTTCAATCAATACCAAGTCACTGAAAGTTCATGCTTTTGAAATTAGTGGCTTCCTCAACCAAGAGGGCTCACATAGAGCTTGGAAGCTTTCCATGCATGGGGAGAAGTGTAGCAGCAATCCACTCCACTGATTGGAAGCTTCAGTGCCTGCAGGGTCTGTGAAGTAAACCAACAAATGAAGATAAGATTGTCTTGAGAACTCAGTGTTTAAAGTATAGCTCAAAATAAGTGCCTTTTGTCTCTGGGGAGATATTTTGTCCACAAGAATGTTCTACAGGGACTTGGAATTCAGCATTCAGACTCCAAATCATCATCTTCACTCTAATTCACTAAGGGCCTTCTATATATGTGTGCCAGGGACGTATTCATAGGTACATTTCATACTTGACCTTATTTCAACCTCACGATTTTGTAAGGTCAATTTTATCAACCCCGTTTTATAGGTGAAGACATCAAACTTCAGCCAGGTCAGAAAACTTAACTGAGGTTTCAATAAAGCTGAGATTGACCGCCAGGACTGTCTGACTCCAAAACTAATAATCTTCCCTATTTTAGCGATTGGCACAAAAACCGCAGAGCACTGGATATTAACTCCTCCTTCTTCTTCACCCCTGTACCTCCATTCCATCCAATGGGCTATCAAGTTTTAAGATGCCTCCTTCTTAATTTAATTTTATAACTGCCTCCTTCTCCACCTGCAGCTCCAGTGTTCTCTTTTCTTCACAGCCTAATTGCTGCTGTTTCCTCCTAACATTTTCCAGACTCCGGTTTTCATGGCTCTTCTCTTAGAGTCATCTTTCTAAGACCCAATTCTGACCATATTACTCCCTTATTTGAATGTTTCAGTGGCGCCTCTATAACCAGTAATAACAGAAACGAACAATTTTATGACATTACCATAGGCTAGACATTGAGTACTTTACACATAGAAACATATACAATAAGGGTATTATTACTGATATTCACACCATTTTACAGATAGGGCAACTGAGTCATGGAAAATTATGTTCCTTGACCAAGGATACCAGCTAGTAAGTAGCAAAAGGGAGATTTGAACCATGTAAATATATCTCTAGGGTCTGTGCTTCGAAGCATTTCCCCATGCTGTCTGTAAAACCCAAGATTACAAGGTCCCTCATAATCCAATCCTGCTTGCTCTGATCTACCTCTCTATCTTATGCTCCAGTTTTTGATAACTATTGAGAATTTTCTGAATGCACTGTTCCCTCAAACCTCAGTGCTCTCCAGTCTAGTAATCTGCTCCCTCCACCCAAATCGTACCTATGCAATTGACTCCTACTCTATCCTCTGAACTTGAATTCAAGTTACAACTTCCAGGAGGCCTTTCCTATGATAACAGCTCCTCTCTAAGGTGCTAAAAGCTCTGTCTATACTGTAGTGGTCAGTTTGCCAGCCTGTCACTACCTGCTAAAGTAGAAAGAGCTCCTTGGAAGTGAAGCCTGGGTCTTTATCATTATGTATCTCCTGCACCTGGCACATAGTAGGTGCTCAGTAATTTTCCTTTTTATGAAAGAGTGAAGGTAGTATATGACAAGTGACAAATGAGAGTGGTATAGAAAACAAGCTATGAAGAGCTACTAAAATGTTTAAGAGAGGGAGGAGATGACAGTAGGCTGGAGTGGCTAGAAAGTCCCCATGGAAGCACAGGACTTGAGTTGGTCCTGGAATGAAAATAGAATATGGAAAGGCAGAAAGAAAAAGGAAAAAATACTCAGGGAAGGGAAAGACATTCTAGGAGAAAATCTTCAGAATATCATTTAATAATAATTCCCTGGTACTTAAGTGTTGTCTCTCATTTTCTTCCCGTAGAATACCAGATTTTAAAAAATCAGTGTACTGTTGAGGATGCAATGAGAAAGCATTCTTACATACTGCTGGTGGGATTACAAATTGATATAAACGTTCTAGGAAAGAAGTTTACTAATATGTATCAAGAACCTTAAAAATATTCATTTTCACATGAATATTCTCGCTGTCCTGATTTTGTGATAAACAGGGTAGGCTAGACATTCGCTCTATTAGAAACCATGCATGTGTACCCAGACCTACTTTTTCTCCCTAAGTCTGGCTTTTAGAATGCTGGTGATAAACTAAGACTGATTTATTATATGACCATCCTGTATGGGTAATAACTGTAACTCTAGGTATCTTTGGTCAACCTTAAGAGATATAGCAGGAGGACGGATGTGGCTCAAATGGTTGGGCGTCCCTCTCTGGTCACATGCCTCTCCAATTGATCGTCCCCTTTCTATTCTTATGGTTACTATATGGCCCATCCTCATCAGCACTAACCAGACTATCACCTGTGCCTTACTCCATGTGCCACACTGACACCTGTTAACAAAACAGACTGCTCGACCAAAGCTAAGACAAGTCATTCTCTGGCTCGGACCCCTTTGAAGTGTCAATTTTGTCTATGGAATGGAGTCACAACATTTAGCTTGGAACTCAAGATTCTCTCCAAAACTGTTTTTCTCCTCATCTTCTCCTACAAGCATCCTTTACTAACCAACCCAGATTTCTTGATGCCACCTGAATAAGCCATTCACCCATTCATTGAAAACATATTTAGCACTTGGTAATGCCCCATTACTTTCCTAAGAATAATGGTGAATATGATTGCTGCCTTTAGATTTAATTAAACCAAGCAATGAAAATAAAGTGTGGTAAAGTACTAATCTAGGAGAAAAATGCGGTGCTATGACATTCATCCAGAGGCACCTTTCTTGATAGCGGCCAGATTTAGGGATTGGGGTGTGGGGAAGACTTCCTGAAGAAAGTAATAACTGAGCTGAGAGCTCAGCGATAAAGAATTATCCAAGTGTAGTGCAGGATGGAGTGGGGGGCTGTTAAGACAGAGGAACAGAGGAAAATATATGCATAAAGACTTGGAGAGGGGCAGAAAAAAGAAAACTGAGACTAGAGATCAGAGAAGAAAGAGGGAAAGCCAGGCATTGCAGAAGCCAAGGATGAGGTTGCATAAAAAGGTAGGAGTGCACCACAGTGCCAATGCTGCCAGGAGATCAAATAAGATAAGGACTAAAGAAGGTATATAGGATTTAGCAATGGAAATATTGATGAAGTCATTTTTTGAGTAGAGTGATGTGGACAAAAGCTAGATCGTATTTATATAGAGAAATGAATAGAAGGTGAGGAACTGCAGACTGCAATAGTAGACAAATTTTTCTGGAAATTTAATACCCACCATATCTTTATGGCATTTGTTCATATGCTGGACCAGTTTCCCTTCTCCTGCTTCTTTCCCTCTCTTGCCAACACCTCACCCCCAATTTCTCTTCCTATTCAAATCGTTTGTATTCTTCAAGGCCCAACTCAAATACCATCATATTTTGAGGTTTCCTGCTCAAGAATGAATTGCTTAATACTTGCCACATAAATCTTTGCTGAATTAGCAGATTGCTCCCATCTCGCTGATCCCATGGCACTTCCTTCCTTTGTATCACTCTTATGGCACTTCCTTCTTGCTGCTTTGTAATTACTTGTACATATCTGTCTCCCTGACTACGCAACTATACAACTTGGTAACAGTGAGCTGTGTATTAGTCATCTCTACACCTCTCATAGTTTCCAAATAAGTACACAGGGCACTGTCATCACCCAAGTTGAACTTGACTTTCTGCTGTCTACTATTGATTTAAGCACAAGATATATTTGACTTCATCTTTGGCCTTGGAGGAAATGACTTTTAATAGTAAATATAATGGAAATGGAAACTAGAGTCATCTTTATCCTTTCAAAGTATTTCCACTATTATTCATATGCCTATATATTCTACATTTTATAAATCATTATCAACTTGGTTCCAAACATGAATTCTACAGATGGTCTCTCTGATTCAAGTGAAAAAAAAATCTCTCGACTCTTAAGCTCTGAGTACTCAAGCAGCAACTCATTAATGAGGTTTAGTTAACTATTCTCACATGTCTCTCTTTCCAAAGAGCAATCTAGGAAATTGTTAAACTAAGTTAAACTAGAAAAGTGGCATTAAACTTTGGAGTTTCTAAAGACTGAAACCAAAAGAATAAGTCAGTCTTAAATTCAAAGTGCCTCATGATCATTTAGATATGGTTGATTTGATGAGGGCAAAAACAATTGTTAGAATGATGGATGTTTATAATGTTGCTTTCATAAACTTTCAAAAATTTTAGTAGGTGGGGAAGTCAAGACCCACTTAATCTCTATAATGTAATTAACCCTGCTGGTAAACTCTAGTTTTAAAATGTTTTAGAATTTCTATTAAGGATATTTCATAATTATTCTGTGATATACGCTGGGAATTTTGTTACCTCTTCCTCCCAATGCACCACCTTCACCACACTTTAAAGACAATGCACAAAGAGCTAGCCCACTCATCACAAGGTGACACCTTAGTATTGGGATTAAAGTACATAGCTCCATCTCTTTAAAAAGCAAAATTTTGCAGCAAAAATCACTAAATGTTAATATGTAACAAAAGTGGGTAGTGGGTACCGAATGACTACTATTTTACTCTCTATTCTTTTCTCTAGATACGAAATGTTTCGTAACTTTAAAATGAGAGGAAAAAATATGCATGCAGCCCAAAATCGTCAGAGATCTCCATAACTGAAAGGGTCTTTCATAATGATTCTTAATTTCCAAGTTCTTCACATGTCCCATGAATGCTTAACTCAGAGCTATTTCTTCAGTCTCCAGAGAAAGAAGCAAAACTATTTAAGAGATTCTGGAGCAAGGGGCAAGTTCATGCTCAAGTCAGTTAGAATTCCTGGTGTATCAAAGAAAGGAGGCTGCCTCCAAGTACCGAATGGCATAATAGACAGTCAGTTGATATGTGTTGGATTTATTGGTTTCCTGTTTAACAGGAGTGAAAGCTCAGCTCCTTGGAAAACATGGCATATGTCACCTTCCAGCCATGGCCATGGTGCTGCTGACCCAACCTCAGGAGACTGAATGTGACTTTTTTAGCAGTGGTCATGGCTTAACCTGGAAACAATCACACCCTCAAGTGTCCCTGCATTTGCAAGGTGGCTGACAGGCGATCCCTGTCGATAGCCTTGGGGTAGAGCAAAGTTAACAAGTCCAAAGACTAGGAAGAACTACAGAAACCAAGAGCAAGAAAGAGCAAAAGTGCCCCAAAGAAATTGACTTCCAAGCTGCTCCCTCATTTTGCTATCATTTGTTGCCACAGCAGCAACTAGATGGTGCTGCCTTCGTTGGTGGAGGGAGCCACCAAACCCGAAAGACAGCGCATGCTGGTCCCAGTATAGCTCTTTCATTCTGCTCTTTCCTTCAGCTCAATAAAGCAACAACTTTTATTGGGCACCAATAGTAAAACTCTGCACTATCTTTCTCCCCTGCTTCCTCAATGCTCTCTCCCTCTCTTGCTCTCTTTCATACACACACACACACACACACATATACACACGTTGATTGCACATTCCCAAATCCACCCACTCCATCACATCTCCACTGCAGCCACATCCTCCAGAAACCTCCCCTGAACCTACCAGCATCTCAGCCACCTGAGGCTTCCCATGGCCCTGACAGCCTCTCCCCTCACTGAGTAATTACCACATGGACTTCTCTGTAGGGTCCCCTAAAGAGACTGAAATCTTCCTTCAAGCAGACATCCTGGCCTGTGCATCTCTGGGATAGCACCTTAGGCCATGCCAGGACCTCAAACACTCTGGATATCTAGCACGTGTTGACTACTGCTGTTGTGGGGAGAGAATAGCAGAGAAGAGGGTCTGGCAATTCAGAGGACTGGAGCAGAGCATGGGGCCCAGGAGATGGTGTGACTTTGGAATCACATGAGCACATTAAACATACTGAATTTTCCTTAGTATTGGCTCAACCTAGGGACTGAATAAGGTTCAGGAGGATTTTAGTGACAAGAGCACAGTTAATACCTCCACCGAAGCTTCTTGGAGGAAATGGAAATCAAATCCAGCCTCTCTAGACAGATGGGGCTAGAGGGAGAGTAACGGAAAGCAGTAAGAAAAGGCATGTGTTTCTGTACAGGACGGCTCACGTCAGTGTCACCGTTGTTCTGGGCAGCCGCAGCTGTGCATGGAGTCAGGGCTCTATCCAGCCCAGCACACTGGGAGTGGGAAGGTCCTCATGGGCGTCCTGGAAGGCCAGAGCTGGCAAGGATTTAAGAGAGCAAGAAACCCAGGTCACTCACTGCATAAATGGAGGAGGGAGGGTTTGTGACTGAACAAGAACTGGAACTCACGCCCAGCTCTCCTGACCTACCCTGGGCTGGGGCACAGATGCCCTCTGGGAGCCTGTTTCTTTACCCATGAAACACATCTCCAACGAAAGAGAGTAAGAGAGGAGCTGTCCAGGCTCACCATCTCATTAACTTGCCACTCTGGGCTTGGCAGCACATGGTGTCTTTCCCAGTCTTGCTGCTGGGGCTGGCAGCAGGATTTCTCCTCACAGTCTCCACATGAAGGAGCCAGAGTAGCAAAGGTTTAAATAAGTGCAATGTATGAACAGGTGGGAGAAAGACCACAGAAAAGGAAAGGGGCACATGAGGTGAGCCAAAGAGAAGCCGAGGTCAGCTGTGGACATGTGACTGCAAAGGCCCCTGGCCAAGTTAAGCAATGCATTTTCTCCTCTCTGCCGCGGAATTTTCTCCTCTCTGCCGCGGAGGCAGCCAGACTCCTGGGAGTTGCCTCTGAAAATCCCAATCTGCTGAATACTTTGGCTTGCACTACCCAGAAATGTAAGGTGAGAGGGTAGCATAGAAGCAAAGCTGGTGCTACCATGAGACCTAGGGAGAGATTGGGAGATTCCCTAGATAACTCCAGTCTTCCCAAGGAGGCTGCCATAACTGCAACTGGGAGACCGAAGCTGGGCCTCAGGGACTGTCATTGCCTGAGGGACTTTTTGTCCTTTCGTCTGAACCTGTCCAAGACCGAGACATCCTGTGCCCCACGCCAGCCTAATTCTCCTGAAAAATGCTTTCATCTCACCCCTCCCTAGATCAAATCATTCTTCTGGCTCCACATTGCCTCTTTCTTCAAGTCTAAACTGCTCTGCCCCATTCCTGGCCCCACAGTCCAGCCCTGCCCTCACCTGCCATCCTTAGATCCCACTACTTACCTGCACACCCTGTCTGTGCTCCTTGATGACTCTGCTTGCTGGGTTTCACCCCTCCTCATCCCTGAAAATCCTGCCTTCTGTCTCTGTCTAGAAATACTCTACCTCTCTATCCAGCTATGGTTCAGGCTTACCTCTTCCAAGAATCCTTCTTCTCCCACACAATTCACATTGATCTCTCCCTTCTTAAAATGTCTTGTAACACTCCAATATCTATACCAACACCCATGCTAATATCAATGCTGTTGCTAACACGAGTAGTAAGCTTGTTGGATGCTAATCAGGTGCCAAACTAAACTCTAAGTAATTTTGGGTGCTCACTCATCTAATCCTCCAGTGAGGTAGATATTCTGATTACCCCTTGGAAACTGAGTCACAGAAAGGCCATGTTAATATACTCAAACTAGGAAGTGGTGAAGGCAACCTGGCTCCAAGCCCACATTAAAAGCTGCACAGCAGTGAGGGAGGAAAGAATCCTTATGGTTTTGTCATTGTTCTTTAAGTGATAGTTTGTTTCTGTAAACATCTTCAGTGTAGATGCTGTGCCTCCTTGTATTTTTTGTTTCTCTTCCCCTAGTCCTGGGAGCATAGAATCTGTGCTCTGTAGAAAGTCCAGGCTTACCCCTGGGCAGCAGGGGCAAGATTCAATGCTCTGCCTCCCAGGTCAGCTGGGCCTGGGTTCACAGAGGGCCTCCACTAATCCGTAAGGCACTTCTGTGCCAATTAGAAAGTGGTCCTTGTTCCTGAAATCAGGCCCAGACCCAAGTCAGGGCAAGCAGAGTGCAAGCCGGGTTTCAGCTTTCACTTGTTCCCTTGGCTGAGTGCGCTTTTGGCGGAGCCCACCCTGCACAGCTGTACACAGCAGCTCCGGTGCAAATCCCTCCTCTGCTTGCCTACCTGAGGAAAGTCACTTAACTTCTTTTAGCCTCAGTTCCTCATCTGTAAAATGGAAACAATAGTGCCTATCCCACTGAGTTGTTTTAAGGATTATTAAGAAAATGAATATAAAGTGCTTAGCACTGGAATGTGAGTGTTCACTGAAGTCATCCATTACTGTCATTTAGCCTTCTCTGGTCTCCGAAAAGAGAAAGGGGAATAAGTAATTTCTTAAAAGGTCAGCTGACTGGCTTACTTCCATCTCCTCTTTCCTTTTACCATCATTCAATCACATGCCCTAACCAACAATTTCAAAGACCCCAGAACCAAAAATAATATAGATATGGGGGAAAATTGTGTTTGGGGACTAAGTGTAATCATGTTTAGCTTAAGGCAATCCAGGTTCCAGGTATACAAAAGACAGAAAAAAATTAACCTCTTAAATGGAGAGAGAGGGATGACAAGTTTCCCCTAAAGCCAGCATTTTGAGAGTGGGAAGGTATGAGAACAAAAGAAGTGGGTGCAGAAACAGGGCTTATTTGGGGGTAGTTTCTTAGTGATTAAATAAATAAGCTTTGGAGTCTGACAGCCTAGGGTTCAAATCCTGAATCTGCATGCCCCTTTCCTGCTGTGTGATATTGGACAACTTACTTAACTTTTCTGTGCCTTAATTTCATCATCTAAAAATAACAAATGAGTGAAAATATGTAAGGTGTATAACATTGCAGTGCTAAGTTTCCCCATATTGGTGGATATTTTATACGTAAGAGGCCCTCAGTGGCATCTGTGTAAGTCAGGGTTCTTCAGAGAATCAGAACCAGCAGGAGATGTCTGTCTGTGTATGTGTGTGTAAACATTAAGAGATTAATTATAGGATTTGGCTTATGCAACTGGGAATTGACCAGTCCAAATCTTGTAGGCCAGGCTACAAGTTGGAAACTCCAATGAAAGTGAAGTTGAATTCCCCAGGAGAAGCTGGCTAGTTGAAATAGAGGCAGGGATTCTTCATTACTTCTGTAATCCTCAGTTCTGCCTTAAGTCTCCCAACTGATTGGATGAGGAGACTCCCTTCATTGCTGAGGCAATCACCTTTGTTGATTTTAGATGCTATCAGCCATAGCTGCAAATAACCATAGATGCAATCATCTGATCACAGATGTAAATCTTCACAGTAACAATAAGGCCAGAGCTTGCTTGACCAAACTGGACACCATAGTCTAGCCAAGTTAGCCAAGAAATTAACATCATAGCGTCATGTGAGAGGAGAAAGCTATGCCCATTTTTCAGCTGTGAGGTCATTGATGACTTGTCTTTCCAAGAAAAGTAAATCATCCCTGAACCGAGTCTGGATCCAGAACAACCAGGACTCAGATTGAGAAGGAAGGGGAAAGCACAAAGACAGCATTTACCATAGTATACCTTATGCCTTGTCAAGAGTCTGACGCGTTGTACCTGTGCATTAAATTTTGTTGAAGGCATGTATAAATATTGCTAGTATTTAATGGCCTCCACTAGGGCAGAACTCATGGTTCCTGATGAGGATTTATTTTGTGTTTTTCATTTTGAAACATTACAAACATACATAAAAGTAGAGTAGTTTAATAAACCCCAGTGTACCAGTTGCCCAGATTGAACAATTATCCCACATAGACAGTCCTCTTTCATCTATATTCCACTCACTCCCCACCCAACTCAAATTGTTTGAAGCAAATCAAAGATACCTTATCATTTCATGGTTAGGCTTTTCCAAAGAAAAAGGAAAGGAAGAAGGGAAACCTAAATTTTACTTTTCCTAAAACAAGGCATGGGACCTGGGAAAGAGGAAAACAAGACACCCACTTCCCAGGATGGATGGAACTAATTCCATTCTATTTTAATAGATTCTCCACTTGATATGTATTTACAGAGTATTCTTTATCACTATTGTATATGTTGCCCTGTAATTTGCAGGTTTACTTGTCTGTCTTGGGTTTGCCTCATCAACTCTATTAGCATTAGCAAGGTTGATGCTTCCTTCTTCCTTGAGCCCCATATAATGGCTAGTCTACCATCCTCCCTCCCTTCCTTGGTTCCTCTCTAACCAATCTCCTAACTTCCTAACTGATTTCCATTAATCCCATATACATTTACTGGCATACAGTAGATGAGATGGGAACATTTAGCACATCTGTGGCTACTAAGAGGTGGCAGGAAAGTGTCCCAGAGGAGGTTGCAACTGGGTCCAGAAGAGTGAGAATGAATTAGCTGATGGAAGGAGGGGAGAGGAGGCAGAGGAGGGTGGAGAAAGGGCATTTCAGGCAAAGGCAGCAGCTCAGGCAAGTGCCTGTGGAGGAAAATGATGAATTTGGTTGGGTAGAGGAAGGAGACTAATGAGAGATAAAAATGTAAAATTAAGCACAGGCCAGACCTTGGAGGACTCTGATTGCTTTTACAGTACTGATAGGGGTGGGGAAAACTAGTTGGAGTGGGGTTGGTAGGAAATAGGGGGAGGTACGATATAATGGAGACAGAACTAGGACCACTCCCCAAACATCTGAATTCACCACAGCACTTTTCAACTTCTTTGCCAACCTCTAAGCAAGCACTTTCTCCCAAGGCTAACATTTCACTTTGACCAAAGACTGGCACCTCCCTCGAAGATTTTCTCTTGATATAGATAGAACATACAAGTCAGGCTAGGAACAACATCCATGGCATGCACATTTATTTAATTTGTAGACATTTGTTTTCTCAGAAAAAAAAAATGTTTCCAAGCAAACATTTGTTTTCTCAGAAAATGTTTTCAAAACAGAAACTAGACCAGACCTTATTATTTTTAAATATTTGTTTCACTTGCTGCAACAAAACAAATGCTAATTGGGATGGGAGGTGGTAATGCAGATAATCATTTTTATTTTGATTGTTGTTCATTAGGTTGATTATCTGGAATGCACCTGTGGAGTTATTTTTGGATATATTCGTTTCCTAGCTCAAGAGCTGTTTAAGCATGTAGCTGAGACTTTGAGTTAGATCTGCAGAACCCAAAATGAAATCCAGAATTGCCAGTGAGATGCTCAGTTGGTGTTATGTAGGAAATCATTGCTACTGAATTATCTGTTCTGACTATCTTCACTATCCTGATTTGCTTGATAGTTATTTGTTGCCCTTGACTGGTTTTAGAGCTCAAGGCCTGGAGGGATGATGTTTTTAAGTTCCAGGGGTCATAAATCTGAATTGCAGTGAAGTATGCAAAAGAGCACTTTGGAGTGAGAAATGTGATTAAATGACCTCTAATGTTCCTTCATTTACATAATATTCTAGCCTTGGGTCATAGATGTCTGGAGCTACTACAATTATAATTTTTTTTTCTAAAGTAAAAATTAACCAAACTTCAGAAAGGTGACCCAGTGACCGATTTTGGATGGGGGAGGAAGGAGTTTGACCCTGTGGGATCTAGTTTCACACTTTATAAGATCTAGACTAGGGTTGCCAAGAACCTTGTTCCAGGATAATGCCAGTTCCCCAGCATCCAGGTAAGCCTTCATGCCCTTCATTTGTTCCCTTTTTGAGTTAGGGGCTCACTCATGTTTTCCATACCTGGGGTCCCCGGTTTTCTCTGCACTGATTGTATTGTCATGCCTAGCTGCTGCTCACTCTCCCTTCACTATCATGAATATGGCTAATCCTGCCCCCCAACTCTGGGGACTGATCTGGCCTTACGCAGAGGAAGGGCTGCTCTTCCTGTAATTAGTGCTTAGAATCCCTGCCTTCAATCCCTCCACCCTCAAACCCTCTAACCCTCAAACCCTCACTGGTGGGGATTCCAGCCCTATTTCCCAGTGTCTCAGTGGCTGGCTGCCTGACAGCTAGACAGAAATGGTCCTTGTGACCTATAAGTCCTAGAAGCCTGGAACTCAGACTCTCTGGAACCCTGTCTCCATGGGTCTGTCCAGCTGGGCTCCCGTGTGGACCTTCAGGCTCTACTGATACACAGCTCAGCCTGGGCTCACAATCCGATTCCCCAGTCCATCCCAGTCCCCGCCAGACTGAAGCCTCACTTAGAACCCTGGACTTGTGAAATCTCTGGCTCAGCCAAAGCCTTGCCTCACTTATCGGCACCACATTATCACTTTCTGGTTGCTTTACCCTGGTATCAATGTTTGTTCTTATATGTCCAGATGATGGTTTCTGACCCTGAGCTTGTCCTGAACGTGGTAACAGTGTCCATCTTATGCCTCTTGCTTCCATGGACCTCAGGGTCTCCTTAGCCACTGGGATATTACCTTACTCCGTTATGTGATTCCAGAAGACTCAGACATTTCTAGTCTTACCAACAGTAGCTATGGACCCAGGACTTCTGACCCGAAATCCAGTGTTTTCTATCATGCCACAACATTGTGATTTATCTGTGTCTCCCAGACTCTTCTCTATAGAAAATTACTAGTTCATGAGATAATAGGTATTTGCAAAAATAAACTAATTAATTGGTTAACAAATTCAAAAGTATACATTGTGTGTATTTCATGATCATGTGAATTTGAGAAATGCTGCATAAAGCAATGTTAAACAGATGTTTTATTATAGGACATCTCAGATACTTTAATATGCCATTAATGAGCATTGTGAATATTCAAGGGAGGGTGGGGGGCAGCAAATGCAGTTTTTGGTTTTTTTTTTCAAATTTATTGGTCTACAGAACTCCTTTTCTTTGTAGCACTCTGGACATCACACCAGAAGTTCTCCAGAACATTGCCTGGGAAATGTTGAGTGATTTATTCTCCATTTGTTGACACTGAGCTGGAGCCACTTGAACAAATTTTCCTCTAACAGAATCCAAATTAAGTAAGGTAGTCAAGATTTCTCTAAATATTAGAATGAATGTGTAGTAATTAAATACAAGACTTATAGGATGCGAATATTCTCGCTGTCCTGATTTTGTGATAAGCAGGGTAGCCTTAACATTTGCTATATTAGAAACCATGAATGTGTCCCCAGACCTAGTTTTTCTCCTTAGGTCTGGTTTTTAGAATGCTGGTGATAAACTAAGCCTGATTTATCATATAACCATCCTGTATGGGAAAAGACTAACTTTGGATATCTTTGGTCAACCTTAAGAGATATAGCAGGGGGATGGATGTGGCTCGGGTGGTTGGGCGTCCATCTCCCATATGGAGGGACCTGGGTTCGCTCCCCAGGACCTCCTGGTAAAAATTAAAAATAGGAAAATATAGAAGGCACGTGGGCCACCAGGCCCCGTGCACGGGTGCGCCTTCAGGCCCCGCGAGAGGTTAAGCTGTCAGGCCCCATGTGCAGGTATGCCATCAGGCCCTGGGAGCCATGCAGCAAGATGATGATGTAGCAGGAGAGTGACACAAGGGATAGCCAAGACGAGAAACACCAAAAAACCAGGGGTGGGGGGCAGTAAAAATGGATGAAAATGGATGAAAGTAAGTAAATAAATAAATCCTTAAAAAAATGTATAGGGGAGGAAGATGCAGACTATAGTTAGTAGTAATACTCATGCTCCTTCATGATTTGTTAACAAATGTTTCACAACAATGCAGGGTGTTTGGGGGGAGGGGGGATGATGTGTGGGAGCCCTGTATGATGTTATGCATGTTTGTTTTGTAAGTTCACGATGTTTGCTGAACACTTATAGTTTATGTATGTTCATATATGAATGATATACTTCAATAAATTAAAAAAAAAAAGACTTATAGGGGACATCAGAATAGCACATGACCAGTGCTAGAGGTAGCACTTTTCAATTTTAAATTCTTACTGAGATGTGTGTCCCAATAGCTTTATAAATTCAAGTTTGTAACACTACACACCAATTAGGATAACTAAAATAAAAATATTGTCACTACAAAGTGCTGACAAGGACACAGAGCAAATGGATCCCCAATGCATTAGTTGTGAGAATATAAAATGGTACCATCACTATGAAAGCCATTTGGCAGATTATTATAATTTAAATTATAAATTTAAACCTTCACCTACCATACTACTCAGCAATCACATTCCTGTGTATTTATTTACTTTAGAGAAAGGAAAACTGTCTACACAAAATCTGTATACAAATGCTCATAGCACCTGCATTTGTAATAGTCAAAAACTAGAATATGTCCTTCAATGGGTGAATGCTTAAACTGTGGCACATCCACAAAATGAAATACTCAGCAATGAAAAAGAATATGTCTGAAAGGAATTATGCTGAATGAAAAATTCAGTCTCAAAGGGTTGTATATTGTATGATTCTGTAGTGATGGAAAACAGAGCAGTGATTGCTAGGGATTAGGGGTGAGGGAAAGGAATGACTATACAGGGATAACTCGAGGGAGTTTCTTTGTGGTCATAAAACAGTTCTGTATTCTGAGGATGGTGGTGGTTATAAGAGTCCATACCTTTGATAAAATTTTATAGTATTATACACTAAAAGAGCATGTGGAAACTGAATAAGCTCTGATTTAGCTAATAAAATTATACCAATGTCAATTTCCTATTTTTGATAATTTCAATGGTTATATAAGATGTTATCCTTGGGGAAGTTAGGCAGATAGGCAGAAACTTCCTGCACTATTTTTACAATCCTTGTGTGTCTTAAATTATTTCAAAGAAAAGAATTTTTTTTAAACGAGAAAGATATGAAGCAAAAATAAGTCTTAATAACAATAATAGAGTTCAGTAAGAGGCTCCAGGTACATCATGTCTGGCTCACTCAGCTCTACAACTACCCTCCCTGATTCCACCACTTATGACTTGTGTGACTGTGGGGAAGTCACAATCTGTCTGTGCCTCAGCTTTCTCATCAGTAGAATGGAATTAATGATGGTTCCTACATCATAAGCTTTTTATTAGGTTGAAAGAGTAATGTCAAGTGCTTTGCATAATTTACAGGAGGACTAGTAGTTCCATGGGGGGGATATACACATTCTATGCTCTGAATATGTGACATGTGCAAACCAGTCTCATGACTGGACTTCATGTATCATAATAATGGTTACCTATAAACCTGTAAAAGGTGGAAGAGCCAGTGTATAAATGACATGAAATCCTTGTTTGCATAGTGATGTCTACAATATACCTGTATTTTCCAACTGGGTTTTCTTCCCAAAGCTTTGAAATGCATGGACCTGCAATTGTCAGCCCTTTGCTTTAGACACAATTTTCTCTGAAATTAATTTTTCCTAATACCTTTTTCCTATTTCTTTCATTTCACTTAGATATATTGTCGAATTTTCTTTCTGGACTGTGAACTTCTTGAGACAGAAGGTTTGCATTCATTCATTTATTTAACATATACTGACTGAATCCCTACCAGGTTCTAGACACTCTTCAGGATGTGAAAGCCACAGCAGTGAACAGACAAAAGCCCTGTTCTCACTTGTAGATATAGTCTTATATCCTATTCTCCTTTGTATCTCTAGCACCTAGCATAGTAATTGGCCCACAGTAGGTACTCAAATGTTTCATGGATGGATGGGTAGAGTAAGGAAATGACTATTATGGTCAGGTACACTCTATTTAAACAAAAGGGATCAAAGCATAGTATGAAATTGGCTGTTCCAAGCTTCTGGAAACAATGAAAAACAGTTGTCCTAGGACTATTGGAAATGAGCTGCCTTTCTACCTCTTCTTTCTCCATGAATTTCCTGCGTGGCATTTTGCTGTGCATAAAGCAGCTGGTGAGTGATAAGACAATACCAGTACAGAACAGAAGCATCTCCTTTGGAGAGATGAAAAATTAATGCAAGGCCCTTTGGAAATCTTTTGACTTTTCTCCTCCTAAGCACATTACTGTGCTTCACGTGCTGAGAAATATTTTTTAAATCATTTGGGGGTCAGAAAAGAACTGCTATTCTCTACCCCTCTAAATATCTAAGTTTGAATGATTTCCATTTGAAGTTTGCATTGGTTTTGTGTTTGGGAGTCAAGCTCAGGAAAAGGATCTAAAATCACAAAGTGGGTTGTGGGAACCATCACTTCTCCTGAGGGTGGGCAAGAGGCTGATGTCCTTGGCAGATTTTTTTTTTTAATACTGCCCACAAGGGAGGCGGCTGTGGCTCAATCAGTAGGGCTCCCGTTTACCATATGGGAGGCCCGGGGTTCGGTTCCCGGGGCCTCCTGGTGAAGGCAAGCCCGCCTGCACGGCGTGGTTAGCTGACCCAGCGAGCGCAAGCAGCAAGAGGGGGATAAATGAATAAATAAATAAAATCTTAAAAAAAAAAAAAATACTGCCCACAAAGATATACCATTTTAAGCCTGGTTTCCATAACTCTTACCTTGAGGTCATGAGTGTACATTCCCTGGATATCATAGAAATATTTTACAATTATATTTATTGATAATTTTTTGAATCCACTAATATAGTCACGATACAAAACTCAAAAGTTCGAAAGAGCAAATCATGAGAACAACTTGTCCTTTCTGTTCCACCTGTCTCCTGGCCAGCCTGTTCGTCTCCCTGGAGGCATCCATTGCCATGTTTCTTACATATCCTTGCACGGCATTCTATGAATATCTATATTTTTGGAATACAAGATTCCAACATCCAGATACTTTCTGACAATGTTGAATCTTACCTGAACCCTGTAATCCTGGAAAATAGCGTAGGTTAAGTAATCCCCCACCCCTTCCACTGTTACTGACCAAGATGGCCTTAACTTCCCCATAACTTTACCAAACTTTAGACAGGCTTCTCTTTGTCTCTAGGCCTGACTTCCATCACCTTGGCCCTTACAAAATCCAGAAAGAACATGTTCCACCTGGCCTGGACAGTAAACTCGGGAGATAACCTCATGGTCATGGACATACCTCATTGCTAACCTCCCTGTCCAGCAATCTGCCTTTGGGTGTGTCAGTCCTTTACAAACTCTCCTGCCCTCTGCTTCTGCAGCCTGGAGCCCTGTCTCTCTCCCCTCTTGTGATGGCCTTCCAAGTCTCTCTCTCACTTTCTATCACAATAGCCTTCTGGTCTCTCTCTACTTTATTGCATTAGCTTTGAATAAAGTCATCCTTGCCTGTTTATCATTGTCTGGTACAATTTTTTTTTCTTTCTGACAGCTTCATTGCCATGCACATTGCACATATACAGCTACTTAAAGTCCAATATGGTCAAAATCTTTTTAGATTTGGAACTTAAATGAGCAGATTTTATTTTCTACTTAACTTTCAAGAAAAGAGACAAAAAGATGGTTTGGGATAGTGAGAGAGCACTGGTGGGGACAGAGGTGACTAGTCTCTGACACCTAATGAGCAAATGTGGGCCCAGCCCTTCACCCCAAAACCATAAGCTCACTAGATGACATCCAGGTTTCCTTCCAAAGGGCAGGACCACAATTCCATTGAACAAGAGATCACATTTCTTTCCTCAAGTCAAAGTCTAGGATAGGTACCTGTCTTATCTGTTGTACTGTACAATGCAATTGATGCTCCAAATGGCCCAAGGGCTATGAAAAGTCTGGGATCAAAGATAAGGTCAGTGCAGTTTTATGACTCATTACATCTTACTGCATTTCTTTGAAAGATGGAAAGCTTTCTATCAAATATCCATAGTAATATAAATCAGAATAACATCACATCCCAAATATTCTTGACTAATCATAGTTTTTGCTCAAAGCCACAGAGAATTGATTGGTTGCAGGTGGGTTCATCAGTGCAAATGAAATTTTTTTTTTTTTTTTTTTTAAAGATTTTATTTATTCATTTATCCCCCCCTTGCTGCTTGTGCTCGCTGGGTCAGCCAACCACGCCATGTGGGCAGGCCTGCCTTCACCAGGAGGCCCCGGGAACCAAACCCGGGGCCTCCTATATGGTAAACGGGAGCCCTACTGATTGAGCCACAGCCGTTTCCCTGTGCAAATGAATTTTAAGGTGTTGCTCCATCAGTACTTAGCAGTGTATCATTTTTTAGTGGTGTTACATACAAATCTTACTATAGGGCTATGGGTCCCAAAGCAAGTCTGCAGAGTTGAGTAGGGCTGGCAACAGCATATCACTTGTTAAATTACAGATTCCCACAGTAACTCCTCTGAAGATTTATTTCTCAGATCTGGAGGGAAGGCTGAGAAGCACTCTCTTCCCAAGATCTTAAATCAATGGTTTTCCAACCCAACTGCAGATTGGAATCTCCCGGGGAGCTTTAAAAAATGCTGATGCTTGCATCCCATCCCCAAGATTCTAATATAATTGGTTTGGCATGTGGCCTGGGCATTGGCATTTCTCAAATCTCTCCTGGCAACTTCAATGCATAGTCAGGATTGAGACTCACTGCTGTAGAATTTTACGAGGATTGTGTGGCTTTGAAAATCTCTACTTTAGATCATCGGAATTTGTTTACTTCTCGTATGTGGAATTGGTGTAATCCTCTCCCATAGTAGTGCCACCCTCTGAGTGAAACCAAGGCATAATCTAGTGCTTTTCAATGTGATCTGGAGACCAGCAGCATCCAGGTCACCGACCTACCTTGTTAGAAATAAAGCCTCTCAGCCTTTTGAAATACAGAATCTGCATTTCAACAAGCTCCCCAGGTGTTTAAAGTTTAAGAAACTTAATTACATGAACGTTTGAGAACCACAGATGCATGTCCAGCTTTTCCCAAGGTAGAAATCATTCTCTCCTTTGCAAAGCAATCCGATCCAATTGTTTATAAAAAATTCCTCTGCATGTAGTCTCAATCAGCTTAGAGGAAACATTACTCTCTAAAGAAAAATAAATTCTCTTCCTTAGCCCTTCCAACAACTGAAGGCAGTCTTTCTCCTGCCTACATGATCTTCATTGTCAGCCTTAGATTTCCCAACAATTGCACTTGATTTTGTTTCTTACCTTTCTGGTTACCCCGCCCACCCCATACCAAAACCTTCCAGTTCAGCCATATCACTCAAAGTAAGGCAGCCCAAACCAGAGAACCTCCCATGTAACCAACAGAGTAAATAAATGAGATTATCCTCTCTATTCTAGTCTGATTGGAACAGTGAACTTTTTAAAACTGCAGCTGCATTTTTAGAAAAGCTATGTATCATTAGTTTACTAGGAAACTTCTGTCTATCCACAACTCCTCTGTCTTGTTTCCATGAACCATCAAGGGAGGTCGTCATCCTATTTCTAAACTTTCACAATTATTTGCTGAACTTAGTGTGTAGGGCTTTCCTTACGGCCCATTTAAATGGTCTCACTGTGGTCTCTTATGATTGCTTCTGTCTGACGTGGACTTCTGGTCCTGAATTGAGTGAACAGTCAGAAGACCCAGGTTTAAGTCAGACCTGTACAGCTATGTAGGGCCTTAAGCAAGTTCCTTAGACATTATAAAGCCATTTTCTCACTTGTAAAATGAGGATAATAATAGTACCTATCTTATAGGAAAGTTGTGAGGATTCAGTAAGATAATGTAAAAAGCATTTTGCAAAGTATAAAGCCCTGTGTAAATATATTATTAATAAAAGCCATTCCCCAAGCTATGAACTTATTAACCATATCACTGATTCATTCATTCATTATGTTTTCCACACACATAAAATAAATGGCAGTCCTGAAATCCTCTGAATAAAGAATCTGTCTCCTCTAGTATCTATGGCCCATTACTTCACTTTTGTGAAGTGTCCCTACCTTCTATTAGCAAAAGAGGAGGGGAAATGTGGCGTGAGAACCAGTGACACCAAATACAAGGGTCGTTCTCTAAAAGCAACCATTGAACTGGGTAAAACCAGAAAAGTCCTTCAATGTTGCTGACATGGGTATCAAAGTGTTCAGATGAGGCATTCTACTTCTGGTTTCTCACTGAAAGAGGAACACAAAATTGCTGAGTTCCTCGCTGGGGGGAATTCTGTAAGGCCATGACTCCCCAGCTAAGGGTGACTCATGATGAATAATTTATCCCACCAGTGTGAGACCTCAATCTGCCTCATTGCTAAGAAAGCCCCCTGAAGTTACTCAGGGGCAGTGAGGATTCACCTAGAAGCCAGTGAGCTTGTGTATATCCTCCCTTGTTTGGGAAATTTCCTATATGGAAACGAGGAAGAAGACTATGCACCCCACCACCCTACCTCTACACCTCCAAATCCTCATTTCTTAAAATAGGGGCAATCTGTAAAACAGGAGCCCCAAAGGCTAGGAAATGTTTGGTCATCTTCACCAGACTTCTCCTTTTTGAACCCCACCTACCTCTTCAGACACAAACTTTTGCTAATTTGCACAATTTATAGATGAGAAGGTTTAAGAATACAATTTTCCAAGAGATTAAGCAAAAAAGTTATAACTGAAACACATGTACAAAGCAAGAAAGCTAAGGATTAAACACACTCATACTACTCAAGTAACAAACACCTAATATTTATTAATAAATTAGTACAGTTGAAGGCATTTTTTTAGATATCAGTCCCTCACCACCATCCACAAGACCCTGCTCAGCCCACACAAAGGTAATCCACACCACCTTTGCATTCGAATCTTCCAACTGAGCATTAGGCGGTGTGTTTATAAATGGGAGCATAGTTGCAAATACATCAGATGAGAGTTCTTACAGCTGCAGCCATGTTTAATTAAAGTGATTGGATGATGTAGGAGACTCACCAAGACAAAGGCCTGGAGGACCGACTGGACCTGTTGACTATGTATGTATAAAAAACATCTTTTAAAGCAAAGCTTGGTGAATTCCCTATGGAAAGATGCCACTGGGACTCAGTTTTGACCTTCCAAAGTGCAATAATATATTCCAGAACAGCTCAATCCCTAAAAGATGACGTTCAAATTCTTTGGTGGCCCAGTTGTCATGCCACTTAAATGGCAAGTCCTGATAGCTTGCGGATTTCATTTCTTCAGCCTAGAGCATATTAGTGTGAGAAGCACAAGTCATCAAGCATTCTACATGGTGTCTGGGTGAAAATCATACAACAGCAACAGTGTGGTCAAGTTTCAGCCATGAATATAAACTATACAACAAGACATATGAAAAAGATAACTCAAAAGCTAATCGTATTACAGTAACTCAACAGGGTCTTAAATTTCCTTAACCCTTAAGAAAATTTGTAAATGACAAATAATAATAATAGTAACAATAATTAAAAAAAATAAAGTAGATGTGGATGTTGAAAGGCATGAAGAATTCACATAATGATGCCATTACACTTTTAAGAAGTTAAGAGCCTCAAAATCCAATGTGCAGGAAAAGTCACACTGCATTTATGGTAAGTTAAGGAAATTTAAAGTGCACAAAACAATTTTGAAAATATATAAGAAGGCAAAACAGAGAAAATATGGAACTTAAAAAACTTTAGTGGTGGGTATTTTGCGACAGTTACACCTTGAAAAGACTTATAAGCTAACTTCCCAGGAAGGTTAAAAAAATGTTTTTAAAGGAAAAAATCAAACACTGGCCATATATTCTGTTAAACACACACACACACATATCAAAAAAAACCCAAAAAAACCCTGCCACTAAACTGAGCAATATTCCAGAGTGCAGTATCCATAGTGTTCTACAATAGGTCAGGAAGATGGCTATAAACAGAGTCCAGGAGGCTCTGGCTGGCTTCCTGGCTCTTGACTCCAATAATCTCAAATAGCCTGTCCAGTTTGTCCTCAGCCTGGGGAATCTCTTCAATCACGCGCAGCTCCTCGGGATTCAGGATGTGGAGCATGTCATCAAAGATGGGCTGCAAGTCGCAGGGGTCCAGGCGTACCTGTCGCAACACTGTGTCTTTCTTTTCTGCAGGGGAGAGAGGGAAGAGAAGGAGACAGCTGTAACGGGACCGTACTGAGGTAGGAGTGGACCTAAGAATGCCGTCTGCCCTCTCCCCAGCCTATGCCGCCCTATACCTCAACACACATGCACACAAGGAGAATGAGTGAGAGAAATTCAGGCACATTTTAAACAACCGAAGAGGTTTTACTTGCAATGCACATCAGATAACAAACAGGATTTTGCCCAATAGAGATCATATAAGGACCTGCTTAAATAGATTGGCAGGGTGTCAGCAATATTTGCCTAGACTTAAATGATCTCTTCTAAATTCTTCTCAGATGGAGAATACTGAATACGAAAAGAAGCTTAAAAAACAACAACAAAAAACAAAACCAAAACTTTACTACGTTCCCTATCTGTAATGTGTTTAATATACAAAGATATACATTGTCTCACCACTTTCCCAAATGATCAAAAATTCCAAGTTAAGGTCTGCTCAACTGATGTTCTAATTACACTGGAACGTTTTAAAACTAAATTGCTGGGAAGTGGCTGTGGCTCAATCAGTAGGGCTCCCGTTTACCATATGGGAGGTCCCGGGTTCGGTTCCCGGGCCTCCTGGTGAAGGCAAGCCCGCCCGTGCGGCGTGGTTAGCTGACCCAGAGAGCACAAGCAGCAAAGGGGGGATAAATGAATAAATAAATAAAATCTTTAAAAAAAAAAACTAAATTGCTGAGAAAGCGAAAGCATGTAAATAAGAAAATACTGCTTCTTGGGTCATAGCTTATCATTAGGTAAGGAATTTTAACATTTATCATTATTATGAAAAGCTATCTGTAAAATACAATGTAATATGTAACATAAAATATTAGCTCAATTATAAAATATAAAATAGATGTATTTAAATATATAAAGTATATAGAAGACAAATATGTGAAAGAAATCTTTAAAATGTAACAAAGTATCACCCAAACTACACACCCACGAAAGATCTAACAAAGATCTATCATCAACATAGTGAGTATGCTAATTCTCCTCACTCACTGATAGTAAAAATTAAAAGTGGCAAATTATTTCCCAAATGTTCCAATCCATAATTTGTAAAGCATTGTTACTGACAACCTAATTTAACAAAGTGAATTTTAGGATCAATTTAAGTCATAGAAATCTGTACTCTTGACTCTCAAGATTAGGTTACTTTAAATCCTTGGATTCAGCAAGTCTGGTAAATAATTTTCAAGAAACCGGCCAGACTACATTTTATCAGACCTCCCCAGAAACACACATTTGATAGGATAAAGAGTGACCGAGCCTCCTCCAGGCTAGCGCTTAGCCAGACACTGGCGGAGCTCTGAAGACCTTCTAGACCCGTCAAGGCAGGGTTTCTCTCAGCCCAGTCTTATCTTGGAAGCCTGGGCCTGTTTTTCTGGGCAGTTTATCCAAATAGCTCAAGGGCAACTGGACCGTGGAACCCGCCAAGGAGAAATCCCGAGGAGTTCTTGTCGTGAGGAGTGCAGCGCTGTGCCTCGCCGATGTTTGTACCTTTGGTAATGAAGGAGCCGGTTCTGCTCAGCGCGGAGGAACCGCTGGAGGTGGAGTCACAGCGAAGGAGGGGCTCGGACTCGTCCACGAAGAAGCCCTTGCTCTTCTCCAGGGGGGACGGCTCTACCGTCAGGAGCGTGGAATTCTCAAGCTTCTTGTTGGGACTGAGGATGGGGCTGGGGCTAAGTGGGCTGGGGCTCGCTGGGAGTGCCAGTTTGTCAGTTTCCAACTGTAAGGGAGAATTAAGAAAAAAAAAGTTTTAAACTATTTACTTAAAATCTTACAGAGGGGGAAAAAAAAAAAAGGAAATTAAAACCCCTCCTCGGACACCATTTTTTCTACTTAATATTTATATATTCAAATCTTCACCTTTTGACATTCCATAAATTTATATTATTGCTAGACACATAAATATATCTTTAAACCCATCAAAAATACATATAGGGAGCGGATATGGTTCAAGCGGTTGATTGAGTGCCTGCTTCCCACATGGGAGGTCCCAGGTTCCATCCCCAGTGCCTCCTAAAAACAAAAACAAGCAAACAAACAAAAATACCAACTCAGGGAAGCCTCAGCTCAGTGGTTGAGTGCCAGCTTCCCACATAAGAGGTCCTAGGTTCAACCCCCAGCCCCAGTACCTCAAAAACAAAACAAAACAAAAAACCCAACATATAAGTATATGAACATAAAAAAGAAAGCATACACACCAAGCCGTTTGCACTGGTTACCTCAGGGAAATGGAACTGGATATGCACATGAGGAGGAAGATGCTCACTTAAATATAATTATAATAGCTGGAGGGGCCTCAGATATTCTTTTTATTCCCCTTCCTTTACAGATAAGGCACCTGGGTCCTGGAGAAGTCAAGTGACTGTCTTAATTATGGACACACACGAGTAAATGGACAACTCAGACTTGACTCTATGTTTCCTGACTCTGGAATCAAATAAAACTGCTTAAAAGAAAGAGAACAGAATACCGGAGGCAAAGCAGCTAGGAGGGGAGATGAGGACCACCCTGCTGTAGCCAGTGCATCTGCTCTAAGATCTCATGGAGACTGTGAAACTTACATTCTGGAGTGGCAGCAGAGATACAACAAGTAAGCAAACAAATGACATGGTTTCCAATAGAGCTAGTGAGCTTCACCACCACTCTGGCTGGTGCGTGGCGAATGTATCTTAGGGAGGCAAGAATGACAGTAGGGAGAGAGCAGTTAGGATGCTCCTACAATAGCAGCCAGGTGAAGGATGTTCATGGCTTGTACCAGGGGTCAGGGGTGTACAGTGGAGAGGAAGAGAAGTTAGGTGATATTACCCCATTGTACAGGTGAGACACTTAAGGACCAGAGAGGACACACAGCTATTAGAGGAAAGCCAGAGCTCAACACAGATCTGCTTGAGATTGTTCTTTCATACTTTGATTTGGGGCTGTACTTGAGACCTCTGGCAGGCACTTGTGGTGTCTCCTAGTCCCCTGCCTTTACCTTCTTGCTGGCTCTGGAAGAAAACCTGTGGCCAGGTGGCCAGATCACACAGGGCAGGGTTCAGGAAGTGATGTGCACTCTCCCCAGAGCTATTAATCGCTGCCCTTTTTGGAGTCCTCATCACTCCACTCCCCCACTTCAACTGAAACATTTTCAATCTCTTCAACCAGGAAGATGTAGACTCTCATTGTAAAGTATGTTTAGATAAGGCACAAAGCAAACCCAACCACTTTTTTTTTTTTTTTTTTAAACTTTTAAGGCGGGAGAAATCCTTGCAACCAATTGCAGATTCTGAAGACCACAGATAACTGCACGTGTCTCATGTTCCAACAGCATTTTTCCTCTGTTCCACCACCCACACCCTGTTCTGCTTCCAATGAAAGTTTAAGACCTCGATAACATGCATTCCCAGTGGTCCCCTCCTGATCCACAGACAAGTTTTATGTATATGCTTTTTAAATTTTAATGGACTAGGCCCTGGCATGTGTCCCTCCTCCAGGAAAATACACATGGCCACTCATGCCAATGCATGTTTCTTATTCACTCAATTAGACAAAGAGCATTTGTCTATGTTCCGGTTCTCAGGGCCATTACATTGGAGGACATGCTCAGTCAATATAGTGCACTGTTCTTGCTTTAAAAAGAAATTCCCACCCACAAATCACATGCCAACAGACCAAAAGAAGTCCACCCACCTTATTTCCTAAATTCTACTAGTTCAAAACTTTAAATATTTTAATATTTTGCCTTTTGACCTAACAGCTCCTTATCAGTAGAAATTAAGCAAATGAATTCCAACATCAATTGGAAAGGGACAATGTTGAACTGATGCTCTCCTATAACAATGAGTCAGGTGAATATGAACATGTCCCTAGGAAATGGTTTTAGCATCACCACAATGAAGCTTAACAACTAGAGTTAAAGCCAGACATCATCTGACAATCATCTCTTCTAGAAAATCTACTCAGCTACTAAGTATATGTATTCTTCATTTGGCGCAACAGTAGCTGGTTGCACTCTAGATTTGCTTAGTTATTTACATTTTTTCCCATTGGGAAAAAAATGTTGCTCCCAGAAACTTACTCTTTTTTCCCTCTTTATCTTAATATTTGAAATATTCATCAAAGCTGGTTTGCAACACTATTAGGAGTTGTCTTATCTGTGATCTCCAATCAGAAAATCAGGATATGTCCAATAAATTTTTTCTCTATTTTATTTTTTTTACTTTATTTTGTACATTTAATAATTGAAAATATAAACAATTAAAAACTAAAAAGTAAACACAGATGAATAAATATATACATTTCTCAATTAAATGTAATGGATACATATAAAATTTTTTTGGAATCAAACAACATGTTACACAATATATTTGGTTCATAATAACGCATTCATACAGTATTTGTCCTTTTGTGTCTGGCTTGCTTCACTCAACATAATGTCCTCCAGGTTCATCCATGTTGTCATATGTTTTACGACTTCATTTCTTCTTACAGCTGCATAATATTCCATCGTGTGAACAGACCACAGTTTGTTTATCCATTCATCTGTTGATGGACACCCGGGTTGTTTCCAACTTTTGGCAATGGTGAATAATGTTACTATGAACATCGGTGTGCAGATGTCTGTTTGTGTCACTGCTCTCAGTTCTTCTGGGTATATATCTAGTAATGGTATTGCCGGGTCACGTGACAAGTCTATATTCAACTTCTTTAGGAACTGCCAAACAGTCCTCCACAGTGGCTGTACCATTCTGCATTCCCACCAACAGTGAAGAAGTGTTCTTATCTCTCCACATCCTCTCCAACACTTGTAGTTCTCTGTCTTTTTAATAGTGGCCATTCTGATAAGTGTAAAATGATATCTCATTGTAGTTTTGATTTGCATTTCCCTAATCATGAGTGATGTTGATCATTTCTTCATGTGCTTTTTTTTTTTTTTTTGCCATTTCCTCTATTTTATTCATTCTGAAAGTTCATGGTTCAGTATTTTGAATTTGCAGCAAATGAAGAATATCTAAAATAAGATTCAGATACTATAAGAGAAGATAAATACTCCAAACAAGAGGGCCAGATTCTCATAGAAAGGTGTCTTATCTTCTTACAAAAACTAAGAGCATAAACTTATCAGAACATTCACAAAATAGATTATAAGTACTAATTTATTCCATATCTTTCTTCTTTGGCTTTCCAAATTTCTCTACAGGGACATACTGTCTTTTATAATTTGAAAAATAATAAATGTTATTATTTAAAGGCAGCCACCACTAAGTATATTTTCCTTCTGCTGATTTGAAAATATTGTGGCTGCAGCAGCTCTTATTTATATTGATAGCCAAGAAACAGGAGAGTTGGGAGATCATCATCAAGGCTGAGCTCTTCTCTATACTTTTCTTAAGTATTCATGGACACAAAAGGGTTAGTCTCTCCCTATCTTATTGCAGTGAAGCAGATATTAAGACTCCAAAGAAAGGCCTCTGAGAAAACTTGGACCACGCAGGCAATATGTCAACCAGATATATGAAGCCCTTTTTGAGAAACTTAGAAAGTACAGTTATTTTTGCTTTATAGCCATGAGGCAATCATGCTAACTTGGAAGACTCAAGAATGAAGTAGAGACAGTAGGATTAAGAAAGGAGGGGACAGGGATAAAGAGGCGAGAGTCCCCCAGGCAGCCCAAAATGGAATGGTTCTATTGAGTAAATGGGAGAGAAGCAAGAGTGTGCAATTTCTTTGGTCAAATGAGCACCAAATGTCCTCCTGATTCGTGTCCATGGGAGTACACTCAGTTCTTCCAGGTACGGAATTTATTTGTCCACACTGATAAGAGAGGAGAGAAAATGGTTCACCTTACTCAACAGTGGAGTCACACCTACAGCTCAGTTGCTGTCCTAACTATTTTCCTTTCTCATTGCCACCACCACTGACTACAGGGAACCATTCAAAGAGATTTGGTGAATAGGATATTGCTCAAAATTTGCACACTTGAACACCTCTAGGCTACAGAAGTTTGTGGCAGTGTTTGTGAGAACGATATAACTTGGAAATGGGTAGTCCTGGAGTGAGCCACAGCATAGTCTTCTAAAACCAAAGTGCCCATGCTGAGCATGCAACTAGATCACAACTTGAAACTGAAGCTCAAAAACTAATTCTCCACTTTTACTATCAAACTGAAAATGCTTTTCCCTGTTGACTGGCCTTTCCTACAGATGATACGCCATGAATGATAAAGAAACTTCCTTCCAAACCTATTAATTATTAATGACAAGAGTGGTGTACAAATCAAACAAGAATTTTGAGATACCTACTTTCTTATATCTAACTGCATTCCTGCTGTACTCTGCAAGTAGGATTGGGCCAGGGACTCCAACCCCAGAAGGCTTCTTTTCAGCATTTCAGGTTCACTACAGTCATCTAAAAATCAAAGCCACGAAAATCCTGGGAAATCGGTGCAAGGGAAGAACGGACACATGCCACTAGCTAGCTGTGTGGTCTTAGAGAAACCACTTCCCTTGTCAGATCTGATTCCTCATTTCCAAACTTAAAAATGTTAGTCTAGGTCATCTCTAAGTTCCTTCTCTTCTCTTCTTACTGTTTGTCTTATCTATTGCTATTTCATTGTCCTCCTCCACCCCCAACTCCCTTTGCCCTTCTAAGTTACCCCAAACTGGTCCACTCAACTAAAGTTTACCACTGTGGTGAAGTTATTTTCAAATACTACACAATTACAATCTCCCTGTGATTACACAATATGTTTTCAAAAAAATAATTAACAACTTTGATGCATCAGTGACTTCCTGAAATGAAGCATTAATAACCCAGCCTGAATGTTCCCTGCCAGGCTGCTAAAATGGCTCAACTTAACTCTCTTGGCTCCTGGTGCCACTATCCAGCTAGATTCCATCATCCCCCACCCTCCCTGCCCCCATGGAGACAGATATTCCTCATAGTCTTCAGAAACAAAGTTCCTTGCCGTCAAGTCACCTTTTCAACTTAACTTTCTCTCCAGACCTCATTCAGACACACAGAAAGAAGGAAGAGTTCTATTACACTTGTGAAAAATCTCTATCACCTTAATGTTTTTTTTCAAAACCCATTTGCTAAATCCAATTGAAGCTACTTGCTATTCTATCTGAGTTGACCAGCAGGTTGCTCAGATCCAGTAACAAAAGGGGACTTAAGGAAATAAGCCATTACCAAGACTATGCTAGATGATTCCACTTTGTAGCCAAAGCAGCTCTTATCAGCTCCATTTATAGATGAAGAAACCGAGGTTCAAAGAGGTTTAAGGACTTGCCCAAGGTTACAGAGCCAGGATTCAAGACCAGGTCTGTCTAGTTTCAAAGTTATCCTCTTTACTGAATATGTTATCTGAGTGCCAGGAATTTATCTTGTGTGTATACGTCCACTGCATATAGGAAAATTGACAACCCCTATAAACTGGACCCAAGCAATCACGTTACCACAAGGAACTGCCCTGCCCCCTCAGCCAGAATGAAGAGTTCACGCTTTGGCTGGAAGACTGCCCTGAGATAAATATTAGAAATTCTCTAAGTACCACACACTTCAACTGTAGCAAATAACGTTTGTTTCTATTTGAAAATATTTCAGATCCACAGGTCACAGACCAGTGACCGATTTTTAAAAGACAAACAAGCAAATTCAATTTTCACTAAAAGTTCATCCCCAAAGAATTATAATCACAAACAAATGTGAAATTACAACAGTTTAAGGATTATAATATTATCTCAAATTCGTTCTCCTTGCTCTCCTAGCTACCCATGTAATCAAGAGCAAATTAGTTTTCATGGCTTCCTATAGGTTTATAGTGGCATGTATAGTTGGGCTCCAAAAACAAAACAAAACAGCACTACCTTCCTTGCCATGTAAGAATCTCTTGATATCCAAATCTTTATGGTCCCTGTGGTTAGAGAGCAAGAATTCAAATAAGGAATGCTTTGTTATCCAAATCTATTTGGTTGCAGGATTTCAGATATAGATGAGGATGCTTAGCTCTATCTCAAAATTTTATCTGAATCTATTCCATTTGTAAGTTCAGATACTGAAGGATACCTGTATACCATGACTTCTCCCTTTAACAAAAAAAAAAATCACCCTCTCACACACACACAAAAAGGAAAAACAAGAAGGTTTCTTTAAAGTCCTAGATGAGAGGAGACAGTGACTTTCAGATTATTTTTCTGAGTATGAATTCTCATTAAGTCCAATTCAGAGTAAGGGGGTCTTGACAAGAGTATGGTATTTACTCATCGAAATTTTTTCCAAATAAAAAGGAAAATGGTAAGAGGGGAATGAAAGAAAATGCTGATTCCTGAACCTTGAAAGAAGGATTATCAGTTATAAGAAATATGGGGGGCTGTCTTGGAAATGGGAATATAGACTAGAAATATATATATGCACATACATAGATAAAGCAAATATGTCAAAATGTGAATAATCATTGCTGGGTTTAAAGCATTTGTTGTACTGGGCTTTCAACTTTTCTTGTTTCAAAAGTTTATTAAGGGGAGTGGAAGTAGCTTAGTGGTTGAGTGCCTGCTTCCCAAGTATGAGGTCCTGAGTTCAATCCCAGATACTTCCTAAAAAAATTTTTTTTTATAAGAAACAATTTGGAAGAAAAAAAGAAGGGTTAAGAGCCAATAAACTTAAGACAAAAATTCCCCCAACTTTCCCTAGGCTCTTAATTGTTTAGCCAAAGCCCTTTGTTTTCTTTCCTGCAAGTGTCTTTTCCTGCCCAGCCCAGCCCTCAGGAGAGGGAGGCGAGAAGGTGCTTCCCTTGCATAAACGGAATAGGGAAGAGAGCTAACACTTAAATCAAATAAACATCGAGGGTCTTCTGCTGTTTAGATCTCCCTGGGGTCAATGGAGGTCATAGGGTGGAAGCAGGAACAGGAGCACAATGCCAATGGGTCACCAGACCACAAAGGTGGCAGAGCTTTGACGCTGAGCCATGTGCTGCCCAGGTGAGCCAACAGCAGAGCCTGTGGAACAAACTCGCCCACCATCAGGAGTATCTCAGGATTAACTCGGGTGGAAAAGTTCCAAAGCTAATGGAAATTATTTTAAAAGACAACCTCTGCGGAGATCTGTTCAAGCACAGGATAATGAAAGGATTTTGTCTCAACTGCAGTTAAGCATTAGCCCAAGTTAGCTGGCCTTGATGTGTTACTACTTCCTTTAAGTATCCCAAACACAAACCAAGGTAAATGCTGTAGTCTTGTGTGTATATGTTATCTGCTCATTCTGATCCTACATATGAATTCATTTCAGAATTGAAACCCAAATTCTACAAATCCACCACTATTAAGTCAAGGCGTTGTGGCCAATCCTTGCCCTGAGCAGGAGCCCTTTCTCAGTGGGAAAGGCCACAGAAGCCACAACAAGAAGCACAGCACAAAGCTGCCAAGGCTGGTAAGAACCAGCTGGCTGCAGAGGGAAGGGGGGAGGGTGTGTACCGCCCAGCTGCTGGCACGTGTGTCTGCAAGCTGTCCAGGCTGCTATCACAGCCCTGAGCTGATTCACTGAGTAAGCTTTCTCAAAAAAGGAAGCGGGGACAGTAAGTGGGCTCTCTCGGTTCAGAGCTGGGCCCACTCACATTTGAATCCATCGCCGAGCCTCGTAAGAGCTCACCTCCATCGGCACATTAGATCATGCTCTGTTGGAAATTACTTGGGCTCCTTTAAACTTCTATAAGACCTATTAGGAAGCCTTTCCCACGAGAAAGCCTTTGGACAATTCTACCACGAAAAAGAAGGTGAATGAACCTTATAAGCTTGCTTTGTGCAGGATAGAAAGTAATTTTGTAGGAAACTCATGGCATTGAGGTAAGAAGGCCCAAGCTCATCTCTGTGAGGCATGGCTTTTGAACCTACCAAACCTGATTAAATTAGTAATAAGTCCATTAACTGGATTCATGCACTGAGCATTAGAATGCATGTGATACATCATTCCAAAGGTACACAGGGGGAGACAGTGAAAAATACTTCTCTCCCCAACTTCAACCTATAACTTCCAGCTCTCCAGCTACCCAATTCTCCTCCTGGGTGTCAATTATTGCTACCAATTGTTTGTGCTCTCTTCTAGAGTTTGTACTTATACCAACAACAAATAGGTACATATATTCTCTACTCTACTCTGGCTTTCTTTTTTTATTTTTTTTATTTTTTATTTTACATAAATATATCAGCATAGTGTATATACTGTTCTACATCTTGCCTTTTTACTTAAAAACAAAATTCTTGAGATTAGAACATAAAGGGCTGACCCACTCCTTTTGACAAGTCCATACTGTTCCACTGTAGGGATGTTCCATAACTTACATAACTCGTTCCCTGTTGAAGGTTATCTGTGCTGCATTCATTAATGCCACGAGGGATATTCTTGTACTTGCATCAATCTGTGTGCATGCGGGAAAATATGTAGATCACATTCCTAGAAGTGGAATCATGGGTCAACAAGCACACATTTTTACAGATACTGCCAGATTGCCCTTTAAAGGGGCTGGATGGATTTTGACACCTATCAGCAAAGGATGCAGTTCCTCTTCTTTCCCTATGCCCTCACAACACAAGTTGTTTGCTATGGTACCTTTTCCTCTTTGCCAATATGAATGTAGATTTTAATTTGAATTTTTCTTATTGGGAGTGAGGTTACAAAATCAGTATGTATTCAAGAATCTTGAATCTACATTTCCTTTTTGGTGAACGGCCTTGCTCACAGACTGCCCATTTTTCTATTAGGCTGTTGATCTCTTTCTTAATGAATCTGTAAAAGCTCTTTATATTTTTAAGACAACTAACCCTATGTTGTAAACAATTTCCCCTAGTTACTTACTATTCTGTCTTTTTTGTATGCTGTTTTCTGGCCTCTATATTTATTGTTATTTCAATCTTTTCTTTATATCCTCTGTATTTTATATCACTCTTAGAAGAGCTTTACCGACTTTTTGAATTATAAAAACAAAAAATCTTCCCCATGCATTTTTCTAGAACTTCTTTGGTGATAGGTCATTTTAATTGTTGGTAATTCCAACCTGTACCCTAATTCAGTCACTCTATGGATAAATCAAAGTTCCTGTTGGGACCTTTTTTTTTTTTAATGGGAATATCAGGAGTGACAGCTCTATCTCCCAAGGATGAAGGAAAAACAATTAAAACATTGAAATTAACTGCTGAACTGCTGCATAATAAAACCCACTGCTGACCATGGGGCATTTCCGCCTCAGCCAATTTACCTGTTATTGGCCCTTGGATGTAACAGATCAATTTAGCCAGAGAGTCTCAAAAACACAGAGCGGAGAAGCTAGGTCACAGCCAGAAGCCATTAAGCTTTATCCAGAAATATGTTTTGGCTTAAAAAAAGAAAATTGAAAATATGTTCTCCAGCACTGATAAGTGATGGAGTAAACTGGCTACTTTATACAATATTGATTCTGATTTCCTCCCATACACTTTTTTTTTTTTTTTTTTTTTTTTGAGAAAGCCAGTAAGGGTGTGGATTAAAGGGGATAAAAACATCATCAACTAATAGACTCAACCTTTTCTGAATGTTGAGCTATGGTGTCTTGTGAAAAACAAAAACCCACTTTAATCTATATATCAAAGAATATATTCTAAAGTTTGGCTCACATACATACCCTTCCTATAAAAACTGTCAGCACATTGAGGGCAGAGTCCCTGTTTGGTTTTTGTTTAGTTTTGTTTTCTATGTAGTATGTCCAGTACCTGGTACAGGGCTCAGTACAAAACAGGTACTCAGTTATATTTGCTAAATACAAGTGCCTGATTTAAACCATCTCATCCTTAAAGGCTGAAATCTAATTTTTTTTTTTTTTTAAGTGTATGTGCTGGGGAGAGAGATGAGGAGTACAATGATATCAATACCCCAAGAACACACTTCCCAGACTTTCCTTCTTATAACCTGTGTATACAACAAGCTCAACTACCTATTTCATTATTTCTAAGACCCATTTTTTTTTTTTCTTTTCACATTTCAAGATCTCTGTAATAAGGATGTGTCTTACAACTATAATTGACAGTGTTTTTATTTCTTACTTAGTGGTACATCTAATAATGATACATTTTACAAATGACATGGCATTCAGTGAAAGACAGTAACATATCTATCTTGATTATAGTACCTACCTATACCTCTCATGAACATGGAACTTGTTAAATAAGAACAGATGTAAAGCACACAAACAGTGTTTGGGACACAATAGATACTCAGCAAACACTGGTTCCCTTTCTGCTTCATGTGCATTTATTGAAAGCAGAGTGGTATCATTTGCTCTTGTCAAAAAAGGAGAATGTGGAATTCCAATTGCAACATAGAAAAGAAAATAGTAGCCAAGATTTACTCAGCCCCCTACTATATGAGGAGTGTTAAGACTGGGAATTTTACACTCATCTCCAGTCCTCACCAGATCCTTACAAGGTAGCTACAGAAAAAAACCAAAAAACATGGCATGACAACATGATGGAACTTGCACCAAGCCACACATTAAGTGGCTAAAGCAGGACTCACTCCCAATCCAGAGGGACAAAGTCAAATACTTGGATTTGTCATCCCCTTCTAGTAAGTCTTGGAGATTCAAAGTTCGAACTCCAGCGCTTAACGTCAAGCTGGACATAGGAACCTTATTCTTGGACTTTTAGTACTGCAGAACAGTTAAAGGTTTCTGAAAAGGAACCTACTGAGCAAAACAAAAAGGATCCTAAGAAAAAAGAGAAGTCCCTGTGGAGACAAAGGTTTGACAAGCTCTTAGTGTGAAAAAGGAGATGGGGTTCCCTAAGCAGAAACCAAATGGGAAAATTTCAGAAAAGAGAGCCGAAACACAGTCTGTTTGATAGGTCATTAGTCTGCTCTCTTCAAAGAAATTACAGTCTCGGTTTTAAAAAATGACTTTCAAATGGACAAAAATATATGTCCTCTAGTTTCCTATGTATCTGTTTGGTAGCTTGTGTACCCGCCTTCTGAAGCCGTCTTATAAAACTTGCTTGTCCTGCGAGGCAAGTGGGGAGTGGACAGAAGGGGCTGATGGCGTGGACGGGGCCGTCCTGTCCCCCGACGACGCCTGAGACCTGAGGGTGCGGCACGGCGCGGCCTCGCTCGGGAAACGGCTTCCATCTGGGCGGCTTCACAGCCAAACCAGGCCTTCTCTGGGCCTGTAAAGTAGATGTTTTTAAGATGAAAAACCGATGGAATGGCAGGAGCAGTCTATGAATGGACTCACGGACTGCTTTTTTATGGAGCTTATGAAATTCAACTATTTTTTTTAGCTTCTTAAGAGTTGCTTAATTTACCTTGTTTTTTGGCAAAGCTGGGTCCAGTGTGTCTGCTATTGGTAATCGGCTTTCACCAGCCGAGTCCTCCTTTTGTTAAGAAATAAAATGAAATTGTCCTTTTATTATCAGGAAATTATCAGGTTCCCCCTCTCTTATGCCTGTGTTGGTGTTAGGGTCCAGTTATTTTTTAAAATTATTATTTATAGAAAGAATCTTTATCTCCATATGGACTCTTGGAAGATTGTTCTCCAGGCTTTATCCTTCAGGTGGCATTGCACAATAGCCTTGCGTCAAGGATATGCCCGAGGTTTATCATCTGAGGTCCCGGGACTTCTGGACTGCTGTGTCTTTTGTAATTAAAGCTAAAAAAAAACTTTCAAAAAAAAAAAAAAAAAGACTTGCTTGTCCTGAATTGTAATTGTTTGCACATCTGTCTTCATCCCAGAAAGTGAGCTGTTAAAAGGGAAGACCAACTTTCTTCTTTGCACAGAGCCAGTCACAGAGCAGCTGGCTTGCAATAGGGTGCTGCCTAACTGAATGAAATGCTGGAATATGATAATGAGTAGAACACCCTGCAATGCCATTAAAAATCCAAAGGCCGCCACACTCGTCACTCCTTTGTGTATGATTACCACCTTAGACACAAGCATCACTAAATACACTTGGGCCTGTTGTATGTCAGCAATCCCTTTGTAATGTCCTCTCTCCTCATCACCCCGGAAGCTTCCCAGAGCCCACAGTCAGTCACACCCTGCAAATTAAGTAACTCGGCCTTAACTGACCCTCTGCACTGTTTTAACACAGCAGAGAGCAGGGACTAGATACATCCAAGTTTAGCTAATATCTCAAGATCTTAGGACTGTGATTCCTATTTTCAAGAAATATCAACTGGCAAATGCAAGGCAAAGAATAATTTGAGTAGCCAAAGAGCCAAAAACAGTTAAATGTACAGCTGGTATTTGCCTCAGCTCACCCTCTCTATATTAAATTTCTGAAAATAGCTGGTCTCAGCCACACCCATAGATAAGGACAGCTGCGCCCTGCATCTGGTAAGCAAAAAATCAGTAACTGTTGTCCCTTCTGCACAGAAGCAGGAGCACTGCCCTTGCCAAAAGAGAAGGCCCAGTGCTTCTTTCCCATTTGATTACACAGAGCAAAGAGAGACATTGACCGGGGCGTGCGGGGAATTAGGAGGGGCATGTTCTGCCCCTGGGACTTAGGTCTCCTACATGGTTCTGGAAAAGGATTACGATGCCCTAACAAAGAACCATTCTACTACGCAGAGGTAAACAATAACAAAAACATTGGCTCCGGGTCCTTGAGCTGTTAACTGCAGTGTAGTTTCACTCAACCTAATCTTACAGGAGGAGGGAAGGAGGGCGAAGCGGTATAGCATAGGTATCCTACTCCTCAGCCTGATCGGTAGCAAGCTTTTAAAACCGTCAACTCTGGGAAAAGTAGACATTTAAAGCCGTGCTTTCTATTACTTGAAATTGTTGTGGTTGTTCTTAATAAGCAGCTCCTCAAATTCCCATTCAAAATTGGAAAACCTCAGGGTCAGAGAACTTGTTTGGCCAGGGTTTCCTAAAGAGAAGAAATGGAGTTCCTCCCTATCCGGAAGGGGGTGGGTGACGGGTAGGAAACAGATTGCACTGGTTAAGCCTTAGACTGAATATACAAAGTCCTTCAAAGCAAAGACAAGAAATAAAATAAAATAACATGGAAATCAGAATTTAAAGGAAAACCCAGAAATCCAGGTGTTTTATCTTGGTTCCCTTTTACTGAAAGACACTAAGGGAGCAGACTGTTATCATACATAACATCTCTTTTACTTCACTGGAGAAAACATCCCAGTCAGCCTTGAAACATTCACATGGGGAATATGGAATAAATATTTACAATTGGCTGGGATTTTCAGTTCTTGGTCACTGAACCCAGATGGCAACCTTCCTGCTCAACGGCCCACTTTAAGTTGGAATCGGTGGAACCTCTCCACCCACATTAAGCGATCCTCAGAGTTTGGGATTTATAGGATCCATTTTGTGTATGAGTGGGAGCTAGTTAGAAAATCTTCCATCCCTCTTTGCTTCTAGAGCCCGGAAATAATAGCAAATATTCACAGTAAATATTTGCCGAGTGCTTATTGTGGCCAACACTCACCTAATTCTCACAGCAACCCACAGGATAGGCACTAAATGGTAATTAAATTTTCTCATGAAAGAAGTGAGATAGCGAGGCCAAGTAATTTATCCAGCGTCCCCAGAGTGATTATGCTGCCAGGATAGGAAGTGAACCCAGCACATATATCCTCACTGATGCCCAGGTCGGAGACTTAATGGCTGCTCAGTTGTGCATTCAGCACATCTCCCCACCCCACCCCCGGATTTATTTCCTTAGAACAGAGGTTCTTAACCAGGGGTCCGTGAGCTTGAATTGAAATTCAAAAGAACATTATTCTTGTGGGGACAGGTGGGTGCCGGTGTGTTATATTTATTAACTAATACACAGTATATTGTAGACTTAGTAAGGGATCTGTGGTTTTCACCTGACTGGCAAAGGGGTCCATAGAACAAAAAAGGTTAAGAACCCCTGCCTTAGAATATATAAGTACGTGTAAGTTTCTCCCATTCAACTACAGGCTTCCTTGACTTTGTCTTACTCATCTTTGCATTGCCCGAAGTACCTGGTACAATAATATCTTATGTAATAGAAATTTTTAAAAAAGGAAAGAAAAATCACATCATCTCCTTTGCTGTTTAGCAGGGGAAAGTTCATCCCAGGCGAAAAAGAAGGGGATATATGCCCACACTTTTGTCAAATTTTGCCTGAGATTCCTCAGAAAAGTCACACTGGGGTTACCAGGAGGAGTTACATATTCCAGAGAAAGGAAAATACACAGGCATAAGGACAAATAATGCATGTAGGCATGTAAACTAGTTTCTGCTATACAGTCCTTGATTTTTGTTCAGGTGAAAGCATAGTTAGCTTGGAATGCTTCATGTGAAATTTTCATTCCATTTTGCTTTCTTAGCTCAGGAAACAAAAGGTTCAAAAATTCCAACGCATTATATAAAGGCATAGTGCCCTCACTCCATTGAGGCTTCAGTTCAAGACCCACTTGGAGAGGTCTGGCCCAATTAACTGCATATGTTAAGGGACAATGTGTTTCTCATTTAATTCAAAGGCATGTATAACTGCCATTAGCCCCTCTCTTAGGAACCAGATAAACAATGTTAGCAAGCTGACATTGTAGCTTCAATTAGCCTTTGTTTTTAGTATTTTCTCAGGAAAATATACAATTTTTGTCATGTTTTTGGAATATAGAAATCTCTGGCAGACCTCACGTGCTTACAGTGGTAGCTATCAAAGGGCTCTGGTAAAAGAATATTAAATGTTTTAACATATGATTCAATAGAATTTCAAAAAGTTCTTCATATACATGTTTTTTTTTTTAAAGATTTTATTTATTTATTCATTTATCCCCCCCTTGCTGCTTGTGCTCGCTGGGTCAGCTAACCACGCCGTGTGGGCGGGCTTGCCTTCACCAGGAGGCCCGGGGAACCGAACCCGGGGCCTCCCATATGGTAAACGGGAGCCCTACTGATTGAGCCACAGCCGCTTCCCCATATACATGTTTTTAATGAAACTTCAGCCCAAGAGTAAAGCTTTAAAAACAACAAAAGAGTGATACTATATGGCGGCAACTTGCAATAATAGAAATTATAAAAGGAATGAGCAATGGTCCTTTGGTTTCTCAGAAAAAAATATGCTGGCAATATGTGCTCTTCTCATTTGATAGACCTATACACCCATCAAGATAGTTCTTGACTTAGAAGGTTTTTTCCTACCCAATAGCAGGAATGGATATCCACACATATGCTATCCTCGTGTTATCCTATTCATCTTAAGCAAAGGGACATATTTATAAGGCAGCCCTCCGATGGTTGGCCATCCCATTCAGAGTAAAAGCCAAGAGCCCTATATGATCTCACCTCCCCACCTGCCACGTTTTCAACCACATCTCCTGTCACGGTCCCCCTTTTTACCTCTACTCCAGCCACACTAGCCTCCCCGCTCTTCCTTAAGCATGCTCAGATTGCTTCAGACAAAAAAGGAAAAAGTATTTCTTTTCCACTTGGACCACTTCCACTTCAGGCTAGAAGGGATTTATCTTGAGCAGACAAACAAGCCCTAGAAAGCTGGATAAAATCCAAAAATATGTATCTGTTTGAATACATTGAAGAGCTACCAAGGCAGCCAGGACTCAAGGGCCAAAATGCAAAGAGAAGGGAAATTCTTTGCAAAAGCCAGAGAAAAAAAGATAAAGGAGCAACTACAAGCTGCCTTCAAAATGGAAGTGAAGGAAGCCAAAAGACAACGTGATACCATTAAAGTACCAAAGAAAATAACTGTTATGCTAAAATTCTATTTCCAGGTATCCTTCAAATACAATGCTATTTATCTATTATCTATCTACCTATCTATCTATCTATCTATCTATCTATCTATCTATCTATCTATTTGATGGGCATTTTCTGAATTTATTGCTGGAAACCTGCACTGAAAACTATTCTTTAGGCAAAAGAAAAATGATCCTAGGTAGAAGTTGAAACTGCAAGAAGGAATGAAGAAATTTAAGTGAATCCTGACTGTGTAAAACCATAATAAATTATATTTTTTAGGGGTTGAAAAACATGTAGAGTTAAAATTCATCACAATATGAAACAAAATGCAAGAGAGGGACAAATAGAATTAAAGTGTTCTAAGGCTTTAATTATAAAATGTCTCTCATAGCTTAAGTATGCATGTTGTAATCTCCAAGGCAACCAATAAAAAAGTTAAGTAAAAAGTATGTAACAAGCTAATAAAGGAGCAAAAATGGAATAAATACTTGATGAATCCAAACAAATTCATGAAAAGAGTGAGAAAAAAAAAGAATGGACAGGACAAACACAAAACAAATAATAAGATGGTAAATTTAAAATTAAATATATCAATAATTACATTACAAGTATATACAGACTGCAATTCTCTAATTAAATGGCATTGCCCTACTGCATAAAAAAATAAAAATTAAATACATGCTACTTACAAGAGACAGTCCATAAATGAAGACATAGGGGGAAAAAAAAGAAAGTAAAAGAATAGAAAAAGAGAACATACAATTTGGAACGCTGTATTGGGAGATTTCTGTTTTGTTTTTTAAAATGGTATTGGCAAAATCCCAGTAACTTCCAATTATTATCCCAGTGCTCTGCTGCTTCTTCCAAATGCTTATGCCCTGGAAGGAAAGAACAGACATGATTCTGGAAGGGCTAGGTTCAGTTTGGATTATAAATTTGGAAGAGCGTGCTGAAAAAATACATTTCAAATTACAGTTAAAGAAAAAGTCAGAACTCTGGATGTGTTTATTAAAAAATGACTAATGGTCCACTGTGGTTAATAACGCACCAGCTATCCTTGACAGAAGTAACTAAAAGACACACTGAGGCTAACCCTTTGAGTGGACTATAACATAGGTGCTCTCAGGCTCATGAATAGAAAACAGCATTAACCAATTAGGGAAAAAAAAAAAAAACCCAGTCATTTTACACATTAAGAGTCCATTAACTCCTGGGGTAAAGTCCCAAATCCCCAGTATGCAGAGAGTACAAATATACTGTAAATGAGAAAAATGAAGTCTAAATTATGCCTCCTGCCTTCTGATTCTCTTGTGTGATTTGACAAATCTCAGATTTAAGCTTATGGACAGACAGTTACATATTGTGCCATTAATAAAGACTGGCAGCCAGAAACCCATACTCTTTGGCTATTTAAATTAGTTAGACCTGGGTCCAGAATATTTCCAGATAATGGTGTTCATTATTAAAACACAGAACAAGATGCTTAACATTGCCTTCACGCTCCCCATCATAACAAGGAGGCTACACTAGAACTGAAGAGAAAGCTATAGGGATGCTTTAATGTCACTCTTTTTAAAAATAAATAAATTAACTCTGAAGATGTAGCTGCGATTAGAATCTTTTTGTCTATATAGGAAATAAGAAGAAGGAAAGAATTAAAGGGTATAAGAGTTTGGCACGTGGGGGGTAGGTACTCTGTTTCCTTATCCACTGACCTAGTGATTTTTATGTCATGAACCACTCTCCTTGATATGTGGTCTCTTATTCTGCCATGGGTCTACCTTTCCCAGCCCCTATGACAGTTCCTGGACTAAAGGAGGGGTTCAATATATATTTGTAGCCCTAATGGAATTATCAGAGAAATATAAAAAGGTTATTTGTACCAACACTGTCACACCCAAAATGAGCAAGTACCATAAAGGTAAGGACCAAATTCCAAGTGATGGTTGAATGTGAACAGAAAAAGAGACAGATTCACAGAAATCAAAATTGAAGTGAGTTTTTCTTAAATTTGATCCAACATAGCAAACTTCATTTAGTCCTAACAAGTGTCACATAACCACTATTTGTACTTCCTGAGCTAAGAAAGACCAGGATATCTGCCTCTCTCAACTTAGAGTAAAATCAAGCTCTGTCTAGACTTTCTCTGGGGTCCTTTCAGCTTTGTCATTTAAAAACATACATATTTTTTAAATCACAAAAGTAATAGGTTTCCATTACAGAAAAGAATAGTAATAAAAAAGGAAAATCATTTCTAATTCTACAGCCTAGAGTTAATAACTGTTAACATTAACATCTATGCTTTGTCATTTTCTGCTTTGTTTTTTAATAAGAAATACAAAACACAGTAACCCTTCTTTTTCCTTAACAATACATCATGGTCATCTTTCCATTTTATTAAATATTCCATTTACCCAAATCCTAACATTGCATCAATCACATTTTTTAAAAAAAAATCTTTAGTCATCAAGATCTAGATTCCCAAGTATCTAAATCTTTCTTCAAGTTTGCTGAGCATCCTACCAGTTCTTTCTTAAAAATCAACACTCCAAAGAAAACACAATAATGCTTTGCCTTTGGACTCCTTTATTCTAACTTGTAGTCATTTTATTTAATTGAAGAGTAAATATCTCCCTTGCCATTCCCCAAATCCAGCTAGTTTAAGCCAAGTTTTTAATTGTGAATCATATTAATTGACATGGTTTCTCAGAAAGCCACAAGACACTTATGTGTGCCTTTGAGTGCTTATCACTAATAATAAATATTTTTTTCTGAAATTTCATGTAAGTTAAAAATATGTAAGGAACTTTTAAAGGCCACCTTCAGAGTCAATGAGCACCCATAAATATCTATCCAGACGGTCTCTTAGACAAAAGATCTACCTGATGAATGCTTACTTTAATACTGAAGAAATACTACACTGTTGATATAAAAAGACTAAAAGCATTTGAACTTTTTAAATTTGTAAAACTGAGACTCAATATACAAAATCCGATGCAAAATGAGAGTGAATTAGCGTTAATAGGGAAAAAACCTCTACTTCTTTTAGGTAATGAGTTTGACCACTGGAATAACACAGGTAGAGTGGCTTTTTTTTAAGTCTTTTTGTCTAATTTACTTTTTTTATTTGTTTATCCTTCCTTGCTGCTTGTGTTCGCTGTGTCCATTTGCTGTGCGTTTTTCTGTGTTTGCTTGTCTCCCTTTGTTGCATCATCTTGCTGCACCAGCTCAGCTCACCGTGCCGCGTGGGCCGGCTTGCCTTCATCAGGAGGCCCCAGGAATCAAACCCGGGGCCTCCCATATGGTAAATGGGAGCCCAACCACTTGAGCCATAGCTGCTTCCTCTTTAAGTCTTAAGTGGGGTATATAACAAGTCTTAGAGGCAGTACTTTCTTTTCTTTGGACATATGTGCTGAACTTTAATCAAGTCCATGGGAAATATGGTTCAATATCCAAATATGAGCTCAAATCATGGCCTTTCAGGGGAGCACCTTATGATTAGTGAAAGGCTAAGTAAAATGAGGTGCATCGTTATCATAATTGCCATTTGTAGAACACCCTCAATGCATCAGGCACTTAACCATGTAAATTAAGCTTACAAATGAGAAAACAGAGGCAGAGAAAGGTGAAATAACTTACCCTTGGTCGCCCAGTAAATGCCAGAGCCAGGATTCAAAGCCACCAAAGTCAGGGCTCATTGACCACTGACCCTAAATAAATCACACTTCCTGGATCCCTCAGTTCCCATCAGATGTATGGGACTGAACAAGCCCAAAAGGGAAGACAATCCCATTACCAACTGTTGCAAGCACCACCTGCATCCTCAAGTGTTAAGACCTAGCCTTCCTAAACCACACAACAAAAACATCCTCTAGAGGAAGGGAGGGGATTTAAAAAAAAAAAAGTCCCCCTTCTTGGTCTAAAGTGGGTTATATGAAATTAGACTTAGTATAAAATGGGTAACAGGGAGCATATCTGGCTGCACATGCTAATACTAGAAGATACCCCAAAGAAAGGGATTCTCAACTTAGACACATTAGAATCATCTGGAGAGTTTTTAAAAGTACTGACCCCTGGGTTCTCCCAGCAGAGCTTCTGGGTCAGCAGTGGGGCCTAAGGATCAAAAATTTTCAAAAGTTCCCTTAGATATCCTAATGAACAACCATTGAGAATCACTGCCCCAGAAAAGTAGGGATATGTGTGTGCACGTGTGAGTGTGCGAACCTAAACACCTAACATCAGTTATTTTTCCTTGTTATGTATACCTGATAAAATCTGAAGCATAGGGACAAAAAGTTAGTGGGAAAGACAGACCACCCGGGCCACAGTACCTGGGTCGTATCTTCCATCAACCCACGGATCTTCTCCACAACATCATTGCGCCGGTGCTGGCGCAGCGCGCTGATTAGCTGGGCAAGGCTGGCCTCCGGCCCCCGGATGGTCCAGTGCTGCAGGGCAGCGTAGGCCCGCTCGTGGTCCGCGGTGTACCCGTTGGAGAAAGCAGCCACCTCCCTCTCGCTTGCGTTGCACAGAAACTGATAGATATCCTTCCACTGGCTTCCCACTTGGGCTGCTACAAGCTTCAAGATGTCAATACCTACCCCAGAGACAAAATAAACAAAAACACAGGGGTGTGAGAGACGGTCTTTCTATAAGGTCACTCTGCTTTAATGAAGAAGCAAGTTTCCCATTATTATACATCCAAGGTACATATTGCTGTGCCATAAGGAGCTGGCACAGCCCATCCTGGGGGTTCGTTAGTAAGGTAACCTCATACAAATTTCAGCTCCTAAACGTGGAACCAGAAGACATCCCAGAAGTATAATAAATCACTCCTGAAAGATGTTTTTAAAGCCAACCCAAACAAGGTAAGCAGAGTGATTCCTCTGTTGCTACTAAATACAACTGTAACCAAAACAATTAGAGGCTCCCAGACTAAAGGTGACTCAATGAAATGTAGAAAAAGGTAAGCCACTGATTAAAACTGCAGTGGAGTTTATACAGCACTGTTTGGGTAAAGGGTGTTGAGGTTCTGGGAATGGTGCCCCTAAAATCAACAGACTGATGATGCATTCAGGGGGTCTAGCCCTTCAGTGGCATTCCTTAAGAACGTCTAACTTCTTGCACTCTAATTCTATGTTCAATAAGCAATTTTCTGATCTATTATCAGTCTCCTCAGTTGACCAGCACAGTTAAAATGAAGACAAGAGCCAAAACAATAGTATAATAATAACTATTATTTGTCAGATACAAGGCATTAGCTCAATGAACATCTTGACAAGGTATTAACATCCCAATGTCACAAGTAAGACAAACACTTAGAAACTTGCCCAATGTCACAAAGGTTAGTGGCCTGGGAGTTGAACCGAGTTCAGTCACTTGGTCATTCAAAATCCCTTATTCCTAACACCGAGAGGGGGGATATGCCTTTAGCCAATAACCAAGGTTTGTTAACCTGCCAGTCATCTGCTCCCGGTAATATGTCATCATTCTGGCTCATCAGTTGGTCGTACATTCAGTGTGGGTCTGCTTTCACCAAATCTGATGAATACGGAGTGAAATTATAAAATCAAATCTCTGAATCCACACACTCAGGATGGGCATCAGGGACTGACCCTCTAAGAGGCCCTCCCTGTGTAGCATGCTTTGGCATCTCCCTTTTCCTGCAATTACACATTGGCTTTGTCCAAATTTATATGGGAGCTCTGGTATTTGACCAAAAACAGGTGGGTGAATATTCTTAGTAAATGCCATGTCTTTAAATGAGGCCACCCTCACATGCTCTGATATCAGAATTGTTGTAGTTAACAAAGTCCTAAAAACATTTATTACTCGATTTTTAAAAAATGGGTCAAGTTCACAACTGAAGCTTGGGGAAGAGAGGAAGAGGAGAATAAAGACAAGCTTTTTTTTTTCAATTAAATAGAGGTTAACCTGCTGGGGGGGGGGCGGGGAATCCTTTTTGCTTCCATCAGTTGTTGTGGAAAATATTTACAAAATGAACTATCAATTTTTGCCTTAGAAAACCCCAAAAATAATTCCTGAAGTTTTTTTGATAACGGAGGACTCTGTGGTTCTTCAACATAAACTCTTACTCTGCCATGCATTCCTATTGAGGCAGATGATTTGGAAGACTGGATATACATCCTGAGTTAATTCCCTGAAAACTGCTTCTGAAAAATAAGTTCCTAGTAGAATCCTGTTTTTTTTGTTTTTTTTTTCCCAACTGTAAAAAGCAGAATGCCACAAATTGAGACACTACTGCACTCACACTATATACTTGAACCAATTACATTTCAGTTTTCATAGCAATGTTTAGCCAGATACAGAGCTTTTGATTTCAAGCAAACAGACTCCTCAAAAAAAAACCCATGTCCTATTTAAAACCCCACAGGTAACCTTAAGGAACAAGCCAGCATTTTGTGGTTGATGTGGTAGACTCTTCCCAATATCAAAAGTCTTGTTAGTCCTTGACTCTCCATTTAGGTCAGTTTGACTATAGCCCACTGTATCTTACATGAAAACATGACTGCGTTTTCTTGTACATAGGACCATTGCTTAAGTCTCCATAATGCCAATGACAGTGTGGTTTGGGGCAGACCACTAACTGTCACGTCCATTTCCTCATCTGTACAATAGAGATAGTCACTACTGTCCCAGGGGTTGAGCTGATTAACATTTCCTAAAGAGTTGATTTATTTTTGGAAGTACCCCTTCATTATAAATACTGCAGATACTGAGCTCTAAAACTTAATACTCAATGCATTTGAGATGCAAATACACGATCTTTATAGAACAATTACAGAGTTTAAAAGGCTTAAGTTCCTGCTTCCAAAACCCAGTATTTATACTTTTTAAGCCACAAATTAAAAAAAGGAAAAAAGAAAAACACATTAAAAATTAATACAATGAGATTTCTCTTCAACTGAAATTGACTGGAAGCTGCGTTTAAGGCTACAAACGCAGGTTTCATCTTGTTCAACCCAACTAGATTTTCCTACTATGAAAACGAAGTTAGCTCACCAGTGAACAGGACACAGTTAACAATGTTTTTCACTAACTTCCCACTCCTGCTCTGGAGCTGATAAGTAAGGATGGTGCAAACATAGGCTACATCTGTAGATACCAGGCTTTCAGCCTACCAAATTATCACAACACCCCATAGAAGAAGGGGAGACCAATCTGAATTCACCCAGTTCACAGCCAAGTTCTCCCCAGCCAGGGTACTTGACTGTACCCTGTCACCACCAACCCCCCTTCCATTGCCACCAAGAGAGAAAAGAAAAGCCTTTTGTGGTTGTTTGTGGTTCTGCAGGATATTTCAAGGGGAGTTACTGAGGACCCGCTGTGTAACTAAGAAGCATTCACTGGACTGACAACCCCATGTGAAATTTTAAGATGGAATTAACCACCAAGAAAATGAAGCAACACCAATGAAACAAAATTTAATGGGCTTTTAAAATGTTCTTTGTTTAGAAAAAAGTTTTAAGCAAAACTAAACAATAAATTGATTAGGGAAACGTGTAGTAATACAACTATAAAGAAAAGTGGTAGGATGAGCAAATTCAGATAGTTATCTCTAGAGGAGAGAGGGGAATATGACTACATAGATATACAGAAAGGACCTGAAAGGTATTTACAAGGTTGTTTCCTAAGCTGGAGGGTGGGGATATGGGTCTTCTTTTGAGTTTATTATTTTATTTTGTATTAATTTTATTATTCCTTTTTAAACTGTATACATACACACACACATTATAAATATATATAACATTTGTAAATATATTATATATTTTTATTTCATATTTATTACCTTTAAATTGTATATATATATACATATATATACATACAGTATGTATATTTATACTTTTATAGGGGATATATATCATATATATACTTTTTTTTAAGTGTTAAAGTTTTATCAGTGAAGAATCTGATGTAGAGAGGTTCGTGACCAGTTCAAGGTCACCCAGCCAGTTAGTGGTGCCAATACTGTGGTTAAGAGAGACTGTGGTGTAGTAGAGAAGCATTATTATTCACAGGAATTATGCTCCTTGGCATGGCCATTGAGTCTAGAGCTGAACCCACTCCCAACTGGCCATGGTGTGTGTGTTTCTTCCTGGCCTGTCATCACTGAACAAGCAGATGCTGGAACAGTTTTCTCCAGGGTCAGCAAGTTTTTAATTTTCTTTAAATCTTTGGTACCTGAAAAATTTCTAGGTGTCAGAGCACTTTTTTCTATGAAGGGTCAGATAGTAAATAGTTTTTACTAATAGTTTTAGGCTTTGCCATTACTCAATTCTATTGTAGCAGTGTCTATTGTCTAAAGTAGTCATAGACAATACAAATGGGCATGGCTATGTTCTAATAAAACTACTTACAAAAGGATTTGGAACAGTGGATTTAGCCCAGGACTGTAGTTTGCAACCACTGTAACTATAGCAACTTAAAGAGACCCTAGCTAGCTAGACTACCAAATGTCATAAATATTTTTCAAAGCATTTTATTAATAGGGAAAAAAACCTCAAAAGACAATGAAAGTTCCCACCCCAATTATTTACCTCCATGTGAGATGATGTAAATGAACTGGGACCTGCCTCTCTTCTTGGTAGGTACCCTGGCCCTCTGTCCCATCAGAGTTCCAAAAGTCTTCATCAAGACTGGAGGCAGAGGTGTAGATCTGAATTGTTTAGGGGAACATGGTGCCAAGTCACTTTACTCTTAGATTGGAAAGCAACACAATCCTCAACCCACCGAAAGGCTGACAGACAGGGGCACAGAGCTCAGCCTTGCTATTTCCTATGGCACCAGGTCCTGGAGCTCTGGGGGAATGGCTGAGTCATAGAAGGCGCCAAGACCTATAAACCAAAGGCTGTGCATGCCAGGAGCTGTTCTGAGAAGGTGGCCATGGTCCCCAGGGAAGCAGCACGTGAATTCTAAGTTACAATTAGTGGAAAGATCGTGAACTTTGCAATCACAAGATAAGGTTTCAAACTCCATCTCTGCGACTTATTCAGTGCACTCTTCCGAATGAGCAGACACGGCCCTGATCCATGGCGAGAGAGCTCAAGAATAGAGGCATGAGGTTATAAACTGGGTTTTTATGGAAGAAACAGCATTTTCAGTGCATTATAAAACCCTACATTAGACGTTACCTGGGTGACAACCTTAATTTGAGGCTCCTTTTTTAAAAAGCCTAGTGTCAGCACCAGTATGCAAAAAAAAGGTTTCCTCCTGTTTTGATAAAAACCTGAATTGACCTTTATAATCAGAGAAGGCATTAAAGCTCTTTTCCCTTTGGAGATAAATATCTGAAATGAGTGTCATTATTAAGAACACATATTAAATCCTTCCCTGGAAGATTTGAGGTCTGAAGGACAGGGATGAAAGCGTGGGGGAAACAAAGCCCACCTGTCACCAAATACGTGGTCCTCCTGTCTTCCTGCCATACAACTGGGTACATCTATTAGATAATATACTTAAAGACTTTCTGATCGCAGCAAATTCATCATGCAAAAGGATTCAAGCCTCCCCACTGCATCTCCTATACTTGTTAAATATACTCTCAGTTCTCATTGTTCTTCTAGAAAAAGAGGTAGAGAGACAAATAAGTGAGAAAATTCCCATGGAGGCAATTAATACACAACCTCCTCCCTCCCAAGAGAGATGACTCCACAGTTATCCCTGTGCTGGCTTCTCAACACTCACACAGCAGTCTCCGGAGAGGAGCACATGGAAAACAGTTGACATACGCTCAAGACAACTCCCCTCTTACTGCCACCCCAATCCCCCCAAAAGACACGCTGCCAATAGACACGTGCTGTAACCCCAGGCTTGTGCTCTGCACATCGGCAGCAGTGCTGGGCACAGCACACACGATGCTCGTACAGAGCTGCAGAAGGGACAGGTCAAGTTCAGACAGGCCTTAGCATTCTTGTTCTTCCCTGTACAATGACCATGTCTTCAGGAATGCCTTTTCTGACCACCTTCGTTCCCAGCCCCACATCTGCTCTAATTACTGTTATCCCCAGCACCTACCAGAGCCTAGCACGTAATAGGAATCCAATATGTATCTTTGAATGAATGAATGAGGGCTTTTTTGCCAGGCCTCCCCTCTTGCCTACATCCTCCCACCATGTTTCATCACATCAGTAACTGAAGCCCCACAGAGTGCCCATCACACTCTTGCCAGATCTCCAGGCTCTGCGGGAAGCAGAAGGAAGGCCCATGGTATGTGCACTAACTAATGGGTGGAAACTGGGTTTCCTGGCACAAGAACCAGCTCTTCTGTAAGAGCCTCTGCCTCTTCCACCAAGAACTGTCCAGCGCTTCTACTTCAGCGGCCAGAGCTCATGAGGAGGAAAGCCCTCCCTGATGCACCCACTGTAGCGGAATCTTTTGGCCAAGATAAGCTGCCCAGGCCGTGGTCTGTCTGGCCCGATAACCGAGTAAGTACTCTTAAAAGCAACAGACTCACATGTATATGTGTTTTTCTTAACCAGTAGGATCATATGATGGTTTAAAAAAATGGTGTCTCAACAGGGGTAACTCGCAGTTCATTACACAGGAAACTGCTCTATCAGCACTGGGAACTCGTTGTGCTCTGAGTTAAAAAATCCTCCCTCTCGAGATGATGTACAAAAAGTTAGATAACTGCTTTAGATATGATTTTAAACCCCTCAAGTGATTTCTTTTCTTTCTTTTTTTAAATTAATTTCCCCTCCCCCTTGTTTGCACTCCCTTTCTGTTCTCTGTGTCCATTCGCTGTGTGCTCTCTGTGTCTGCTATCTTCTCTTTAGGAGGAACCGGGAACTGAGTTTGGGACCTCCCGTGTGGGAGAGAGGCACTCAATCACTTGAGCCACCTCCACTCCCTGCTTTGTTGTTTCTCTCATTGTGTTTCCTCCTTGTGTCTCCTTGTTGCATCATCTTATTGCATCGGCTCCCCACACCAGCCCATCACACCAGCTCACTGTATTGCTTGTCTTCTCTAGGAGGTACAGGGAACCGAACCTGGGACCTCCCATGTGGTAGGCAGGAGCTCAGTCACTTGAGCCACATCCGCTTCCCACCTAAGTTATTTCTGAAGGAAGAACTAATCACTGTTTTGAAGATGCAATAGATAGTTTGTATAGCTCAGGTGACTCTCAGGAACTACTAAAAAAACCACCAGGCAAAGATACCTTGAAGTTAATGGACAGAATGTTTTCTATTGACAAACTGTCTCAAAACAGTACATAATTTTCCAGATGGAAGAAATAAATATCACTGATGCTGTGAGGAAAAACTAATCTTTTATGTCATTTCACAAGGGTGGTGTGCTGGGGGGAGGACGACAAAGATTTTTAAAACCCTCCTTCTTCCTTGTGTCATTCTTTGTTTGAAGCTCTTCCAAATATTTGAAACTGTTCATTTATTCATTCAACAACAAAAAAAATTCCTGAGTGCCTACTTTGCACCAGACATCATTCTAGGTACTGGGAATGTTAGTGACCAAAATCAAAGCCAACCCCAAATCCCTGACTTCATGTATCTTATATTCTATGGGGAGTTAGGGGAGGGATTAACAAGATAAATAATAAAGTATATAGTGTTAGATGGTCATGAGTGCTGAGAAGCAATATAAAGCAGGAAAAGGGGATACAGCAGGAAGGGGTGGCCATTTTAGATGCAGAGGCCTTCTGTCCTATATGAGCGAGAAGGCCTCACTGAGGACAATTTGAGTCAAGACCTAGAGGAGGTAAGGGAGTAAGAGGTACACCGTAAGTGGTACACTGAGGGAAGGCAGTGCTAGGCAGGGGAAACAGCAGGGCCATGGGCAGGAAGGTGGGCAGGGAGGCCTGTGTGGCGGGAGCTTGTGAGAGGGGAGAGCAGTGGAGTCCTAGGGTGAAAGGCAAAAGGCAGTCAATGGGTTAAGGGGGCGGATCACATCTACTCTGCATGTGAAGCAAAGTCACTAGAGATTTTGAACAGGGGAGTGACAGGATCTGACTTACAATTGAACAGGACCACTCTGGCTGTTTTGTCAAGAATAAACTGAATAGTGTAAGAAAGTGTGGGAAGGGGAACGGGGTACATGGGGATCCCCTATATTTTTGATATAACATTTATGTAATCTAAAGCTTCTTTAAAAATAAAAAAAGTAAATAAATAAAAGAATAAACTGAAGACATGGGGGGACCAGTTAGAGGCCATAGCAATAATCCACAAGAGGAAATAGTGGCTAGGGCCCCAGTGGTGGCGGTGGGGGTGACAGGAAGTAGGAAGCTCCTGCATAGATTTTTTTTTTTTTTTAATTTATTTTTATTGTGGGTAAAAATCAAAATTCTCACAATACATACAAACATTTGCAAAATGATATATAAATATATATGCATATATGTGTATTTGCTTACAAAAATGTTATTTATATATATATATATATATACATATATTTTAAGAGGCGCTTAGATTACCCAAAATATTACACGGAACCCACTGGGATTCCCATGTTGCCCACCTCCCAGAAGCGGCTGTGGCTCAATCCTGCATAGATTTTGAAGGTAGAATCGTTAGCATTTGCTAACAGATCAGTTGCAGAATGAGAAAGAAAGATGACTCCAAGGTTTTGGTCTGAGCAAGTGGAAGACTAGAGGAGCCACTCTCTATTAAGTGATGGTAGGTATGATTTGGGATTTGGTTTTGGACATCTTAAATGTGAGATGCCTGTTAGACATGCAAGTCTCAACATGTTGAGCTGGTGGGAGGATATTTGCACCTTTTGTTCAGGAACAAGATTCAGGCTGGATATATATATATATATATATGCATTTGGGAATTACCAAGATAGACAGTATTTAAGCCATGGGCCTGGATGAGGTCACTCAGGGAGGGAGAGTGCGCAGGTAGAGAAGAGAGGAGGTAAAGGACTGAGCCCAGGGCACTCCATTGTTTAAAAGTTGGGGAGATGAGGAGGAACTAACCAAGGAGAAGGAGCAGAAACAGAGAAGTAGGAGGAGAACCAGGAGAGTGTTGTGTCCTTGGGGCCAAGAGAGGAAAGAGTTTCAAGGAGAAGGGACTCAAGAGAGCCAGATGCTACCAACAGGACAAAGAGGGGCAAAATGGGAACTAAATAAGTTACACGAGTGTTGTCAGACTCCAGGGAAAAGTGCCAAGACTGTGGGGAAAACACTGCCATATTTCACTGATTCTAAGACATTTGATAGATATTTTAATCAATGCCATGCATAGCTCAACTGCACTGTTCTTTTTTTCCTTAGAGAAGTATAAAGTAATGGTGTGTCTCATAACCAGTGGGCTCTTAGCTTTCATAAAATTAGAGTGCTGTTATTTTTTAATTTATAAACTTGAACCCACCTATTTTTTTTTTTTTTTTTTTTTTGGCATATGAAAATTTATTACTATTGTTCGCTTTGCATCATGAAAAATTATGATCTTGGTCTTTCCTTCTTGCCTTTATATAAAGCCAAAAGAGAGACATTGGCTACTTTGACAACCTTAAAGCGGACTCCAGGAATGTCACCAACAGCATGACCTTTGCGACCAAATCCAGCAACCAGAACTTCATCGTTTTCCTCAATAAAATTCAAGCAACCATCATTGGGTACGAAGGCTGTGATTTTCTTGCCATTCTTGATCAGCTGGACCCTGACACACTTCCTGATGGCAGAATTTGGCTATTTGGCTTCAAACTCTACTTTTTCCAACACAATTCCTTTTGCATGGGAAGCGCCTCCAAAAGGGTTGGCCTTCAGGGCTGTGCCCAGATGGGCTTTCTTGTACTGTTTATCATGCCACTTCTGGTCCCGTCGGTGGCTACGGAGCTTCCTGGCAGTACGAAGACCTCGACACTTACCCATCTGGTCAGGACAGCGAGACCGAGCGAAAGAACGAACCCACCTATTTTTAAAGTTTGATATATCATCAACAAACCTAATATGTCGAGTTCTGTATAGATACTTCAATGCTAACCACTAACTAGTCATGAAGAATGATCAACAGAATTCTACAGATTGTTCTTCCTCTGCAAAATCCGCTGACATAAAACCTGACCGTGTTGATTCAAGGGATTTTTAGGGATTTTTTTTTCCATTCATATTTTAGCCCTATTGGGGGGGGGGGGGGTTGCTGATTTATTTTTCAATATCCCTAATAGTTTAAATTCAAACGCTGTTAGTTGGATAAATTAAAGTATAAAATAAACATTTAAAATAAAGCCTTCCTCTTAAAGCCTAGAGGAAGAAGTTGCCGGTGCATGTGGGCCTCAGGCAACAGTGCCTTGACTGGATACCCTGGACCTCACCTTTATACTTCTGGGGCAAAAGGCACACCTCCTTGACACTTTGTGCACAAGATAATGCTTTTTTTAAGCTATTGCGATAAGAGGCTTTTCTCCTTCACAGCTCAGTGTGTTTATAGTCCTCAAACATTCTAAGGAGTTAAACAGAAAGGTGCTGTCTGCTGGAAATGGTATTGTTGGAAGCAAAGGTGGAAAAGGCTGTGGGGTGGGGATGGGGTGGAAAACAGCCTGGCTATTCTGGCCCCCGTAAAATGACTGCGGGGCAGAGGGCGGCCCTGGGTGTGGAATTCTGGGACACAGCAGCCTCTTAGAATAATCTGCTCTCTTCAGCCCAGCTTTCTGGTGTTTACACTTCAAGTCTACTTCCCATAGGAAAATTGGGCTGACAGAGAGGACGACTGTCTGGAATTTTCAGTCAAGGAGTCTACCTGGCAAAGGAGCGTTGATGTTGCCTAGTAATCAGCAAACCACCAGATTAAACAGATGTTGAGTTCAGATTAGCTGGACTCCTTCGTCTCTTGTTAGAAACAGCCTTTATTTTTTAAAAGTCTCTCAGAGCCATCAGAAGTTGGGCATCTGGCTTTAGAAAATTTCTACTTCAAATTTTCCATGAAAAAAAGGGGAAATGGGGAATGTCTTCTACAGAAGAAAACTCCATTGTGGATGACAGTTTTGTGGTGGTTTTACTCCAGAACAAGCTGGGCTTTGCTATGGGAAATAAGTTTTTCTTGATTTAGCATGGTAAAAAAAAAAAAAGAAAAGCAACCACAGAAATCTAAAAATTTCTAGCACCGGGTAACTGATTGGAAATCCAGATTCTAAGAATCAAGAGGCAGTTTCTAGATCAAACTGCTGCCTGAGTTCAAAATCTGGCTGTGATATTCTCTAGCTGTATGACCTTGGGCAAGTTACTTACCCTCTCTGTGCTTCTGTTTCCCCATTTGTAAAACGGGGGTGATAGTGACCTATCTCATAGGGGTATAAAAATTAAATAAGTTAATATTTATAAAATACTTAGAAGAGGATATGGCACTCAGTAAATATCATACGTCTTTGCTAATGAAAAACAGACAAAGGAAACTGTAAATGGTAGCAGAAACCTTTTCTATAAGGTTAGGAAAAATACATTAGTAGTCATAGTATGTCATTGTTGCATCCCCAAATCACCTCCTGATCTTGCCTATGTTGGTACCAAACACCCCATAGTCTTAATTTAGGCAAAACTGAACTGGAGAAGTATTAATTTATTATTGAATTCCTAATACATTTCATTTTATCTTAATTTCTGTATGCCTTGTATGATGGTTTTAATTCAGATTAAATGTTTTCTTAAGTCATTCCTGAAACCTGAGTGAAGAGTATATTGTCACTGTTCAAATATACCGAGGGCACAGCCTCCTGTTGCTCAAGCTATGTCACCTAACTACTGAAACTTCTGGGAAAAAGTTACAAGAAACCTGTTCAGCTGCAAATCCACTCCCACAATTGGAAAAGAGGAAGATGTCTGTTAAGTTATGGATAAAGACCAGTTCCCCCACATGTGACCAATCCTTGAATTGAACCACAATTCCAAAAGAAACATTCTCTCAAACCTGCTGTTGGGATCCGTAAGAACCTAGAACCGAGAAGGAGGCTTTTATTGAGTAAAATCTAAAGACAACACATAGATGAGAAGAGATGCATTGTTGCTTACTTACATTAGGTCTTATGGATTGAACTGAGTCCCACAAAAAGACACATTCAAGCCTTAACCCTCAGCCCTGTGAATGTGAACTTATTTGTAAACAGGGTCTCTGAAGATGTTAAGATGAGGCTAAACTGGATTAGGGTGGGTCCTAACCCAATATGGTTCCCTTAAAAGGAGAAGAAATTTGGAGGCAGAAGGAGAGACGAAGACAAACCTTGAGCTATGCCACAAGCCAAGGAACATCATGGACTGCCGGCCACCACCAGAACCCTGCACACCCGAGGGGACGCACAGCCCTGCTGACACCCTGATTTCGGACGTCTAGACTCCAGAACTGTGAGACAATAAATTTCCGTTATTTAAGCCAACTCGTCTGTGGTACTTTGTTACAGTGGCAAACCACAACACTAGGAAAGGCAGGACAACATTATGTTTTGCTTTGCTTGAGTCGTGAGTTGGGGATAGACAATGGGATGGAAAAAGTAAAAAAAATATATCACCAGAAACTCAAGATGTCAAATACAGCTCAGTTCAAGGACAGTGTCTGAACTTTTTAAATAAGTGAACTGAGCAAATTATGTCCTAGTTCTTAACATCATTTCCCCTCAGAGCAGTCTTTACATACAGACTGGGACATCAAAGTTATGTAAATAAAAGTTCCAGCCACAAGCAGCTGGAACTGACCAGGACTTAATTTAATTTAGTATTTGGATTTCAAGCCTAAGATAGCAAAGGGGTTTGGTTGAAGGTTGTTTTTAATTTCACATTTCAGTGTTTGTATCACTGAAGAACAGGATTTTAGAATGGAAAAGAATGTTAAAGATATCTGAATCCAAGACCTTCATGGCACAGATGAGCAAAAGCAGAGTCCAGCAAGGTCCTTCCTTTTGCAGAGCTCCCTTCCCCCAGTCAATGCTTCCCCACTGAGCAGGTTTCCATTTTCACCCAGGCATGGAGTGTTTTCCTTTGCCCATTTCCCCACACTGCATTTAGCACCTCACTGGGTGCTCCTCACGCTACTTGAGCGGGCAGCCTTTCTTCCTTTCACTCTCTGGAATGATTAAAATCAGACTACACATGCCACACTATCACTATCATTTTCTTTTCCATCTCTTTTTGTACTCTTAATATTAGATGGATAGGTAGGTGGGTAGGTACGTAGGTAGATAAATAGATAGATAGAAAGATAGATAGATAGATAGCCTGTTGGTTCTGTGTCTCTGGAGAACCCTGACTAATACATACACTGGTCAGTCCGAACGTAAGGCATTTGGTGGCCAAAGTTGCTAGTGCGGATGTTTTTTTGCTACAGCCGTTCTTCTGACCCACGTGACTCACAACAGTAGACTCTTGATAGACTTCTACTTGGGTTGAAAATCAGATATAATTGTCCCTCTGCCCTGAACTAAGCTCTCCATGAATGCTTCAGTATAGCTCATCACTTTGACCTTCTTGTGGGCTTAGAGAAGGAAAAGAAAACCAAGCTAGCAGCTTTATCAATGTTGCCAGCATGGTTTCATACAATCTCCATTAACAACCCCATGAGATAGGTGTTATGCCCACATTACTGAAGAGAAAACTGAGAGGTTCAGTCAACTTACATATTGAGGGCTTATATTCAAAACCTGGGTCAATCTGACTCCTTGGCCATCATCTTTCACTGCTCCATGCAGCTTCCCAGGTATAAGGAAAGAATTATTAACCCCATTTTTCTCAGTGTTGGTTGCTTCTTTGGGTATCAATCATCTGAATATGCCTCCCTGCCAATCTCCATTCCCCATTGTGGGGTCAATACATAAGAAGGGAGACAAACAGAAAGAAAGGAGAAATATGTTGCAATTGTATATTTGTGACAGTCTGGTTTCAGTTGTGGCTATGGCCCCAACCCTCCTTCTGCAAAGGACAGAGGGACAGGAGTGAGAAACAATGTGGCACACTGGCTACCAGCTCAGGACCCAAGGCAAACTGCCTGGGTTCCAGTCCTGGCTCAGCACTGACTGGTGGTATGACCTTTGTAAAGTTAGTTAATCTTTCTGTGCCTAATATGTATAATGGGCATGACCTTGACATTATAAGGCTGTTCTAAGAATTAAATGAGAAAAAAATACATAAATCCCATAGAATAGTGCCTAACAAATAGCAAGCACTCAATAAACCTTAAGTATTATCTTTCTCCCTCCCCCTAGTCTGGTGTATGAATACCAAGGCAATATCCAGGATACCCCAGAGAAATTTTCTTGTAAACATATCCTGGATAAGGGCATTTTCAAGTAAGGTTCAGTTAAAGTCAGAGAAAATCAAGTACAGCCAGAAAGGTAGTCAAATCCCTGAGGGCCAGGCTGAGAATGTGTAAGACAAGGAGAAATGAATGGGAACACCTCTATCTCTTGCAGATTGTAAAAGCTTTAAGAATTTCAGTTACTTTCAACTGGAACCAAGATCTCCTATTTAATCTCCCAGTCACCAGCTCTTTCATCTGCGATGGCCTGAAATCATGCAATTAAAATGCCCAACAAAGGTAGCCATTGACCACTTCTCCCCCTGACTTATTTGTCAACTAAGTACCATCATTATTATCAACAAGGTAATCCAGGGAGAGGCTCCCACAAAAGGTCAGATGATTTCATCTTCTGGGGAACATCTTCCATCTCCCTCTTCTTCATCTATTTCCCAAGTCCTTGATAAAGACCAAAGGGCTAAGTTATATTGCTCCCACAACTTCAGCTTCAATTATCCTCATGAGGCTGAAAAACTGAGGAACTTAAGTAATTGTTCTCAAACTGTGATGCCCTCTGCACTGAGTAGAACCCTGCAGTCCTTTAACCAGGCAGGCAACATGGCTCTGTGACCTTGCGCAAGTCAACATGCTTCTCTGGACCATAGTTTCATCTTCTGTAAAATGAGAAGACTGGATTAAAGAAGTATCTTCTAACTCTGATTTATACACACACACACACACAGTTCCTCATGATTTCCATTGCTCTCCAAATTATAAATTTTCCAAAAATTAAAAAAAAAAACAAACTAACCTTCTTTGAGTTACTAAAGCCTAGTAACCCCTAGTCCCATGATAGTATTTTGAACTTGATGTTCAAATATATCTAATTAAGCGGAAACACAAGCTAAGCAGTTTAATAACTAGAGCCCCTTTTTTGAAATTGCCTAGTCATTCCTTTGCCTTGGATTCCTTAAAGGTAAAGTTGGTTAAAACTTATCCCAAACTTTCCTCCATCAGTTCAGAGTAGGGTAGCACAGTGTACAAAGGAAATATTTACTTCCTATATTATTTTCTCCTGCTTCAGTCCAAGTACCACCAATTCAGAATCAGGCAGACTGATCACTCAGTTTCTCTTTAGGAAAGCAATTCAACATATGGACGATGGCAAATCCCAAACACGAGAACACTTCAAAAAGCAGAACAAAGTGGTAGCAATATGTAACTAAGAACAGAAAATAGCTCTGATTTAATCTTTCTTTTTTAAAAAAATTCCTTTTGCTTTATTTAAATTTGCAGATAAAGAAACTTCCCTGTTGTTTGTTTGTTTTTTTAGGAGGTACCAGGGATTGAATCCGGGGCCTCGTATATGCAAAGCAGGCGCACAACCACTGAGCTATGCCCACTCTCTAATCTAATATTTCTTTTGAAATTTTCTCTATAAAGAAATGCGTGGTTCTCATGGCCAAAAATCCTGGGCACCAAGTTTTGCCTGGACTTCTGAAGAGGAGCTTAGCCTGTAGCCGCAGGCAAAAAGAGACTTGACATTGCCTTTCTGGAAGTGAAATGAAATATTTCTATAACCCCAATTTTCCCACCTCACATAAGGGACATTCTCCCCATCCCCAAGGAGCACTTTTAGATTATCTTGTAAAATCTTAAACATATATTCCCAACAAATTATAAAGATGCAATGACCTATGGTGAACAGGTAATTTAAGAGGCCCTTTACTGGGGAAAGTCATGTTCACACTAATGAATCATGATAAGAATAATCTAAAGTTAAAGAGGGTTTCAGTGTAGCCAAAGGCTAAATTTACTTATTAATACTTAGCTAGACTGGGAGGGGTTACTGCCAGCAACGTATCCCAGAAGCTGGCTGCCCTTTACAGGTGATTGGGAACTGCTGACCTCTGGTCGGCCAGCACAAGATTTGAGCAACTTTTCCAAAGCAGGTGAAGCATTTCCCAAGTATGTCCACACTAGAAACGACCCCCTTGTGACCAACGCAAAGCTGTTCTCAGGAGTTCTGCTTGTGGCTGGGGCTTTCTGGCCCATACGAGGAGACCAAGAGCTCCCTCAGCATGAAAACTCAACAACAGATGAGACTCTAGGGCAGGGCTTCTCAACGCCTTTGCAAGCAAGGCCCATGCTGGAATACTATAAGCTTTGGTGACATATTTTAAGGGATTGAAAGACTCAAACATAGTTCTAAAATAACTGCTCAATCTCTACCACGCTACAAAAATGTTTCGCACTGCCCCTACAAGCACACAGAGGTATTGTACATTCTCTTGGTTCCTCCCCAAAGGTGTCCTGATTTAAGTAGAATTTTTTTTCCTGCTCTAACTTCCCTCAAGCTTAAGAGGGAGCTTGAGGTAATGTTCTTTTATGTTGCAGTGAACACACAATCCTTCCCTGCCTTCAGAGTGGGGTTAAGCCTGGCCTCTCACCTCTGACCAGCAGCACATTGTACTCCACTCTAGCGCACATGGCAGGACCCAATCGGTGCAATGTTTCCTCTGACAGACATTGGTGGGACAGTAACTATATTCAGTTGGGACAAAAATAAATTGTATAGGGAAGCAGACGTGGCTCAAGTGGTTGGGCTACCATTTACCATATGGGAGGCCCCGCGTTCGATTCCTGGAGCCTCCTAGTGGAGGCAAGCATGGCGCGGTGAGCTGGCGCCACAACGGGAGACAAGCAGACACAGAAAAATGCACAGCAAACGGAAACAGCGAGCACAAGCCGCAAGAGGGATATAAATAAATAAAAAATAAAATAAAATAAATCTTTAAATAAATAAATACATTGTATACACTGAATCCTCTGATGGATTTAAGCCTCCTCATTTTATCAAGAAAGCTGAGATATAAAGAGAGAAAGTGCCTTGCCCAATAGCTTTTTAGAAACAGAACCAGATGTGGACCTCAGCTCTTCCAGCCCAGTGTGATTTCTGCTACCCACAACTCCTCCTCAGTGCTACAATACAACCTCGGGGGAATAAGCCCTCTTTCTTAGTCTCAATCATCTCATTTTTTTTTTTAATGTCCTTAATATTGTCTTTTTCCTGTGCAGCACATCCTGCATCCCGCCCTTCCTCCCAGTTCTCCTCAAGTAGCTCTGTATGGGTTCTGAGCTAAGAAGACGTCTCATCTGACCCAATTAATCCTCTGTTTCTCTATGAAAAAAGCAGGGCAGAGCTAGAGTCTTAAGCTAGAAGAATCTACTCCTCCTCTACTCAAGGTGTGTCAGTTCCCTCGGCAGATGATAGGTAGGAGACATATGGGAACCCAAGCCACCCTCACCTCCCCTGTGACTCCAGGCTAGCAAAGTCAAGCTGTGTCAGGTACATCTGTGAGACTGTCCCACAAGGGAAGACTGAACTCTTCTGATAAAAGCTGATTTTATAAGGAGGAGATATAAGAGGTACGGAACAATTCTTTAGAGAAAAATCAAGAACCACTATCATATTTTCCTAGCTCTCACAGTTATCTGCTTTGCCACTTATACCTTTAGCAGACAAGGAAATGGTACTGCTAAAGGTAACGTTGAGCACTAACTGCTAGAATTCAAGAAAGGCTCCAAGAAGAACCAGGCTGCTATCCAAGCTGTATCAACTACCAAGAGGCACGAGAGAAAGACGATAAAACTATGGTATAGATCAGGAGTTGGTAAACTATGTATGGCCCATGGCCCAAATATGGCCTGCTGCATGTTTTTGTCGATAAATTTTTATTGTAGCACAGCCATGCCCATTCTTTCGTGTATTGTCCATGGCACTAAAAAGGCAGAGTTGAGTACTTGCAACAGACTTTATACCTTCAAGTTATAAAGTAGTTACCATCTGGCCCTTTACAGAAGAAGTTGGCTGACCCCTGGTAGACAGTTTAAAGAAAATATAACTGTGGAAAAAAAATAGATCCACATTCAGGTATGAAGCCACTAAGGAGTCTCATTTGATTATTTAAGAGGCTGTCTGTCTACACGTGAGAGTACTGCTACAACAGGTTAATATGTGAACTGAAAAAGAATCACCCTATAAACTCACCCTCAGACCTGGTATTCAGAGAAAACCACATTTCTCAGAAGCTCTTTGAAGGTAGCAGTGTTTCTAGTACTTGAAAAACCCAGTATAGCTTAAATATTAAGGCATTGTACTGTACCTTATAAAGTTAGAAAAATTCAATATAACTCTTGCTCACCTGTCAGGAGGCACACAGAGCTACAGATTTAACATTAGCCAGATTCAGCTCCACCAAAAATGTGTCACTATGTGCTTCCTCATCTTTACTCATATCTACCATTATCTGTACATTCATATCCGTGCTACCCCGCCCCTAGCCTTATCACCCCAGGATTACCAGACCCCAGGTACCATGCGTATTTTAAGATTAAAGCAAAAACTAATTTTTCTGGCCCCTCCTTGGGAATGTCACCCTGATAATTAACTTTCTTTGTTTCAACCGGTATAAAATCTGTGAGAAAAGTCCTTAACAGGGAGGCTGATTTGAAATCATACATGTCCAGTCTCCCACCGGTGAATGAACCCTCTTCTCCTTCCTAGCCTAGTTGGGTGTATCTGTCTATTCTGCTGTGCCAAGAGCACGAAACCACCCAGGCCCTCTTCATGTTGACTCTGAATAAGTACAGTTTCTTTTAAAAGAAATGTTTCTGCATTGTCCTTGGTCATTATTTCTGTGAGTCAGGAACCTAAAAGACGCCAGAGAAGATGGGGGTGATGGTGAGCGTGGGGATGATGATGATGATGATGAGGCACCATCTGCATCATCTCTATCATCCTCACCCTCATCACTGCTAGCACTCATGGGCCACTTACCATGTGGCCAAGCAATGTTTTAACCACTGGGCACATATTACCTTATCCAATCTTCCTAACAACTTATAGACTGTTATTATTACCATTTTACAAATAAGGAAACTGAGGCATGGAGTGGTTAAATAATTTGCCCCAAATCACACAGCTGATAGGGAGAACTAGACCCTAGGAGCTTTGCTCTTAATGGCATATTATAATGCTTTTTTTCTAACTTTGTAAAGAGAGGCCTAGAGAAGTAAGTAAAAGGACTTAAATGAAAGTACATAACCAAGGAATGGTAAATCTAGAATTTTAGAACCCAGGTGTGCTGATGTAATTTCTATTCTGATGCTGCTTTCTTCCAAAAATCCTTACCTCTACTGCTGCCTTCAGTCCCACCTCTACCCCAGCCACAGGACATGACTTCCACAAGGTTCTCTTGCTTCTCTGCCTAAGGCCACCCAAAAAAGAGAATCCATTTCCATTCTAATTAAACCCAAACACTTAAGCATTTACAAAGGTGCCTTGGCCTTTGAAGAGCCAGGTTTCTCCCTCTCTCTTTTCACCTCACACTGCTCTCCAGTTAGTGTCCCGGGGCCAAAAGGGTCCCACTTTGAAAGAAACAAATCAGATGGAAGAATATCAGCAAATTTCTTCACTAGTTTTTGCACATTTTAAAGCACTGCTGTCATGGAAACCTCCTTTAATTCTGAAAAATAATTCTTCACATCTATGACAATTCAGTACAAAGAACCCACCTTTAAATCTTTGTTTAAAACCCTAACAACACGTGTCCCTATAAATCATTAAGAAAAAACTCCAAAGTTCAATGGCTAGAAAATAATCTAGCCTTGAAAGGATAAGTACATTAGTTCATGGATGCTCTCACCCATGCTAGGCAATGGAAGTTTCTGTGATGATGGAAATGTTCTATATCTGTCTTGTGGTAACCACTAGCCACAAGTGGCTATTGGGGATTTTAAATGTGGCTAGTGCAACTAAGAAGCCAATTTTTTTTTTTATTTTACCCAGTTTTAAATTAAATAGCCCAAATAGTTGGTGGGTACCATACAGACCAGAGCAGCTCCAGACACCCCCATCCCCACTGCCCTTGAGCACTTATGTGCCCAGAGCCCTATGCTATTATTGGAGGTGTTACAAGCTAGGTGGGGAGACAAGGCACATACATAAGAAGAGTTGAACATTGACAGATGTAAGAGCTAAGGAATTAAGAAATAGCATCTTAGAATCTCTTTCTTTTTTTTTTTTTTTCTTTTTTCTTTTTATTGTTTTTTTTCTTTTTTATATTTTTTAGAATCTCTTTCGACAGAATGAGACCTTTGTCCTTTTGCTGCTGAGGGTACCAAAAAGTATATTTGAAAAAGAAGACACCAGCACAGCTCCATTGCAGTCACTTTAAAGGAAATGCTGTTTTTCTATGTCATGTGCTTTAAGTAACTATACCAGAGCCATCACTGCCCCAGTCAAGTGCTTACTGATTACCAAAGCAAAGGACAAAAAAATTTGCTCATCAGAAACTAAGCACAGCTTAAACATATATGCCCAATTCCTTTGTCTCTCAACCCCCTTTTTTTGTCGCTTCTCATTTTTTTAAATAGCTGGAATTGAATAGGCTAACTAATCTGAAAGAAAAAGGAAATATGACCGAAATGACCAAAGAGAGAGACTGTTTTTTTTTTTTTCCCCCCCTCCTTTTCTCCCTTTATCGATTGCGAATGCTCCACAAGTACTTTCTGGGAAATTTCCACACCTCATCTGTTTTCAAATATCCTCTCAAAAGTTCTATATCGGGAACCCAACCTCATAATTTTTGCAAAGGAAGGGGGAGGGAGAGGGGAAGAAGAGAGGGGGAAAAAGAGAAGGAGGGAAAGAAAGAGAAAAGAGAAATGGTAATGCACAAATTAGGATTTAATGAGAGAACAGCAATTGATTTATGTTCTCAAGCAGCCCCCACTCTCACCTGAGGCTGAACTACAGTTTTTTATCTTCTGTAGTTATGAGAAGTGACAGTTTTAAGATCATTTGGAACTTTCTCAGTACAATGTATGGTCAGTTGTATATGGACTAAATTTCACTATATTTACTTTTTTGTTTTTTGATCAAACAAAATATATTGTTTTCCATGTAACCTCCCAATTAATGTGACCCTGCATTGATTTTAATTTTAAATTAAATTGAACCTTTTGGACCCCTCCCCTTATCCCATTGTGTTGGGGTTATATTTTTAAAAGAAATCAATCTTTTAAACTGACAAAAACATGACCAACTGAGCATTAACAATAGATTTACATCTTGATAACACTTGTACCCAACAATAAACTCTTAAATAGGTTTTTGTATATAATAAACTCTCAAGGGACTTCCAATTCCTATTGCAGAAATAGACACAGTCTTTTTATGAACCCTAGAAAATTATGTTCTTAAATTAATCCATTCCTGTGGGTGTGAACTTATCAAAGGTGGGACCTTTGATTAGATTACTCCAGTTAGGGGTCATTTGATTAGATTACCTCAGTAAGGTGTAGCCCTGAGTGGGTCTTAATCCTCTTATTGGAGTCCTTTATAAACGGGATGAGTATATATAGAAAAAAGTCTGCAGTGACAAAAAGAAAGACAAAGGAGCAGAAAGAATGGCATGAGAGCAAGAAGTTGAAATCAATGGAACCTGGGAGAAAAGAGGCCAGAAGCAGAAGTAACAAGACCCAGAGGATAAAGGAGAAGGCATCTCCTAGTGATACCTTGATTTGGGTACTTTCGCGGGCTCAGAACTGCGCGCTTAACCTAATAAATACCCACTATAAAGGCCAACCCATTTCTGGTATACTGCCTTGGCAGCCTTTGGCAAACCAAAACAGGCACATTGCTAGAAACCACGGCCCAGTCCCAATCTACCAAACATAAAATTGCTTTGACTTCAGAAAGGAGAAAAGCACCAAAATACCATGGCATCCTGTTTCCTCCATCCTTCTAGCCATGTAAGGTATTGTCTTGTGATTCCATGAAAGAAGGAGTTCAGGTTTATGGCTTTCGACTTTAAAAACCCAAGTCCATAGTAGGCAGAGAGGAGTAAGTGGAGCAGGGTAATCAAAGAGGTCTGGCCCAACTTCAGAGTCCTGAGGATCTACATGACTTTCAGGAGCATGGCATGGTCTGCTTAAGGTGGGCAGCGGTGAGGTCTTACACCATCTCTTGGCAGAGAACAGACCAGAGATAAAAATGATGCTATCCCCACCCTCAGTCTCATGAACAATCGAGTGTGAAATGGACAAGGACCAGGAAAAGATCTTATTATACAGGATTATCTGCTGCCCAGAACTCACTGCAATCGGATCAAGGAGGCATTGTTTCTAGAGGCCTCTCTGAGCACCTGGAATAGCTTATATTAAACAGAACCTCTCTTTGTAAAGGGATTTTACCTGGTTGTACCTTTATGACTAACAATTCAGAAAGAAAAGACTTTCTTTAGAAAAACACTTTCAATATAAACATACCAATGCAAAAACCTGGGGGAAAAGGTTAAACTACTGGAAGAGAGAGTTACACCTGAATGAGACTACTGTGATTTGGTCTGAAAAACCTATTGCTGAAGGACTGCTTTCACAGAAGGCATGATGGGGCTTTGTTTGATTTGGTACTTTCATTCTTTCTACGAAATAGAATATTATTTTAAGGACACAAGAACAGTAGTTTACAAGGTCACCAAGGTCATAAGAATGTCTAAGGGCATTGTATTAAATTGCTTTTGGCTGGTGGACCAGTTTTTACCTCAACCACTTGCTGGGTTCCCAAAAATTCTGAAAATTATACTGCAAAAGAGATTTTGGAAATGTAGCTGACAATAATCCAGTCCCTATGTACAAATACTAAAGGAATGGAGTTGCCTATTTAATAAAGCAAATAATAAGAGGACAGTTTCATATATTTACATTATGCAGAAGGATGTTCACATTTTTTTTTTCTCCCTGCTAATTAGATAAATCTGGAGCAGAACAAGTGCCCTGGCTGACCACTTAATGAGCAATTTAAGGCATATCTGGCCCTAGACTGGATACAGTACTACAGGAAAAAAAGCAAGCTATCAAGGGCCTTACTGGGGCAATTGCAACATTGGATTATAGATGGAAAATACAGGATTATATCAATGTTAAATTTTATTGAGGTTGGAAACGGTACTATGTTTTTTTAATAGAATATCCTTATTATTAGGAAATACTTAAGTGTTGGGGCATAATGGGCCATATATAATAAATGACATATTATGCATATTTTATCATATAAAATAATATATTTATATCTAAAAAGAAAACAAATGATAAAACAAAAAGGCAAAATGTCAGCAGTAGGTCAATCTGGGCATGGGTCTATTGGTATTCTTTGGACTATGCTTGCAGCTTCTTCTTAAGTTTGAAATTATACCCAAATAAAAAGCTTTTTTTTTCAACCAAACAGAGGGAGGATTGAACCTTCTGCCAGTCAAATTACCAATAAAGAGTTGCCTCAGTCGAGTCTATGGAGGCTCTATAGGTGCAGAATGTTTGCTTCAGACCAGCTTTTTGCTTGTCTTATGACCATTCACATGAGTCAGCAAAGGGAAACAAAATGAACTTTTAAAACTTTCTAACAGTCTCTAAATTTCAGATTATAACAGTAGTGTGTGCTTATTATAGAAAATTTGGGGAAAGTACAGAAAAAGTAATAGAGAAGGAAAAAAAAACAAAAAAAAACACACATAAAAACCACCCCAAATCCTACCAAGTGAAAGAAACACTATTATCATTTTAGCCTATTTCCTTTCAGTCTTTAAAGTTTTAAGAGAACTGAAATTATAAAGTGTGCAGTCTTTTTTTTCTTTAACCTGGTATAAGCATTTTCCCATGTTATGGGAAAGAAAAAAACTATAAATTCTGCAGGAGCAACATAAAATTCCATTGTATGGATATGCCATAATTCACTTAGTCATTTCCCTAAAACTGACCCTTTGGTTGTTTCCAATTTTTAATTATTACACATGATATTGAGCTAAAAGTTAAAGATCTTTGTGCTTAAATCTTTTTTTTTTTTTTTTTAGTATTTCTGATTTATATTCTTATGTTAGATTCAAAGACATGTACTCAATAAAAAATGCCAAGTTTCCTTTCAGAAAGGTAGCAAATACTTTTTACCTGAGGAGGAAAGGGGATTAACAGACCTTTGGGCTGAAATCTCATTTAGGATTTAAAGAAAGGGAAGTTGATGCCACAATCTGTAAACTGCAGCCTTCGTATCACTCTTGGCTGTTGGTGCAAGTCCTTGTAGGCTATTTTTTTTGCTCTCAAAAGAAGAAAGATAAAAATATTCCAAGCCTGTATCAACACACGCTGCCTACTCGATAAAACATGTAGGTCCCAGCCTCAGGTGATCATCAATATACTAAGCATTGGGTGTCTATAATCCAAAATACTGTCCTATCCTCCTGTTAGGAATGGGATCCTAAAAATTTAAGTGGAAAAAAGTACACATGAGGAAAATGACAGAAATCTATAAGCAAGGTTCAGATGCAAAAGGGCAAACTTAAGACAAGGTATTTTTGCCCCCCCCCCCCCCCCTATTTTCTTAGTGGTCTAAGGGTTTATAAAGAGTAAGGATTCCAGCAGTCAGGAGACCTGGTGACCAATCTCATCTGTCTTGAGCAAACAAGTAGCCGAGGTTCAATGCAGCCATATCTCTCAGCACTCAGTTTCTTTGTTAAATGACAATATTGAATAAAGTCCCTAAGGTTACTTTCTATTCTCTGATTCTGCAACATCCTCCTATTATAAAGGTGCTGGGGGGGAAGAGAGAGGAGGAGTTCATCTCTCTAAATGCATGACATCTAATGCTGATCACCTCATTTTCCATAATACAACTAGATCAAATAGCACTTGGTCTACAAAAGAGATTCCAGAAACTATGCATTTCCCATCCCTCCACCAAACAGCAGGGACTAGGAAAAGAAAAGCAGGGGGTTCTGGAAGCAGAGGGAATACAGAAAGCTCACCATGGCCATTGCAGTAGTAGATCCACTTCTCCCGGTTCTGGGTTGGGGTCATGGATTTCTTCAGCCCTGCCTTTTCCACAATGGCACTGGGATCCTGCCGGGGGCCCTTTTTCAGAGTCCTCGAGCTCTTCCGGATACTGCACACCACTATCACCACAAGCACCAGCAGCAGGAAAAGCACGATCATCCAGGGCAAATGCTCATTGATGTCAAAATGCTTGTGCAGGTTCTGTCTGGGGTGGCCCCTCTTGGAGGCCTTGATGGCTGTGCTGGACTTCTCACTCCCGGTGGCCTCCATGGATGGTGGCATCTTCAGGATGTGTCTGTGATGGGGCCCTTGCTGGTGGTCAACTACCTGGAGGTTTGGGAGGGTCTTGTTCACGTCTTCCTCCCGCCTCACTGAGCTTGTGTTGTCAGGGACTGTCCCTTCCTGGATGCCACTTGGCACCTTTGGTCTAACAGAGGCAGAAGAGTTGGATTCTGTTGAGTTTGTGCCTAGAAAAAAAGAGTAAGGAAGGGAGAAGAGCTTTTCTATTATTTGGGGATCTAAGTATTCCCTCTTCTCCCTGGTCATCTCTAAATCAAACCACCTAATCAAAGAAGAATTAATTCTTTGGAATTGGAGCTGAAGAATTAATTATATTGAAAATTTTCATAAAAGCCCTAACAACTTTAAGTGGAGGGCAAAAACTGAATTAAATGGCTAACAGTGCCTCCTTCACCCTCAGGAATCCAACATCTGAGCTTTGTAGCAGCTTCTCCTTTACTTAACATACTGAGCAGAGACATATGTTCATAGCTATAGTCAACTCTTCATTATTATGGTTGTTCAAAAAACGAGGTCAAATTCAACTCGGATGTTCATCCGCCTCCACCCCTACCCTTTTGACTATTACATGATGTGTCAGGAAAACAGGAAATGTGACCAAGATAAAGAAAACTCAGATTCACTTTTTTTTTTAAGGCGGTACCAGAGATTGAACCCGGGACCTTGTACATGGGAAGCAGGGGTTCAACCTATGAACTCACCGGCTCTGCAGCTCAGATTCAAACCTAATTTTGACCAGTGAAAGTTTTGATGGGACAGGATGGTAGCTAAAATAAGGCAGGGCTTTCTTAACATCTTCTATTAATAGATAAACAAGATTTGGGCTGGCTGCCTAGTAGAGTTTTTCAGAGTAGCTTCCACAAGTAGTCTTCCTTAAGAAGGGTGAGAACTAGGGACTTTGAATCCTGAGAGAGAGGACCTGGCCTGTATCAGCCCCCGTGAAAACATGGTGAGGTCATTTGAGCTCTCTGAGCCTGTTTCTTCATTTCAAAAATGGAGGCTGGGAAGCAGATGCAGCTCAAGTGGTTGAGTGACTGCTTCCCATATACGAGGTCCCAAGTTCAAACCCAGATACCTCCTAAAAACAAAACAAAACATTCTCATTGAGGAGTGGATGTAGCTCAGTGGCTGAGCAACTGCTTCCCATGTACAAGGTCCTAGGTTCAATCCCCAGTATCTCCTAAAAAAAAAAAGGAGGCTGTAAGAAGGCTTTCCTTACAGGGTTATCGTGAAGAACAAATGTAATCACTCATGACAGTACCCAACAACTCCAGCTGGTTAGCTCATGAAAATTAAATTCAATCAAAAAGGACTTTTGAAATGTGAAAAAAAAGGCTAAATTTCTATATTCCGGTCAGAGGTTCAAAATGAATTCTGAGGAAAACTGGGATATTTAATAAAAGTTAAAGTCATTGGAAAAAATAATTCTTTTTCAGATGTGAATGCTATTTACCGTCAATTTCATGCAAATTTACTTGTTTTCTGAAGCTTCTAACTTTCCTTTCCAATCTTTGTCCTACTTTCTTTCCCAATCTTTTCATCCGTCCCTTCCAGATTTACTGGCATTTTTCTCCCTTCTCCTGGCTGTGTCCACTTGGGACAGGTTCCATGTCATAATTTTTTTTTAGCTTGAAGGAAACTTAAACATCTAATTCACTCATTTATTTAACCAGTTTGAAACTGAGGCCTGCCACGGTTAAGTGACTTATACAAGGTCACACACTGTCCCTGTTTCTCTTGCTTCTTTCTAGCTCGATGTAACCTAGTTTTTTGATAGTTGATCTCCCCTAATAGAAAACCTCTGGGTTTAGATATTTCTAATAGACTGAAAGAAGCAAGATTTAATTAGCAACAAAATGGAGACCCCCTTTTCAAGGGACAACTTTGGACTTGATACCACTACTGGGCTCAAAACCATCCTCAAATAAAGAATTCACAGGGTTGAGTTACCTTTGGGAACATAAGTGGAGGAAGGGACTTCCTGGGATTCCATGTGCTTAGGGTGTGAAAAGATGGCTGTGCCAGGGGAAGGTGGGGTCGTGCTCAAGGACGAGGGTGTGCCACAGACGTTGTCTGCCTCCTTGGTCCCCGGCTTGATCACCACCAGGTTCTGACTCAGACAGTCTGTATATGCTTTACATTTCATCACACGAGAAGGCACATCAGAGAAGGTACCCCGAACACACTGCTTACACCGCACGTCCTCAGTCTCCGTCCCCTTCTTCCGCACACCCCAACCCACAGGGCACACTGTGTGGGGGGCGCAGGTGGCGTTAGACTGGAACATGCCAGGTGGGCAAGTGCATTCTCGGTCAGTCAAGGCAGCACAAGGTAATTTCTCAACCATTGGCCAAGGGCACGGCTGACTGCAGTCATGGCATCTCTCTATGCCATTCTCATGCCTGGTAAAGGTCCCTGCGGGGCAGCGGCTGCAGATGCGCAGGCTTGTGTTGGTACAGTGCTCAGACACATAGGTCCCTGCCGGACACTTGTCACAGGTTAGCACCTGGCCAGTGACACGATCAACGTGACGATAGGTGCCAACAAGATTCGGGACCTTCTGTTCTGGCTGAGCAGTGGTGGTACTAAGGAATCCAAGCTGAAAGAAATAAAGAGGGAGGGGGAAGGAACAAAAACCAAAGAAGGTGTTATGTAGGACCAGAGAAGAAAGAAACATTCCCAACACCACCATCTTCTTTTATATTTAAAGGTCTAACCAATACTGCATCCTCTTGACATTTCTGCTGCAACACAACATAAAGAGAGGAATAAATATCTGGATTCCATTCTCACACTGGACTATACTACCTGTGAATCTTTTGAGTTAGTTGCCTGACCTTTGCATCAGCTTTCTTTTTTCCCCATCTGTAAAAATAAACTGGCAATACCTCTCAAATTTATTACGAAAATCAATTGAGCATATGCATGTGAAAGTGCTTTGTAGCTAGTACTAAAAATGATATATAGATGCTAAAATCCTAATGCAAAAAGAAAATAACTTGCTGAATATTTGTCTTCCTTTCCACAACCCAAAAGTTAAACTGCCAGGACAAAGCAACTGAGAACCAGGATGGTATATGCTCAGGTTGCTCTTTCCATAGCACCAGATAACCCAGCTGGGGTTAACCCATAGATATGGTATCATTTTTTCAGAGATTCTGTCTATGAGAAGCTAAACTGCTTTTGTTTTCGTTTTTTTGTTTTTGTTTTTGTTTGTTTTTTGCAAAGCAGAGGCAGGTGCCTGGCATTCTTGGTAATGGACTTCAAACAACAGAGTTGATGCTTTTTGGTTCACACCCTGTTTGTTTAGCCTCTAAAGGCCATGATCATTGGAACGTGCAGCACCTGCAGCCACCCAGCAGCCCAGGCACAATGCTGGGCCCAGCAAGAGGGATGCAACAGGCATTTTGATTTAGTCAATAAAACAAAATTTCACAGAACAAAGAAGACTTGGGAGAAAGGAAATTATATTTGTGCTGCTAAATCCTGACATCCTTCTGGGAGAAAAAAAAAATGTTTAAGAATTCATAGTAAGAGAGAGGTCTTCTGCATTAATGATGAGTGAGAAGTTCCAACAAAAAAAGCTTTTACTGTCCTCTATGAAATGGGGAAATTTTATGTGTCAAGAAAATAATGGCCGCCTCAAACTACCAGCTGCCCGAGAGGTCAAATTCCTTCTAAATTACCCACTGTACTCATAACTAAGAGAATAAAGCAGGAATTTTTCAACATGATCAGAGTTCCTATCTTCTTAAGCGCCTTGAAACTTAACCCAAGATTCAATTCCCTGAAAAAAAGTTTAAATACATGAACCAAAATTATCTTCCATTAAGCCCCCACACCCTATAACCTGGCACTGCCTCAGGTTAAACAACAATGTCAAAAACAAATTTTCAGTTTATAAGAATATATTCTCTTTTTTTTCAGCTTATGAGTATATATCCACCTTAAAAAAAAAAATCTCCTGCAATGATGATAAATTCCTTTTCACTTCTGGCTTTACTTACCTTTCCTTGCTTCTTCTATCTGAAAAATTAGCTCCAGACATCCTCTTCTGAGCCCTTTTTCTGGGGGGAAAGTTCATTACTGTCCTGGGAATCCCCAGTTCCATTTGGCAAGGACAAGATTAGACCCAATCTCCCCAAAGCAAAAGACCCTCCCAAAAGGCTGCAAATGCATCTGTACTTATGTGAGTTCTTTATTGTCTGGCTTCTAAGTATAAGGGCAGTTTTAGATAGCTGCAGTGTTCTAGAAGTTTGAAAAGAGGCATAAGGAACCCAAATAAGAGGTTATTACACTGGTGCAGATTAAATGAAAGCCAAGAACTGAATCTGCCATCTGGCCAGGGAGCAGCAGTCGGGGACAAACATTGCTCTGAAGTGCTGAGTGACCTAAGTCTGCCTCCCTAGTGCTGGGGCTCTGGGCAGCCAGCCAGCCAAACACCCAGGAAGGTGGCTCTGCCTAACCAGCACAGGCAGAGGAGGATAGCAGTGGCAGTGTGGGGGGGAACACTAGGTTTCCCAGGGCACACATTCTAAATACTAAGGCAGCCACTGGGGATGGTAGGTTCTGCATCAGTTCCCCGATTCCTGTATTACTAGATGTCCCCAAACAGTACATGAATCCCACCACCAAGTCCCATGCCAACTGCATTCTTCACCACTCTTTCAGTGGATTTTTCAACTCTTCATTTAGAATAACTGATCAAATTTCTAGTTAAAGCAAAGCTCAAGGTTGTTTAAACTGCATTATACTGGGTAGCCCACTCGAGACAATGTGGCTCAACGTGGCTCAACGTGGACCTTTAAATTGCCATACGTAAAGGAGACAGTTCCAGCTCCCACAAACAGAACCAACAATGTCTCCTCAGTCTTGCCTTGGGATAGTTAAGGGAAGGCTGACCACTAGAAATGAGATTTGTACAAAAACTAGACACTGAATTCATTTGACAAATTTATTGAAGACCTACTCTGTGCCATCGGTTGAGGACAGAACTTTAAAAACTTTTCTAGCCCTTATGGAGTTTAGCACTAAGGGGGAATGGACAAAAACAACTAATTACACCAGTAATTATTTAATTAGATTTGAGGTTGCTGAGAACAAAATACAGAGTCCTGTGGCAGAGGGTAAACAGGCACTTAATAGCTCAGGGAGGTTAAAGGAATGTTTTAGAGTAGCTCTGAAAGAGAAGCAGAAATTAATTTGGGGCAGGGGTGCAGGATAGGGCAGGAAGGTGTGGGGGTAGAGGGGGATTAGGCATAGGGAACCCCAGCATAAAAGCTTGAAGCAGAAGGAAGCTCAGCTCAGGAACTAAAAAGCTTGTGTGGCTCAACCTCAAGATGCAGCAGAGTGGCCCTAGTTGAACCTGGAAAGGCTCTGAATTTGGATCTTAATACTAAATGCAATGAGAAGACACTATATGTTTATATGGGAGAGGGGAGAAAAGATATAATCAGATTTGTGAATTTTAAAGGTTATCTGGAACTTTCGAGAAGATGGAGAATTAGAGAGGCAGAGGGATCACTTCTCTCCCAGAAAAAAATAGTTAGAGACTATCTGGAAGGCTGTTCTGGGGCTCAGAACACTAGGGGAAGGCAAAACACCACCCAGAAGAGAGAGGGGTAAAGGAAAGGAATCTCAGCTGGCTGAAAAATCCCATGAGTAAAAGCTGCAAAGGCTGCAAAAGCAGCAGTGGGCACCCTTCCCCCCACCTACAGAGCTAACAGCAGTCTACAGACTGCAGCAGTTATGGACTGCAGGGGCTGTGGACTGAGGCAGTTACAGGGGTCCTCTTCCCCAAGGAAAGGGGAGAGGGAGGGACACAGCTGATAGCAAATTCAGATTTTGGCCAGCAAACTAGGTCAGCTACATTGGAGGGCCATGACATTGTTTGTGCTGAGAGCCAGCAGGGAGCTATGGATAATTTGCCTTCCCAAACACCCTCCTTCCTACCCTGGGCTGGTTGCTGAAGAGGCAGAGGGAGGGAGGGTGTGGCCTGCCAAAGGTGGAGAGCAGCCTCTAAGAAAGTTTGTTTGTAAGGCTTGGCCAGCCCTCAGGGCATTGCTTCTGCACAGCCCACCCACCTGAGGAGTTACTCCAAATGCATTTCTACCTAGCACCTGGGGTCTGAGCTGAGAAGTCTGCCAAAGAGCACCATCTGTTGGACAGACCAAAAAAAGCGCACAAAAAAGGAAAAATAGTAAATAAAAGAAGCAAGCAGGTGCCTTTATTGCCACCCTCTCCAAGGTCCTTGGAAACTGGACTGCACCTCATTACTGGGTCCTTAGCCCTGGTTTGAGCAGTTAAATAGGGGCAATACTAAATATCTAGAACAAGTTGAACCAAGAGCCAAGGAACAATGGTAGCACACTGCTACTTAACAGTAAATCCCTAGGCAAGAGAGAGAAAAATGAACATCAGAGTAAACAACATCAGAACCAGATACCTAGACATCAGCAAAAAATCACAAACCATATAAAGAAAAAGGAAGATATTACTCAGGCAAATGAACAAATCAAAGTTCCAGATGAAACACAAGGTTTGAAACAGCTACTCAATGAGGTTCATACAAATCTCCTATATCATATCATAGAGGTGAAGGACAGCATAGTTAAAGAAATAAAAGACATTAAGAAGACATTCAGTTAGCACAAAGAAAAATTTGAAATCTTGTATAGAAAAATAGCAGAGCTTATGGGAATAAAGGCACAATAAGTAAGATTAAAAATACAATAGAGGCATACAACAGCAGATTTGAAATCATGGAAGAAAGAATCAGCCATGTAGAGGAAAGAGTTGAAATTAAAGAGAAAGAAGAAAGAGGGAAAAGAACAGAAAAACTTGAGCAGGGGTTCAGGGAGTTGAATGATAACACAAAGCACACCAACATACATGCTGAGAGAGTTCCAGAAGGAGACAAGAAGGAAAAAGGGGCAGAAAGACTATTTGAGGAAATAATGGCCAAAATTTTCCCAGCTTTCATGAAAGACATGATTATTCACGTCCAGGAAGCACAACATATGCCAATTAGAATAAATTCAAATAGATCTACCCCCAAGACACATAATATGCAGAATGCCAAAGATAAAGAAAAAATTCTGAAAGCATCAAGGGAAAAGTGAAACATCACATACAAGGAATGTCCAATAAGACTTAGTGTGGATTTTTCCTTCAGGAACCATGGAGGCGAGAAGGCAGTGGTATGATAAAATTATGATACTGAAGGAGAAAACCTGCCAGCCAAGAATTCTTTATCTGGCAAAACTGTCCTTCAAATGTGATGGTGAGCTTAAAAATAGTCACAGATAAACAGAAGCTAAGAGAGTTTGTGAACAAGAATCCAGCTCTTCAGGAAACACTAAGAATTCTGCAGCCAGAAAAGAAAAGACAAGAGAGAGCGAGGCTTGGAGGAGACTGTAGAAGTGAAGACTATCAGAAAGGGTAACCAAAAAGGTAAAAAGACAAACAAAAATAAAATGTGACATATGAAAGCCAACAGATAAAATGGCTGAAGTAATGCATTTACAGTAATAACATTGAATGTTAATGGATTAAACTCCCCAATCAGAAGACATATGCTAACAGAATGGATAAGGAAACACAAGCCATCCATATGCTGACTGCAGGAGACTCACCTTAGACCTAAGGATGCAAACAGACTTAAAGTAAAAGGTTAGAAAAAGATATTTCATGCAAATATTAACAAAAGAGAGCTACTGTTGTCAGGCAAAATAGACTTTAAACGCAAAAAAATGATAAGAGATGCAGAAGGTCATTATGTATTAAGAAAAGGGACAATCCACTAGGAAGGAGTAACAGTCTTTAATATCTATGCACCTAACCAGGGTGCCCCAAAATACATGAAGCAAACTCTGGCAAAACTGAAAGGAGAAATAGATGTCTCTACAATAATAGTTGGAGATTTCAACATGCCATTCCCATCAATAGATAGAACAACTAGACAGAAGATCAACAAGGAAACAGAAAACCTGCACAATTATGATAAACAAGCTGGATCTGAAGACATATACTGAACATTGCACCCTGAATCAGCAGGTTATACATTCTTCTCAAGTGGTCGTGGATCTTTCTCCAGGATAGTCCACATGTTGGGCCACAACACAAGATTAATGAATACAAGAAGAATGAAATTATACAAAGCACCTTCTCTGATCATAATGGAATAAGCTAGAAATCAATAATAGGCAGGAAAGAGGAAATTTTGCAAATATATGGAGGCCAAACAACACATTCTTAATCAGTGGGTCAGAAAAGAAACTTCAAGTGAAATTAGTAGATATCTCAAGATGAATGAAAATGACAACACATTACAAAACTTATGGGATGCAGCGAAGACAGTGCTGAAGGGGAAATGTATAGCCCTAAAAATGCTTACATTAAAAAAGAAGAAAGAACTAAATCAAAGAACTAATTGAACTGGAGAAACTAGAAAAAGAAGAGCAAACAAATTCCAAAGCAAGCCTAAATAAATAAATAAATAAATAAATAAATAAATAAATAAATAAATAAA
>JAKSZT010018658.1:7222449-7334861 GCA_026826555.1 Tolypeutes matacus | reverse complement strand
AAATAAATAAATAAATAAATAAATAAATAAATAAATAAATAAATAAAGATTAGAGCAGAAATAAATGAAATTGAGAACAGCAACAAAAAATATATAGAAAAATATATATACAAAACCAAAAGCTGGTTCTTTGTGAATATAAAATGGACAAACCCTAAGCAAGAGTAACAAAGAAAAAAAGAGAGATGATGCAAATAAATAAAATCAGGAATGAAAAGGGGGGCATTACAGACCCCACAAAAATAAAAAGAGGACATTATGACAAATTATATGACAACAAATTAGACAACCAAGTTGAAATGGACAAATCCCTAGAAATGCACAACCTTCATGACTCTACAAGAAATGCAGGAACTTGGACAAACCAATCACAAGCAAAGAGATTCAATCAGTCATCAAAAATCTTCCAACAAAGAAAAGTCCAGGATCAGATAGCTTCACACAGTTGAATTCAATCAAACATTTTAGGAAGAATTAATGCCAATCTTATTTAAACTCTTCAAAAAAATTGAAAGGAGGGGAAAATTACCCAACACATTTTATGAAGCCAACATCATCCTAATACCAAAGCCAGACAAAGATACTACAAGAAAAGGAAATTAAAGACCAATCTCTCTAATGAACATAGATGCATAAATTCTCGACAAAATACTTGCAAATAGAATCCAACAGCATATAAAAACAATTATACATCACAATCAAATGGGTTTTATTCCTGGTATGCAAGGGTAGTTCAACATAAGAAAATCAATTAACATAATACACCACATTAACAGGTCAAAGGGAACAAAAACACATGATCATCTCAATTGATGCAGAAAAGGCATGTGACAAAATTCAGTACCCTTTCTTGATAAAAATGCTTCAAAAGATAGCTATAGAAGGAAAGTTCCTCAATGTAATAAAGAGCATATATTAAAATCCCACAGCCAACATCATACTCAATGGGGAGAGAATGAAGGCTTTCCCTCTAAGATCAGGAACAATTCAAGGATGTCCCCTGCCACCACTGTTATTCACATTGTGCTAGAAGTTCTAGCTAGAGCAATTAGGCAAGAAAAAAGAAATAAAAGGCATCCAAAAGGGAAAAGAGGAAGTAAAACTCTCACTATTCGCAGATGACATGATCCTATATTTAGAAAATCCTGAGACATCTACAACAAAGCTACTTGAGCTAATAAATGAGTTCAGGAAAGTGGCAGGAATAAGGCCAACATGCAAAAATCAGTAGAATTTCTGTACTAGTAAGGCACAAGCTGAGGAGGAAATCAAGAAAAAAATCCCATTTACAGCGGCAACAAAAAGATTCAACTATATAGGAATTACTTTAACCAGGAATGTAAAGGATCTGTTTTCAGAAAACTACAAAACACTGCTAAAAGAAATCAAAGAAGACCTAAATAAATGGAAGGACAGTCTATGTTCATAGATTGGAAGACTAAATATCGGGAATATATAGGGCCTATTGATCAATATAGGGCCTATTGATCAACCAGACTCATGATGTAAAAAAAACTAGGGCTTTTCTCACTTGCCTAGTGGCAACCCTCTGTTTTCTAAGAAAATTAAAACACTGAAAAATCATTCTCAAAAATAATTCTGGAGATGAAACAATGGGTAGTGGGAAGAGATGGCTCAAGTTCAAATTCATTTAATGATTCTCCCTATGTAATGTAAAAACAATTTTAGATGATACCTAAAGCTAATGCTAAGGAAAAGTCCTGATGCAGCAGACACATTCAAAGAAAAAAGTGCAAGAGAGGGAGCCAGAAAACCTGAGGCTGGGTCCTTCCCAATCAAGACCCTCAATTGTTTCACTTGTACAGAGGTCATTAAAGCCTTGAGCCTCAAAAGCAGCTACACAATTACTTGAGAAGCTTTTTTAGGAATACACATCCCCAGATCCATAACCTGAGGCCTTTGTGGGTCTGCAGTGGGCCCAGGAATTGGTTTTGTTTTAACTTTGGTTTGTTTTGTTAAGTTCTCAGAGTGATTTGATGCCCAACCAAGTCTTGGACCCCTGTACTAAGCCACACTCCCTAAGGTTCTAACAGCCTCTTATTCTATGAGAAACACTTTGGAGATAGCCCAGTGCCACTTTCAGAGCCCCTGCTCCCTCCACCTCTTACCATACCTGGCACTTTTTAATTGTTTTAACATGGTTCTTTTCTCATTACTATTTTCATTACAAAAATCCCACCCACCTCCAGAAAGACTAGGTATCAATTTTGGTGCGTCTCTTTCCAGATCTTTTTCCATGCATTTATATATACATACTTTAAGTTGGTAGTTTCAGTTGCTTTCAGCTTTATGTTCTGTATGTAACAGGGACAGGCCATATAAATTGTTCTGTAATTTGCTTCAGCATCACTGAATTTTTTTCCATGTCAGAACAGAGACTACCTCATTCCTTTTAAGAGTCAAGCTTTCTTCCACAGCCTAGATATGCCTTAATTTAAAGATCCTTCCTATTGAGGATATGGATGTTGTCTCTTTGTCCATATGTCATTGTGTGCATGCATTTTTTTTTTTAATATTTCATATTCTCTTCCTTCCTTAGCCCCCTCCCCTCAGTTTCTCTCTTCTTTACATCCTAAATGTCAGAGAAAACCATGCTGCTCTCAGTCTTTTAAGAACTGCTCTCTCCTCACTTGAAACCTCTCACTCCAACTCTTCCTATAATTATGCATCTACTATACATATATATTTCCAGTTCACAGGAGGACGAGGCCTGGAGGAGAAAGAACACTTGGGCAAAGATTCAGAGAACAAAAGACTTGTGTTCCTGTCCAGGCTCTGCCTTAAGATCTGCTGCTTCACCTATTTGGACCTCACTTTACTCACCTGTAAAATTAACAGGTTGGACTAGCAGGTATTCAAATCAAACCTTCTAGGAGTCTGCATTTGTTTATGCCAAGTTCCACCCTCTCTGTGAAGTCTTTTTAAGCTCTTCCTAGACACCCAGATTCCAAGCAGATGAGCTGAGCTCCTCATCACATTTCCTGTTTCTGTTCATCATTTTGGTACCTAATTACATATTGTAATGTTTGCTGATGGCCTCATGTCTATACTTATCTTCTCATAATGATTATAAGCAGCTCAAGGCCAGGGACAACCTCATAGATTGCATTTCCTTCTTTGCTCAACCACCTCAACAATGAAGATCATGGAAATAAGCAAAACATCCTCTGAGCCGGGGGCAGCAAACTAAATTCTGCATACCATCTCTTACTGTAAGTAAGTTTTATTGGAACGCAATCATTAACCTATTTGGTGTGTCTTCCCCTCTGAACAACAAGTACCATGAGGACAAGGATGGAGGACAAGTACTTTACCTATTGATGCTATGCAAGCCCTCAAGGACAGTATTTGACTCACAGTATACCTGACAAGTATTTGTTGATTAAATGAATGAATAGATTTGCCAACCATAAATAATTAGAAGCCGCAAATTAAAGTATGGTGGTAGAGGAGGTTGCTGAAGACGAGTATGCATATGAAAGCAAGTGTGGAGAAAACCTCAAAAGCCTCCACAAGTAGTCATATTAACTCAAGAAATAAAGCCAACTTTCTATGGGAACCCATCAGGGTAGGGGCAAAGAGTTCATTTGGCCTCCAAAGACTCTGAGAGCTGCACTCCATTTAAACAGTACCCTAACTGGCTTACAAGAATTATGCTCAGCTTGGTGCATAAGATGACAAGCAAATATCCTAAAGAGTTTAAAACAATCCCTTTCTCTTTTCTCTTAAAGACTATACTAACTTGGCACTTAGAATTATAAGCAGTATGAAAAGATTATTCAGAAGTTATCTATGGCCCATTCTAGTTTAAACTTCAGCTATTTGGAAAATTTCACTTACCCAGGACAATTATCACACCAATAATAATGGGAAATTAAGACAAACATCAGTGAACCATTCTAAATTGTACAGGATATAGAAGCCTGTAAATACTTATTGAGTATTAAAAGATAAAACACAGGACAAAGCATATTTCAAAAGAAGGAAGAGGTAGCTCTAAGACGATAGTTGTAAAGACTTCCAGGGTCTCAGCACTCACCCTGGGGGCTGTCACCATTCCTGCCCTCTTGTCATTTCTGTTCTAGGGCATAGACATGGACCTAATAGAAGACAAGGAGCTCTGGATGTGCTAATACACATCAGAATGCTGATACCTTTTTATACTTAAATAATTGTTCCAGGGGAGCAGATGTGTAGCTCAGTGGTTGAGCTCTGGCTTTCCATGTACGAGGTTCTGGGTTCAATCCCCAGTATCCCCTAAAAAAAGAAAAATAAAAAAATAATTGTTCCATGACTTTATCCTTCAAATAAAACAAAAATCTCTTGCAGTTTACGATTATAACATATTTATGTCATTCTTATTCCCTATTAAATTCTAATCATTTCATAATGGATGTGCAAGGAGATGGCCTGTGAGTTTGCTGTAGCAATTTTTTTGGTAACGCTGTATAAAAGTAATTTTTTAAGAGGAAACTCAGTATTGTGGAAATTACAACAAAGATAAGAAACCAAGTTGTTGCTGAGATAGTGACTATGAAACATGCTAACGTATGATCAAAAGGTGAGAAAATCCAGGCAGATCTGGGCACCTCCAGAATTTCTGGCCACTTTATTTTGAGCATCATATTAAGTTAGTAGTATTAAAGCACTGGCTGCTTGGAATTTTCTAGGTTTGAGGGCAGAAAATAAATGCATTATGAGGAAAATTTCAAGGATAAAACATCTAGGGATCAGACAGAATTGTAATCGATTACATTAAATAAATTTGGTCAGCTTTTGCATTTCATTTCCTACTATCCTTTCTGATTTAAAAAACTAAACAGAACAAAACAAAAAACCTCTTGCTCAGGCAAAAGCAGAGCCTGTTTTTAAAGTTGGTGATTGGGGGGCAGATGTGGCTCAAATGGTTGGGCGTTCGTCTCCCATATGGAGGGACCTGGGTTTGATCCCCGGGACCTCCCGGTAAAAAATAAACAAACAAACAAACAAACAAACAAATAAATAAATAAAGTTGGTGATTATAGAGAGTGCCAAAGCTAGAAGGTGCTGACTATAGGACTAGAAGAGGACAAGCTCGGGGGACACCAGGAAAAGGAAAAAGAGGCGAGACTAACCTAGATGCATCTTCCCTGAAACCTGCAAGGCAGAAGAGTATGTGTGTTCAGCGTTCAAACCTTGGACCACAAAACCTTCCTCCACAACGGCTCTTTCTTTAGGCTAGGACCCTCTCCCACGTGGTGAGGCCAAGAGCAAGGCACCCATGTATTAAGCCACAAAGTTGTAAATAAACTGGCATTGTATATAAGACAATGGGTTAGGCACAGGAGGAGCAGTCCCCTGTGCCTGCCAGTAAGGATCTACAGAAGAACATCTAAACCCAGGGAAAACCAATGGTACCTGCCAGTGCAGGCAACTCCAGAAGGAAAATATAAGAAAACCTACTTTAGCCTGGAGTGTGCCAAGCAGGCCCAGCTCCACCAGGTACCAGCTGGGTGATTTTGGCCTTCCCTTCTGTGCCTCAGTTTTCTCACTTGTATAATGGATATAATAAAAATATCTACCTCTCATTGACAATTAGTTGGTAATACAGGTAAAGCAGGTAGAATATGTCTGACATATGGTAAATGCTTCATAAATGTTAGTTATTTTAACTATCACACCTTCCACTTGTCATCCTATGAATTTAGCTTAATTCCTTTGGAATTAGAAAATCTTTAAAATCCCCCAATTAAAATGCAAATATGCAATTACTGAGAAGTGTATCAAACAGACCAGATTTTAAAAAGCTTTAATCCTGAAAAATACCCAACTGGACTTAGAGCATACTACAAAACAAAACATAAATACAGACTGCATGACAATGAATTAAAAGAGAAAAAAGAATCAATTGGCATTTTCAAAAAGATTTAAAATTAATAAACTCAGTACATAGAAATGAAAAAACACAAGAGAGGAGAAAGGTTGTGCTATCAGAAAATACACTTTAGACTATGGAGCAGAATTTAAATAAGGATTTTCCAGAGTGAGTTTTCCTCATCTAATCCCACAAGAGGTTAAAGATTTTATGGCCTAAACGAGGGGTAGGCAACTCTGGCCAGCTGGCTGCCTGTTTTTGTACAGACCGCAAGCTAAGAATATTTTTTTTTAATTTGTAAGTGGTTGAAAAAAAAATCCAAATAAGAATAATATTTTATGACCTATGAAAATGATAAGAAATTTAAATATAAAGTTTTTTAAGAGCAGAGTTAAGGCCACTCCTTAAGTATTACCTAGCACTGCTTTCACACTACAAGGCAGAGTTGAGTAGTTTCAACCTTGCTATGGCCCACAAAGCCAAAAATAATTACTATCTGGCTCTTTACAGATAAAGTTTATGTCTTCATGGTCAGAAAGTTTAGAAATTCCTCCTGATTACTGTCCTCTCTTGGAGAGAGACACTTAATATTAGTTCATTGAGGTACTGCAGGAGGACTACAGAAAATTGACTTTCTTGAACCTTACACTTCCCAAACTGACCTGACCATACAATCCTTTACACAAGCAATATGTGTGCACACCCAGCAGAACACACGAGACACTAAACTCCAGAAACATCAAGAACCCTCCAGTTTAAAAATCACATTTAGGGGCATGGATGTGGCTCAAATGGTTGGGCGTCCGTCTCCCATATGGAGGGACCAGGGTTCGATCCCCGGGATCTCCCGGTAAAAAAAAAAAAAAAAAAATCACATTTAAAATTCAAAGAAATCAGAATAGTTTATTTATTTGTAAAGAGAGATAAATTTCTCATTATTAAGACAAAATGAGCAAAAACAAGAGAGAGAATGTCAGATACAAGAGAAAAATGGGTGTAATATATAAACCTAAATTTCTGTACTATTAAATATAATATTAAAAGTGGAATGTGGGGAAGCAGATGTGGCTGAAGCGAGTGGGCTCCCGTCTACTACATGGGAGGTCCATGGTTCGGTTCCTGGTGACTCCTAAAGAAGACAGTGAGCTGGCACGATGGGCAGGTGTGGCAAGCTGACACAACAAGATGATGCAACAAGAGACACAAGAAGAAAAACATAATGAGAGACACAACAAAGCAGGGAGCAGAGGTTCCCGGTGCTCCTAAAGAGGACAAGCAGGACGACGTGCTGCCTCGACGGGCAGGCACAGTGAGCTGATGAGACAAGATGACACAACAAGAGACACAAGAGAAAAAACATAACAAGAGACAACAAAACAGGGAATGGAGGTAGCTTAAGCGATTTGTTGCCTCCCTCACACATTGGAGGTCCCGGGTTTGGTTCCCAGTGCCTCCTAAAGAAACAAAGAAGATGAACAGACACAACAAGTGCAAACAACGAAGGAGTGGAGAGAGATTTAAAAAAAAAAAAAAAAAGTAGAATGTGAAAATATATACCATACACAGCTAATAAAAACTTGTAACCTAAAATGTATAAAGAATCAATGCAATGGGAATATTCTCCCTTCCTGATTTTGTGATAATCAGGGTAGGCTAAACATTCCCTATATTAGAAACCATGCATGTGTCCCAAGACCTAGTTTTTCTCCCTAGGCCTGGTTTCTGGAATGCTGGTGATAAACTAATTCTGATTTATTATATGACCATCCTATATGAGAAAAGATGGGTATCTTTGGGTATCTTTGGTTAACCTTAAGAGATATAACAGGTTTACGGATGTGGCTCGGGTGGTTGGGCATCCGTCTCCTATATGGAGGGATCTGGGTTCAATCCTCAGGGTCTCCGGTAAAAATTAAAAAAAAGAAAAATACAGAAGGCACATGGGCCACCAGGCCCCATACACGGGTATCCCTCCAGGCCCTGCAAGTGGGTGAGCTGTCAGGCCCAGCAATCCATGCAACAAGATGATGACATAACAGGAGAGTGACACAAGGAAGAGACAAGACGCACTGAAAAACCAGGAACTAAGGTGGCGCAGGCAGTAGGATGCCTCTCTCCTACATCGGAGGTTCCAAGGATCGAATCCCAGCAAAGACAATAGAAGAAGGATGAGAAGAAAGGGCAGGAAACGGACAAAGAGTCACCCAGGGAATGGACACAGAAACAGCAAAAATGGGGGAGGGGGTAAAAATGGATAAAAAGTAAATAAATAAATCCTTTAAAAGTAAAAAAAAAAAAAAAAAAAAGAATCAATGCAAAGGAAACTAACACAAATTCCACTCATGAGTTAATCATCACGTGGGTAAATTTACTCTATCCCTAGTAACTCCTAAAATGCAAATTTCCACAACCAGGGACCCTTGTATATCTATATTAAAGCAACATAAATAAATTGAAATGATAAACCCCAATGCTGGTAGGCTTGTGGGATGAAAGGCACATTTATAGGTTGCTGGTGGCACTCTAAAGTAATTCAGTCTTTCTGAAGTCAATCTGGCAATATGCAGCAAAAGCCATAAAACTGTTCATTCATTTCCTTTGACCTGGCAATGCCACTTTGGGGAATATACCTCAGGGAAACAGCCCAAAAGGAAAAAGAGTAATTGATTTATACAGAGACAACTTCTTCAGTGCGATGGGGGACACTAACAACAAGCCAAGCATTCAACAACAGAAGGATGGCTCAACACAGATTGCCAACTAGACAAGATGTGGTTATTAAAAATGGTAAGTGTACCCCAATGTTCACAGCAACATTATTCACCATTGCCAAAAGTTGGAAACAACCCAGGAGTCCATCAACAGATGAATGGATAAACAAACTGCGGTCTTTTCACACGATGGAATATTATGCAGCTGTAAGAAGAAATGAAGTCGTAGAGCATATGACAACATGGATGAACCTGGAGGACATTATGTTGAGCAAAGCAAGCCAGACACAAAAGGACAAATACTGTATGAATGCATTACTATGAACCAAATATATTGTGTAACATATTGTTTGATTAAAAAAAAAATTATATGTATCCATTACATTTAATTGAGAAATGTATATATTTATTCATCTCTGTTTACATTTTAGTCTTCAATTGTTTATATTTTCAATTATTAAATGTACAAAATAAAGTTTAAAAAAGGCCATTAGCAATAACAAATTGATATTATTGTTTTATACAAACTATCAGTCTTGTATTAAGATATTATTTGTATCAATATTAATATAGATATACAGATAGAAAGTGAACTATTGCAACAATGTAAAAAAAAAAAAGAAAGAAAGCCCACAGACAAAAAAAAAAAAGGTAAGCTGGAGGCCTGAACTGACGGAAATCATAGGCACCGCAAACTTACTAAATACAAATCCAAACTTTTGATTCCCCAATCCCACCCACTCCTTTTGCACATTCCCCTTCAAAGTAATCAGATCCCCATGGAGTCCTCAAGCTAATCGGCCTTGATGACACCTTTCCTTCAATCCTACTTCTACCCCCTCCTATCTCACTATCAGTAAACTATCAGTTTTCTCCATGATCTCTCAAATCTGTCTAGAAATCCCCATCCTCACTGCTACCACCCCAGAACCATCATTTAGACCCTGAAATATTGCAAAAGATTCCAAATGATCTCCTGCCTTTCTCTAATTTATACTCCACACAGCAGCCAGAGTGATCTTTAGAAAAATCTAATTCAAGCCATAGTCTATCTTCACACTGCACCCTGAGTGATAGCCTGATGCCTTCACACTTTAGAAGGTCTTGTATGATCTGACTCCCGCCTGCCTCTTCAACCTCAAGCCATGCTTCCTTTGTCCCCAGTTCATGGAGCACCAACCCCGATGGCCTTCTATTGTCTGAATATGTAGACTATTTCCTACCTCTGCTGTAACTTCCTACTGGTATGTGTTTCCTTCTGTTTGAATGGCCAATTCTTCTTGAACGTCAGCCCCCTTCTCACTTCCCACATAGACTATGAACTCCAAGAGGCAGGAACCATAAATAGTCTTTCACTATTATATTCCCCAAATCCAGCAATGCCTGACACTTAGTAGATGCTAAATAAATATATGTTAAATGAATGAAAACCATAAAAATATCTATAAAGAGCAGAACACAATCAAGTATATACACATTAGTTTTAACCATGCATAAATGCCTGTTCACCATCCAAGGAAATGTATTGAATTGAGAAGACACACAGAGAGAATTCCATATCCACTAGGTTCTTCTAGTCTGCCAATTTGCTTAAATTTAAAAGATTTTTTCTTAATAACACAGATACCCTTGAGTTGTAGCTCAAAGTACTGAGATGTAGCTCAAGCTGTAACTACTCTCTATCTTGTCTAGAATGAATGAACTGTTAGTTTAGAGCAAGATCCTCCTGGAATTCATTCAACCACCATTTAATGTTTAACTATTATGTGTCAGGGCATCAAGCCAGAAACAGTCATGAATAGCACATTGTCCGTTGTCTTTGAAAAGCTAAAATGGAATAACAACATTGGTCTTGAGCATTCCAAACCAGGAGAGAAACACACACAAACCTTGTCCATTTTGCCCTAATCCTGGTTGAGCTGACCTGTCCATTCAGATGATGGCCTTGCCTCAAAGGGTCTTTGGGAGACAAGAATTCCGATCTCTTTTCCAGGATCAATGATCAAACAATTTCCTCTCACTCTCCACCTTTCTATATTCTACTCAGTCTCTACAATCTATAGCTGGCAAGTGAAAAGATGTTTAAAAATTTGCTTAGGGGTCGGATGTGGCTCAACTGGTTGGGCGTCCGTCTCCCATATGGAGGGACCAGGGTTCGATCCCCGGGACCTCCCGGTAAAAAAAAAAAAAAAAAAAAAAAAAAAAATTTGCTTAAAGGGATGCTAATAAACCACACAAACATATCACCCATGGGACCACTCAAATCATGGAGTTCAACCAGTTTCTAAGAGACCTGAAATGAAAAGTTAACAAAGGAAATACAATAACAGATGGTACAAGCCCATGCATTCATCCTATACAAATCATTAGGTTGACAGCAAAGAAAACCCTAAAGCTCTTCAAATTCTTAGGATACGTAAGTTGAAACTACATTGCTGAGTAGGACCCATGTCACATTATTACTCACTAAGCAAATATTTTTCAAAATGACCCAAGTAGCAGGAAAGCAAAGCACCCATTCCCTATTTATAACATTTCAATTTGTAGGAGTATCTTTCCATCTTAACCGTGGCACCATTGCCCATCAGCGTCACACCATAGAACACTGCTTGCCAATGACTCCACACCCTACCCTTTCAACCCACATACACAGGTTGCTTTTATTTTATAGCCAGTCATTTCTGCTTAACTTCCTAGCACCATTATGATGCAGAAATGTTCATTGGATGGAAAAAGAACACATAGCTCTCTGATAAATGTATTGCCTTAACAGGAAACAAAATTCTGGTAAATTAAGGTTACCCATCCCCTACCCACAAGTTGGCAGAAAGCAGTGTATATGAAGTCACACTGACCTAGATTTGGATCCTTTCTTTAGCAGTTGCCAGTTGCATGACTGTGGCCATAACCTGTCTTAAGCTCAGGGACTTGTAAGATTCACATTTGTAGAAGGTATTCAACACAATGCCAGAAGTAAGCACTCAATAAGTAGGGGGCTAGTAATATCAATATCAATAATTGATATTAATGACCACTTTCTTATTTGTCCCCTCTGGGCTTTTGGTGCTGTAGCCCTATTGAATCCTGGCATGCATGGACTCACTCCTTCCTTCTCATCTACATCCACTAAGCTCATGTTTCTTCTCCCCAGATAGAGACTTGCAAATGATTCCAAGGGACAGAGCCACCAAGCAGTTTTGGTGGCAGAGGGTTAAATAAAGCAAACTGAAAATTATATAAAGATTATAGAATGAGCCTTGCTCAAATAATGAACTTATCGTGAACCCCCTTTTTTTGTTTTTTAGTTTGGAACAAAGCCTTAGATATAATTCTTATAAATATTTAAAATTAAATATTCTAATGAGAACATGCAGCAATATATACACAGCTCAGTGCCCTGATACCCTATCCCCTTATACAGGCTGCCCAGCCCCACCTCTCCCTGAGATCCCTCTGAGCATGACCTTCCCACCCCTGTAAATCTCTAAAGTCTCCAAGACCAGGGCACTGACATGTGAAAAAAACCTAGATAGCTCCAAAACCAGGGAGAACCATTCCTGATGACTTTAGCATCCTCAAGAAGAGAGGAGTCACTTACTGCTTCCAGTCAACAGCTGAAGTGTCACTGAGTACCACCCATCTTCCATCCCTGAGGCCTACACATACCCAAAGGTGGCTCTGGGGTTATATAACTCTATTCAAGGTCCTCTCCTCTTGGATTCAGGTTGGAAATGGGAGGCAGTAGGAAAGCCAGGTGGCAGCATTCAAGCCAATTTAAGATTCTTGTTTATTTTTTGGTATTTGACAAATACAAACACTAGGGCAAGGCCAGTATTTATTCATGGTCTCACCCCTATTTCTAAAGAATGAAAGTTCAGCAGCTGCTGCTATAGCAGCAGCAAAAAAAAAAAAAAAAAAAAAAAAAAACTCCAGTCTCCTGCTAACACTAATTGAGGTTTCAAATTTGGAGACCTAGCAGACTCCATTTATGGCTTCAGTTTTCATTCTCTTAAACAGACACATCTGCATCTAACAGTCCAGATTTGAGTCTGAGCCAAATGGCCATCAGACACATGCCCAAAAGTCTGGGCTTCTCTTGTCACAAAAGAGACGCACCAAGGGAAGTGGATGTGGCTCAAGCAATTGGGCTCCCTCCTACCATATAGGAGGTCCAGGGTTTGATTCCTGGGTCCTCCTGGTGAAGGGAAGCTGCCCCGCACAGATAGCTGCCCCAAATAGAGTGCTGGCCCGCGCAGGAGTGCTGGCCCGCGTGGAGAGCTGGCACAGCAAGATGATGCAACAAAAAGAGACACAGAGGAGAGACAATGAGAGATGTAGCAGACCAGGGAGCTGTGGTGGCACAAGAGATTGAGCGCCTCTCTCCCCAACTCCTGAAGGCCACAGGATCGCTTCCCAGTGCCGCCTAACTCAGAGAAGACAAGGAGACACAGAAGAACACACAGTGAATGGACACAGAGAGCAGACAACAAGCACAAAAACAATGAGGGTGTGTGGGGGGGAGAAATAAATAAATCTTTTTTAAAAAGAAAAAAAAAAAAAAAGAGAAGCACCTCAGTTTGCCAGGAAGTTGCTGGTGACCTGGCCTCACTGGAATCTGCCAGGCCTGTTTGGGGGAAGAGGGCCAACAGGGTATTACTAGTGCTTATTGGCATTGCAGATGATGCATCTGACCATTTCCCATCACGTAAATAATAAATAAATAAATAATAAAGTTTGCTGGAGCCCATTAGAGCTTATATGCTTTATAAATTAAAGTCCAACATTAGAGTGTGATGTCTTCACACCCTAATCTATGGTGTAGAAAGTACAGACTGCCTGCTAGAGCTAGCCCAGTAGCCCACACCTACTTGCCCCTGTCCGTTAGGGACACACCTGGAGATTAAGACCCTCTGGAAACTGTCCTGGAAAACATGGCACTAACTGTGCTTACCATATCCAACATGATAGACTTTGTCCAAATGTAGCCAGACTGAAATATAACACAGCCTACTCTCTTTTCTCTCAAATTAAGGTCGCACAAATTCCATTACAAAGAGCTTTCTTCTTGCTTACTTGGTTTGCCTGTATAGTTTATTTACACTGGATGTTGGCTGACTTGTTTTGGATTGGACTTGAGGCAGACTCAACCATAAGCCTTTATAAACAGTTCATATGAGAAAGCTTGATCCCATTTTATCCACTCTGACTGGAAGGATGGGCAGCTCACAAGTCAGTCAGAGTCCTGCAGTTCACAGAAGTTCTACCTTCCCCATTCCCCTGATTAGGTCACTTTCCCTCCTGAGGTTTGATGTATGCTGTTCTGGAATGTGAAAGCGTTTCCTTCCTCTGACTTTCGGACTAACAGCCAAACTTACTTCAAATGCTTTAGAGATATTAATATAAATCACTTTTTGCATATTCCTCTGTGTATAGTACATTCTTCCATTGAGTCCATCTAAGCAAATGAAACCCCTACCAGCATTACTGATGGCAGTGTATATTTTAAATACCACATAAATTGAATGTTGGGACAAGATCCAAATCCTAATTCATCCCTGGGTCCCCATTGCCTAGGATAGTGCCTGACTCAGAGAGGGTGCTCAGTGTAGGTTTGTTTACATGAAAAATAAGCCACTTCTCAAATTTGGCCTGTTTTGACTCAACCAGCAAAGTATGGGAATGTTAGCTCAGTTGAGTTTTACGCTGCATTCCAGCTTTCACTCTCTAAGATTGTGGAGTTAAGGTAAAAAGAAAGGAGACAATCTTTCAAATACAGTAACATCAGCTCTAATTCAAAATTCTACTTGAACTTGCCACCAATTCCTGCCATGATTCTGGACAACAGTCTCACTGGACCACCCCACACATGCTTAGTCAAATAGCCAAAGTGAGATGCCAAGATACTAGGAAATTAACTTCAATAAGAAAAGGTCAAAGTTGGCACTAAGCAGGCTGTCCAGTCTCAAATGCAGTGACAAACACTAATATTTAGTACTTTGTAAGCAAGCACACAGCTGGGCTGGCTCTTACAGCAAATGCCCTCTATCTAGATTTCATACATACAGAACAGCAGTTTCAAAACTGCAGACCTCATTTCTTATCAATGATTGTTCCTTTCCCTTTTGACTGCCTACATTGTATCTGTCCAGTCAAAGCAAGCTCCCTGAAGGCAAGAGGCATCTGACTGTTGTGTCACATTGGGCAAGCCATTCCAGGGCATTCTGTAACACTGGCACAACCCTTAAGGTCTCATTTATCTTGTCTCCAGACTTTTGGTTTGGAACATATAAAATTTTGTCTTTCAGTTTGGACTTTACTTTTCTAATACCATGCAGATGCCTCAACTTATCAGAAACAGAAGTGCAAGAGACAAGATCACTTCCTTTCAAAGATACTCATGTAATTCTCATTTACATTCCGCAACACATCAAACCACTGGTCTCAATTTTCCCCCAGTGGGTCTTTTCTGTCATTAAAATTGCATCATCTAGCAATTTGGACTTGTAAAACAGGCAGCAGGGAACAGATGGGATAGGAGAGCATGAGTTGGGGAATCAGGCGATCCTGGGTCCCCGCCTCAGTGTCATCACTTCCTAGCTGGGTGGCCCAGGACAAACCACTAAAGTTCTTTGAGCCTCCTTCTTCTCATTGGTAAAATGGAGGTAATACCAGCTGCGTGACAAAGACGTTGGGAATTAATGATGTGCTGTATATATCTAGCATGTAGCAATTTATATATAGATTTTATATGTTACATCTATTAGTGTTTTGTAAAAACTTATAGTAAGCTATCCTTCATGCAGCTAGCCTATCATGACAAAAAAAAAAAAAGTGCCAAAAAAATAACAAATATGTCACACAAAAAAAAGGGGCATTTGAAGAAAGAGGGGTAACCAAAAGCCATAAGAAACATGACATTTTACTGGTATATAAATCTAAGTGTGATATATGAGTAAGTCACTAATCTGCCCACCTCCAGTGGTGCTCTGAGCAGTCTACAGTGTCAACTAGGGCTTCAGTACCTGGTATCTGTCATTTTCACATAGCCAAGAATCCCTATGGGACAAATCATTCTTAGAACTTGAGACCATCGTTTCACATATTAACAAAACCTGACCTGGAGTTTGGGAAAAACCAAACGGATTTCTTACCCACCCTGGTTGGGGTACAGTCCCTGATGATCTCCAGCACAACCTCTCAGCCCCATGTCATTCCATGATGTTAAGTGAAGCCTTTTTTTATAGTTAGCAGGAGAGTAAGGAATCTTATACTGGGTAACACCTTGAGATTGCTTCTATGCCCCATTATAAATTTCATTTCTTTGTACTGTCAACCCTTAACTTCTCAGTTCTTCAACTGCAAATCTACTACATGTTTATGTAACCTGAGTTGGATGGTTTAAGAAAGGGAGCTGATCCTCCAACTGAGTACACCATTGAGTCATTTAGTGCTCATGTCTCTGGATTTTTAGTGGTTGACGGAAGAGACAAGCTTGCATTTGAGTCTGAAAATATTAACAGTGAAATACACTGTGACAGGGTTTTGACTGGGGATGCCTTATTAGAATTAAATTATGGGCAGGAAGTGTGGTTGAGACTCATAAAAGGAACAATACCAGTCAAATTTCCTCCTGTTACTACATTTAGTGGTTACTTGTTATACCGTACATAAGTTAGTTTGAAAGACAGACTACCACCTTTACTAAGAAGCAGCAGTATTTTTTATTTATCTTTGTATGCACATCTGCTCTGTTTTTGGTTTTTCTATGTGTAATGAAAGTCAACTTTTCAAAAAAAATCTGATTAAAGTTGTAAGTTCAAAAAAAAAAAAAAGGGAGCTGGTTCTTTCTTGGTTATTAGTTAAAACAACCTACTCTTTGATTACATCAAGACCTTACTTTAATACCTATCTCATGCTAAAAGGCAAAATAAATGAAATATTACACCCTGATTAAAGATTTAATCTGGGAGTGGACTCTCTAAAGGAAGTAGAATAATCAGATGTAAGGGAAGGACCTGACAAACATGTCGTGGGGTAGAGTGGTAGATCTAAGGCCTGGGGAAGGAAAACTTAAGGATCAGAATTCCCATGGTCTTAGATGGTGTTCTCAACACCAAGACTGGTTAATCCATATTCACTGCCTGGAGAAGACTCCCCTACTTCTTACCATCCACCACACTTGTTTCAAGGATACAAACCCTGACCTTGCCATTACTACAAATAGGCAGGAAAGAGTCTCAGAAGGGAGAGAGGGACTTGCCTCATTTTAAGTGCTAATAGCAACAAACTTTTCTTTAGTCTCTCTCCCATCCCCTTAAAACACACTCACACAGGGAACCAGAGTGTCTGTAGGATGCATATTCTGTCCGTAGCAACTGCAATACCCTGGGAGCTAAGCCCATCTGGACAGCCAGGCGCTAAGCCCTTGTGCGGAAGGAGACAGCAAGCCTGCCTTTCCGTTACACAGCAGTGCTGCCATGAAGACAGGCTCTTGTGTTTGTTTGTTTGTTTGTTTGGGTTGTTTTGTTTTGTTTTTGTCTTTTTGTTTTTAGTTAAGAATCTCCACCCTCCCCCACTGCAGGTACAAAAAGATAGGCATGGGAAGCTTACAGTGGCTCAAGTGTTTGAGCTCAACTAAATTTTCTTCCAACTTATTCATTTCCCTCCATGTCCCCTCCACCCCCCATCCCCCATCCCCCGGGAACATGAGGAAAGAAGTGAAGAAATTTGGGCTAAATTAGAGGTAAGTTTTGGGTTAAGAGTGGTTTCAGGTGTTGGCCAGGTAAGTGATGGTGAACTAAGTACAGGGCACGCCCAGAGGCGGATGCAGCTTGAGTGCTGAAACGAGTCTGCACCATCCTGCAGGGTCACCTGCCTGTCGGTAGGTGAACGAGGGACCCGACACGCTGGAGAAAGAATTCATTTTCCTTTAAGTAGATTTCTTCTCCCCTCCCCCCATTCGAGTGTCAGCGCGCGGGCTGGCGGGCAGCCGGAGCTTTGGAAGCGCTTGGGAGTGGGTCTAAGGACATTTTGGCCTGCAGAAACCGGGACCCACCCTAGCCAAGAAGGAGGAGACATGAGGGCGGGATGGAGGAGGGGGCGGCTAGGGCCCTGCTCGGGAATTCCAAGCGCGGATGCAACCCGCGGTCTTCAGTGTCCGGCGCACCCGGTGCCACTCTCTCCCACTGCGGTAGCATCCCGACATGACACTGCAGCTGCAACAAAGCGGCGGCCGCGGCTGGCTCTCGGGACCCCACACCGCACCCGCGGCCCCACACCACGCGGAGGAGGTCGCAGCCGACGAGTATAGGGTGGGGAGGCCACGAGGTGGGCCGAGTAGGGGAAAAAACGGAAATGCGCAGGGAGCCCGGCGGCCACCTCCAGCACCTCTTCTAGCGCAGTCAGACTGCAAGGAAAACAATTAGCCTTCATTCCCTAAGCCCCGCCGATCCCTACGGCTCCCCCGACCGACCCCGTCGGGGCCCTCGGGTATGTTTTCTGTCCCTGCAAGCCTCCGCAGCCTAGCCAGTTAGAATCGGTGCCTCCCGCAGCCTCAGCCCGGGTCCCGCCCAGCTCCGGGAGGGCAGCGCGCACTGCTCCCGCACGGCCGCCGCTGCCGGTCCGCCTGAGTGCTCACCAGGAGAAGGAAGCCGGCGATCATCGTGGCTCCAGCTCGGCCGGCGAAGCGGCTGCAGGAGGCGAGGACGGTGGTGCTGTTCGCAGAGATCCCCATGGCTGGGCCAGGGGGTCGCAGAAGCGACTGGGGCGCGCGGCCCCCTGGCAGCTGGACTCGGGGGCTGCTTCTGCCCAGCGCCGCATCCACCGCCGCCTCCCTGGCTGGGAGCCCATCTATCTCCAACACCCCATGGGCACTGCGGCAGCCAGGCAGCCGGGCAGAGGAGGTAGGCAGCGAAGGAGGCTCCGGGGGCGCTTAGCACCTGCCCAGCGGCGCGGCCGCCCGGGCGGAGAGAGGCAGCGGCGGCCCCAGCCTGCGCCTCCCCGTGCTCTCCTCCGACAGCAGCAGCGGAGAACCCGGGAGGAGGGCTGGGCGCGGGAGAGCAAAGGAACAACTTCCCATAGCGAAGCCTCCAGCCGCTGACAACCACCCTCCTCCGCTGCCCAGACCCGCCGGCGAGGGACTGAGCCAGGCGGCTGCCGGGCGCGGGGACACACGTGGTGGCGCCGAAGGGGCGGGGGCTTGGCCCTTTGTGATGTCACCCATGAGAAGGCCGGGCTCTTTGTGCGATGGTGAAAGGGAAGACTTTCCAGGTGGAGCCGGGAGGGAGAGGGTGCCCCTTGGCGTTCGCTGAGGAAATTGCAGCTGCTTGTTAACCCCGGGAAAACGCTGAGAAATCATGCCAACCCCCGACCCAAATTTACTTTTTTTTCCCTGAAATAATTCTAAGTGAATTATTTCACTGAGCCACGTCTGCAGCACACGCATTTCGATTGTTTCTTACACAGTGATTAAAAACCGCTAACACCGCTGAGCTCTTAGATCAACTGTGTGCGAAAAAGAGATGAATGCGTTGGATCTCAACTTGGCTGGCTTTGGAGTCATGGAGAGTTAAATATATATATATAGAAGCATGGGTCCCACGCCCAGAGATTCTGATTTAATTGGAACGGGATGTGGCCTGAGCCATGGCATTGAGATTTTTTTTTAATTCCCCAAGTTATTTTAATATAGGCAAAGTATGAGAACCTCTGGACTTAATGCAGTTAAGGAAATTCAGACCAAGGGGTCCAAATCCGGAGTCCGTGGAATTGGGTCTGTGGATGGTCGTGGAGAGGCCGGTGAACTCCTTTAAGTGTGTGTGTGTTTTCCTAATTAAAAGATCCAGAGTTTTTCACTGAATTATGCCAGAGGTAAGAAACACTCTTCTCTAAAAAGTGTTACAAATTTTTTTTTTTTTTTTCTTTACCGGGAGGTACTGGGGATTGAACCCCGGTCTCTCCATATGGTAGACGGATGCCGAACCTCTTGAGCCACATCCGTTTCCCTGTGTTACAAATTTTTTGAGATGAGTTCCAAAGGCCTGCGGGGAGGAGCAGAAATGTGAGAGGGTAGAAGGGGGAGGTAGCACACTGCTTCAGCAGTAAGAGCAGCCGTTGGCAAACTAAGACAATGCATGAGGAAGTTTCTTCTTAAGATTCAAGGAAAGAGAAAATAAGTGTTGAAAAATTAGAGTTTATCCAGAGGCCTAAAATAAGGCCTAAATGTGTAAGATCAAATTCACATCAAATCGCTGAGTCCCCAGCCACACCAGGGCTTCAGACATTTTCTATTCCTGCCACGGCGGCACAATTCTAGTTTCCCAGCCTCAAAATCACTGCTAATTCCTTCATCTTCCTTAGTGACTTTCTAATCAATTTGATTTTTCCATCCTTCTACTTTTTCCATTTTCTCTGTCCTTCTAGTTAAAAACCTGATTCAATATATCTGGACACTGGAGAATCACCAGGATTATCAATCTGTCTTCAGTTTTTCCTAATATCTTTATTTCTCCTGCACACTTTTGGCAATTCCAGTAAAATTTCAATTTTTAAAAATGTAAATGACCATTTTCATATTGAAAATAACAATTATTCATATTCTGAGAAGTGACTGCTTTAGGCCAACATCCTGAGCTGATCCTTGAAGTATTGGCAGGAATTTGATGGGAATAAGAGTGAGCATGCAAAAGGTTCAGGAATCAGCTGAAGACAAGCTCAAAGGGGGGAAGAGAATGAAATTTGTCTAATCAACAGAAAATTTGTCTCATTTCAACATTTACTGAGTATCTACTATGTGCCCTCAACTGTTGGGTACTGCAGATACAATAATAAGAACTGGTCCTCTGTTTGAGGAGCTCACAGTCTTGGGGGAAAGAAAGGTAAAAAGATGACTGAAATAATATAGCTATAATACAGGTAGGGGTGGTAGAGATTGCTCATTGTCCCCCATTATAGGTACACATTGGCTCATATGGTGGCCTAGAATAAGAGGCTACATTTCTCAGCCTCAGGTGGTGCTAGAGGTATGGCCACAGTGACTAAAGTTCTGGTCCTTAGGCTATAAGCAGAATTATCATGTGCACCTTCTGGGAAGGCTTCCCATTGGCTAGAACTTAGTTATCCATCATCCCTCTCATTCAATTGTCACCAAGGCCTGCTAATTTTAGCTCAGGGTTCTCTCATTTTGTTTCCTTGCCCCTCCTCTATATCCCATTTGCTTCTGCCTTAATTCTGATCTATACCTCTGACGTAGATAATTGTGCAAACTTCACAATTATCCTGACTCTGATTTTGTCTGCACCTCTGGGCCGCATAATAAATCTTTTCTTATAGAAAGTGAGATTTTTAGAGCCCAAACCTGATCATGCCCTTTCCTTGCCAGAAGCCAGACAATGATTCCTCATTATGCTCAATTGCAAGCTCAAGTCCTAATAAAATCACTCATATTCTGATCCCTGTTTACAAGCCAATCTCTCCCCATTGCTACAGGATTGAGTCAACATGCACAAGTAAGGCATTTAACCCTTTTGCCTCCTACCCTGCTTCATATTTTATCCCCACTGACTGCCAATCCCTACAAATCCCTGCCCCAGATTCTACACACTAATTCCATTAGATCATTGTATTTCTTTTCTTTTTTTTTTTTTTAGAAGTTGTAAGTTAATAAAACAGTATTGCATACCATATAGGATACCCATACATTGCCCAGCCACCACCACTTTACATTGTTGTGACACATTTGTTACAAATGATGAAAGAACATTGTCGTAATATTACTGCTATCTATAATCCATAATTTATGAACATTGTATTTCCTAATTGCTTTGATCCTATCATATCTCCAAGCCTTTGTTAGGTGCTGTTTTCTTTTCACTTCTCCTCTTCCACTTACTGAATTCCTACAAATCTGCCCTTTAAGACCAAACTCAGTTTGCACCTCCTCCGAGAATCCTTTCCTAATTTCCTTTCTTCACCTCCCTACCCACAAATGGAAAGTTACTTGCTCCTTTCTCAAGTTTTTTATCACTTGACTCTGTTATAGCATGGTACGATATTATCCTATAGTTAGTTTACCTCTCTTTGTCCCTGGCCAGACCTTGAGCTCTTTGCATGCAAAGTCCATATATTAGTCATCTTCATATTTCCGTAGTAAAGATTTGAGGTATTTACCTGGCTCAGTTTGAATGAAACAACCTTGGAAATTTTGATAAGCAGTGGAATAGTTAACACAGCTGTTCTTTCTTTTTTTTCCCAAGCCTTAATTCAAAGATCCTGAGTCGTGTTACACAAACAATTATAGGTTTAATCTTGTGCATTACTAAAGTGCCTTGTTCAATATTTGGGTTAAACAATTTATTCTTAAAAGAAGTCGACTAAGAACCTGCTGTTCTTTGATCTAAGAGAGAATATCAACAATTCAGCAACAGATTGCAAGATTAAGTGCATGAGCATGAGTTTGACCATGTCTCCATGGTGACATGCTACAAAGATGACACTCTTGGATAAATGGGGCTAGAATTGCAAAGGAGGTTTAGATTCAGGAGTTCTCATGTGGATGATAAAAGAGAGCTCATTTAAAATATAAGAAATCCTCAAAGGTTTGACACCTTTGTCTCACTTCCAAGAGCAGTGCCGTAACTTTAATTATTTCTCTTCTCTGAAGAAGAGAACTTGCAAGACGTGTACACTGTGAAAATTGGAGGTCACCTTGGATTGCCCACCACCCATGTGCTTCCAGAGTATGCACCGCTAGCGCTTTAGTTTTGCCATAAGCTTTTACCACTCAGAACCCTGACTCATTTCTCACTTGATGGGAGAGTTGATGAGAAAATAGACTTCGTTCTTCAACTTTACCTTCCCTTGCTGAAAGATGGATGATTTAATAATTTACTCAAAAGATATAGGTTTGGGAATCCATCAGATGTTAGATCAAATCTCTGCTTTACCACTTATTAATTGGGCAAGTTTGAATAAGAATATTAATCTCTTTGTGTATTTATTTGTAAAACAATATAAGAACTATCTCATAGTTCCACTCAATTCAGCAAACAGTTCCTGAGAATTCAAAGCCCTATGCTAGGCACTGTGAGCCATACAATGACGAAGAAAAGCGACCTCTGTTTTGGGGTCTGTCAATATTTTTGGGAAGAAACCAATATAAATATCTGTAGTTGTTGACCTTCTGTAATTAATGCCTAACCTAGAGCATGGCACACAGAATGTGCTTAACGCATATTTGCTGAATAACTGGATGATTAAGGGTTGTATGAGATGCAAATGCAGCTCAGTAGAGTATAGGAAGCAAAGATTCATTTCAACTTGCAGTCCATCTGGGAAGAACTAAAGAAGGAGTTGGATTTCTAGCAGGAGCTGCAGTATAGGTTTAAGATCATGGACACAATACCAAAAAAATCTGAAAATTCATCTGCCTGTTAAAAGGAACCTGTGACAAACACCAAACTCTCTCCTGAAGATTCTCAACTGGTTTCTTTGACCTGCCTCTCTCTAAAGGGTAGTGTCTCCCATCTCCTTCCTGGCATACCCTGATTTCCCCAAAACTCCTGTCCCGGTGGTCTGTCCCAAGAAAATCCCAAATCAGTTTGCATAGAAAACCTAGGGAGGAATGATATTACTTTATTATGCTAAGCCTTTTAGCTGGCTTTGTCTTCAAAGAAAATTTTATATATAGTGTTTTGTTTTGTTTTTTACCGGGAGGTCCCGGGGATCGAACCCCGGTCTCTCCATATGGTAGAAGGACGCCGAACTTCTTGAGCCACATCCGTTTCCCTATATATAGTGTTTTATACAGGATGTCTCAAAGTTATTAGGGCAATTTTAAAGTTTAGTGCCTGCAGAAGTGTGCATGTTGCAACTTACAAAAATCATTTGAAAGTTGAATGATTTAACTTTTATACAGTTATTAAATTTTGTGATTTTTTGAGTAATACATTTTTAATTTAATCTCTGATTGACGATGATAAACATGGCTGAAACAAAAATTAAAGTAAGGCATTTATTATTCAAAATTCACCAAAATAGATAAAAATAAAGAAATTGAAATAATAAAACTTTCAAGTGTTTTATCTGTGTTGTTGGTTTTTTTTTAATGTTATATGTTATCGTTGTTGCCATCAATGCTGGCTTTTGCCTTTTAGTCCTCAATTTTGACCAGTTTTTAATGACTGGATTAAAATCTGAGGTCTATTTTTCATCCTCCCTATCCTCAAAGATGAGCTCTGGGAAGCGGATGTGGCTCAAGTGATTGGGCTCCTGTCTACCATATGGTAGGCCCTGGGTTCGATTCCTGGGGCCTCCTGGTGAAGACAAGCGGGCCCTCAAGCTGATGGCCTACGAGGTACAGAAAGCTAGTGCAACAAAATGACGCAGCAAAGGAGGTCAAGCAGACACAGAAAAACATGCAGCGAATGGACACAGCGAGCACAAGCGGTGGGGAGGGGAGAATAAATAAATAAAATAAATCTTTAAAAAAAAGAAAAAGTCTGAATCAAGTCTTTGATGTGGCAGAGAACTTAGCACCTTCAAGGAACTGAAATAAGACTTGTATGGCTGGGAAGCGGCTGTGGCTCAATCAGTAGGGCTCCCGTTTACCATATGGGAGGCCCCGGGTTCGGTTCCCGGGGCCTCCTGGTGAGGGCAGGCCCGCCCGCACAGCGTGGTTGGCTGACCCAGCGAGCACAGGCAGCAGGGGGGCGATAAATGAATAAATAAATAAAATCTTTAAAAAAAAAAAAAAAAAAAAAAAAAAGACTTGTATGGCTATCTGGTGAGGAAAGGGAGAATGCACAAAATGGCTGAATAGGCAAATAGGGACCAGATCATGGGGCTAATGTTGGCCATGAAAGGCCTCTGGATTTCATTTCTAAAAGCAATAAAAAGTCCTTGAAGGAAGAGTCCAGTTTAAGCTGAGAGTGAGAGGTACTCAATGACATAAAGGAACTGACTTGTCCTCCAAACTCTGGCCAAAGGTTGTTCCAGCCCAAAAATGCAGGATGAAATGGAAATCACACCTCAAAGCAGGCTTTGCTTCCCCAGATGGTGGAAACTGAGTGCTGATTCACAAATTTTTCTTGTTATTTAAGAAGAAGGTCCGGGCATGGCTGCTATGTCTGCCACTGACAAAAATTCTGAATAAAAATCAAACTATTTATAAAGGATATCTTCATGGCTGCCTGCTACTTAACCTAGTACAGAGTCTAACTGGTGTTTCTTGAATATTCTTAGTTATCTTTGATTTGTAAGAAAACAGTGATTTTTATATTCTTCTTTGAACTGTTCTATGTTTTACAAACATTCAATAAGAATAGGATATTTCAGTTACCTAACACATCTTAGATGGCTCCCTCTGGGAAGTCAGCTGCCATGCTGTAAAGTAGTCGTCATCTTGGAGGTGAGAGGACATGTGGGTTTTCCAGCCCAAGCTGAGCTCCTAACTGGATGCAGCTGCCTGAGTGATGTGCCTAGAGCAGAAGAATTGCCTCCACTGAGCCCAGCCAACCCACAAAATCATGAGAAATAATAAATCAGTGTTGTGTTAAGTCACTATGTTTTGAGATAGTTGGTTGTGTAGCAATAGGTAACTGAAAAATCCTATTCGGGTACTTTTCAAGCTTCTGCTTACATCACATTTGCTAATGTTCCATCAGCCAAATTGAGTCACATGACCAAGTCCAGATTTACTACTCAAAAGGATTATACATGGGCACGAAAATTGGGAGGCCACCAATGTCACAGATGACCCGTGGGTATAAATTTTTACATAAAATATTTGAAGAAAAATTATTTTAAAATGCCATTCTTTCCTGTTCTTTCCCTCACATCACTCCTTTGTTCAGTGATCTTCCTTGGCTCCTTCTTTCCTTTCATATACGTTAAAATACCCCTTCCTTGCTTAAGACCCTTCTCAGTCCCAACTGAATTCTCAGTAGTTACCCACACGCACCCTGGCTCCTCTCAAACCATTCTTGTGGTTCTCTCCATCCAAATCCAACTGATAACTTAAAGCCCAGCTCAAGGTCTCCTTCCTCCTCAAGCCTTCCTCACTTGGTGGTCAAAGCATCCTGACCACCATCCTGACCACCAAGCCCTGACAGAGCATGGAGTCTGTTTTGCCTGAACAGACTCACATATTTCCTGTACTCTACATTGCTTCCTCCTCTTTTTGACTGTGAGCTCCTTGAGGGCACGCCATGCCCTATGTTTCTTTTGTATCCTCCACAATACTCAGCCCATAATAGGCACTAGGGCAATACTAACTGATTAAATAATAACTCCAAATGAACACAGGAGAACTGACTCCAGGTCTGTGAATCACAACTTACAGGCCCTGCAGGACACTGCAATGGGTGATGGAAAGTTTGCTTTCAACTCCAAAGCTTTGTTAACTTTAGGTAGGTTTCTCTGAGCCTGAGGTTTTTCTAAAATGAAGGAGTTGAGGGAAATGGATGTGGCTCAAGAGGTTCGGCGTCCGTCTACCATATGGAGAGACCGGGGTTCGATCCCCGGTACCTCCCGGTAAAAAAATAAAATAAAATAAAATAAAATAAAATAAAATGAAGGAGTTGAATTTCATTAAATGGTCTCTAAGGTCCTGACCAAGTCGTGACTTCAGAATTCTTTGAATCGAATAAAGATGTAAAGAGATTAGCAATGCACAGTGTTTTATACTACAGTATCTGCATCCAACATTAACGGGGATAGCTTCTAAGGAGCCTCCCTCTAACGTTATGGAAATCCAGTGAACATGACATCACAAGTAGCAAGACCACAGGAGAGAGAATGTAAGGTGGGGACAAGTGTGTGTGTTTTGGGGTTAGGGAGTTGGGGGATAGGGCAGTAGTCATACTGAGCAAAAGCAGGTTCCTTCCTCCCCATGCATTTTAAAGCCAATTCCTGAGACATGAGGGGTTTCAAAGAGAGAAAGAGTTTTATTGGGTGTGCAAGCAATGGAGCACAGTTGCCTCATGGTCCAAAACTACCTCTCTGATCTGCAGAAATTCTAATATTTTATAACATCGGGGTGCCAATGAATAATTGGGGTGCAGCTGAACATAGTTTCCTTTGTTAATAAACATTAAAGAGGGACTTCCGGGAAGGTGGCGGACTAGTAAGACACGGGAATCTCTCCTTCAGAAAAATAGCTAGAGGACAAGCTGAAACAGCCCCGAAAAAGATCTTCTAGGGTTTAGGTCACCAGGTGAAGGCTGCACACCACCCAGAAGAGAGAGGGACAGAAGAGGGAAATCGCGACTACAGAACTGTGAGTTGCAAGTAGCAGCTTCTGCTGCTGCCGGCACCCTCCCCAACACTCTTCAGAATTCTCGGGCCCCTGGGCCTGCGACCACAGACAAAGGGGGCTTCAGGGATCTGCCACTCCCGGAAAGGGAAGAGAGAGGGACACAGCCTTAGGCTGACTCAGGTTCGAACCTGAAATTTGGGCTGCAGAGCCCCACGGACCCTTCCACACAGCGGTTTGCCCTGGGAGCCTGGAAAGAACTGGAGAAATCCAATCCTCGCAACCTCCCTCTCTTCTAGCCTGGACTAATTGTTCAGGACACCGCGGGAGAGGGGAGAGAGAGCCTGGGCTGACCCTGCTTTGGATTCCCAGGTTTGGTCTGCCCTGTCCAGAGAGCCCTTCCAGGCTGGGTGGGGCTGCGCCATTGTTTGCCTTAGAGCCAGCAAGGGGCTAAAGATATACAAACCTCCCAATCTCATCCTCTACTAACAGGGACTGATTGTTGAGGATTCAGAAGGGAGTGGAAATATTTCCTAGCTGGGAAAAGGGGGGCGCTACGAGAGAAGTCTGGAGAACTGTCTCAGAAAGTTTGAATCACAGGGCTCCTAGCCCCCAGACAGGAAGCTCTATCACATTGATCTGGTCTGTGTCACAACAAATACGCTCCGACCAGGCATTGAATTGAGAGCTGCAACAAGCGCCATCTCCTGGCATACGAAGGAAGTACACATAAGAAAATTAATAAGTAAGAGAGTCTTTTCCTGGCCTCTATAGCCTCCCTGCCCAAGGCCCTAGGAAGTGACTCTACAACCAATTACTGGGTCCAGTGCCCAGTTTTGAGCAACCAGCAGAACAATCCTAACAATCAAGGTTGAGCCAAAAATCAAAGAGCTGTGGTAACTCACAGCCGCCTGCCACTAAAATCCCATAAAAGAGAAAGAGATAGAGCATCGAAGTAAAATACAAACTAACCAGATGCCTAACCACCAACAAAAAATTATGGGCCATACTAAGAAAATAGAAGACATGGCCCAAGAAAATGAATACAGCAAAGTCCCAGAAGAGATGCAGAATTTGAGAGAACTAATCAGAGAGATGAGCACACATTTCCAAAATCAAATTAATGAGATGAAAGAGAATATAGTTAAAAGAATCAATGACATCAAGAAGTCATTGCGCGAACGTAAAGAAGAATTTGAAATCATGAACAGAAAAGTAACGGAGTTCATGGGAATGAAAGATACAATAGGTGAAGTAAAAAAATACATTTGAAGCATACAACAGCAGACTCGAAATGATAGAAGAAAGAATAAGTGATACTGAAGACAGAGCAGCTAAAATTGAAGAGAGAAAAGAATGGAAAAAATTGAGCAGGGGCTCAGAGAGTTGAATGACAACACAAAACACAAGAACATACGTGTCATTGGAGTTCCAGAAGGAGAAGAGAAAGGAAAAGGGGCAGAAAGAGTATTTAAGGAAATAATAGCTGAAAATTTCCCAACTCTCACGAAAGAAATGAACTTTCATGTCCAGGAAGCACACCGTACCCCAATGACAGAATTAGACTCAAATAAGTCCTCCCTGCACATGGTTCACCAGTCCCTTCTATTCAAACCTACATGTGATGCTGGAGTTTCTTAGGTATACTTCCAGAGACTGGAGCCTCCCACCTACCTATGTGCCAGGTGTGCATGAAATCTAGGTGGAGCTGCAACTCCTACCCTACAGCTCAATGGACTCATCCAAGTCACCTGGTGAGGAGACAACGATGGGAAATGGCCATCCCAGGGAATGGAGAGGGCCTGCATCTGCAGGCAGGATCATCCCACCCACCATATCCATGGGATATAAGCCCTCTCTCACTTGGAGTTGGAGTGGACATCACCATCCCAGTCGCCTCTGGATTGGGGGAAGAACTATGGACTAGAGTGGACTTGATGGTATTCTCTTGCTCACATATGGTGATTCTTGCAATGCAAGAAATTATAACAATGAGGTGGAAAAAAAAAAAAAAAAAAAGAATAAGTCCAAATAGACCTATGCCAAGACACATATTATTCAGAATGTCAAATGTAAAAGATAAAGAGAAAATGCGCAGAGCAGCAAGAGAGAAGCAAACGATCACGTACAAAGGACGTCCAGTAAGACTTTGTGCAGATTTCTCTTCAGAAACCATTGAGGCGAGAAGACAGTGATATGATACAATTAGGAAACTGAAAGAGAAAAACTGCCAGCCGAGAATTCTTTATCCAGCAAAACTGTCCTTCAAATATGAAGGTGAATATAAAGTATTCACAAACAAACAGAAACTAAGAGAGTTTGCAAAAAAGAATCTACCTTTGCAGGAAATATTAAAGGAAGCCTTAGAACCTGAAAGAAAAAGACAGGAGAGAGAGGCTTGGAGGAGAGTATAGAAGAAAGAAAAGCAGAAAGGATAACCAAAAGAGTAAAAAGAAAGACAAAAATAAGATGACATATGAAAACCAAAGAATAAAATGGAGGAAATAAATAGTGCATTCTCAGTAATATCATTGAATGTGAATGGATTAAATTCCCCAATCAAAAGACACAGGCTTGGGAAACGAATGTGGCTCAAGAGGTTCGGCGTCCGTCTACCATATGGAGACACCGGGGTTCGATCCCCGGTACCTCCCGGTAAAAAAAAAAAAAAAAAAAAAAGACACAGGCTGACAGAATGGATAAAAAAACATGAGCCATCCATATGCTGCTTACAAGAAACTCACCTCAGACACAAGGATACAAGCCGGCTGAAAGTAAAAGGTTGGAAAAAGATACTCCATGCTAATAGTAAACAGAAAAGAGCAGGGGTAGCTATACTAATATCAGACAAAACAGACTTCAAATGCAAAAAAGTGATAAGAGATGCGGAAGGCCATTATATATTAATAAAAGGGACGATCCTCCAGGAAGATATAACAGTCATAAATATCTATGCACCTAACCAGGGTGCCCCAAAATATATGAGACAAACTCTGGCAAAACTGAAGGGAGAAATAGACATTTCTACAATAATCGTCGGGGACTTCAACACCCCTCTCACATCATTAGATAGAACAACTAGACAGAAGATCAACAAGGAAACAGAGAACTTGAACAATATGATAAACAAGTTAGACCTAACAGACATATACAGAACACTGCATCCAAACTCAGCGTATTATACATTCTTCTCAAGTGCCCATGGATCTTTCTCCAGGATAGACCACATGTTAGGTCACAATACAGCTCTCAATAAATATAAAAGATTGAAATTATACAAAGCACCTTCTCAGATCATAATGGAATGAAACTAGAAATCAATAACAGACAGGAAAAAAGGAAATTTGCAAATGTGTGGAGACTGAACAACACACTCCTAAATATTCAGTGGGTCAAAGAAGAAATTGCAAGTGAAATCAGTAAATATAGTGAGACAAATGAAAATGAGAACACAACATATCAAAACTTATGGGATACAGCAAAGGCAGTCTTGAGAGGGAAATTTATAGCCCTAAATGCCTATATTAAGAAACAAGAAAGAGCTAAACTCAAAGATTTAACTGAACAACTTGAGAAACTAGAGAAAGAACAGCAAACCAATCCCAAAGCAAAAAGAAGGAAAGAAATAATAAAGATTAGAGCAGAAATAAATGAAAATGAGAACAAAAAAGCAATAGAGAAAAAAAACAAAACCAAAAGCTGGCTCTTTGAGAAGATCAATAAAATTGACAAACCCCTCGCTAGACTAACAAAGAAAAAAAGAGAGAAGATGCATATAATTACAATCAGAAATTAAAGGGGGGAAATTACAAATGACCTCACAGAAATAAAAAGAATCATAAGAGGATATTATGAGAAACTATATGCCAACAAACTAGACAACCTGGATGAAATGGACAAATTTCTAGAAACTCATAACCAACGTACACTGATACAAGAACTTAACAAACCAATCACAATTAAGGAGATTGAATCCGTCATCAAAAATCTCCCATCAGGGAAGCGGCTGTGGCTCAATCAGTAGGGCTCCCGTTTACCATATGGGAGGCCCAGGTTTCGGTTCCCGGGGGCCTCCTGATGAAGGCAAGCCTGCCTGCACGGCGTGGTTAGCTGACCCAGCGAGCACAAGCAGCAAGGGAGGGATAAATGAATAAATAAATAAAATCTTAAAAAAAAAAAAAAAATCTCCCAGCAAAGAAAAGTCCAGGACCAGATGGCTTCACAGGTGAGTTCTACCAAGCATTTCTAAAAGAATTAACACCAATCCTGTTTAAACTCTTCCAAAAAATTGAAGAGGAGGGAAAATTACCCAACACATTTTATGAAGCCAACATCACCCTAATACCAAAGCCAGATAAAGATTCCACAAGAAAAGAAAATTACAGACCAATCTCTCTCGTGAACATAGATGCAAAAATTCTCAACAAAATACTTGCAAAACGAATCCAACAGCATATCAAAAGACTTATACATCATGACCAAGTGGGATTTATTTCTGGTATGCAAGGCTGGTTCAACATAAGAAAATCAATCAATGTAATACACCACATTAACAAGTTGAAGGAAAAAAACCACATGATCTTCTCAATAGATGCAGAAAAGGCATTTGACAAAATCCAACATCCTTTTTTGATAAAAATACTTCAAAAGATAGGAATAAAAGGAAAATTCCTCAATATGATAAAAGGCATATGTGAAAAACCCACAGCCAACATCATACTCAATGGGGAAAGGTTGAAAGCTTTCCCCCTAAGATCAGGAACAAGACAAGGATGCCCACCGTCACCATTGTTATTCAACATTGTACTAGAAGTTCTAGCTAGGGCAATTAGACAATACAAAAAAATTAAAGGCGTCCAAATAGGAAAAGAGGAAGTAAAACTCTCACTGTTTGCAGATGACATGATCCTGTATTTAGAAAATCCTGAAGTATCCACAACAAAGCTACTTGAACTAATAAATGAGTTCAGCAAAGTGGCAGGATATAAGATCAACACGCAAAAATCAGTAATGTTTTTGTACACTAGTACTGAACAATCTGAGGAGGAAATCAGGAAGAAAATTCCATTTTCAATAGCAACAAAAAGACTCAAATACCTAGGAGTTAATTTAACCAAGGAAGTACAGGACCTATATGCAGAAAACTACAAAACAATGCTTAAAGAAATTTAAAAAGACCTAAACAAATGGAAAGACATTCCGTGTTCATGGATTGGAAGAATAAATATCGTGAAGATGTCAATCTTGCCCAAACTGATTTATAGATTCAATGCAATACCAATCAAAATCCCAACAGCTTACTTTACAGAATTAGAGAAGGCAATTACCTAATTCATCTGGAAGGGTAAGTGCACCCGAATAGCCAAAAGCATTCTAAAAAAGAAGAGCAATGTGGGAGGAATTTCACTGCCTGACCTTGAAACCTATTACAAAGCTACAGTGGTCAAAACAGCATGGTACTGGCATAAAGATAGACATATCGATCAGTGGAATAGAATTGAGAATCCAGAAATAAACCCTCACCTATACAGTCAACTGGTTTTTGACAAACCTACGAAGCCCACGCTGATGGGAAAAAACAGTCTCTTCAACAAATGGTGTTGGGAGAACTGGATATCTATAACCAAAAGAATGAAAGAGGACCCCTATCTCACCCCCTATACAAGAATCAACTCAAAATGGATCAAAGAGCTAAATATAAAAGCCAGGACCATAAAACTACCGGAAGAAAATGTAGGGAAACATCTTCAAGACCTTGTAGTAGGTGGTGGTTTCTTGGACTTCACAACCAAAGCACGTGCAACAAAAGAAAAAGTAGATAAATGGGACCTCCTCAAAATTAAACACTTTTGGACCTCACAGGACTTTGTCAGAAGGGTGAAAAGGCAGCCGACTCAATGGGAAAAAATATTTGGAAATCACATATCTGATAAGGGTTTAATATCCAGGATATAGAGAGATGTTACAGCTCAACAATAAAAAGACAAATGACCCAATTAAAAAATGGGCCAAAGACTTGAATAGACATTTCTCCGAAGAAGAAATACAAATGGCAAAAAAACACATGAAGAAATGCTCAACATCACTCATGGTTAGGGAAATGCAAATCAAAACTACAATGAGATATCATTTCACACCTATCAGAATGGCCACTATTAAAAAGACAGAGAACTACAAGTGTTGGAGAGGATGTGGAGAGATAGGAACACTTCTTCACTGTTGGTGGGAATGCAGGATGGTACAACCACTATGGAGGACTGTTTGGCAGTTCCTAAAGAAGTTGAATATAGACTTGCCACGTGACCCTGCAATACCACTACTGGGTATATACCCAGAAGAACTGAGAGCAGTGACACGAACAGACATCTGCACACCAATGTTCATAGCCACATTATTCATCATTGCCAAAAGTTGGAAACAACCCAGGTGTCCATCAACAGATGAATGGATAAACAAACTGTGGTCTATTCACACGATGGAATATTCTGCAGCTGTAAGAAGAAGTGAAGTCATAAAGCATATGGCAACATGGATGAATTTGGAGGACATTATGTTGAGTGAAGCAAGCCAGACACAAAAGGACAAATACTGTATGAATGCATTATATGAACCAAATATATTGTGTAATATATTTTTTGATTCACACACACAAAAAAACTAAAAAACAAACAAAAAACAAAACAACAAAAAAATTTACATGTATCCATTACATTTAATTGAGAAATGTATATATTTATTCATCTGTGTTTACTTTTTAGTTTTTTATTGCTTATGTTTTCAATTATTAAATGTACAAAATAAAGTTAAATAAATAAATAAATAAATAAATAGATAAATAAATAAATAAACAAACATTAAAGAGCTGAACAGGCCAGATAGGGGTGGGGTAGCAAACCAGGATCAGTCACAAGGATTTGGGATAGCTATACACAACAAAGGTTGGTTACAAGGTCTTTTATAAGGATATTAAACAGAGATGGGTGGAGTGGTTACCATCCCAATAGTAAGTAGACACAAGGGGTGAGCTTAACCATAAACAGGGTGGCCCACTCTAGCCAGCTTCAGTAATTTCAGGTATTAACCTTTTGCTATTTTATAATATAAAGACATCTATGTAATGATTTAATAATCATAATTATTTTTTCATTCTTTTTTTGGTTGTTTTTGTGTGGAGTTTTTTTGTTTTTTTAATTTTTCCTTTAAAAAAAATTTTTTTTTTAATGATTTTTATTTAATTCCTAAACCTCGATTACAGTGGGATAGCTAAAAACACAGGCTGAGAAGCAGAGTGAGCTGAAGAAGTCAGGACTGAATTAAGAGGGGCTGTGTTTTGCTGCTTTCACACTGGTCCTAATTACATTATTTGAGTGAGTAATGGGTCTGCTGCCTCTTCTCCAAATGATGTTGATACATATCTGCTCAAATAAATTAATGCTCCTATCTGCACTGACTCATTTGGTGGGAACGACGAGCTCACACACTGACCCAGTGCCTAAAACAGTGCCTGGCACTTAGCCGGTTCTCAGGCAGTGTTTGTTAGGTAGATGGATGAATGAATGAACAAATGAATGAATGATCCAATGAGTGAACTACTCCTAAAGCTTTCCCTTAATGCCCACAAGCCCTTCAGTAGTCTCTCCTTTCCTGTTGTCCTTACAGCACTTGTACTTGTTTTTTTTAGTCCTTATCCCTCAGGATAGTTATTCACCTATTAACATATTTATCTCCCCCAAGACACTAAAATCTTCTGAAGGGAAGATATTGTGTGATAGTAATAGATAGGCCTAGAGGACGGTGGGGCTGCTATTTCCAACCAGAAATTTCCATTTAAAAGTTTAGATTTTGTTAAGTAAACAGCCCCTACTGAGCTGCTGATCTCCTGAAACATTTTGATATGCAATGGAAAGCTAGAGCTGAGTCTGAAAATAAGGGCTGCTGGGACCTGGATACCTTCACAGAAAGCAAAAAGAATTTGGAGGGAGGAGGAGAAAGAGACTATGGAGGGACTGAGGGTCTGTGCTGGGTGAGACAATGCAACAGTGGAAAGTTGCTCTTAGTTGTAAGGCTGGATGACGTTTTATTTATTTTTTTAATAATTATTTTTTTTATTTTTTAAAAAATACTTAGACTACATAAATGTTACACAAAAATTATAGGGATTCCCATATGCCCCACGTCCCACACCTCCCACAACCTCCCACATAAACATCTTTCATTAGTGTGGCACATCACCTGCAATGGATATACACATCCAGGGGCTTTGCCACTAAGCATGGGCCACAGTTCACATTGTAGACCATACTCTCCCACACAGTTCTGCATGCTATATGCGGATTTAACATGGCCTATATCTGTACTTGCAATGTCACTCAGGATAATTCCTAAGTCCCGAAAAAGCTCCTGTATTACAACTGCTTCTCCCTCTCCCTGCCCCCAAAGCATCCAGGAGCCACTGGCTCCACATTAACGTTGTAATTTCTTCCATTGCTTGAATCACAATATGTCTCAATCCCTCAATCCTGAGGAGTCTGGGATGGTGATGTCCACTCCACCTCCAAGTGAGAGGGGGCTTATATCCCATGGATAAGATGGATGGGATTATCCTGCCTGCAGCTGCAGACTCTCTCCATTCCCTGGGATGGCCGTTGTCCATCATCATCTCTCCGCCAGGTATCCTGGGTGAGTCCATTGAGATGTACAGTAGGAGTTACAGCTCCACCGAGATTCCAGGCTCAGCTGGCACATGGACAGCCCAAAGACTCCAGTCTCTGGAAGTACACTTACAAACCCCAACACCACATAAACGTTTGAATAGAAGGGACAGATGGACCATGTGCAGGGAGGACTTATTTGAGTCCAACTCTGTCACTCTCTGGAGCACAGATTCCAAAGTAGGGCCCACTGATAAGGCCCCAAACTCTGGAGCTATCCACCCTGATATAGGACCTGGGTGTCTCCAGGGCCCTCAGGAGCCCCTCTATTTGGGGTGATATCCACCTTGGAAGCCTATGAGGTCCTACTGAGATGTGCATAAGCATTACCTCTGGGAAGACCTCCCGACTCACTTTGAAGTCTCTTAGCCATATGAACTCATTTGTGTATGACTTTTTAGATCTGAAGATACTTGCTTTCCTGGCGGCAGAAACCCTCCTGTGCCTGCCTAAATCTTCAGTGAGCTCTACATCTCATACAACGCTTGGAGTAGAAGGGGCTGGCCTCCGGGTTCAGGGCTGTGCAGCTGCAAGAAGGGATGGGGCGCGGTACACAGAATTTTGCCAGGTGATTAGTAAACCCACAAACTCAGGAAACGCACAAACCTGGAGGCAGAACACACATACCGTTGTTAGCTGAACACTCTGGGTTCTGGGTTTCTAGGCTCTTGGCTATGTAGCATAAAGGAATTTAAGGACACGCCATATGGTAGGCAAGGGAGTAAAGAGTTTATTAAGAATCAAGAAAAAGATATTGTACACACCCGACACATGGGTGCTAGCCGTGCTACAGGGTGAGACGCACGCATGGGGTCTCAGGGTAGGCCTTTTTAAGGCCTTTTCTCCTCCCCACTCCCATATTAAGGAGGGACCTCAGCTACCTGCTGTCCTGACTGGTTGCCTTTCTACCTTCACCTGTCAGCTTTCGGGGAACCAATGGGGAGGCCTTTCTGTTTGGAGTTATCCATGGCTTATTTTGAACCAGGGAATTTCAAATGGAACCTTGTGACCAGGGTCTTTGGTGGGTTTTATGGCTGTAACGGTTGTGGCTTGGTTCTTAATCAGCTGCCTTCCTTAGGGGATTTCCGGGCAGTGTCTCATGACTATGTTCAGACTAGCGGCCTTCCATTTCCTGTACAAACCTGCCTCACCATGGGCCTTGGATTCCCATAGCGCATGGAATGGGGCCTGAAGACAACCATGTCTAGATAGCGAGGATCAAGCAAGGCCCAGCTTTCTTCCAGCTAACTCATACAAGGCTCCAAGCAAACAACTGTTGAAGAAAAGCAGGCAGAGGGAGTGAGGACAAAGGGAAAGGAAAGAAATAAGTTCTTGAACCTTATTTTAAGAACTGAAATCTGATTACTTAATGCAAACATGGGAATAAAAATAGTGTACTTGTTATAAGGGCTGCTCAGCGTTAGAATTTTCATTGACGAGCTGTTAGCAGAGGCTTTAGCAAAATTTTATATTTGGGAAAATATGTCTTGACCTCTCATTCATTACCTTCCAGATAGTAGATGCTCTGTCCAAAGCATTTGCATTGCCAAAGAGCAACTTTCTAATTCCAAAAGCCCTCTAGGAGAGACATTTTTAAGCAGTGGAGTTTTAAGATTATCTTCCTTTCCTTAGTTAACTATCATGCTCCCCATTGAGTCAGGGAGTAAATGACAGAGATTCGATCTTGCACCCTCATGCCTCTGTAAATCCTCCTGCTCAGTACAGAGCACACTGAAGGGCTTAATAGCCTCATGTTCAGTGCACCATATTCTCCTTCATCTCTCTGAACCATCCCTTCTCCACTTTACACCAGCCTTAAGTTAGGACCCCAGTGTCTCTCCATCTTCTTCCCAGGCTACCAGAATAGCTTCCTTGCTGGGCAGTAATTTATCTTCTCTCAATCAATTTTCTCTCCTAACATCAACTAATCTTCTTAAATTGCTTTTTTCATTGTCTTAGTTTGCCATAGCTGCTATAACAAAGTACCACAGGCTTAAATAATAAACAGTTATTGTCTCTCAGTTTTAGAGGCTAGGAGTCCAAAATCAAGGTGTCAGTAGGGCCATATTTTCTCTAAATCTATAAGGTTCTGGTGATACTGACCAAAAGCAGGTTCATTCTCCTGATACACCTTAAAAGCCAATTCCTGAGACACCAGGATTTCAAGGAGAGAAACAAAGGAGTTCAGTTGCCTTAGACAGCCCAAAAACTGCCTCCTCAATTTGCAGAAATTCTAATATTTTATAATATCAGGATGGTAATGAGTAATTGGGGTGGGGCTTGCACAGGTTCTTTCATTAATAAACATTCAGAGGCTGAACAGGAAGGGGGGTCGGGTAGTGAACCAGGGTAAGTCACAAAGTTACATCATTATCAGAGATCAAGGCATGCGGGAGAGAGGATTCTGAAAACAAAGGTCAGCTACAAGGTTTTTCACATGGATAGCAAACAGAGGAAAGTGGAGTGATCACCCTTTCAATAGAAATGGTCTCATGCACATAAGACCTGTCCGGAATAATCATAAAAGCAGATACAAGTGGCCATATACAAGGGTAAGGTGCACCAGGCTTAATCATTACCATGGCAGATTTAGTTGGAAATGGTCGCATACAAAAGGTGAAGTCAGTCTAACCAGTTTCAGTAATTTCGGATATTAACCTTTGGCTATTTTATAATCTCCTGGAAGTAAAAAGGCATCTATATAAAGGTTTAGAAATCATAATTATTTGTTAATTCTTAACCCTTGGCTACACTGGTGGTGATGTACTGGCAATCTAGAACTCAATCTCTGCCTCCGTCACTTGGCCATCTCTCCCCGTCTGTATCCTCCTCACAGTGTCCAAATTTTCTCTCCTTTTAAGGACTTCAGTCATATAAGATTAAGACCCACCCTGAAACAGTATGGCCTCACCTTAACTAATTGATTCACATCCACAAGACCAGGAGTTAGGACTTAAACATATCTTTATGGGGGATATGATTCAATCCATTACAAATTCTGTACTCACTTGCACCCTATTATCAGAAGAATTAAGAAAAGGCTCAGCTCCCAGCACATCTTTTGGGTTTATTCTTCAAGACTGTGCTCAAATGCCATCTCCAGTTCTGCCCCCTCATGTAGAATTTAGTCCTCCCTGTTCTCTAGACAGAGGGCTTTCGTATGTTCTTCTATTGCTAGAATTAATTGCTTATGTGTCTGTTCCCACACAAGATTGTGTTCCCCTCCAGGACACAGCCATGTCTTAGTTCTTTGATGCTCTGTGTCTCTGGTCCAATGTACACACTCCATAACTGTTTCATGAATGAATCCTGGGCATGCAGTAAATATTTTAAAATAATTATTAAGCTATAGTAGTCAAAGCTCTCCACAATTTGAAGTGAGATGATTGTGGGATTGTGGAAAAATAAGGATTTGGCAACAGACAAGCTAAAGTTTACATTTAAACTCTGTGACTGAGGAGCTCTGTTGGGCAAATTTCATATACTCACTGAGCCTGAGTATCTCAATTCGGTTGTTTTGAGGATTGAATGTAAAGAGGCTGGTCATTAAAACGGGCCCAATGCCTAGTAGCTTATATTAAAGCTTTGGTCCCAATTTGCCTTTCCATATTTTCCTCCCTCAGTCTGCGGTTGAGAGACAGGCTCTGGTTTGAAACCTGGCTCAATCATTTTCTGGAAGTATGATCTTATACAAATTACTTCATCTCTTTGCACCTCAGTTTCTTCATCTATAAGTGAGAAAATCATATCTACCTCACAAAGGTGTTTCTGAAGATAAGTAATTTTATTTATTCTTGTATTAATATTTTTCTGTTGTCTTCAATTTATTTATAATCTAGTATTATTACCCCTATAAACCAGCAGTTCTCAAGTGTGGGCAGTTAATTTTGTGCCCCTGTGGACATTTGGCAATGTCTCGAGACATTTTTGGTTGCTACAGCTTGGGGAACCGGTAATGCGATTGACATCTAGGGGGTAGAACCCAGGGATGCTACTAAACATCCTGCAATACACAGAACAGACCCCCACAAGAATTTTCCACACCAAAATGCTGGTTGTGCTGAGGTAGAGAAATCTTGCTGTAGACCAGGGGTTCTTAAGCTTTTTTGTTCTACAGACCCCTTTGCCAGTCAGTCAGAAACCACGGACCCCTTCTCAGATGTTAGCAGCAGATCGTTTTATGACACTCAACATCCACATGTCTTTAAATTAAATTTTAGGATTACTCAAAATTACATTTTATAAGTTTCCCATAACTTCAATACCTGATAACCTAACACAGTTCAACATTTATTCAAACGGTCATTTTCAGCAAACATTTAGAAATTCAAGTTTTCCCAAGGCGTCATAAAACCATCTCCACCATCCTTACAATCTGTTTGCAGGCAGTTATCCACTGTACTCAGAACACACTATATCAAAATAAAAATCATACTAAGTCCACACTATACTATGTATTTTTTAATAAATATATCACACATGCACTAATGGGTCCTCACAAGAATGTTTTTTTGAATTTTCAATTCAAGCTCATGAACCCCCTGAAATGTGTGTCAGGGGGAAGGGTGGAGTCCGTGGACCGCTGGTTAAAAATCCCTGCTTTTAGACTATTAGTTCCCTAAGGGCAGGAACTAGGTACCTCTCAGGTTTGCATCCTCTGCAGCAGTGCTTCTCAACAATGGCTGCATTTAGCAACTGGTTGGGAAGCTGCCTGAATCAGCCTCACAAAGTCTGATGTAATTGGTCTAGAGTGAGGCCCAGGCATGAGTATTTTTTTTAAGCTCCTATGGTGATGGACATGTTCTAAAACTGAGTTGCAACAATCTTTGCAAAATTCTTCAAATTATCTAGAAATCATCGAGTTATACACTCAAAGTGAGTGGATTTTACAGTGTGCAAAATTTTTTTAACAATACCATTTAAAAAAAAAAAAAAAAAAAAAAAAAAAAAGGCTTCCTTTCGCTGTGAGTGCTGCCTGCAGTGGGAAGCGCTGTTCGTAAGGGCCCCTCATAATGTTTTTTTCATAGCAGCCACTCAGCAGATTTTAACTGAGTGTAAATTGAAACTTAATTGGATTGATTTAAATGTGTGGAACAAATGGACTCTACATTATAGTCAGAATATAATTACTTTAAGTTTCTTTCAAGGCTACAAGCCCTTTATGGGAATTTGTATTAAATTAAAAGGGGCAAATCCTTTGGCAGTTTGCAAGCCCTGGAGCTGGCTGAGTGATTGGCCTCCCAGGGTCATTGTGATATGGAAGGTGAAAGGGCACTCCACGTGCATTCCCGCCAAGTGGTGTACTTGGCTTCAAGCATCCAGAAAAATAAGAATAGTCTTTTTTTTTCCCAGTGAATTTCTGGGAAATGGATTTGATTATTCATCTATGGGATCATCCATTGTGGCTTGAGTACCAGTACTCCCCTACCAAAAAAATGTTGTTGTTTTTCTGATTGGGACAGTAGGATGAAACTGAACTTTTTGGGGGATTGGTATGTCATTATAGACCTGTGTGAAATTATGAGTTTAAACGAACTAGGAAAGCAGAATCCCTCTTGATGGCAAGTGCTGCCTTTCTTTCTGGAGAAAAGAAAGATTACCTACTTCAGATTTACTATGCAAAAAATAAATTGTCCACCTCCCTTTGTGGCAGCAAAGAAGAGAAATGAGTCACAGCTGTGCTTATGGAGGGCAAAACAAAAGGTTGGTTTTCTGTGGCTGGGGCCCCTTAATGAGGCACGTAGACCAATGTGCGTAACTTCCCTGTGGGTGAAGCTACTTCATTCGATTTTTTTTTTTTCCCCTAAGATTTTATTTATTTATTTATTCTCCCCTCCCTCGTTTTTTTTTTTTTTGTTGTTGTTGTTGTTTGTTTGTTTGTTTTTAAGATTTTATTTATTTATATATCCCCCCCTTGCTGCTTGTGCTCGCTGTGTCCATTTGCTATGCGTTTTTCTGTGTCTGCTTGTCTCCCTTTGTTGGGTCATCTTGCTGTGTCAGCTCACCGCGCCGCATAGGCTGGCTTGCCTTCACCAGGAGACCCTGGGAATCGAACCCGGGACCTCCCTTATGGTAAACAGGAGCCCTATCGATTGAGCCACATCCGCTTCCCCTTCATTAGATTTGGTTTTACCTAAAGCACCTTTATTTCTGAGGAGGATTTTCAGACTTTGTGCGCGTATATGACTGTCACTGACAGCCAGTAGAGCATTTTAAGTGAAATGCAGGGCTCTCTTGGCTCTTATCTGTTCAGGGCCCTTTGGTATTATGCCCTCAGGCTAAATAAATATTCTTTTGGATTTGCCGCCTAGGAATGCACACTGGCAGACTCATAGCTTGGTCTCCTCTTCCTTCTGACAGGGTGAGTTTTTCTTAATACTTCTCACTGTTACGTGGCCCTGCCTTCTCAGGTTGACAATAGCCAGATTGTTACCTGATGGCTCTGGGTACTGGGCTTCTAGGTTCTTGGCTTTTGTTCCATAAAAGAATTTAAGGACACTCCATAGGATAGGCAAGGTAGTAAAGAGTTTATTAAGAAACAAGAAAACAAGAAAAGTACACCATCCAAGGAATACACCTCAGGCATGCTGCAAAATGAGACACACGCATGGGGCCCCGAGTCAGGGCTTTTTAAAGTCTTCACTCCTCCGTCTTCATAATGTTGGGGGTGGGGGTCCAGATGTTTGCTGTTCTGATTGGTTGCCCCACCTGTCAGTTTTTAGAGGTCAATGGTGGTCATTTGAGGGTATCCTGGGCTTTCCCTTGACCCCAAAAGGGATTATTCTTGTGGCCAGGGTCTCACAGGATCCCTTAGGAGGTTTCTGGGCAGGCACTCATGGCCATGTTGTGTGTCGGCCATGTTGTCTGTCGGGCCTCAACTGTGACCCAGTTTATCCCTTTCCCTCAAGATCACTGCCTTTACAGAAATGCTCATTTCCCCCACCAAGACCCTTGGGATCCCTACTAACCACATAGCATAGTAAGCCTAGAAGAGTGACCTTCCCAGCCAAACACTACCCCCATCAAATCCGCTTTAGGAGATTGGCTGGAAAACAAGACTTCCATGTCATCTACTCACTCCCTGGGAAATCAAGGGACAACTAGGTGAAGCATTTCTGTACTTGGTATTTTCACTTCCTTGCACCTTATTTAACCATGGGGTGGTGGTGGTGCAGTTTTTGATCAGGCAACAGAAATAGACTTTGGGCAAGTTACTCAAACTCTCTGTGCCTCAATGTCCTCATTTGTAAAATAGGGATAATAATAGTAACTATCTCAAAGGCTTAAATATAAGTGGTCAATAAATAAAAGATATATTTATTTTTGAGGCAATGTATAAACAGAAGATTTGCTGGCATGGTGAAACAATGAAGTTATTCTCGAAGCAGGACTCTATACTGACAAGTGAAGTATTGTTTGTTTATAGCTCCAAGATGCTCCCCTCAGAAGAATATAAAGACATAAAGCTTCCTCCAGCCACGTCCAGTGTCATTCCTGGAGCACAGGTTGGGAAGTATCATGGGGGAGGAGAAAAGAGAGACCATACTGCAAAAGGCTTCTACTTGTTTATCTGAGGAAGATGCTGTGAGGATTAAAAGGTGACTCTGTAGGAACACAGAAATGCTTGGCACCCTCTTCCACTTTCAGACTGTTTTCCAACAGTAACATTTTGCTTCTCTTCTGGTAGTGAATTTTTCTACACACCCATCTAGTTATTTTGGGCTGGACTGGGTTTTTTTTCTGGAGACCTCTATGAAGGGTGGGAACATTCTAGTCAGGATGATTATAAGCATTTGTTAAACACCAGGTATTCTAGACACTGGAGAAAAGAAATGGGAAGAGGAGTAGGGTATGGTCAGAAGCAGGAGAAGAAACTTCCTGTCAAGATCTTGCTGGTGAGACAAGACTTACACTTGTGAAATGAAATTTTTTAAAAAGTAAGTTATTGAATTGCTCCTACATGGATTGGGGAAGTTCCAAGAAGGGAGAGCTCAGTAAGGGCAAAAGAAGGGGCGATAATAATATGTAATAGTGATTTGAGTTCCTGTTGTAATTTTTTAATTCCCACAACAACCCTGTATTGGGTGGAATTTTGCTCCCTAGAAAGATATATTGAAGTCCTGACCCTCCCCACCACCTGGGAATGTGACCTTATTTGAAGATAGTGTTTTTGCAGATATAAGATATAGTGTTAAGATGGGGTTCTACTGATTTACAGTGGGCCCTATCCAATGACTAGTGTCCTCATAAGAAGGAGAGAGACACAGGAAGAAGAAGGCCATGTGAGAATGGAGACAGTTTGGAGTGATGCATCTGCAAGCCAAGGACAAGCAAAGATTGCTGGCAAAACCAGAGGCTAGGAGAAGCAAGGAAGAATTCTCCCCTATAGTTTCTGAGGGAGCACGGCCCTGCTGACACCTTAAATTTAGACTTCTAACCTCCAAAACTGTGAAACAATAAATTTCTGTTGCTTTACTAGCTTGTGGTATTTTGTTACAACTGTCCTAGGAAATTAAAGCAAACCTCAAAGTTAGGTATAATTTCTGAATTTTACTCTTCAAGAAATTATATCACAAAGAGGATTAAAACCATGCCCTAGCTCATGCAGCTAATTAGGAATTGAATTTATATTTGTATCCAGGTTCATCTGGATCCAGTATAATTGCTCATCCCACTGTCTCTTGCTGACAATTGGACTTGAGATGAGATTTGAGGAATGATTACAAACTAAATGGATAGTGGTAATAAAGCAGGAACATTCCAGATTTTAGTGCAGTAGAAGGAGATATAATTCGTCCTGGGGTGTATTGAGGGTAAATCCACATTTTTTTTTTCTGCTTCTTTACTTTGGGTATTGACATGCAGAAATAAAGCAAGAAGAGAAAATGCATACCAGTGGCGTTCTTCCCTTGGAAACTCTCCTGGTGATCTGGTGGTACAGAATTTTGCCTAGGCAGCTTTTTTTGGTGGAGACAGTCCAACCCAGTGCTGGAAATTTCCAACCGTCTCTCCATGATTTTATGACCAATGGCATCATTTGGACCATATTTTAGGACTTAGAAAATTTGTCCAGGATTTTTTATTTTCATTTTCTGTATATAATTCATATGAGCCTTGACAATTTGCCTCGCTGAACTATATTCCTTTTAAACTCTGACCTCCCAGTCGCTCTCTATCTGACTGAGCAGCCGACCAGCATAAACAAGTAAATAGTCAGTTTTATAACAGTAATCCATGCCTAATGTTTATCATGTAATTCACACTCCTTCTAACGGGAATATTCAAAGTATACCTTGAGTATTTATCTCCCTAGTTCTGGGGCTATCCCTGTGAGGTAGTCAGAAGGTAAGGAGAACTAACTAAAGCACAGCAAACATCTGGAAGCAGAGAATGGGTTGTTAATACTTATTGGTAGAGAATTTCTGATTAGGGTGATGGAAAAATTTTGGTAGTGGGTGGTGGTGATGGTAGCACAACATTGTGAATAGTGAAAACACTAAATTATATATTTGAATGTGGTTAAAAGGGGGAAATTTTAGATTATATATATATATATTACTAGCACAAAAATTCAAGAGAAAAGAACAGGATTGAACAACATAGTGAATCCTAATATAAAAGATGGACTATAGCTAATAGTATAATTATAATAGTATTATTTCATCCCTTTTAACAAAGGTACCACACTAAAGTCAAGTGTTAGTAATAGGGATAATAGAAGGGCATATGGAAGCTCTGTATTTTCTGCATGCTTTTTCTGTAAACCTATAACTTTTGTAATAAAAAAAAAAATTGCATTTAAAAAAAGCGTGATTGCACTGCCAGACACTTATACTTACATTATCTAATTTTATTGTCATCATTTTATGACGTTCTTAGGACACAAACTTGTATTGATAGGACTAAACATACTCCTTAGTTTATGGCACATTAATGACATCACTCCTTGCATAGTTCCTTTTAGACTTTTTAATTTTATTTATTTATTTTTTGTTATCTTCACCTCATATATTAATGCCATTTTTCATCTCCTACCCCACCAGAGACACCCATGTTCTTGTATTTAATATGTATCTTTCCCATATTTTTATTCAATTTCTGGAACAATGAATACAAACTATTATTTTATATTTTACATCTATTGCATTGCGGTAAACATTTCATTTTGCTTCTCACTTTTTATACTCAATATTATGTTTGTGACGTATCCTTATTGGTATATTTAGATCTAATTTCTTCTTTCTGATTAACACGCTATATTTGATTCTATGAATATATCACATAAGGTTCATTCCAATTGATGAACATGTAGATTGTTTCCAGTTCTTTGCTCTGACAAACACTAATAGCAATGCTTTCTCTTGTTTCTTTGTGAAAAAATTTTGAAGTATTTACCCATGCATGGAATTTCCTGGGCCATAGGCTAAGTGCATACTGAATTTCGCCAAATACCACTAAGTTCCTCTCCAAAAACTTATACTCTCACCATCAATGAATAAAGTTTTCTGCTTCCCAATTTTTTTATAAGCATTTGATAGTATATAATTTAGTTTTTGACTACAGTTTACAGTAAAGTGGAATCTTATTCTGATTTGCATTTTTTTCTGTCTACTAATGAAGCTAAGCTTCTCTTCATGAACTTATTAGCCATAAGAGTTTCTTCCTTTTGTGAGGTGCCTATTTATATCTGTTACTCACTTTTATTAGGTTGCTATCATTTTCCTGATGATTTATAGAAATTTATATTCTAGATAATATCCATTAACAATATGTGATATTTTGTTAGAAATATACTTTTTCAATATTTTATCCTAGTAGTCACCAGTTAACATCCTATATGCCATCCACCTTGTTGGGGAAAAAAAAACTCTCATTTTGATAGAAGAAAAACCAATGAATTTCTCCTTTGGGCCTTTGGTGGTTTGATTAAAGAATTACTATTACTTCTACTTCCAGAATGTCAGCATGAGGAGCTTTATATTCCCATTTCCCAGGAGAAGCCATAACTGCTGAAAACTATGCAAAAACAACCCATTTATATTCTCTGGAAATTGTCCTATGGGCATATAGAAAATGAAGGAATATTTACTCAAGAAAATCTACTAAATTTCAGTAAGAATAGTAAGAGATTGTGGCACTCAAGCCATGCGCCACCCCTTTCTCCCTCATCTCCATCTCAATATATTAACTGAAGCGCAGGTCTGTGTATGTGTGGCCAAGAAAACAAGGCCTCCTCTTCCCTCAGCACCAATCAAGGGATATGGCATCTCACCAGGAGGGGCAGACTACCAGCATTTTTCAAATCACCTCCCCACCCACCAGCTTCAAGTTGCAGAGGGTAAATACCTCTGAGTATAGCCAAGAGTTAGTGGGCTCCTTTCCTCCAGCCTGACTCCATTTCTAGAGTAAAGTATCAACTCCAACAATGGCAAGCTAAGAATATTGGAGTCTGCCCACTTTTGCCTCAGCTTCCTTGTAAGGCAAAGGTTCGATACTGGGATCTCCCAAGAATATCAGAGTCTATTGCCTCCACCCTCTAAAAGCACACCACTGTCTCCACCCCTAGCTCTGGAGCATAGATTTGCCCAGATCTTGCTCAGAGATTTTACAAACACAAGAAAGCTGGAGTGGAGTGAAATTAAACACACTCCTAAATCGCCAATGGGTCAAAGAAGAAATCACAAAGAAAATTAGAAGATGCTTTTAGATGAATGGAAATGAGGACATAACATACTGAAACTTTTGGAATGCAGCTAAAGCAGTGCTCAAGGAGGTACTGAGGATTGGGGATTGAACCCAGGACCTCATACATCAAAGCAGGTGCTCAACCACTGAGCTACACCCCCCCCCAAGGGAAATTTATAGTTGTAAATGCCTATATTAAAAAAGAATAGAAAAAATTATGGAAAGATGGTGTCTAGGCAGGTAAGGCTCAACTCTCTCACAAAAACAATGGAGAAAGAGCCAAAAGCTGTACAAAGGACTTGCTTTGGGGTCAGCAGTCCAGGACATTGGAACACAACTCCTAGGAGGGTGAGGGACAGAGAGACATTCCAGTCAGAAACGGCTCCCCTCCCCCACCCCCAAGATATTAAGCTAGGGTAAAACCCCTGGCACACTGCAGCTGGCTAAGAGGGGGACAGACATCTTCCTCCCTGTCAGCTATCACAAGGGAAAAGGCAGTAGGAGTGGGATTTTTTTCTTCAGTGAATTTGGCCATAAAAGTCTGCTTTGAATCTTGGCTCTGGCCAGACCAAAAAGCAGGAAAATGGAGATTTAAACAACTTGGTGGAAAGGTGCCTTGGTGAGAGCCATCTGCTGGCCAAACTTGAAATTGCATGGACAAAAACTGCTTTCCATACATTCTATACCCCAACTCCTGGGAGAAAATCTGCGCCCCATTAGTGAGTCCCTGGACTGATTTTGATAACTTAAGATGGGCAAATCAAAAGACTTAGAATAAGTTGAAACAAATATCAAAGAAGAGCTGTGGAAAAAAAAAATAATAATAGGCAGGAGAGAGAAATTGGCCATCACAGTAAATTCACCAACATATTCAGATACCTAGACATCAGCAAAAAATTACAAGTCATACTAAGAAACAGGAAGAGATGGCCCGGCCAAAGGAACAAACCAAATATTCTGAAGAGATACAAGATTTATGACAATTAATCAATGATAATCACATAACTCTCCTAAATCAATTTGAAGAATTAAAAGAAAATATGACTAAAGGGATAAAGGATATTAAGAAGACACTGGGTGAGAAAAAAGAACAATTTGAAAGCCTGAAAAGAAAAGTAACAGACTTTATGGGAATGAAAGAAATGATGGATGAGATAAACAACAACAAAAACAAACATTAGAGGCACATAAGAGTATATCTGAATTTCTCGAAGACAGAGTTAGTGATTTCAAGGGCAGAACATCTGAACTGAAAGAGAACAGGAGAACAGAAAGAGAAGAGAACGGAAAAAATGGAACAGCATCTCAGGGAATTGAATGACAATGTGAAACACACAAATATATGTATTATCAGTGTCTCAAAAGGAGAAGAGAATGAAAAAGGGACAGAAAGTATATTTGGAGTAATAATGACCAAAAACTTCCTAGCCCTTATGAAAGATATTAATATCAATATCCAAGAAGGACAATGCTCACCAAACAGAATAAATCTGAATAGGCTTACCCTGAGACACATACCTTTCAGAATGACAAATAACAAAGATAAAGAGAGGATTCTGAAAGCAGCAAGAGAAGAGCAAAGCATCACATAAAAGGAAACTTCAATAAGATTAAGTGCCAACCACTTATCAGAAACCATGGAGGAGAGAAGAAAGTGGTATGATATATTTAAAGTACTGAAAGAGAAAAACTGCCAGCCAAGAATTCTGTATCTGGCAAAGATGTCCTTAAAAATAGGGAGAGTTCAAAGTCTTCACAGAAAAACAAAAACTGATAGAATATGTTACCAAAATACCAGAGTTACAAGAGATACTAAAGGGAGTGTTACAGCATGAAAGGAAAAAAACGAGAGCAAAAGACTTGGAGAAGAATGTAGAAATGAAGATTATTAGGAAGGGTAATAAGACAGACAACAGTATGATATGACAACAGATAGCCAAAGGACAAAATGGATAAAGTAAATAATGCCTTTATAGTAATGACACTGAATGTTAGTGGCTTGAACTCCCCAATCAAAAGACTTAGACTGACAGAATGGATTAAAAAACATATGAGTCATCTATATGCTGTCTACAAGAGACTCACTCAGATGTAAGGACACAACCAGGTTAAAAGTGAGAGGTTAGAAGAAGATATTCCATACAAATAATAACCAAAAAAAAAAGAGCTAGAATAGCAATATTAATATTGGAAAAAATAGATTTTAAATGCAAAACTGTTTAAGGGATGAAGAAGCTCATTATATATTCATAAAAAGGGCAATTCACCAAAAAGAAATAACTATTGTGAATATTCTTGCTGTCCTGATTTTGTGATAATCAGGGTAGGCTAAATATTCACTATATTAGAAACGATGCATGTGTCCCCAGACCTAGTTTTTCTCCCTAGGTCTGGTTTTTAGAATGCTAGTGATAAACTAAGCTTGATTTATTATATGACCATCCTATATGGGAAAAGACTGTAAATCTGGGTATCTTTGGTCAACCTTAAGACATATAGCAGGGGGACAGATGTGGCTCGGGTGGTTGGGCGTCTGACTCCCATATGGAGGGACCTGGATTCAATCCCCAGTACCTCCCGGTAAAAATTTAAAAAAAGAAAATCATAGAAGGCTGATGGGCCACCAGGCCCCGCAAGCGGGTCAGCCCCCCAGGCCCCGCGAGCCACACAGCAAGATGATGATGTAACAGGAGAGTGACACAAGGGAGAGTCAAGATGAGATGCTCCAAAAAACCAGGAACTAAGGTGGCGCAGGCTGTATGATGCCTCTCTCCCACATTGGAGTTTCCAAGGATCGAATCCCATTGAAGACAGGAGGAGAAGGATGAGAAGAGAGGGCAGGAAATGGACACAGAAAGTTGCCCAGCAAATGGACACAGAAACAGCAAAAACGGGGGTGGGGGTGGGGGGTGGGGGGGTAGGGGATGGGGGGTGTAAAAATCAATAAAAGTAAATAAATAAATCCTTAAAAAAATGTATAGGGGAGGAATATACGGACTATGGTTAGTAGTAATACTGTGATGATGCTCTTTCATGATTGGTTAACAAATGTTTCACAACAATGCAGGGTGTTTGTGGTGGTGTGATGTGTGGGAGCCATGTTATACATGTTTGTTTTGTAAGTTTACAATGTATACTGAACATTTATAGTTTATTGATGTTCATGTATGAATGATAAACTTCAATAAATCGTTTTAAAAAAAAAAGAAAGAACTATACTAAATATTTATGCGCCTAACCTGAGTGCTTCAAGATACATGAGGCACACACTGGCAAAGCAGAAAGGAGAAGTAGATGTCTCTACAATAATACTTGGAGACTTCAATACACTACTCTCAGTATTGGATAGAACATCTGGACAGAAGATAAATAAAGAAACAGAGAGCTTGAATAATATGATAAATGAAATAGACTTATCAAACATCTATAGAGCATTGCACCCCAAAACAGCAGGATAAATACTCTTTTCAAGTGCTCATGGATCCTTCTCCAAGACAGACCATATGTTGGGCCACAAGGCAAGTCTCAATAAATTTTAAAGGATTGAAATTATACACAACACTTTCTCTGATCATATCAGAATGAAGCTCGAAATCAATAATAGATGGAAAAAAGGAAAAATCATAAATATATGGACATAAAACAACATACTCTTAAATAATCAGTGGATCAAAGAATAAATTGCAAAAGAATTCTTAAGACAAATGAAAATTAGAACACAACATATCAAAACCATTGGGACATGGCAGAGAAGAGAGTTGGAGTTTTGATCCTGGAGCCCAGGACATAAACACATAGAAAAGCAGATACGTGAGGAAGGAAGGACATCTCCATTAAACACAGGCAGAGGCCTTGGGGAAAGAAACAGAGCCATTCTCCTGATATTCTACAGCTGGCCTTGTGGAGAAAGCAGAGCATCTGAGCCCAGAGAAATGAGCTCTGGGAAGAAAGGAACCCAGGAAGCCTGAATCCTGGTAGACGGCAGCCATCTTGTTCCAACACATGGCAATAGACTTTGGTGAGGGAAGTAACTTAAGCTTCATAGCCTAGTAACTATAAACTTCTACTACAAATAAATACCCTTCATAAAAACCAACCAATTTCTGGTATTTTGCATCAGCACCCCTTTGGCTGACTAATACAATCCCTAATGAAAATAGATGCAAAAATTCTCAACAAAATATTTGCAAACTGAATCCAAAAGCACATTGAAAGAATTATACACCATGATCAAGTGGGTTTTATCCCAGGTGTGCAAGAGTGGTTCAACACAAGAAAACCAATTAGTGTAGTAAACCAGATTGATAAATTGAAGAAGAAAAATCACATGATCTTCTTGATTGATGCAGAAAAGGCATTTGATAAAATACAGCACCCTTTCTGGATTAAAAAAAAAAAAAAAAAAAAGATAAGAATAGAAGGAAGCTATATCTCAATACAGTAAAGTGCATATATGAAAAACCTACAGCTAGTATTATACTCAACGCTGAAAGACAAAGCTTTCACACCAAGAACAGGGACAAGACAAGGATGTCCACTGTCACCATTGTTATTCAATATTGAGCTAAAAGTTCTAGCTAGAGCAATTAGGCTAGATAAAGAAATAAAAGACACCCAAACAGGAAGGGAAGATGTAAAACTTGCACTATTCAAAGATGATATGATCCTATATTTAGAAAATCCCCCAAAATCCACAACAAAGCTACTAGAATTAATAGACAAGTTCAACAAAGTGACGGGATACAAGATTAATATGCAAAAATTAATACTGTTTCTATACACTACTGATGTGCAATCTGAGAAGGAAATCAGAAAAAAATTCCATTAAAAATAGTGACAAAAAGAATCAAATGTTGAGAAATAAACTTAACCAAGAACATAAAAAAAAACCTGTGTTCAGAAAACTACAAAACATCGCTAAAAGAAACCCAAGAAAACTTAATAAATGGATGGACATTCCATGTTCATGGACTGAAAAACTAAATATTGTTAAGATGTCAATTCTACCCAAACTTATATACAGATTCAATGCAATCCCAATAAAATTCACAATAATCTTTTTTTGCAGAAATTATCAAATTTATTTGGAAGGGTAAGGGGCCCCAAAATAGCCAAAAAATGTCTTAGAAAAGAAGAACAAAGTTGGAAGACTCACACTTCCTGACTTTAAAGCATATTACTTAGCTACAGTGATAAAAACAGCATGGTACTAACATAAAGACAGACAGATTGACTAATGGAACCAAACTGAGAATTCAGAAATAGACCTTCACATTAACAGTCAAGTGATTTTTGACAAGGCTGTTAAGCCTACCCAGCTGGGCCAGAACAGTCTATTCAACAAATGGTACTGGGAAAACTGGATAGTCATATCTAAAAGAAAAAAGAGAACCCCTAGCTCACAGTTCATACAAAAATTAACTCAAAATGGACCGGGGACTTAAATATAAAGACTACAACCATAAAACTCCTAGAAGAAAATATATTCAAGATCTTGTGGTAGGCAATATTTTCTTAAACCTTACACCCAAAGCATGAGCAACAAAAGAAAAAAATAGATAAATGGGACCTCCTTAAAACTGAACCCTTTTGCACCTCAAAGGACTTTGTCAAAAGTTTGAAAAGCAGCTGACTTGGTCAGAGAAAACACTTGGCAATTCACATACCCGATAAGGGTTTAATATCCATGATATATAAAGAGTTCATACAACTCAACAATAAAAAGACAAACTATCTGGTTTTTAAAGTGGGCAAAAGACTTGAAAAGACATGTCCAAAGAAGAAATACAAATGAAAAAACAAAAACACACACATGAAAAAAATGTTTGACATCACTAGCAATTAGGAAAATACTAATCAAAACTACAATGAGATATCATTTCATACCTTTCAGATTGGCTACTATTAAAAAGTCGGAAAACTGTAAATGTTGGAGAAGTTGTAGAGAAATAGGAATGCTTAATCATTGTTGGTGGGAATGTAGAATGGCACAGCCTCTGTGGAGTACTGTTTGGCAGTTCCTAAGGAAGTTCAACATAGACTTGCCCTGTGACCCAGCAATGTCATTGCTAAGTATATACCCAGAAGAACTGATAGTAGTGACAGAAATAGACAAATGCACACTGATGTTCACAGTGGCATTATTCACAATTGTCAAAAGTTGGAAACAACCCAAGTGTCCGTCAACTGATGAATGGATAGATAAATTGTGAATGTATACACACGATGGAATAGTATTCAGTGGTAAGAAGAAATGAAGTCGTGAAACATATGACAACATGGATGAACCTGGAGGACGTTTTGTCAAGTGAAGCAAGACACAAAAGGACAAATACTGTATGATTGTGCTATTATCAACTAAATATATTATGTAAACTCATGGAATTAATAACTAGAAACTAGGTCACCAGAAAATAGAATGAGAGTAGAGAATGGAAAGCTGATGGTTAATCTGTGCAGAATTGGTTAAAGGGTTGTTTGTAAATCTTTGGAAATTAATGGAAATGCAGAGAGCACATCATGGTGTTTGTGAATAGCACAGCTATTATATGAGTATAACAGTGGTAGAAAGGGCAAGTCTAAGGACATTTATATTACTAGAAGGAAAGTTTAAAAATGTAACATGGGACTATATAACATCGTGAAATCTCATGTAAAATATGAATATGGGTGATATTGCATATGTAAGATTTTTTACAAAATATAAATACAAACAAACTAAAGAGAAGAAAACAGAATAACAGCTATGTACGGCAGGGGAAGCATAGAGAGATTGAGAGGTGAGAGTTTTGTTTGGTTGGTTTTTGTTTATAATAATTATTATTATTACTGGAATAATGAAAATGCTTTAAAAATGATTGAAGTGATGAACACACAACTATGTGATTATACCAAATACCATTAATTTCACACTTTGGATGGATTTTTGCTTTATTAATATGTATCAATAAAATTTATTTGTTATTTAAAAAAAGAAGAAAGATCTCAAATCAATTACCTAATCTTCCACCTTAAGACACTGGAAAAAAAGAGAAAGCTAAACCCAAAGCAAGTAGAAAGAAGAAGATAATAAGGATTAGAACAGACAATAATGTAATAGAGAATAGAAAAACAATAAAGAAATATCAATGAACACAAACGTTAATTCTTTGAAAAGATCAGCAAAGGTGACAAAACTTTAGCTACAATAACCACAAGAAAAAGATTCACATTACTAAAATCATGAATGAAAAGGAGACATTACCATCAACCTTACAAAAATGAAAAGGATTATAAAGAATACTATATGCCAACAAACTGATAACTTAGATGAACATGGCAAATTTCGAGAAGAACACAAACTTACTGAAGAAGACATAGAAAATCTGAATCTATCTATAACAAGTAAATAGATTGAATTGGTAATCAAAAACTACCAACAAAGAAAAGCCTAGGACAAGATAATTTCACTGGCATATTCTACATTCAAAACATTCAAAAGTAATACCAACTTTCCAAAAACTTTTCCAAAAAATGCAAGAGAAGAAAACACTTTCCAACTAATTCTATGAGACCAATATTACCCTGATACCAAAATCAAAGACATCACAAGGAAAGACCAATATCCTGTAAGAATAAGGGTGCAAAAATCCTCAACGAAGCACAGAAATCAGAATCAGCAACAAAAAATAAAATAAAATAAAATAAAAAATAAAAAATAAAAAAAAAATTTAAAAAAAAATTAAAAAAAAAAAAGGAATCAGCAACAACAACAACAAAAAAGTGAACACAAATTAAATGTCCATCAGCTGATAAGTGGATAAATAAAATATGGTATATCCATATAATGAAATATTATTCCACAATAAAAAGAATGAAGTACTGATACATGGCACAAAATGGATGATCCTTCAAAACATTGTGCAAAGTGAAATAAGCCAGTCCCAAAAGACCACATATTGTACGATGCCACTTATATGAAATGTCCAGAATAGCCAACTTCATAGAAACAGAAAGTAGGTTATTCATTGCCTAGTTCTGGACAAAGGGAGGATGGGGTAAGCTTGAGGTAAGGGAAATGGGAAGTGACTGCTAAGGTATACAGGTTGGTTTTTGAGAGGAGGAATAAAGAATATGTTCCAGATTAATAGTGGTGATGTTTGCACATCTCTGTGACTATACTAAAAACTATTGCACACATTAAATAGGTGAATTAATAGCACATGAATTATATTTCAATAAAGCTGTTATTTTTTTAAAAACTACCTACTCCAAAGTCATAAAGATCTCTCCTATATTATCTAATAATTTTAGAGTTTAGTAGTTCATGTTTTGCACATTATGTGAGGTAGAGATTTAATTTTATTTTTCTCCATATGAAGACTAATTTTTTCCAACAGCCACCATTTTCCCAGTCTGTTTCACAGACAGTCTGGAAGATACCTGCCCAGCTTTCTGACTAAGTGGGACCAATATTAACTTCTTCCATAATGCTAGGACAGGATCTTTCCTATCCCATCATTGAGAGACTCAAGGATACCCTGAGACTTCCATACCTTATGACTTCATTGGGGCATGTTTTGTCCACAGGGAAGTAGGAGCACCTTGGACAAATGTTGGGAAGATGTAATATCTATATGTATATCTTGCTTATTGCACGTGTTTTTGACACAGTAGTTAATATAGAAACACAACTTATTTGCTGATTTATACACATACCTTTCCACTTTGGAAATCCTTCCTGTTCTTCAGCAATTCCTTAGTGCCTCCACAATTCATCATCAATGTCATTTCCTCTAGGAAGCCTTCCTTGACTCCACAATGACTAAGCTGGGTTTTCCTTCTATGCTCCTAAAAAGCAGCGTCGTCCAATAGAAATATAATGCAAGCCACAAACACAGTTTTTTCTTTTCGAGGTACTGCATTTTAAAAGGTGAAAAAAAAAAAAATAGGTGAAATTAATTTTACTAATATATTTTATTTAACCCAATATATCCAAAATATTAATATTTCTACATGCAATTAATGTGATAAAATTATTAATGAGATAACTTACATTCTTTCTTTCCATACTGAGTCTTTGTTATCTATGTTTTACGCTTACAGCACATCTTAGTTTGGACTAACCACATTTCAAGTATTCAATAGTCACATGTGGCTAGTGACTACTATATTGGATGGCACAGCTATTAGGCCCTGTCATAGTCTACGGCACCCTGTATTAGTCAGCCAAAGGGGTGCTGATGCAAAGTACCAGAAATCTGTTGGCTTTTATAAAGGGTATTTATTTGGGATAGAAGCTTACAGTTACAACACCCTAAAAAGTCCAACTCAAGGTACCATGAGAGGTAGTTTCTCACCAAATGTCTGTTGCCTCGTGTTGAAGCAAGATGGCTGCCGATATCAGTGAGGGTTCAGCCTTCCTCTTTCCTCTTAAGGCTCTGTGGGCCCAGCGTCTTCTGATCTCAGCTGTAGGCTGGCATAAGGATCGTCTCTCAGGGCTTCTCAGCCGTTCTTGTCTCTTCACAAGGTCAGCTGTAAACTATCAGGAGCAAGGCTTATCTTTCCCTGGGGCTCCAGCATCAAAACCAAGTTCTCTCCTCTGCCTAGTCTTTTCCTGTGTATCTACTTCTCTGTGTTCTTGACTGAGCATCTGTTTATATATCCCATCAAGGGGGCTGGAACTCAATCCTGCACACCCTAATGACGTGGTCGAATCAAAGCCCTAATCTTGATTTAATGAAGTAAAAGTGAAATCTCTGAATTTAATACAATCAAAGGAGTATCACGCCCAGAGGAACAGAGCAATTTACAAACAAATCATTATCTCTTTTTGGAATTCATAAATAATATCAAACTGCCAGAACCCCTGTCATAGCCCTTATTACTCAGTATTGTTATTCTGACTAGCCTGCCCCTCATTAAGCTGTAAGCCCCTCAAAGGCAGAGACTCTATATTCATCACTGTCATATCCTTGGCATCTTGTACAGAGCTCAGTGCATATATAACTTTTGAGTGTATTTGGTTATAAGGTGAGTATGCCAAACCTATTCTATTTGAGATGGTCACCTTTGTGGTCTTCTACCTCCCCAGGGTACTTAAAAGAACCAGGACTTTAGAGTCCTTCCCTGGAAGAAATATCTTTGGTACCTTCTCTTGCTAACCTTAATACTAATCATTACCTTGATGTTGAATGCTTAGTAGTTTTCAGTTTTTCATTATGTTATCTGACAGAACATTGCTGTGAGATAGATTGAATTTGTGTTATTATCCCTCTTTTAAAGGCGAAGAAACTGAGGATCAGAGATATTAAATTACTTGATCAATACCTAGTGGTATGTGGGTAAATGTTTAGCAGGTTTTCTGGGGGAAAGAAGGTGAGAAAGTCCTGACTTATAGCATTTAACAATGGCCATGGCATAAATACTCCCACAATGACAAAATTCAAGCTACCAACATGGTGCCACTAAACATGGAGTGGGAAAGAGATGTGTACAATCAGCCCTTGTGAACCAGTATGAGCCGGCTCCAGCACATCACTATATGATAAAGATAATTTGTGGAAAGGAGATAGCAAATGATGTTTTTGAGCACCTGTTAAGTATTGGATAAACTGCAAGGTGCTTCACCAACATTATCTTATTTAATCATGATAATAAAATTTCAAGGTAGGTACTCATTATCTCTATTTTACAACTGTGGAAAATAAGATATAGGTTAAGTAACTTACCCAAGATTACCTACTAATATGTGCTGTGATATCTCAGATAAACCAGTGGCAAATCCTCCCTCCTTCGTTACTTTTCAATTCTCTACCTAGGTATTTGGGTCTTCATTCCTGGGCTTGACAAAAGTCCTACTTTTACTGGTCTTTGTTTCCATGATTGCTTTCTTGAGGCTCTGTCCCAAGGCCAGGGTCACACCAGACTGTCTCATCCAGGCTTCCTACAGCTTCACACCAGGAAATTTTATGTTTCTTCCAATTCCTATAGAACGGAAGAGAGTTGGCAAGGATGAGGAGCAAATACCAGTGTATGTGTGGTGGTATGAGCTCTAAGGCATCCCTCTGCAGGCTTGGGTCCACAGTCAGTGTGAGTATGGGCATTAAACATATGGAATAAGACAACATCAGCAGCATGCCTAGGCTGCAAGTGGGGAGACTCATCAGAATGACACAGGCTTATATTTCATTGCTAATTCATTTCTAGTAGCCTCAGCTAACAGCCCAAGGGTGAGTATACAGGAAAGATGTTCCAGGAAAAAAAACAAATCTAAACGAAGCTGACAGGTGTGGGAGGCAAGACACTATTTTTAAAAGCAAAATCTCGTTTTTAAAATCTGTTTATTAGTCCCTCTGGTAAACAATAGTTTCTTTTAGCATGTAAGGGAGTAATTGGCTACTTTCTTCCACCTGAACATGAAACAGGAGTTATCAAGCTTTGTCTTCTTTCTCCTTACAGTGTCAGAGACAATAATACCTGCCAGTGATTGAGTGGTATGATACTGCATATGATTTATATACATGCCCCTATTTTTTACAACAATCCTACAAGGTTTATCCCTGTTTTAACCTTGGGAAGAGGGCACAGACATGTAAGTAACTTGCAAAAAAGACTCTTGGCTGATAAGTAGTAAAGTTGGCATTTGAATCTGGGTCTGCCTAACTTCCAATCACATGGTGTTTCTCCCATACCATCCTGAAGCACAGTGACCAGACCAAAGCTCTGCTCACTCAGCAACCTCTCCTGGGCCCCTTCTCTCCTTTTGTTTCTATTGTTCCTTGGTTTCCTTGCTTGGTTGGTCTATTTGATGCCAATCTCAGTCTGAAAGCTGGGCAAGAGGCACCTGGCATGTGGGAAGACTGATAATTAAGAGACACTTTCCACCTCTCCGGTGTTCTCTCTTATTAGACAAACAGCAGCTAATGAAGCTGGCTGACATCAAAGTTACAGTCCTTGTGGGAAGGTGTGCTGCTCACACACCCATTTCTTAGGTCAGCTGGGCAAACAGAGGACTAGGGAAAAGAACCAGACCAACTCAAAACAAATGGGTGGGAAGGAAAGCTTAACATTTTATCCCAGTGCTTCATCATTGTTACTGTTCACATATTTTACCATTGAGATAATATTAATATTCTAAGATTTAGTATCTACTGATACATTCCAGTAATTTTCAAAAGAGGAAAACGACCTGAGCCAGATAAGTGCTTTCCCCTAGTCCAGACTGCCCAAGACCTCACTAAGAAGATCTGGTGCCCTCTTTCATAGCAGAGAATCATTATTGACCCATAAAGAGGATTTTGGATTTTGGATACATGGTTTTTTTTTTTTTTTTTGAAAGAAACTTGAAATATAGCAACAGCCTCTGGCACTGGAGAACTTATAAATGTAGGTGATGAACGAACACTTCCTAGTGAAAGAAACATCCACCAAACCTGCAGGGATCCACAGGGAGGCACAACACGGCTTCAGAGATGTGTGGTGACGCAGTCTGGGACATAATGATGTGAAGTTGGAGTATGGGCTATTCTCTGACTGCCAAGTCAAGGACAACCCTGCACTTTCGTGTCAAGGAGACCAAATGTGCATGTTTTCACCCATTGTGGTGACTCTGAACCTTTTTGACTTCAGCCTTCTTGGAGATATGAGGTAATACATGTTTCATTTATTTGTTGATTTGGCAAATGTGTATTGGACCCCTGTTGTGTGCAACATACTTTATTCTGAGGATTTGGCAGAGCGCAGAGACCCTGCCCTTATGGAGCTTAGTCCCGGTGAGAAGACAGATATTATTCAAATAACTGCAAGAGTACTGAGTTTGTTAAAGATAGCCACACTAGACCTATTTGGGGAGGGGAGGGGAGGAAAGTGATTTTAGATTTTAGAGATGAAAAACCAAGACACTGGAAAGCTAAGAGCCACAAATCTAGAAAATCCATAAAGTCTGGATTTGACTGCACATATTCAGACTCCTGGGTCCACTGCTGTGCCCAAATATGGGGATATCTGACTCCACTTATATCATCTTAATTGACAGTCTTTGCCAGGAGTGTAAACTACAAAGTAAATGCAAGGACTGCATTATTAATTTATTATGTTGGGTCAGGATCCCGTGGGCCTACTCAGAGTGGCAGAGCACAGCTGAGATCAGTAGTGGAAGGCACAATACATGCGACTTGGCCTGACTGTTTGTCCTTCTCGCTTCCTATCTGGCAAGGCAATTAAGTGGGGCCCATCTGCCACCCTTTAGGCATTCAGAAAGAGACTGTAAACAGAGTGAAAATGAGGCCTGGAAACTCTACCCAGACCTGCATGTTCTGCTTCCCACTCTGTCTTCATAACAGAGCCTCCCAGCCTTAGACACAGCTTGACTGAATGAGGCATTTTATGGAGACTTACCAAGTAAAGTTGGCAAGAAAGCCAGCCCAGAGCATAAACAAATTCAGGCCTAGAATGCCCTCTCTCCCTAATCCAATCCTAGTCCACTTTTCAGGACACACATCAAATATTTCCTTGTAGACTTGTCTGACAATTCTATTCAACCCATACTTCTGTCTCCAAATTAATCTTCCTGACAATGAGTTCAAGTGAGTCCTCTATTCTGAGTATTTTTTTATGAGTTGGGCAGGGAAGCAAAAATGGTCCTAATTTGACATTATCCACTAATAAGCAGACCATTAGGGTCATTATATAAAATTAGTCCTCATCCAATCATCCCACCTCACTTAAGCTTAGTAGTGAAGGTCTCAATCCCCTGTCCTCCACCTCCTGGAAAATTCTGCTAGAGAACTGCTCACATCACAAACAAAAGCCATTGATAAATGAGGATCTGGCAGGGCTGTACCAGTTTACAACCCTTCCTCCCTCAATGGATTTCAAAAGAAATCTATTTGAATTCCAAAGGAGAGGCCCTGGGGAAAACTGATGGCAACAGATTATTTTTGAAAAAGCACCCAGGTAAGTAATTTTGTTCATTTCCTGTAGCTGCTGTAAAAAAAATTACCACAAATGGGGTGGCTTAAAACAAGAGAAATTTATTCTCACAATTCAGGAGTTCAGAAGGCCAAGATCAAGGCATCAACAGGGATGTGTTCCTCTGGAGGTTCTGGGGGACACTGTAAATAGCTCTTCCAGCTTCTGGTGGCTGCCAGCATCCCCTGACTAGTAGCCGCATCACCCCAATCTCTGCCTCCTTGGTCAATGGCCTCCTCCTCTCCTCTGTGTGTCTCTCTTATAAGGACACATGTGATTGCACTTAGTGGCCACCTGCACAGTCCAGGATAAGCTTCTCGACTCAAGATCCTTAATTTAATCACATTTTTTTTTACCATATAATATTCACTTTTTTGCCATATCCAGTAATATTCACAGGTTCCAGTGATTAAGATATATTCCTATACTTTTGGGGGCCACTATTCAACCCACTTCTGTGATCATGATCACAAAGTGAAGGATGCTCAATTGTTCTAGCACAAAATTGCATGAAAAATGACTTTTAAAAAGTCACACGATTCATCTTTTTTGTGATTCTAAGAATTAACCCATGGTTGATATTGTAGGCTAAATTTTACTACCTATAAGATAAAATATATCAATAAATCTAGGAATGCTGTGATAGAACCCTGGATTATTGAGGTGACCATCAAAATGGGAAAGAATAGCACCTTCATAAGAACCATTAGCCATATTACATTGCAGAGTTCTCCCCCACTCCCTTCCCATTAGCAAGGAGCCTTCTTTCTTTCATTCAGTGTTTCATTCAATGGACAAACACTTATTGAACCTCAATTATGTACCAGGTACTGCTCGAGGTCCAGAAGAGGTGAGCAAGACAGACAAGATATCTACCCTCACAGACTTATAATCTAGTAAGCAGTAATTATATTTTGGTAATCAGTAACCAGTGTTTTTCCCAATACCACCTAAATGATAAACAATTCAGAAAGTCCGTGGAGTCCTTTTTTGCTGTAAATCACTTTAAAATGCTCTGTTAATCTTGCCCATGTTCAGTGCTCCATGGTCCAAAGTTCACAACATGAATTGACAGAGCCACATTTAGAGGTCTTCAGCACAAAGCACACTTCCCATCTTTAATATGCTCCTTTTCCTGGTGCCTCTTTAGTTACTGTAGCCAAAATTCTAACTGGTCCTTGAAGACCTGAGTACCAAATTGTTTGGATAGAAATGATAAACTTTGATCAAAGATATTTATTAATTATCAAATGGAAATCCAGGAAGCAAAACAAAAATGGAAAGCAAGGCTCTTGTTCCTGAAGAAGTGCTTCATTTAATTGACAAAAGAAGATTTTCCAGAAGAAACACATGAACAAGTATCAATCTGGAGCTCCAGCTCTAGTGAAAAATGTACTACTAAGGAGTGAAAGTCATTCAGTCAACAAATACTCACTGGTAACTAATTATACACCAGCTTCTGTACTAGGCATTTGAGAACACAGCAATGAAGTAGAAGGAAGATCTCTCATCTGTGTGGCTCTTATGCTGTAGGGAGGGACAGAGGCAACAAACAAGTTATCAAATAAACACATAATATAACGTCGGGTGCTATGATGAAAATTGAAGTGGGTAAAGGAATATGATTGGTTGGGGGTACTACTTTATATAAGGAAGTCAGGAAAGGCTTTAGACATTTGATTGGAGATCTGAATGAAATATGAGACCCAAGAATATGTTCCAAATGGAACCAAGTTCCAAGGGGAGACATGGGTACTATGGCATAATTGGCATTTCCAGGACCAGAAAGAAGGCAACGTGGACAAAGTGGAGTGAATGAGGAGGACGTTGTGGGAGGCCAGATTTTGTAGAATCTTTTTGGCCAAGGTAGGAATGCCATCCAAAGGCCACTTTACACCAGGAGCTGCATATTTCAGGCCTCTGTTCCCTTGCATTCCCTTGTCAATTCTTTCCAATGATATGACATTTAAACAGAAAGCAGGACAACAGAGGTTAAAACGATTGGGCCATAGCCTACCATTAATGAAATTATTATAAGAGCACCACCAGAGAGTGGTTTTGAAATGTGGACTATTATCCCCCATTGTCTTATCTCTAAACGCCTTTGCTGGTAGGCAGTGACAGAGAAAGATACCAACCTTGGTGAGCTGTATTACTATTCATAGGGCTCCAACTTTCCAGAATCCAATTACTATTAGATATACCCTCATAATTTGTTTGTTTGGGGATTTAGATTGAGTTTTTAGACAACAATCCCTTAATGCATGACTTTCCTATTTGAAAGATAAGAAAATTAACTTTCAGAGGGCTGGATGCCACATCCGATGCCATCCAGCAGGACTGTGGAAAAAAGATCTCACTGCATAATATCCCAGCTTCCATCCAGGAGTTCTAGACAACACTCCCAGACACTCCCATAACCTATGGTAATTCTGAATATGCCTCACTCAGGGAGGGGCTGACAATTGGAATTACTTAAGGAAATACTGATAAAATCCTACTAACTGGAAAATTCACTTAAAAGATTTGAGAAAAATATTTTAGGGTTTTTTTTCTCTATGAGTGTGTTTCTTCCCTTTTATAATAAATATTTTGTAATGTCCCTTTCAATACCTTGTAATGAAATTCACAGATGATACAACCTCCTGTTTATTTGTAAACTGGAGATATATTCTAGGCCCAGATAATTATAAACAGTTTTGTTTTGTTTTTTCACCTACATGAATATCTTGGTGGGCATATGCAAGTTAGGTAGGACTTTTGAAAGTTATACATGGGATAACCCTTTATGCAGAGGGTCCCACATACTGCAAGGTGAGGAGTATCCCAGACCCTCACCCACTTTGCCAGCAAGCTCCCCCCTAATTACTCAAACTACCCTCCGCCATAGTGGCATTATATTTCACATCCAGGTTCTTTCCTTTTGAACATTAGCATAGCAGAAGTAAGAAAGCTGGGATGTTTGCCTTTAACCATGTATAGTGAGTTGAAGGGTACAATCCCCTCAATATGTCCATGTCCTAAAACTCAGAACCTGTGAATGTGAGTTTATTTGGAAAAGGTTCTTTGCAGATGTAATTAAGATGAGCTGGTTGGGCCCAAAATCCAATGACAAGTGTCCTTGGAAGAGACAGAAAAGGAGAAGACACAGAGAAGAGGAGAAAGCCACGTGAAGACAGAGGCAGAGATTGGAACAATTTAGCCACAAGCCAAGGAAGGCCTGGAGCCACCAGAAGCTCAGAGAGGCAAGGAAGTATTCTCCTCTAGAGCCACTGGTGGGAGCATGGCCAGCTCTACTGACACCTTGATTTCAGACTTCTGGCTTCTAAAACTGTGAGAGAATAAATTTCTGTTGTTTTAAGCCACTAAATTTGTGGTGATTTGTTACAGAAATCCTAGGAAACTAACACACCATGGATATATCATTTTTGGAGGTAGGTCCTTAAGAAATTTAGACAGCTGGATCCTGGGACTCGATATTTGACTCACATTCTATGTCTTCTAAAAGACTTCTTGCACCACTTTAGCCATATGTAATTTCTCCTATAGAATTGTATAGCACTAGATAGCATTGAAAAGTCCTCTCATCTCAGTTTACAAATGAGGAAACTGAAGCCCAAAGTGGCAAAGCAACTTAGTCAACGTCACACCTGGTTGGTGGCCAAACAGTAAACACAACCAAGGGCTTCTGGCTCCCAGAACCTGGCTCCTTCTACAGCACCACATGCTTTCTCCTCTAAAAGCATTCTACTCAATTAATCCAAAATAAGGAAGGAAAAGAAAAATAAATGGAATAAAGAACAGCTGGGACAAATAGAAAATGAAATAGCAATATGGCAAATATAAACACACCCATATCAATAATTGCATTAAATGAAATGATCTAAATACTCCAATAAGAGGCAGAAAAAGTCAGAATGGATAAGAAAAATTAAGATATGCTGACTACAAGAAATCCACTTTAACTATAAAAACAGAAACAGTTAAAAGAAAGTGGAAAAACATATTTCATGTACACACTAACCAAAAGAAAACTAGAGTGGCTATATTAACGTCAGGAAAAATATATTTTGGAGCAAAGAATATTACTAAGGTAAATAAGATAATTTAATAATAATGAAGGGTTTAACTTACCAAGAGGACATAACAATCCTAAATGTCTATGCACCTAATAACATATGAAACAAAATTGAAGGTACAGAAAGTAGGAATAGACAAATCCACAATTATAGTTGAACATTTCAATAGTTCTCTGTTTGTAGTTGATAGAACAAATAGAATGGGGATCATTAAGAATATGAAAGACAAAGATATTATAAGAAAAGAAAACTACAGAAAATATGGTTCATAAACCAAGTGTAAAAATGCTTAACAATAGTTTAGCATATTGAATCTAGAGTACATATGAAGGATACTGCACCATGACCAAATTGGGTTTACACCAATATTGCTAGGGTAGTTTAACATTGAAAAGGAAGCAACGTAATTGACAATATTAAACTAAGATAGAAAAAAACTACATGATTATCTCAAAAGAAATACATTTGGCAAAATTCAGTATTCATTCATCACAAAAACTGTCAGCAAACTAGGAATGGTACCTACAGCTAATATCAAACATAATGTGAAAATCTGAATATTTTCCATCTAAAATTAGGAACAAGGCAAGGATGTTCACTCTCACCACTTTTATTCAGCAGGTTCTAGACAATGCAATAAAGCAAGAAGGAGCAATAAGAGAATATATATATTGGAAAACCCTAAGGAATCTACAAAAAAAAAAAAAAAAAAAAGCCTACTAGAGCTAATGAGTGAATTTAACAAGGTTGCAAGGTAAAGGTCAAAAATCAATTGCATTTTTACATATTAGCAACAAACAACAAGAAATTGAAATGTAAAAAAATACAATTTATTTAAAATTATGAAATATTTAGGTAAACATTTAACCAAATATATGTAATACCTCTACATTTAAAATTACAAAACTTTGTTGAAAGAAAAAGAGCTACATAAATGATAGAATATAACATGCTCTTGTTTTAAAAGACCCAATATGTTTCAATTCCCCCTAAATTGATGTATAGATTTAATGCAATCCCATCAAAATCCCAATAGGCTTTTTAGTATAAATTGACAAGTTTATTCTAATTTTTATGTAGAAGTGTACAGGACCTCGGATAGTCAAAACAATTTTGAAGGAGAAGAACAAAGCTGGAGGAGTTATTCAAGACTGACTATAAAGCCACAATAACTCAGAAGTTATTGACATAAAGATAAGCATCTAGATCAATAGAAGAGAGAATCCAGAAATGGATCCACATATGTACAGTAAACTGATTTTTTTTTTAAGTTAACAAAGCAAATCAATGGGGACAGGATCATCTTTTCAGCAAGTAGTGCTATTACAGTTGGATAACCATGTGGGGGAAAAAAATGAATCTCATCCTTTTTTTTTTTTTTTTTTTAAAGATTTTTATTTATTTATTCATTTATCCCCCCCTTGCTGCTTGTGCTCGCTGGGTCAGCTAACCACGCCGTGCGGGCGGGCTTGCCTTCACCAGGAGGCCCCGGGAGCCCTACTGATTGAGCCACAGCCGCTTCCCAAATCTCATCCTTTATTTCACACCATATACAAACATTAACTTGAAATAGATCATAGACCTCAGTGTAAGAGCAAAACTCTAAAATTTCTAAAAGAAAAGATATGAGAAAATCTTGTTGATCCTAAGTTAGTCAAATAATTCTTAAATAGGGCACAAATGCAAAAGCTATAAAAGAAAAATTTGATAAATTGGACTTCATCAAATTAAAATGTTTGTTCTTTAAAAGAAGACACTGTTAAGAAAATGAAAAGGGAAGCGGCTGTGGCTCAATCAGTGGGGCTCCCGTTTACCATGTGGGAGGCCCCGGGTTCGGTTCCCGGGGCCTCCTGGTGGGGGCAAGCACGGCGTGGTTGGCTGACCCAGCAAGCACAAGCAGCAGGGGGGGTGGGGATGAATGAATAAATAAATAAAATCTTAAAAAAAAAAAAAAAAAGAAAAGAAAATGAAAAGACAAACTTCTGACCAGAAAAAATATTTTCAAAATGAATGTATGCTAAAGGACTGGTATCATGAATATATATAAAAGAACTATAAAAATTATCACTAAAAAGACAAAAGTCCCAATAAAAGAATGGGCCAATGATTTCAATAGACACTTCACCAAAAAAGATATGACTATGATCTAGGATGGATTCTCCTGAGTACACTCAAGTAATTACAGAAAGAAAATGTCAACATAGGTCTTTAACCTCTTGGCTCCCTCTTTCTGGGAACAAAAGAGCTTCCAAGATGATATCCCTAAAAGAATCTCTTATGAGTATTATACTTCTCCTGTTCAATTTAAGTAGTATGGTGTTTGTTCCTCACTGGGCCCTAACCAATACAGAAAAGTTCTATCTCATAATTGTGGTGGTAGTTATATAACTTTATGTGTTTTTCAAAAGTCATCTAACAGGTAAATATGCAGGAAATAATTCTCACAATAACTTTATGAGTGAGGAACTATTATATAGAAAAGATCGGTTTGTAGAAAGCATGAATCTAGAAGTATGCATAAGTAAACATTCAATAAATATTTGTTAAATAGAAATGAAAGCTTTTCTTCTTCTTTCACTGGGAGTTGGAGCTATCCTGAAATCCTTAAAAAGCATCTTTTCCTATGACCTGAGCAACCCTAGCCAGAAACCACAGGGAAAAGCTCTTTCTGATTAGAGAAGCCAGTGATTCAATGTTCAAGCTAGGAGGTATGTTAAATCTCCTAGGCAAGCCAAGGGCAAGCTTTTGATAGCCAGAGACAATAACTAGGTGAGATCTTTAGAAAACTGCTTTACCTCAACATGGGCTCTCTATTTTGCTCATTTTTGTATTGATAGTTTAATCATGTTGTCCTCACATCCCATCACCTATCATAATGTGGTTTTTTTTTGTCTGATATTAAAATCTTGTAGTATTAATATACATTTGTTCAGTTTCAAAGAAAGATGGCCTTATATATGGAATTTTATCCATATTCATATTTCACATGTGGTTATACTATGCTATACAGTACCCTGCTACATTTTTATCTTTCCTTTTAGTAATGTACATGACCTTAGATTTTCCCTTTATGCCACTTTCATATCCACATAGTAGTACTGCTAGATACTAATATTATGTTGGGTTTTTACCTTTTCTACTCATTTCCAAAGATTAATACACGTTGTTTTTTTTTAACCAATTCTGTACAAGTTAACCCTCAGTTTTCCATTCTCTAACCTCATTCTATTTTCTGGTGACCCATATTCAAGTTATTAACTCCATGAGATTACACCATATTTAGTTCATAGTAATGCAATCATACAGTATTTGTCCTTTTGTGTCTGGCATGCTTCACTCAACATAATGTCCTCCAGGTTCATCCATATTGCTATATGCTTTACAACTTCATTTCTTCTTACAGCTGCTTAATAGTCTATCATGTGCACACACCACAGTTTATTCATTCATCAGTTGATGGAAACCTGAGTTTTTTTCAACTTTTAGTAATCATGAATAATATTGCTATGAACTTTGGTGTGCAGATGTCTATTCATGTCACTGCTCTCAGTTCTTCCAGGTATATACCCAGTAGTGGTATTTCCAGGTCATGTGGCAAACCTATATTCAATTTCTTTAGGAACTGCCAGACATTCCTCCATAGTTGCTGTACCATTCTACATTCCCACCAACAATGAAGAAATGTTCCTATCTCTCCACATCCTCTCCAACACTTGTCATTCTCTGTCTTTTTAATAGTGGCCATTCTAATAGGTGTGAAATGATATCTCATTGTAGTTTTGATTTTCATTTTCCTAATCACTACTGAAAGTAAACATTTTTTCATGTGTTGTTGTTGTTTTTTTGCCATTTGCATTTCTTCTTTGGACAAATGTTTATTCAAGTCTTTTGCCTATTTTTTTTTTAACTTTATTTTGTACATTTAATAATTGAAAACATAAGCAATTAAAAACTAAAAAGTAAACACAGATGAATAAATATATACATTTCTCAACTAAATGTAATGGATACATGTAAATTTTTTTGTTGTTTTTTGCTTGTTTTTTTTTGTAAATCAGACAATATATTGCACATTATATTTGGTTCATAGTAATGCATTCATACAGTATTTGTCCTTTTGTGTCTGGCTTGCTTCACTCAACATAATGTCCTCCAGGTTCATCCATGTTGCCATATGCTTTATGACTTCATTTCTTCTTACAGCTGCATAATACTCCATCGTGTGAATAGACCACAGTTTGTTTATCCATTCCTCTGTTGATGGACACCTGGGTTGTTTCCAACTTTTGGCAATGGTGAATAATGTGGCTATGAACAGCGGTGTGCAGATGTCTCTTGGTGTCACTGCTCTCAGTTCTTCTGGGTATATACCCAGTAGTGGTATTGCAGGGTCACATTTACCTATTTTTTAATTGGGTAGTTTGTCTTTTTATTGTTGAGTTGTATGAGCTCTTTATATATCATAGATATTAAACCCTTATCAGACATGCAATTTCCAAATATCTTCTCCCATTGAGTTGGCTGCCTTTTCACCCTTCTGACAAAGTCCTGGGAGGTGCAAAAGTGTTTAATTTTGAGGAGACCCTATTTATCTATGTTTTTCTTTTGTTGCTCATGCTTTGGGTGTAAGGTCCAAGAATCCACCACTTACCAGAAGGTCCTGAAGATGTTTCCCTACATTTTCTTCTGGTAGTTTTAAAGTCCTGGCTTTTATATTTAGGTCTTTGATCCATTTTGAATTGATTCTTGTGGAGGGAGTGAGATAGGGGTCCTTTTTCATTCTTTTGGTTATGGATATCCAGTTCTCCCAGCACCATTTGTTGATGAGACTGTTTTGTTCTGTTAACATGGCTTTGGTAGGTTTGTCGAAAATCAGTTGGCCATAGAGGTGAGGGTTGATTTCTGGACTCTCAATTATATTCCACTGATCAATGTGTCTATCTTTATGCCAATATCATGCTGTTTTGACCACTGTAGCTTTGTAATATGTTTCAATTCAGGCAGTGATATTCCTCCCACATCATTCTTCTTTTTTAGAATGTTTGGCTATTCAGATGCACTTTCCCTTCCAAATGAATTCGGTTTTTGGTTTTCTTATTTCTGTGAAGTATGCTGTTAGAATTTTGATTGGTATTACACTGAATCTATAAGTCAGTTTGGGTAGGATTGACATCGTCACGATATTTAGTCTTCCAATCCATGAACACTGAATGTCTTTCCATTTGTTTAGGTCTTCACTGATTCTTTTTAGAACTGTTTTATAGTTTTCTGCACATAGGTCCTGTACTTCTTTGGTTACATTGATTCCTAGGTATTTGAGTCTTTTTGTTGCTATTGTAAAAGGAAATTTTTCCCTGATTTCCTCTTCAGACTGTTCAATACTAGTGTACAGAAATATTACTGATTTTTGCGTATTGATCTTGAATCCTATCACTTGGCTGGAATCATTTATTAACTCATGTAGCTTTGTTGTAGATTTTAGAATTTTCTAAATATAGGATCATGTCCTCCACAAATAATGAGAGTTTTATTTCATCTTCTCCTACTTGGATGCTCTTTATTTATTTCTTTTCTTGTTTAATTGCTCTAGCTAGAACTTCTAGCACAATGTTGAATACCAGTAGTGACAGTGGGCATCCTTGCCTTGTTTCCAGGCTTAAAGGGAAAGTTTCAATCTTGCCCCACTGAGTACGATATTGATTGTGGGTTTTCCATATATATATGCCTTTCAAAATATTGAGGAATTTTCCTTCTATTCCTCTTTCTATATTTTTATCAAAAAAGGATGCTGGATTTTGTTGAATGCCTTTTCTGCATCAATTGAGATGATCGTGTTTTTATTTTCTGTCAATTTGTTAATGTGGTGCATTATGTTAATTGATTTTCTTGTGTTGATCTACCTTTGCATACCAGGAATAAATCCCATTTGGTCATGATGTATAAGTCTTTTTTTTTTTTTTTTAACTTTATTTTGTATATTTAATAATTGAAAATATAAAAATGAAAAAGAAAACACACTTGAACAAAAACATCCATTTCTCAATTAAGTGTACTGGATGCATATAAAAATTTTTTTGAATCATACAATATGTTACACATTATATTTGGTTCATAGTAATGCAATCATACAGTATTTGTTCTTTTGTGTCTGACTTGCTTTGCTAAACATAATGTCCTCCAGGTTCATCTATGTTGTCATATGCTTCACGACTTCATTTTTTCTTATAGCTGCATAATATTACATCATGTGACTACACGACAATTTGTTTGTCCATTCATCCATTGATAGACACCTGAATTGTTTTCAACTTTTAGCAATCATGAATAATGCTACTATAAACATTGGTTTGCAGATGTCTGTTTGTGTCAGTGCCTTAGTTCTTCTGGGTATATACCCAGCAGTGGCATTGCAGGGTCACGTGGCAAGTCTATATTCAACTTCTTTAGGAACTGCTTAACAGTCCTCCACAGTGGCTGTACCATTCTGCATTCCCACCAACAGTGAATAAGTGTTCTTTTTTTTTCAAGGATTTATTTATTTACTTTTATCCATTTTTACTGCTCCACCCCCCCATTTTTGCTATTTTGTGTCCATTCGCTGGGCGACTCTCTGTGTCCATTTCCTGCCCTCTCTTCTCATCCTCCTCCTGTCTTCACTGGGATTCAATCCTCAGAACTTCTGATGTGGGAGAGAGGTGTCCTACCACCTGCACCACCTTAGTTCCTGGTTTTTCTGGGTGTCTTGTCTTGGCTCTCCCTTGTGTCACTCTCCTGTTATGTCATCATCTTGCTGTGTGGCTTGTGGGGCCTGGAGGCGCGCGGGGCCTGATGGCGCATGCACAGGTGGAGCCTGGCGGCGCACCGGCATGCAGGGCCTGATGGCCTACGTGCCTTCTATATTTTTCTTTTTTTAAATTTTTACCAGGAGATCCCGGGGATCGAACCCAGGTCCCTGCATATGGGAGATGGACACCCAACCATTTGGGCCACATCCGTCTCCTTGCTATATCTCTTAAGGTTGACCAAAGATATCCAAAGTTAGTCTTTTCCCATACAGGATGGTTATATGATAAATCAGGCTTAGTTTATCACCAGAATTCTAAAAACCAGACCTAGGGAGAAAAACTAGGTCTGGGGACACATGCATGGTTTCTAATATAGCGAATGTTTAGCCTACCCTGATTATCACAAAATCAGGACAGTGAGAATATTCGCACATAAGTGTTCTTATCTCTCCAAATCCTCTCCAACACTTATAGTTCTCTGTCTTTTTAATAGTGGCCATTCTGATAGGTGTGAAATGATATCTCCTTGTGTGGTTTTGATTTGCATTTGCCTAATCATGAGTGATGTTGAGCATTTCTTCATGTGTTTTTTTGCCATTTGTATTTCTTCTTTGGACACATGTCTTTTCAAGTCTTTTGCCCATTTTTTAATTGGGTCATTTGTCTTTTTATTGTTGAGTTGCAACATCTTTTTATATAGCCTGGATATTAAACCTTTATCAGATATGTGATTTCCAAATATTTTTTCCCATTGAGTTGGCTGCCTTTTTACCCTTCTGACAAAGTCCTGTGAGGTGCAAAAGTGTTTAATTTTGATGAGGTCCCATTTATTTATTTTTTCTTCTGTTGCACGTGCATTGGGTGTAAGGTCCAAGAAACCCCCACCTACTACAAGGTCTTGAAGATGTTTCCCTACATTTCCTTCTAGTAGTTTTATGGTCCTGGCTTTTAGATCTTTTTTAGATCTTTGATCCATTTTGATTTGCTTCTTGTATAAGGGGTGAGATAGGGGTCCTCTTTCATTCTTTTGGTTATAGATATCCAGTTCTCCCAACACCATTTGTTGAAGAGACTGTTTTTTCCCATCAGCGTGGGCTTGGTAGGTTTGTCAAAAACCAATTGACTGTATAGGTGAGGGTTTATTTCTAGGTTATCAATTCGATTCCACTGATTGATGTGTCTATCTTTATGCCAGTATCATGCTGTTTTGACCACTGTAGCTTTGTAATATGTTTCAAGGTCAGGCAGTGAAATTCCTCCCATGACGCTCTTCTTTTTTAGAATGCTTTTGGCTATTCGGGTGCACTTACTCTTCCAGATGAATTTGGTAATTGCCTTCTCTAATTCTGTAAAGTAAGCTGTTGGAATTTTGATTGGTATTGCATTGAATATATAAATCAGTTTTGGGCAAGATTGACATCTTCACAATATTTATTCTTCCAATCCATAAACACGAAATATCTTTCCATTTGTTTAGGTCTTTTAAAATTTCTTTTAGCGTTGTTTTGTAGTTTTCTGCATATAGGTCCTGTACTTCTTTGGTTAAATTAACTCCTAGGTATTTGAGTCCTTTTGTTGCTATTGAAAATGGAATTTTCCTCCTGATTTCCGCCTCAGGTTGTTTAGTACTAGTGTACAAAAACACTACTGATTTTTGCATGTTGATCTTGTATCCTGCCACTTTGCTGAATTCATTTATTAGTTTAAGTAGCTTTGTCATGGATACTTCAGCATTTTCTAAGTACAGAATCATGTCATCCGCAAACAGTGAGAGTTTTACTTCCTCTTTTCCTATTTGGATGGCTTTAATTTTTTTGTCTTGTCTATTTGCCCTAGCTAGAACTTTTAGTACTATGTTGAATAACAATGGTGACAGTGGGCATCCTTGTCTTGTTTCCGATTTTAGAGGGCAAGCTTTCAGCCTTTCCTCATTGAGTATGAGATTGGCTGTGGGTTTTTCATATATGCCTTTTATCATATTGAGGAATTTTCCTTTTGTTCCTATCTTTTGAAGTGTTTTTTATCAAAAAAGGATGCTGGATTTTGTTGAATGCCTTTTCTGCATCTATTGAGATGATCATGTGGCTTTTTTTGGTTCAATTTGTTAATATGGTGCATTACATTGACTGATTTTCTTATGTTGAACCAGCCTTGCATACCAGGAATAAATCCCACTTGGTCGGGCTGTATAAGTCTTTTGATATGATGTTCGATTCAATTTGCAAGTATTTTGTTGAGAATTTTTGCATCTATGTTCATTAGAGAGATTGGTCTGTAATTTTCTTTTCTTGTAGAATCTTTATCTGGCTTTAGTATTAGTATGATGTTGGCTTCATAAACTGTGTTGGGTAATTTTCCCTCTCTTCAATTTTTTGGAAGAGTTTAAACAAGATTGGTGTTAATTCTTTTCGAAATGCTTGGTAGAATTCACCTGTGTAGCCATCTGGTCCTGGACTTTTCTTTGCTGGGAGATTTTTGATGACGGATTCAGTCTCCTTAAATGTGATTGGTTTGTTAAGTTCTTGTATTTCTTGTAGCGTCAGTGTAGGTTGGTTGTGCATTTCTAGAAATTTTTCCATTTCATCTAGGCTATCCAGTTTGTTGACATATAGTTTCTCATAATATCCTCTTGTGATTCTTTTTATTTCTGTGAGGTCATTTGTAACTTCCCCCCCTTTCATTTCTTATTATATTTATTTGCATCTCTCTTTTTTTTTCTTTGTTAGCCTAGTGAGGGGTTTGTTAATTTTATTGATCTTCTCAAAGAACTAGCTTTTGGTTTTGTTGATTTTCTCTATTGTTTTTCTGTTTTCGTTTTCATTTATTTCTGCTCTAATCTTTATTATTTCTTTCCTTCTGCTTGCTTTGGGATTGGTTTGCTATTCTTTTTCTAGTTTCTCTAGTTGTTCAGTTAAATCTTTGAGTTTAGCTCTTTCTTCTTCTTTAATATAGGCATTTAGAGATATAAATTTCCCTCTCAAGACTGCCTTTGCTGTATCCCATAAGTTTTGATATGCTGTGTTTTCATTTTTATTTGTCTCAATATATTTACTGATTTCATTTGCAATTTCTTCTTTGACCCACCGATTATTTAGGAGTGTGTTGTTCAGTCTCCACACATTTGTGAATTTACTTTTTTCCTGTCTATTATTGATTTCTAGTTTCATTCCATTATGATCTGAGAAGATGCTTTGTGTAATTTCAATCTTTTTATATTTATTGAGAGCTGAATTGTGACCCAACATGTGGTCATTCCTGGAGAAAGATCCATGGGCACTTGAGAAGAATGTATAACCCACTGAGTTTGGATACAGTGTTCTGTATATGTCTGTTAGGTCTAACTTGTTTATCATATTGTTTAAGTTCTCTGTTTCCTTGTTGATCTTCTGTCTAGTTGTTCTATCTAATGATGTGAGTGGGGTGTTGAAGTCTCCAACGATTATTGTAGAAATGTCTATTTCTCCCTTCAGTTTTGCCAGAGCTTGTCTCATGTATTTTGGGGCACCCTGGTTAGGTGCATAGATATTTATGACTGTTATATCTTCCTGGTGGATCATCCCTTTTATTAATATATAATGGCTTTCTGTATCTCTTATAACTTTTTTGCATTTAAAGTCTGTTTTGTCTGATATTATTATAGCTACCCCTGCTCTTTTCTGGTTACTATTCATGTAGAGTATCTTTTTCCAAATTTTCACTTTCAGCCGGTTTATATCCCTGGGTCTAAGGTGAGTTTCTTGTAAGCAGCATATGGATGGCTCATGTTTTTTTTATCCACTCTATCAGCCTGTTTCTTTTGATTGGGGAGTTTAATCCATTCACATTCAATGATATTACTGTAAATGCACTATTTACTTTCTCCATTTTATTCTTTGGTTTTCATATATCATCTTGTTTTTGTCTCTCTTTTTTGGTTATCCTTTCTGTTTTCTTTCTTCTATACTCTCCTCCAAGCCTCTCTCTCCTGTCTTTTTCTTTCAGATTCTAAGGCTTCCTTTAATATTTCCTACAAAGGTGGATTCTTTTTTGCAAACTCTTAGTTTCTGTTTGTTTGCGAATATTTTATACTCACCTTTATATTTGAAGGACAGTTGTGCTGGATAAAGAATTCTCAGCTGGCAGTTTTTCTCTTTCAGTTTCCTAATTGTATCATATCACTGTCTTCTCGCCTCCATGGTTTCTGAAGTTAAATCTGCACTAAGTCTTACTGGACGTCCTTTGTACATGATCGTTTGCTTCTCTCTTGTTGCTCTGAGAATTTTCTCTTTATCTTTGATATTTGACATTCTGAGCAGTATGTGTCTTGGTGTAGGTCTATTTGGATTTATTCTGATTGTGGTACAGCTTGCTTCTTGGACATGTAAGTTCATTTCTTTCATGAGAGTTGGGAAATTTTCAGATATTATTTCCTCAAATACTCTTTCTGCCCCTTTTCCTTTCTCTTCCCCTTCTGGAACTCCCATGACACGTATGCTGTTGCGTTTTGTGTTGTCATTCAACTCTCTGAGCCCCTGCTCAATTTTTCCCATTCTTTTCTCTCTCTGTTCTTTTCTTTCTTCAATTTTAGCTGTTCTGTCTTAGGTATCACTTATTCTTTCTTCTATCATTTCGAGTCTGCTTTTGTATGCCTCAAATGTGTTTTTGACCTCACTTATTGTGTCTTTCATTCCCATGAACTCCATTAGTTTTCTTTTCAGGATTTCAAATTCTTCTTTGCGTTCGTTCAGTGTCTTCTTGATGTCATTTATCTCTTTAACTATATTGTCTTTCAACTCATTAATTTGATTTTGGAAATTTGTGCTCATCTCGCTGATTAGTTCTCTCAAATTCTGCATCTCTTCTGGGACTTTGATGTATTCCTTTTCTTGGGCCATGCCTTCTATTTTCTTAGTATGGCTTGTAATTTTTTGCTGGTGTTTAGGCATCTGGTTAAGATGTAGTTTACTCAGATGCTCAATCTCTTTCTCTTTTATGGGGTTTAGTGGCAGGAGGCTGTGAGTTACCACAGTTCTTTGATTCTTGGCTTGACCTGGATTGTTAGGATTTTCCTGCTGGTTGCTCAGAACTGGGCACTGGACCCAGTAATTGGTTGTAGAGTCACTTCCTAGGGCCTTGAGCAGGGAGACTATAGAGGCCAGGAAAATCCTCTCCTACTTATTTTTTATTTTCTTATGTGCGCTTCCTTTGTCTGCCAGGAGATGGCGCTTTTTGGCAGCTCTCGATTCAATGCCTGGTCGGAGTGTTAAGGTTGCAACACAGACCAGATCAATGTGATAGAGCTTCCTGTCTGGAGGATAAGAGCCTTGTAATTCAAACTTTCTGAGACAGTTCTCCAGTCTTCTCTGGCAGCCCACTCCCTTTTTCAGCTTGGAAATATTTCCACTCCCCTCTGAGTCCTCTACAATCAGTCCCTGTTAGTAGAGGAGGAGATTGGGAGGTTTGTATATCTTTAGCCCCTTGCAGGCTCCAAGGCAAACAATGGCGCAGCCCCACCTGGCCTGGAAGGGCTCTTGGTTCACCTCAGACCAAACCTGGGAGTCAAAAGCAGAGTCAGCCCCAGGCTCTCTCTCCTCTCTCCTCTGGAGTCCTCAACAATTAGTCCAGGCTAGAAGAGAGGGAGATTGCAAGGGTAAGATTTCTCTAGTCCTTAGCCGGCTCCCAGGGCAAACCACTGTGTGGTCCCACCCGGCCTGGAAGGGTCTGTGGGGCTCCACAGTCCAAATTTGTGGGTCAGAATCTGAGTCAGCCTTAGGCTGTGACCCTCTCTCTCCTCTTTCCTGGGGTGGTAGATCCCTGGAGCCCCCTTTGCCTGTAGTCACAGGCCCAGGGGCCAGAGAAGTCTAAAGAGTGTGGGGGAAGTTGCCGGCAGCAGCAGCCACTGCTGATTCCAACTCATGGTTCTGTCGTCGTGATTTCCCTCTTGTGGCAGTTTGATGTAATTATGAATTCCAAAAATATAATTGAATCATGCTTGTAAACTGATCTGTTAATCTGGGCATGATTAGGTTAGGATTAGGGCGTTGAACCCCACCCCTTGGTGGGTGGGGAATTGAATATAAAAGGCAAGGCAAAAGAAAGTTGAAACAGTCTTTTGAGAAGCAGTTTTGATATTGGAATGAAGGCCCCAGGAGAAGAGAAGCAAACCATTCGCCTGATCGTCTACAGCTGACCTTGTGGAGGAAACAGGAGCTAAGCCCGGAGAGAAACGCAGCCCCGGGAAGAGAGGAACCCCAGAAGCCTGAACCCTGGCAATTGCCGGCAACTGTCTTGCTCCAACACGTGGCAATGGACTGTGGTGAGAGAAGAAACTTAATGCTTTATGGCCTGGTATCTGTGGACTTCTACCCCAAATAAATACCCTTTATAAAGACCAACCCATTTTTGGTATTTCACATTAGCACCCCTTTGGCTGACTAATACACCTCTTTTGTCCCTCTCTCCTCTGGGTGGTGTGCAGCCTTTACCTGCTGTCCTAAACCCTAGAAATTTTTTAGGGGCTCTTTTAGCCTGTCCTTTAGCTATTTTTCTGGAGAAGAGATTCCCGTGTCTTACTAGCCTGCCATCTTCTCAGAAGTCACCTTCCAGCATATTTTTTATTTCTTTTTTTTTTTTTTTTTTTTTTTTACCGGGAGGTCCCAGGAATCGAACCTGGGTCCCTCCATATGGGAGACGGATGCCCAACCAGTTGAGCTACATCCGACCCCTATTTTTTATTTCTTGCATCATGCCTTTCATCACCATCAGATCTGTCATCTTTTTATGTATGTTTATAATTTCTTCTTTATGTTCCCCCAGTGTCTTCTTAATATCCTTTACCTCTTCCTTCATCTTCCTTCACTTCATTTAGTTGATTCATGATATTTGTTTGACCATCCTTGATTAGTTATTCCATGTTCTGCATCTCCTCTTGATTTTTAGTTTGTTAATTAGACTGGGCCATGTATTCCTGTTTCTTAGTATAGCTTGTAATTGTTTGCTGGTGTCTAGGCCTGTTTACCTTGATGGGCTCATTCAGTTGGTAAGCTTCTCTTTCTACTCTAGGGTTTTATTTCATTTTGTTTTGTGTTAAGGGCCTTCTTTGACACTTGGTTCCACTTATTCTATATCCTTGTAGTTGTCCATGTTCCTCCCCCCCCCAAAAAAAAATATTAAGACCATAGAAAAGGAAAGAATGAAGAGAAAAAGAATGATAAAAGAGAAAAAAAAAGATGGAAGCAGCTATGGCTCAAGCAATTGAGCTCCCATTTACCAAATGGAAGACCCGGGTTCAATCCCTGGGACCTCCTGGTGAAAAAAAAAGAAAAAAGCCTCCCCAGACCTGTGCAGCAAGGCACAGGTCCCGCACAGCGCAGAGAGGCACTGTCCTCCATGCTACAAAGCAACCCTCTCTCCAGCTGCCCTCTCCAATTGCCCCCACGGTTACCATGGCTTCCCTTCTACCAGGTAAACCTGCCTACCTCCCTGCAGTTTCTGGAGGAGGAGTGCAGCTTGCTGTCCCCTAATCTGCTGTCTTGGTTCTCCTCTGAAATCCTTTATAATCAGAATAAATTCTGACATGAGAGAGAAAGCCATAGGAAGCAAGAAGTCAAAACAGAGCCCAGAAGAAAGGGAGGAGACCAGATGATACTGCCATGTGCCTTGCCATGTGACAGAGGAACCAAGGATCAGCAGCAGCCAGCTCCAGAATGCCACAGTCTTTAGGAAGAGAGCATTGCCTTAATAATGCCTTGTTTTGGACGTTTTCCTGGTCTCAAAACCATGAGTAAAAAAATTCCCATTGTTTAACTATTTGCTTAAGCAGCCTAGGAAACTGAAACAGTCACACCCTATTTCTGGGATGGTCTACATCCAAGGACTGATGACAAAGGATATTAAGGTTTGGCTCTCTTGCCCCAACTTGGAACAACTCTGAAGGGCCATCTCAGTTTTAGAACTCCCTTTGGGATTGGCTCAGGCCTCTATTAAAGATTAGTAGATGGAACCAGAATTAAAAGACATATGAAACGAAATCAATTTCTTGCACTCTTTTGTTGATAAAATAATGGGTTTTAGATGGAAATTTTCCAACTGGAACTAATGAAACAGTCATATTTGCTGAACAAATAAACGTATGTTTACTGAAAATGTGCTTGCCATATATTAGACACTGTAATGACTCTCAACCAAATGTTGTAACATCTTTATGGGGACTTTTGAAAATTTGTAAGGGCATTTTTTGTGGTCATCATGACTGGAAGGTACTACTAGTATTTAATGCTGAGGTCCCAGGATGTTAAATGTCCCAGTAATGGTCAGAAGAGTCCCAACAATAAAGGGCTTCCCCCTGCTGAAGAGCATTCAAAGAGACATAGGACATAGTCTCTTTTTGCCCTTACTGAGCTTATTTTCCAATCATGGGAAAAGGAAAAATATCAAAAATGATAAAACTATGTTATGTAATGGTTTGTGTAGATAGTAAACGCAAAAATGGTTCAGAAGGTGAAAATATTACAGTGGATTGGAGGGGGAAGGAAGAGCTACAGTGTTCTAAAAATTAACAGAAGAATGAATTTTTAGAAATTTTACTCAGTGAGAATTTTGAGTCTTCTTTGTGACAAATTATATATAACCCTGGTAGGAAGTGGTGAAGCCTGGATTTAAGCTCAGAGCTGTCTAATTCCAAAGCACATCCACACTCTTTCTACTCCACCCTGCTGCCTTTGTTTATATTTCACTCTCCAAAACTCCCACATTCACTTAACAGTATGCCTGCCTCCCAGCACACAAATTCAGGAGTAATTGATCCTCGGGGTAAACCGTATTCATTTCTGTTGGCTACTGCAGGGAATGTGAGATGCTAATTTTGAGAGCTCAGTGCCAGGAAGTGTCCAGCTGTCAGCCTAGACACTGGCTAAGTCCTGCCTCTACAGTTTTTAATGCCCACAGACATTACAGGCTGGGAGAGTATCCACTTGGGAAGCAGGTATGTTCTTCCTCACAGCTAGAAATCAAAATCACTATGGTTCCTCTGGATACCAGCTTCCCATGCTGGTAACCACCTGGATTTAATAAAAAGGAGTTCTAGAAAAACAGGAAAAGAACAAATATATCTGTGAGTGGGAGTCTAGCATACACTCATTGTCATATTTTTAGGTTTTTAAATTAATGCCAGAAAGCTTATTTCCTCATGAACTGTGCTGCTTATCCTAAAGGTCTCTTGACACCAAGTAAGGAAAATATTAGATTTTCTTCTATCTTCACGGATTTACTGACAGAGTGCCACTCTGGAAAGAATCAAATGGCTTTTCTTGCCTTAAGTTTCTAGATGCCATAGAGAGTTTATTGGTCATGTGAATATCATATTTTCCTTTACTGGCAAAGTTAGGCCTAGCAACTAGCTTAAACATGCCAACAGACATAGTTGCTGTTTTAGACAGTTTGCCTCTAGTAACAAATTCAAGGTAAAACTAGGACATAGCCTATTACAAGATTGTTAAAGCTTAATAAGGTGTCTTTAAAAATAGAAAAGTAACAGAGATGTCAGGGCTTTTTCTCACTTTGCTCCAAAGTTGAGGTCTAGTAAAATTCTTTTGAATCCTAAAGCTATGTACATATGCAAGTATTACCCAATATTTCTGCAGATTCCCAGAGTTTATTCTCTCTACTACCCTCCATATATGTAGCCAGGTTACAGAATGTCTAGACTCTTTGCCAGTTTCCACACAATGTCTGGCACCCAACTCAAACTAGTTGTTTTAAGGAAATGAATTGTCTCGTTTACCTGGGAAGGATACTGAGGGCAAGTCACATGACTGAAAGCTGAGCTGTATGAACCAGGTCCGAGGAATCTGGGAAAGGGACTCCGTGACACCAGGATGCGTTCTCTTCCTCCATCACCCATCCCTGCTTGTTTCTGATTAGTTGCATTCCACTGACAGGCTGGCTCCACATGGTAGAGAAGATGGCTTAAGGTACCTCCAGCCCCAGACCCATACAAAGAGAGGACTTCTTTTCCAAGGGCAAATATATGAATTTCAAATGAGACTCTAATTGGCCTTGCTTGGGTCACATGACCACTACTACATATATGTTTGGGGGAGGGAAGCCCCAGCAGGTAAACAAGGAAAGAGGGTAATATCACCCAAAGAAAGGGGGTGCTTGTGTCTGAAGAGGGAGCAGGTGAAAGTGTAATAGGCAGACATGACAATGGATAACTACCACAGCCTAGAGGGGTGGTATGTGGCCTGAGAACCTGAGGCACCCAGGAAGAGGGTATGCTGACAGAGAGTGATGTAAGCAGGCACTTGCCAAAAAGTATGCAGAAGTCACAGCTCTCCTTGGTCAAATGTATGGCAATGGTAGAAAATTCAGGATTGACAACTTCTTTTGTGTTGCACATGCAGAATAGTCACAGGGTAGTTCAACAGTAAAGACCGCTGAAGCTGGGGTGGAGATTTTATAACGGGAAACAAATAATCATAGAGGCTGGAGACTCGACCTGGAAACCACTCTTTTCCTGTCCCAAAACTCCCGGAGCTTTTATAACTCTCTGCGCTGTTGCTTTGCGGCCAAGGACAGCTCAGAATTCAGAGGAAGGAGGAGGGAAACAGGGAAGAGTGCATAAAAAATGACATCCTTCCCCAGATAATAAGCGGCTGCCTCCTGCAGTTTGCAGAGCAAAAGGAAGGGCAGGGGCAAGCTTAACCTCAGCAGTTCACAAATCTCTGCTGTAGCTATAGCTTAGAACTAAGTACAATTAATAGATTCCATATTGTCTTAACTTTGACTAATCCAAATGGCAAGACTTAGACTTGGCTGCAAATAATACTGAAAAGGTCTGATAACAGAAAGACCATTAAAAGGCACATGGTAAGGGGCATAGAACAACATAAGACCCAGAAAGCAAGGATGAGCAAATTATGTAATCTAAAAGAGAGGTGTCAGACTAGAAGGAAGTGGTAGCTTTGTTCATCTTGGCGTCTTTAAATGGCTTCAATAAATAAAGGTACTCAATAAGTTATTTATTGAGTAAATGAATGAGTACCATATGAATGAGTACTATCTCTTTTTATATCTTGCTTATCATCCCTCATGCCCCTTTTTTTCTTTTTTCTTTTTTAAGCTTTCTATAAGTTTATTTTTAGACATTTTCTTTTGCTTTTAAAAGTTCTTATGATTACACAAGTAAAACATGACAGCTTTATTGCAAACTATTTTTGAGGCTCCAAAATATGTTAAAGTCCTCTTTTAACGACCCTCCTCCCCTATCACCATACACACATCAAAAGCTTTTTTCTATCCTCAGAAGCTAGAAATTATTTGAGGAATATCTTTCCAAAAATTTTTTATGAAGTTATGTACATACTTGTGTACCTGTATACAAAGATAGCTAGCTAAATAGGTAAACTAGAGAGATAGTCAGACAGACATATAGATTATAGGTAGGTAGATAGATAGATAGATAGATAGAGGTATATACTCTACATGCTGTTGTATGAATTTATTTTTCCCTTGAAATTGTGACTTGTAGATCTTTTCATATCAGTACATTTGAGCATATGATACTCTTTTTAGTGTCTGAAATATTCCATCAATTATTTAACCAGTCCTCTATTGATGGGCAATTTCTATTTTTAACTATTAAGAAACCCTTCCATTTCACTCTGTTACTCTGGTACCCAACCTTGAAAGGTAATGTAGAATTAGAGTGGAGCCTTGAGACTCAGATATAATTCAGTCTTTCTTACCAACAGGAATATGAGACCACCTAATTAGGGGCTGAATTACAAACTTGTGATAAAGTTCATTTGTCTAGCATATCTCTTGAAATTATATTCTTCCAGAACTTAGCAGTAGGTATGGAAATCAAAGGATGCTACTAGATTGGGAATTAGGGTTTTGGAATTTTTATGAAAATTTATTGTTCATTTAGCATTGTCTATTTTATTGTTTATTCACTGTCTGCCTGAGTATAAAAATAATTTTCTAAGAAAATTTAGAAAACACAAAAATGGAGAAGAAAAAAAACCACCCAGAAAGAACCACTATTATCATTGTTACCAATGTTATTACTGTTACTTTTCTTTTTACCCTTTTTGATACATATGCATGAATGAAATTGGGATGTAGAAGTTTTGTGTCCTATTTTTCTTTTTCTTTCTAAATATTATATATACTCTGAGCAGTTTCCATGTCTTAAATAGTACTTCAAAGTCTAATTTTAATTGCTGAATAGTTAGTTAGTCTTACATGTTAAAATCTAAAAGCTTCCTGAACTGACCTAAGAAGCTTCCCTTTCCATCTTTGAAGAGGCTGGGGGGTTGCAGCAGAATTCTAATTCTACTTGAACAAGGGTCTCTAGAAAGTAAAATATAAATATTATATAGATTTCTTCTGAGTTTTTAGGTCCTGAAGTGTAAGGAAAAAGTACAACCATTTTGGAAGCCAACTGGAAATATCTGAGAAAACTAAATATGTTCATTCCTTGATCCAACAATTCCATTTTTAGGTATATGTGCTTAAGGAGGAATTCTTGTGCATGTATACAAGGAGAACTATTCAAAGATGCTCATTCTAGCCCTAGAAATAGTGTAAATATTACCAATAACCAAAGTGTCCATCAATAAAGGAATGGATAATAAATTGTGGTATATTTATGTGATGGAATATGAGAGAGTCATTAAAAAGAATGAGATGGAGCAATTTATATCATCGTGGTTAGATCTCAAAAGTATAATGTTAAATGAAAATAGCAGGCGAGAGAAACGATACCTTCAGTTAATTAATGAGCATGTCTAGTTCATGGATACATAAATATATATTAGTAAAGAATGAAGGAGGCACAACAAATTCATGATAGCAGTTGCCTCTAAGAAGGAGACTAGAGGAATGGGACAAGGGGAATTTTCACTTTATCAGTCATGTTTTGGGTCTTTTGCTTTAAAAAGAAGACTAAACAAATAAAAAATGTTATTAATTGTGAATTTTATGTTGTGGGTACACAGTCTTTTTCATTCTATTCTCAGTACTTCTAATTTCTCTTTAATTTTCTCCAAAATTAAAAAAGAGGATAAGCACAAAATAAAACTAATAAATACTAAAAGCCAATTAATTTATTATAAATATTGTGTTATATACACTTATACAAATTAGTGACACAAATTATAAATGACAACAATTTCTAAACAAGACATTAGTATTATTATTAAGACCCAATAATTTGGGATATTCATTCAAGTGACAGACAATGTCAACTGCCTTCAGTCCTGCTGTGACTTCTTCTTGTGGCATTTAGCTGACTATGGTCACTCAAAGACTCATCCACTTAGCAGGTGGAGATTCTGCCCCTTCATCTGGATCACTTCAAGACCCATGGGTCTTCCTTTTGTCTTTAATAGAATTTAACCAGACTTTTTTGTTTTCAGTAATTTTTCCCTATTTATAGCCTGGATAAGTTGGTCTTAGGATAGATTATTAAAAATGCCATTTTATTTATTTATTTTTAATTTAACAAATCAGTTTTATTGATGCATATTAATAAAGTATACAATTCATTCAAAGTGTACAATCAATGGTATTTGGTATAATCACATAGTTGTGCATTCATCACTTCAATCATTATCAGAGTATTTTCATTACTTCAATAATAATATCAATAAACAACAACAAAAAAAGACAAACAAACAAGAAAATTCCTCACTTATTTATTTTTATTGTGAAAAATCTGAGTTTTAAGTTTCAGAAAGGGCCATGTATACACTTTTTATTAGTTTAACTTATCCCTGTAAAAGGGAGAGGAAATTTTATGAGAAGCATTTTTAAAATGAGACATTGTAAAAAGGAGTTAGTAAACCAAAAGACCCACTACTTAGAAAGTTTTAAGACCTGATAGTTAATATTTTCAAGTGTAGCCTCAAAGGATACTCCAACCATTTCTGCCAGGAATGTGAACTAATCTGAAAAACAAAACAGCCATTATCTCACAGCATTTGAGACTTCTATATCCCTACAAAGAAATAACAAAACTTCATATATTGTATTTTCTGAGATTTTTGAAAATTACAAAACAGTGGTCAGAAGAAATCTTTCAAAGCAGGGATTCTTAACCTTTTTTGTTCCATGAACCCTTTGCCAGTCAGGTGAAAACCACGGACCCTTTACTAAGTCCACACTATACTGTGTATTATTTAATAAATATATCACACCCTCACCAACATGTCCCCACAAGAATAATGTTTTTCTGAATTTCAATTCAAGCCCACAGAACTCTTAAGAACCCCTGTTTTAAAGCCAATCTCATTTTTAAATTATCTTAATAATACTATAAGTAGAAATCTCTTTCTTTTTTTAATAACAACTTAAGTCTTAAATCATTCCAAGATAAAATTGCAAAAAATAAGACAAAATGCACTGGCTCAAAAAACCTTTTAGAAAGTCTCCTAGAAACTCACTGATATGGAAAGGGTGCATATTGAACACTATGGAAGCAATCGCTTCAGTGAAATCCCAGAAGACTTAAATGCATAAACATAAGCCTGTAGTGTTTGGGAATCACACTAGCCAACATAAATAAATCATCTGTAAAACAGCAACTTGAAAAAAGGATACAAAAAACACATCAGAGACAGGAAAATGAAAGAAACGGCTTTTACCAAAATGTTTCTCAAACAATGGAAGCAGGGAGGTGAGGAGATAAATAATAAATTAGATGTTCGTAAGAGGCCTGAATAACAATCTAAGCACATTGTTTTGCATTTCTGAATTTTTACCACAGAAATCCTGAGCTTACACAACTCATATTGATTAGTTGCCTGCCATTTGATTTAAAACACACACTCTCTCACACACACATTTATCCTTCCAAGTCAGGTCTTTTTAAGACAATGATAAACAGAATTATCACTTTACCCAAACAACAGGGACTATGCAGAAGTGTTTTAGTGTCACTATTTCTTATTTATAGAGGTCATGCTCTCATCTTTAGATTCAGTGGCATTAATGCAGTTATTTATACAAAATCTCAAATAAAGTATGGGACAGAAACTCAAATGGGCTGACTGCCTTAAGCATCAATATCAGAAAATGAAGAGCACAGTAACAATCCCAATTATAAAACATGGACATAGCAAGACCATTGCTATGTTTTTCAGTTTTGGAGAGAAGTAGGAAATAGGAATCTGAATTCAGGAAAATGAGTCTTCAAAGAAGCTAAGACTATACTAGTTATTGATCCTAAAAGGATATAAGTCAAGCAAGGTTTCCTTCCTTTCTTCAAGCATTTTCTTTGTCTCTCTAAAGAAACTTAATTGAAAGATTTATTTGTGTCTATCCACATATATATATCTATATCTAAATGTAGATATAGAAGTATATATGTGTGTCAATATATACTCCATCTATATCCATATAGAGTGTATATATTTATATACAGTGTATATACATGTATATTAGACTCACAACACTCAAATATAAAGTGTTTGTTTTTTATAGTTTTAAAACAAATAAAGAAATGGGATCATACTAGACACATTATTCTGCATTTTTTTTTCATTTAATGTATCATGATTTCCCTTATTAAAATAGGCCAAATAGGAAAAATGAGTAGTCCAAGACTAGGACCTAGTTAGTGATTGAGCAGAATGGGAATCTGCATGGTTCCTTTGACCATTTTTGCCTTCATCCACTATACTGTCTCAGAGCATAGACCTTGCCTGAGATGGGTCTGGTAGATTCAAGATGCTTTACTGGTAGAAAGTTTTACAAATTTCTGCTCCTCTGTAGAAGTGCATTCCCATTCCAGAACCTGCAGGGCTGACAAAGTAAGTCTTCCTTTTTGTCCCTACCTAACAAAGAGAAAACTATCCCCAGGGAGGGTCTTTGGGCCTCAAAGCCTCAGATGCTCCAAGAACAGAGTAAATATGTGATGCTGTCCTCTTAAAAATTCTGTCCTCTCTAATCCATGTTACAAACACTGTTTCTTTTGTCTACCTTCATATCTCAATGGTAAGATGCCAGCTTTTTTTCATGAACCTCAGAGGGGACTACAATAAATTTGTCTATTCTTGGCACAACACTATTTCTCAGTTTGGAGGGTGTTTTCTTGATGTCCTTATTTTATTAATCTGTATAATTTAGACCAAAAATCCAAGGGACAATTGTCAGGTATTACATGTATTTTCCAGGATTCTTTAAGAGTAGAGAATGTGCACACCAACAGCAAACCTCTGGTGCAGATCATTAAATATGCTAACAACGTTAGCATGCACGCAAGCCCTTCTAAATGAACTGTCAAATGTTATAGTGCAACAATTTAGGAACAATATCCTATCAATAACCAGTCTCCCTGCTTATTTCCTTACCTCTCTTCAATATGTTCTCTCAAGGAGCATGTCACTCCTTGGCTCAAAACCCCCATTGGCTCCCATCTCCTTCAGAGTAAATGCAGAAGTCCTTATAATGAGCTAAAAGTCCTTACCCACTCTACTGCCTCTCTGACCTGTTCCCTTCCCCACGCCATTCCCTCTCTGACCCTAATTCCTACTACTCTCCTCCACCCTCACTCTCAGCTGCTCTGGCCTCCTTGATGTTCTTGGAACATTTCAGTCCTACTCCAGCTCCAGGACATCTGCACTAGGGTTTTCCTTTATCCAGTATGCCCCTCACACACATGGTTTTCGTGACCATCTTCCTCATCTTCCTGGGGTCTTCACTCAAATTCTACCTTCTCATGAGGCCTTTTCTGGCAAGCCCTTCCCTGCCTTATTTTTTGCCTTAGGCCTTAATAGAATCTAGTATATTTATCTAATTTTTCTTGTCTCTCCAAAAGGTCAGGATTTTTGTCTTTTTGCTGCTATATCTCCTGGGCCTAGGGCAGTTCCAGGCAACATGGCAGACACTCAATAAATTATTTGCTGAATAAATTAATAATTGACAACATTGCTCAACAAAATGATCATTGTTTTTCAACAGTACTTAAAAATTCAGTGGATCACACCAGAGCCTTGGAGACTTCAAGTTAGTTTCTTCAACCAAAAGTTAAACCTGGGCTTACTTCAGGACAGGTGATATATACTAGTATTTCCTTTATGAGGAATGGCCAGTACTCAGGATTGTTAAAAGTTGGGTTGTTAAGTCAATCAACCATTTCCAAAGGGGAGCTAAGAAGATAAAAAGGAGGGAGTGATAGATACAGCCCTTGCACTGATTGATGTCTAGGTAAAAGGGCTGTGTAACTCTTACTAGGTGGAAATTGCCTCTGGCTCCTCATTGGATATTTGTTGGAGGATGGACCGGACACCACTATTGTGTTGGCACACAACAGAATCAACCTCCAAGTTTCCCTAAGTACAGGGTTTCAGACCTGCTCTTTCCCTTCTTCTCCATACTTTACCCCGATAGTCCCCACAACTTGGGCCCCTCAGGGAAATAGTTGCTGCCCCTCAAGTGGAAGAGTTGACATAACCTGGTTCCCCACCCTGGAACTGGATCAGAACAGGTCCTGGTACCCTTTGGGCTCCACCACAACCCGATGGGAAACTGGCCCCACCCAGGCACCATGGGAATCCTTTGAGACTATGCATCCTTTCATACTTTGCCCTATGGCATATCTAACACTCCTTGTGTTCAATAAATGCTAGCTCATGAACTAATGATCTAATATTTATGTCTCTGGTTGATATAGAGCCTTTACTCCAGCTCTGCAAGGCTCTATTGGTAATCAGATTATGCCCTACGGATCTGTGGATGAAAGTGGGCCTGTCTAAAATGTCATGTTTCTGAATCCTAAGTATGAAAATCTATAATTGGCTGCCTCTTTAAGAATAACAAGTATCCTTCTCCAAGAAGGTTATGCAAGAGGAACACAAACAAAGAATTGTTGCTGTAGGGAAATGAGATTTTAAAGGGATCTGGGAAAACCAGGTGGTTATGTGCCCTGGAGTAAACCCTGTGAATATAAAGTCAAAGCTGGGATCAAGGCTGGTCAATGCTTACGCAAATGTTGTCAGAGAAAGCACTCTAAACCCAATGTTAGGTCCCCCAGGGTGCTAGAGAAGTTTGAAGATAATCACCTGTGATACTCAGGCGTTCCTTGGAACATTAAAAAACTGACCTTATTTGTGAACTCAGAGGATGCCAAATTTGAATTTCTGCTCAGTCAGAACCAAATTCGCTCCTTGCTCTCAAGTGAGTTGGCAATACTTGCTTTGAATTCTTTGTCCCACATATGCAGAAGTAATTTAGGGTCATTTTGAAGGCCTTCTCCTTTGGACTGAGAATTAAGTGGTGAAGAAGCAGTGTGTGGTATTTAGGTTCCTGGTCAGACTCCTTTTCCCATGTGTCTCATTTGCTTCCCATTTCCTTTGAAGGCCTGTTCACTTAATAAAGTGAGCAGGTCTACGCTAAAGTTCAACTCACTTCCATGAGAATTTATTGAAGACTCAACATAGGTTGAGCACTCTGTGAAATGCTGGGTGCAGTAGGGCAGTGGTTGGGTAGGATGTGGTTTATAGAAAAAGTGTGATGGAAGAAGGATTAAAGTCTCTGGGGCTAGACCTTAGGTTCTAATTCTGGCTCCACTGTGTACCAGCATGAGCTCTTGGATAAGTCGTTTACTCACTATGCCTTTGTCTCCTCACTTGTAAAATTGGGGTAATAATCTTAAATCTGAGAAAATTGTATCCATAATCAGATTCAAAATGTCATATCACAAAATATACCATAATACCACAAAATATAATAAACAGCCTCAAATGTGGCATATCATAATAAAATAATTATATTATTTCAATTTAGTATTGGTTCCTAAACTCAAAAAGCTGACCATTAAGAAATGGAAATAAACCTCACACACCTGAAACTATTAGAGAAAAGCAGAAGGCATATGATCAGATTCATATACAGGGTTTGAGGATAAGGGTAGCAGAAGAGAAGAAGGCACAAGTTTCAAAATGTGTGTTAATGGAAATAAGGGCTGTGAGCAAGGAAACACATCATAGTGCCTGCCCAGAGGTTTTTTTCCCCATCATCTATCATCCAAGCATCAGTGCTTATGTAATTAGAAAATGAGAGATGTATTTGTTCTCTCTACAATGAGCTGCCTAATTTGAATTCCATTACATTCACGATCATATAAGATCAATATGAAAATGAAAGGAAGTGCAACTTTTGATTTTGCTACCTGAAGGACCAGTATCATTACTACTGTACCAAATAGCCACAGAAAAAGAGAGAAAAGCTTTTTCATTTTCCCTAATGGACTATACAATAAAAAAGGCAAGGAAAATCATGCCTAAACTTTGACTGAGGAATAATCTGATTTATTCACAAAAGTTCTACTGGTAGTATCACAGTGTAGGAAAAGAAATACCACTGGCCATGCTCACATGAAGTCTCTTAAGATCCGTGACCCTCTAAATATAAAAACTGCACTGTGAAGCCCCATCTGTGGTGGTTGAGATCCAGGAAACAGGTGACATGTGAATGAAACCAAAAAACTTAAGGCATGCCCTCCAAAAAGTGAGTGTTTTCTCTTTTTAATTCTGGGCTGCCTTACTCATGTCTCCTTCAGTGCTGCCTCCTCCCTGTTAATAAGACCTGTTTCAGCCAAGAAAAACAGCCAACTGACAGTCTACTTCCTCATGTCTCACCTGGGGCAAACCACCTGGCCCTGTCTTTGACTGACATCAACCATTGAAATGTGAACAAATGGCCACCTTACTGAAACTCCTAAAATGTCAAGTAAAATACTAATTCAATTTTAATTAAATAATGTCACCACAATCGGTCTCTTAAAACATTTCTGGTGGAGTGTGTATTGCTCAGTGGTTGAGCAACCACTTCATAAGTATGGGGTCCCAGGTTCAAACCCTGGTACCTCCTAAAAAAAAAAAAGTTAAACGTTTCTGCTTGAGTCAAAAATTGTGCAATCAGATTCTTCCCATATCATCATAAGAGAACTTGATGCTTTTGATGAATGGTCATTTTTTAACATTTTCATGCAGATAGGATTTTTGTACCCCCTAAGGCATTTATAATGCCAGGACTTCAAATAGAAATTTTCCTTCCTGAGAAACTTTGTTAGATCATATATTTTTTTCTCTTCCAAGATGAGATTATGTTGGCTATGATCTCATGGTTTCGCTGATACAGTGTTCTCTTTTTAAGAAGGTAATTAATTGAAGGTGGAGGAAAGCATAGGGTATAAAAGGGAAAAAAATTCTCTTTCTATATAATTATTGAATAATATGGAAGGCACTGTAGAAATCCTCTAGATCTCCTCCTTAAAATGAGGGGGCTGGATTGAATTTCCTTTGTTTTTCTCCCAGCTTTAGCATTCCATGAGTCTATCACCCACTCGACTTTGGGCTCTTAGGGAACAGCCACTAGATCTTATTCATCTCAGTATTGCCAAAGCCCCTTCCACAACCTAGCACACAGTATCAACTTGCCTTTTTCTATTGCTTCATTCCAATTCCACCAGAAAACAACAAGAATCATATGTTGACGTTAATGGCTCACAGGTCTGTTGTGTAAACTTATCCCAATTTATATTTTATTCTCTTGCTATATACTATTTACCAGTGCTGATGATATTGCTTGAGGTGCATCAGTTAGTTAATTCATTCAGCAGATATTTGCAGAATGCATACAAGGCACTGGTATCATAATGCTGAACTAGGCATAGTTCCCTGTGTCAAGGAACATGTAGTATATTGAAGAAGACAAACAAGTAAACATAGACTATTATAAGTGACATAGGGGTAAGCACAAGTAGCCATGGGAACAAAGAGTAGCTGACCTGGTCTGAGGAATTCAGGGAAGCTTTCCTGAATTCCAAGCTCAACCCCTAAAGTTAAATAGGAGTTTGCCAGGTTAAAGTCAGGAGGAGAGTGGATGGTATGGAAAGCAGTGGGAACCACAGATCGCATAGTTAGTGTTTATCATAGGGCAATTAAGGGCTCAGGCAGGATGAAAATATACTTTAATTTGTGCTTTGGAAAGATCTCTATTGTTGCAGTTTGAAATTTAGAAAGGGACAAGGCCAGGAGAAGTGTAGGAAGGCTTTCAGAGTGGCAGTGAAGATGAAGACAGTGGAGTTGGAGGGGAAGAGAATTAGATGGACTCTGGTTATATTGAGGAAGGTAGAGAATGACTGAAAGTATGTATGTGTGTCAGGGGAAGTAGTGATGAAGGAAAGACAAAGTCAAGTCTGACATCTGCTCTGAGAAATTAGGTGGATGATAGTGCCATTTGTTGTCATAAAAATATAGATACAAATTGAAGCTATAGGAGCAGATGTGGCTCAAGTGGTTGAGCATCCACCTCTCACATGGGAGGTCCTGAGTTTGGTTCCCAGTGCCTCCTGAAAAAATAAACAACAAGCAAACAAATGAAAAAACCAACTCAGGGAAGCTGATGTGGCTCAACCGAATGCTGGCTTCCCACATATGAGGTCCCAGGTTCAATCCCTGGCCCCAATACCTAAAAAAAAAAAAAAAAAAAAAAATGAAGTTATAGAGTGGATGTCCTGAGAAGGAGTAGAGAGGACTGAGGAATCCTAAGACATACCAATTGTAGCAGTTTGATATTATTTATGAATTCCAAAAAGAGATATTGATTTATGTTTGTAAACTGGTCTCTTCCTGTGGGCATGATACCCTTTGATTGATTTAAATTCAAAGACTTTATATTTAATTGATTAAATCAAGGTTAGGGCTTTGATTTGACCATGTCATTAGGGCATGCAGGGTTGAGTCCCTGCCCCATTGGTGGGCTTATAAATGGATGCTCAATCAAGAACACATAAACAGATACACAGAGGAAGGGAGCTCCATAGACACAGAAGAGGATCCTGCGGCCCCAGGAAGAAAGATGAGCCATTCGCCTGATATTTTACAGCTGACCTTGTGAAGAGAGCAGAGCAGCTGAGCCCTGAAAGAAAGAAATGAGCCTTCCAGCCTACAGCTAAGATTGGAAGAAGCTTGGACTACAGAGACTTAAGGAGAAAGAAGGAGGCTGAACCATCATAGACATTGCCCACCATCTTGTTTCAACATGTGGCAACAGATTTTGGTGAGGAAGTATCTCTTATGGTGTCTTTTTTTTTTTTTTTTTTTTTTTTTTTTTTTTTTTTTTTTTTTTTTTTGATTTTTTTTTTTCTTATGGTGCCTTGAGTTGGATTCTTTAGGGCCTTGTAACTGTAAGCTTCTAGCCCAAATAAATACTCTTTATAAAAACCAACAGACATCTGTTACTTTGCATCAACCCCCCTTTGGCTGACTAATATATCAATGTTTTAGGGTCATTCAAATACTTACCTTGGTGATTAATGTCACCTTCTCAATATCCATCCATTAGAACCAGATTCACTCTAGGTCAAAAGGGATCTGCCAAGATACTTTCCACCATGTTCCTAACCAGGACCTCTGTGTAGGGACAAAGACAGGCTTAAGCACTTAAGGTTGTCTCACATAAACTATCAATTACTCAGTTGAAAGGATTCGCAAACCTTGCTTGGTCATGTATGTATGGAGGAGAGGAAGAGTGCTAATTATGAGATATGTGGGCACCTAAGGCATCTTCCTGAGCACAATGCAAGAATGTGTTTATAGATTGATTTGGGCACAACAGACAGAAGATACAATATTATAAAAATCCATCTAAGGGAGCTGATGGCTCAAGCAGTTGAGTGCCTGCCTCCCACATGGGAGGCCCCGGGTTAGGTTCCCAGTGCCTCCTAGAGAGAAGCAAAAATAACAACAATAAGCAAACAAATGAAAAAAAAAAAAAAAAAACAACTCAAGGGAACCGATGTGGCTCAGTGGTTGAGCACCAGTTCCCACATACAAGGTCCCAAGTTCAATCCCCAGTCCTGGTACCTCAAAAAAAAAATCCATCTAGGATAGAGAACCCTTGTCCTTGTCACTAGCTGTTACTAGGAAGGGGTGAGGCACAATTCTTTACATTCACCATCTTCCCAAATCAGGAACACAATTTAATCAAGGAAAGGAACAGGTGAAGAAGATAGCAGCTGTAATGGTGTCAACAATACTGATGACTGCAAGAAGCCACAGCCAAAAAAGAGCACTTTTATCTCTGATAACCTATTGAAATCAGGACCCTTTGGCATAATACTTGTCATATATGTACGATGTCTCAGCAGTCATAAATGCTGGTTTCAGAAGTATTTCTGTAAATATGGTTAGGCAGAAATCTATAACTAAGCAAATAATAGTTACTTTTATAATTTTATAAAGCCCTGGGGACATTGGCATTATTTTTTATTTTGTTTTGTTTTGTTTCACATAATCTGAAGCATCCCAGAGCTATTTAAGATCCCATCTGTTGAAACTTTCCAAGCTGCTGGTTAATTGTAGAACAAATATTTTGATTTACTAGGGAACATTAATCAGATAAGAGATTATGGGGGATACAGAAACATATAAAAATTATCTTAAGAGTTTTCGTTATTTTCTTTGTCATGCATCTGCTATAAACTGCATGTTTTTATTTTTTATTTATTTATTTTTTTATTATTATGGGTAAAAATCAAAATTCTCACAATACATACAAACATTTGTAAAATGATATATAAATATATATGCATATATGTGTATTTGCCCACAAAAATGTTGTTTATATATATATACATATATTCCAAGAGGTGCTTAGATTACCCAAAATATTACACGGAACCCACTGGGATTCCCATGTTGCCCACCTCCCACACCTCCCATCACATCCCACACAAACATCTCCCACAGTGTGGCCCACCACCCTCAATGAACTTACACATCCTGGAGCCTTGCCACCAACCATAGACCACAGTTCACACTGTAGACCACACTCTCTCCTACTCATTTCTGAGTGGTGTGTGCTGATTTAAAATGGCCTACATCCGTTGCCACAACAGTACTCAGGACAACCTCCAACTCCCAAAGAAGCCCCTGTATTTCAACTGCTCGTCCCCTCCCTACCCCAAAAGTGTCAAGTGGCCACTGGCTCCACCTCATTGTTATAATTTCTTGCATTGCTAGAATCACCATATGTGAACAAGAGAATACCATCAAGTCCACTCTAGTTCATAGTTCTTCCCCCAATCCTGAGGGGACTGGGATGGTGATGTCCACTCCAACTCCAAGTGAGAGAGGGCTTATATCCCATGGATATGGTGGGTGGGATGATCCTGCCTGCAGATGCAGGCTGCATGTTTTTAAAAGCCAACCTTCTGTTGGCCTTTCTGAGGTTATAATGAATCCCTAAGATTTGACATCTTGGTAAAAATATGTGGATTAGTGGCAGATAATGGAGTCCCCAAAAATGGAATCACATATCCTGCTTAGAAACCTCTGTTTTGAATCCTTTGAACTTTAACAGCAAACTGTATATTGTACATTGGCCCAATATGATATTTTGTACATAACATAAATTTTAAAAAGCATTATATTTAATTACCTTTGCAAATGGGTGTTGTAATTTTAAAAAACTCGAATATTTTTTGAAGTCTTGATCTTTAGAAGAATGGAAGGCTTCCAAAGCTTTCTGTGTCTTGACTGCCCCTTTATTTGGGGAAAAGAGGCTTATTCATCCTTTAGGTACAAGTCCAGGTCTGGATGGTTGAATGGAGATGCTAACCTATTCTGCATAGTAATGTAGAAATTTATCTTCATCCTGAATGGCGTTCTAGGGCTGACTGCTGGCAATCCTTGTCTCCTCTGTCACATGACAAGGCACACTGCAGCATCTCCTGGTCTCTCCCATCTCTTACGGGTTTTGTTGATTTCAGCTTCTTACTTCCTGTGGCTTTCTCTCTCTCACATCTAAATTCATTCCACTTATAAAGGACTCCACTAATAGGATTAAGATCCATCCTGTTTGGGCTAGGCCACGCACACCCTAACTGAAGTAATGTCATCAGAAGGTCTTGCTTACAATGGATTCACACTCACAGAAATGGATTAAATTTAAGAGCATGTTTTTCTGGGGTACATACAGCTTCAAATGACCACACTGGCTGAATGTAAAAAAGTGGAGAAGTGAGGCTGTAGGAGAAGGGGAGACCATAAGACAAAGTACTCTAGGTTTCGGAATGACCATGTGGAAGGTCACCCACCAAGAATACCAGCATTGGACTATACAAAATATCTGTTAGAGTAGCTCCCATTACTTTAACTAATACAGTGCCTAGGCTTGCTCACAAAAATATATGAAGTTCTAGTGAACCTGAATTACTATATAATTACATACTAAAATTATATTAAAATTTTCCATTAATATATGTTACTACAAATACAAAAAAAGTATTGAGGCAATATTGCAGGGGTGCACAAACTTCAGTGGCTATAAAGTTATCTATGACATGATCAAAAATTAAAATTCCTATTTGGACTATAGTTAATAGTACAATTATAAAATTGTGCTTTCATCAATTGTAACAAATGTACCACATGAATGCAAGGTGTTAATAATAGAATGGTTTATGGGAATTCTGTATTTTATGCATGATTGTTCTGTAAATCCACAACTTCTCTAATAAAAACATGCAAATTCCTAAACAGCACCCCCTGAGATTCTTACTCAGTAGATTTGAGATATCGTCTTCTAAGGGATTCTACTACAAAAGTACTAACAGAAGAGCTTATTCTTGAAATAGCCTAGATTTGAATTCTGCTGATACTTAATATCCTTATTCTAAAAAATAGATGATAAAAAAGCCACCTCTTCAGTGTACTTGACCCAACATAAAGGTTGAAGAAATATTTGTTACTTTTATAGATAATTAAATTAAAATTAAATAACATAGCATGTTTATTGTGAAAAATTTCAAGCATACATAAAAGCAGAGATAATACAATAAGGCACCCCATGTATGAATTACCTAGATTAATACTCATTAATATTTAGTCATGCTTCACCTATTTTTTTCCTGACATATTTTGAAGCTAATTCCAGATATTATGACTTTTCATTCCTCAATACTTCAGTTCCATATCTCTAAAAAATGAGGACTTTTCCTACATAACCATCTTATCATTATCACACCTTAAAAAACTAACAACAAATCCTTAATATCATCTAATACCTGTATATATTCAAATTCCACCAATTGTCTCCCAGATTTCTTTTTATAATAGGTTTGCTCGACAGAGTTCACATTTGGTTTCTAAGCATCTGAAGACTCCTTTCTTTATTCCTGAATTTTCACAACTCTTCTGTTTACCCCCTATATAAGTCAGCCAAAGGGGTGCTGATACAAAGTACCAGAAATCTGTTGGCTTTTATAAAGGGCATTTATTTGGGGTAAAACCTTCAGTTACGAGACCCTAAAGAGTCCAACTCAAGGCACCATAAGAGGTACTTCCTTACCCACAGTCGGTTGCCACATGTTAAAGCAAGATGGCAGGTGACATCTGCAAGGGTTCAGCCTTCCTCTTCCCTCTTAAGGCTCCGTGGTCTTCTTACGATCTCAGGTGTAGGCTGGCATAGGGCTCATCTCTCTTCCCAGGGTTCGTTTCTTTCTGGGCTCAGCTGCTGTGTTCTCTTCACGAGGTCAGCTGTAAACTCTCAGGCAAATCACTCAGTTCTCTTCCTGGGGCCTCAGCCCTGTCTATGGAGCTGTCTCTCTTCCTCTGTGTATCTTCTCTTTGTATCTACTTCTGTGTCCTTGATTGAGTGTCCATTTATATATAGCCCACCAAGGGGGTGGGGACTCAACTTTGAGTTGCCCTAATGATGTGGTCGAATTGAATCCCTAATCTTGATTTAATAAAGTAAAAATGAAACCTCTGAATTTAATACAATCAAAGGGGCATCTCACCCACAGGAATAGACCAGTTTACAAACATAATCAATATCTTTTTTTGGAATTCATAAAAAATATCAAACTGCCACATCCCCTATCCCCCAACTTTTTTTATGTTATTTAATGCCATTGACTTGTTGAAGAAACCAGGTCAGTTTTCCTGTAGAAAGTTCCACATTTTGAATTTGTATTTTTTGTTTTGTTTTTAGGAGGTACTGGGGAAAGAACCCAGGACCTCGTACATGGGGAGCAGGCTCTCAACCACTGAGCTACCTCTTCTCCCCAGTGAGAGTTGGTTTTTTTCATTTGTTTTTAGGAGGTACTGGGGCTCGAACCCAGGACCTTGTACTTGGGAAGTAGGTGCTCAACCACTTGAGTTACATACACTCCCCTGGACTTGTCTTAATATTTCCTCATGGTATAGTTTCATTTGTCCCCCACCCCACACAGTTCCTGTAATTTGGAATTTATATGTAAAAGCTTGATTAGTGTAGCAGTTTGATATTATTGATGAATTCCAAAAAGAAATATTGGATTGTGTTTGTAAACTGGTCTTTTCCTCTGTGCATGATTAAATTATGATTAGGGCTTTGATTGGGCCACATCAGTAGGGCATTGAGTCCCCGCCCCTTGGAGGGTGGAGATTCACAGATAAAAGGCATGGCAAAGGACAGAGTTGGAGTTTTGATGCTGGAGTTTTGAACCGGAGCCCCAGGATGTAAGCACACAGAGGAGCTTGGTCATGAGCAAAGAGAAAATCAAGCCCCAGGAAAGAGACAGAGCCAGTGGCCTGATAGTCTACACCTGTCCTTGTGGAGAGAGGCAAAGCTTAGAGAGCCTCATAGTCTACAGCTGACCTTGTGGAATAAACAGAGGAGCTGAGCCCAGAAAGAAATGAACCCTGGGAAGAAAGAAACCCCAGAAGCCTGAACCCTGGCAGATGTCAGCAGCCATCTTGCTCAAACATGTGGCAATAGACTTTGGTGAGGGAAGTAACTTATACTTTATGGCCTGGTAATATTGGGGGCTTCTACCCCCAAATAAATACCCTTTATAAAAGCCAACAGATTTCTGGTATTTTGCATCAGCACCCCTTTGGCTGACTAACACAATTAGATACGCAGGTTCAATACTTTTGCAACAATTATTTCAAGCGTTGTTCATATTGCCTTTTACTTAGGAGGCACATAATGTCTGTCTGTTCCCCTTTTAGTGATGATAAGATTGATCAATCAGTTCCAGTGACAACAGCAAAACTCCTCCATTGCAAAATATGTTTTATTTTCTTTCTGATTGGTAACCAGTGAGATGCTGTTTTTTGCACCCTATGACTAGACATATTTTATCAACTTTAATGGTTTTAGCATCCACTGATGATCTTCAGCTGAGTCCATTTTTTTCCATGGGTGTTGCCAAGTGGTGATTTTCTAATTCTATCAACGCTTATAGATTTCTTCTGTAAAATAGCCTTCCGTCCCCAAGTAGGATTATTTGATTAGCCGTCTATTCAGTTCATGCAGGAAAGGCAGGATAAATGCTTAATTTTTCCTTTGGTTTCCTATGTTTGGAGAAAGCTAACTCCAATGGTTACAAATGAATTTATGTATATTTTCTTTTTGGGGGCCAACATCATAAACCCATAGATTTTATATAAATATATATTCACTGTGTTTCAACTAATTGCAATCATTTTTAAAATGTTTAATTTGTCTCAAATTTAGTTAATAAAAGTCATTTCAAACTGGTTACTGTGTCTCTTTGAAATGATCTAATCAGTCTTTGATAACTTCCCCCACTTTCAGACAAAATAAGATGTCTCCAGTTCCTCTTTTATATTTCCTTTTCCAAACTCAAAATCCATGTATCCTGGTTCATTTTCATAGGAAATGGTAGTTAGAGACAAAAATCTGGGTTTTTGTCATTGCTTCCAGTGCTTTTCAGTGGTCTGAGATAGGAAATATATATTTAAAAGTAATGAATTTTGCCACTTACAAATTAAATTGAAGTTACAGGATTTTCCTTACATTTTTAAGTTTTATACTTTTTAATCTCTTTCATCCTGCATTTTGGTTCTTAACATCATTAAATTATTTATTTGTCTAATCCTACAATATAAACAAAATAGCTTTGACAAACCATATCAATATTACTACTAGCAAAAATACCTACTAACAAACTTCAAAGTTTCTGTGAATTCCTTTCTGTCTTTACAATATATTCCATTAAGGACAGATAGTCTAAACATTATATTTTTAAAGTCATTTGAAATATTTCATTACTTAGTGTTGTTGTATTGACAACTTGCTGAATAGTTAGATTAATTTGTTTCCATATATTTTAATAATAGCTTTAGCAAGCTAAAAATCACATACAATACAATATAACCAAAGCATACAATTTAGCTATTTTTACAATTTTCATAGAGCTGTGTAGCTATCGCAACAAAGTTTAGAAAATCCATTTGTTTTTAAATTTTTGGAATTGCTTTTTTCTTTTTGAACTTGTAAAACATTTATATGATTCCAAAGTCAAAACTATATAATGTCCAAATATCCATCAACTGATGAATGCATTAAAAAAAAAAGTGTTGGGGAGCAGATGTAGCTCAAGTGGTTGAGTACCTGCTTCCCATGTTCAAGGTCTAGGGTTCAATCCCCAGTGCCTCCTAAAAAAAAAAAAAAAAAAAAAAAAGAAAAATTATATCCATACAATGAAATACTATTGACAATTTACAAGAATTAAGATTATACATAATGTGTTCTCTGGGCACAATAGAATCAAACTAGAAATGATAACAGAAAGATAACAAGAAGATCTTCAAACATTTGGAAACCAAAGAGCACATTTCTAAATAATCCATGGATCGAAAAGAAAGTCTCAATGGAAATAAAAAAAAGTCACTTAACTGAATGAAAATGAAAATACACATATCAGAATGTATGGGACACATCTAAAGCAGTGCAGAGAGGGAAATTTATAGCACTAAATGCATATACTGGAAAAGAGAAAACATCTCAAATCAATAATCTAAACTCTTACCTCAAGAACCTATTAAAAACCTATTAAATGAAGAACAAAATAAACCCAAAGCAAGCAGAAGGAAGGAAAGAATAAACAGATATAAGTGAAATTGAAAACAAAAACAGTAGAGAAAAATAATCAATGAAATAAAAAGCTCATTCTTACAGAAGATCAGTAAAATTGACAAACCTCTAGCAAGACCAACAAATTAAAAAAGAGAGAAGATGTAAATTACTAGTACCAGGAATGAAACAGGGCATATCACTATATACCCTGCATATATTTTAAAAAGATAGCAAGAAGATGCTCTGAATACCTCTGCACACATAAATCTAACAACTTAGGTTAAATGGACTAATTCCTTAAAAAACACCAACTCCCTCAACACACCCAAAATGGAATAGGTAATTTGAATAGCCTTACAACTATTATGGAAAAGCAATTTGTCATTTAAATTTTCCCTCTTCCTCCTAAAAAATCTCTAAGCCCAGATAGTTTCACTGGAGAATTTTACCCAACATTTAAAGATTTAACACCAATTCTATACAATCTCTTCCAGAAAATAGAAGAGGAGGACCACCACTGGCGATTAGGGAGAAATGGATGACTACTAATGGGTTCAGTGTTTCTTTAGGGAGTAAAACTATTTTAAAATCTATTACAGTGATAGCTGCACAACACAGCAGATATACTAGTAGCCACTGATTTATACACTTTAAGTTGATGAATTATATGGTATGCAAATTATATCTCAAATAAAGCTGTTATTTTAAAAATTCAACTAAAAAAAAAATGGGCAAAACACACGAAAAGATATTTCACCAAAGAAGATACACAGATGGCAAATAAGCACATGAAAAGGAGTTTAACATCATTAGCCATTAAAGAAAGGCAAATTAAAATCACAATGAAATTTCACTACATATCTATCAGAAGGCCTAAAATAAAAAATTCTGACACCGCCAAATGCTGACAAGGATGCAGGGAAACTGGATCACTCATTCATTGCTGGTGAGAATGTAAAATGGTACAACCACCCTGTAACATTCTTGAAATGACAAAATTATAGAAAGGAGAACAGACTAGTAGTTGCCAGGGCTTAAGGATTATGTGGGAGAGGTGGGATGTGGCTATGCCTATGAAAGATCAACATGAGGGACCCTTGTGGTGACGGAAATGTTCTAGATCTTGACTGAATCATGTCAATATCCCGATTGTAATATTGTATTGTAGTTTTCAAGATGTTACCATTGGGAGAAACTCAGTAAATGGTACCTGGAATCTATTATTTCTTACGACTGCCTTTGAATCTACAATTACCTCAAAATAAACTAAGTAAAAGGAATGGAGTACTGGCACAAGCTACAACCTAAATAAACCACAAAAATATCATGCTAAGTGAAAGAAGTCAGACACAGAAATCCACATAGTACATGCTCCTGTTTTAGAAATGTCTGTAAAAGGCAAATCTGTAGAAAGAGAAAGAAGATTAGGGGTTGTCTGGGACTAGGGATGGAAACGGGGAATTACTACAAATGAAAGCAAGGTTTCTTTATGGGCTAATGGAAATGTTCTAAAAACAGATTGTAGTGATGGTTGCACAACTTTTTAAATTTATTGAAAAGCTCTTTGTACACTTAAAATGAGTGAATATTATGGTATGTAAATTATACTTCAATAATGCTGGTTAAAAAATACAAACTATAATCAGAGAAGTCTCTCTTCTATTCCTGCCCTCTAACCTGTTCTTTCCCATCCCCTTATAGGAAATCATTTTTATAAGTTTCTGGTTTATCCTTCTAGCTTTTCTTTGGACAATATAAGCAAATACTTATACACTAAACAATGTTTTAAGTGATTTTAGTATTTTGTCTTAAATTCCCGTGATTGAGCAAAATTGAGTAATTGAGAGGTGAGGTGAGACCTCTTTAAATTTTGAGGGACTCTGAAAGAAGGACAATTCTGCAGCCCCAAAAACCTTTAAAGTTTATACCATTTGTTTCACTGTGCCTAATTGCTCCTGAAAACGTGTGGCTTTTATAAATTTGAGTGAATGGGTTCACAAATTAAGAAAAAGAAAAAGAAGAAAACAGAGGAAATGACAAAATGATCTTGTAGGGGAGCAGACAAAATTAGCAGCTGTTGGAAGGGAGGATTGTAAGGAAAAGAGGGTTGAGGAGTGGTGTATATGTGTGTGTGTGTGTGTGCAAGAAAGAAATGATTTCTGGTGGCATTTGCTGAGCTGTGAGTAGTGAATATCTAAAAGCAAGTCTGGAGTAGTACAAATTTACCATGCCATCTGAGGCAAGATAAAAGGCATTTTCCCATATTGGCCACTTGGTGGCAACATCGGCCCAAGACAGTCTTCTGTTTGAGAAAGGAGAAAGGAAAGGGGTAGTATAGAAGTTAAGTACACAACAGCTGTTTGACATATAGTAAGTATACTTTTTTTAACTTTTTATTTTGAAATACTTTGAAACTTACAGAACAGTTACAAAAATAATAGGTACAGAAAACTCCAACATACCCATATTCCCCAGACACCCAGAAATCCACCAATTTTAATATTTTTCCACAATTGCCATTTCATTTCTATCAATTCGTCTATCTATATTTTTTGTGTTTTTTTTTCATTGCAAACCATTTATATGATAAGAGTCTAGTATCCAATATATATATAAATAAATGCCACAGGGAAGCGGCTGTGGCTCAATCAGTAGGGCTCCCGTTTACCATATGGGAGCCCCGGGTTCGGTTCCCGGGGCCTCCTGGTGAAGGCAAGCCCGCCCGCACGGCATGGTTAACTGACCCAGCGAGCACAAGCAGCAAGGGGGGGATAAATGAATAAATAAATAAAATCTTAAAAATAAATAAATAAATAAATAAATAAATAAATAAATAAATGCCACAGCTCAACAGTAAAAAGAAAACCCAATTAGAAAATGGGCAGAGATTTTGAATAGACATTTCTCCAATGAAAATATGAAAATGGTCAGGAAAAACATGAAAAGATGCTCGAAATCATTAGTCATCAAGGGAATGCAAATCAAAACCTCAATGAGATACCAGTTCATACAGCATAATAAAAAAGAGGGATCTTAACAATTGTTCATGAGGATGTGTAGAAATTGGTACTCTCCTACATTGTTGGTAGGAATGTAAAACTGTGCAGCCACTGTGGAAAACAGTTTGGTGGTCTTTCAAAATGTTAAACACAGAATTTCTATGGGACCCAGCAATTCCTCTTCTAGTTATATACCCATGATATTTGAAAACTTATATTCACACTAAAACTTCTATATGAATGTTCATAGCAGCATTATCCATAATAGCCAAGCAGTGGAAAAAATCCAAATGTCCCTAAACTGATAAATAAATTTAAAATATGGCATATCCACACAATGGAATACTATTCAGCCATGAAACGAAATGGAGTGCTGATATATGCTTCAACATGGATGAACCTTGAAAACATCTTGCCAAACGAAAGAAGTCAGTCACAAAAGGCAGGTACCATGTGATTCCATTTATATGAAATATCCTAGATAAATCTAGAGAGATGGAAGTAAATTAGTGGATGCAGTGACAAAAGGGAGGGAGGATTGGAGGATGACTGTGAATGGGTACAGGGATTCGTCTGAGGTGATGAAAATGTTCTGAACTTATATAGTTATGATAACTGAACAATACTCCAAATATGCTAATAACTATTGAATTATTCACTTTAAAGGAGTCATGTTATGTTATGTGAATTTTATATCAACTAGAAGTTTTTAAAGAGGCAGCAACTGAAGATACAGATACTTTCGGATGGGTAAATGCCAAGTAATGGATGGAGAACTCAAGTATAGATAGGTGTCAGACAAGATATAAAATGTCCCCTTAGCTCCACAAAAGCATGGGAGTCCTGAGGTTCCCCATGGATTTAGAGCCTAGGAATTTCAGTCAACATTTTTTTACTTCTCTGTATCCAGTCCTTCTCTCTCTTAATTTTAGGAGTATGTCTAAGTAGCTACATGAAGACTCACTTCTCTTTTTCTAGAAACCATTTCTTCTGGCTTTCCTCTAGGCTGTTAGAGGGTCTTCCTAGGAAATTAGAGGAATGCACAAGATAGGAGTAGAAACACTGAGCTCCTCTCATTGGCTTTCTCTCTCTTTTTTTTTTTTGTCGGCTAGAGATGGGTCATGGTACCAGAGAGGAAGGTTTTGACGCCGTGATGTGGAGGGATTTGGAAAAAATGTACACATTGAACAGCTTTAAACAATATCAACTTTTATCTGATATTCTGTCAAATATAGGGGTAGTCACAACAATCCTTGTAACTGGATGTTTCAAAGATTCAGTCAGAGGTATTTTTGCTTGTGGAAATGTGGCCACCTTATTCTGAAGAACTATCAGATGGACACAAGGAAAGAAACTTCATAATGATTTGATAGAAATGGACCTATTCATCCATATTTCACATTACCTCAGAGCTACAGCCTCTGGGTTTCCTTTTTTGGCTACATTCTGGGGGCAGAATCCTCCATGGCTACAGCTGAAATCGTGGCCTATTAGGAATCAGGCAAAATGAATAAAAGAGGACTGTGGATGGAATGTTCTCATGAGCTGGAGCTACAACCCCAAAAAAGGACAGATGCTTCCATGACCCCAACACTGTGATGCCTGCTCCTCAGTCTCAGTGGTCAGAAACTCAGTGGATGGAGAACTAAGGGCTCCAGCCCAGCCCCAAATACCTTCTTTTTGCTCCAATCACTGAGGGCAACACCTCATCATCAAAGTGCATTCTCTTCCCCAACCCACCCACACATCCTATCACTGGCACTCACCTACACAACTGTTACTGGATTTTGTCTAGGTTCTCTGACTATGCTGCGGATATGAATTTCAAGAGCATGTCAGGTTAATTAGGCCAGTAATTTATTAAGGTAGGGAGGGAGGAGAAATGGGAGAAAATAACAGAACTTGAACTCAGCATATTCTACATATATATCAGTCCTCTGTGGGGCTTTCAGCTCAGGCTTATTGAACTTGTTTCTTGAAAAACGTGTTTAAAAAATTGTGAACACAAATTCAAGTTTGTAGTATAAAATATCTATGCTTTCATATGCATGTAAATATTCACATTTCATAGATATATGTCAATGTCATCCAGTCAAATTCCTCAAGGAACACACCCAGAGTTAAGCAAAAACTGGAATTATTACTCCTTTCAGCAACAGAAAGACCACCATGGAAACTTGAGGCATTGCAGTTAGGAGAGTGGTATTTGGTTGCTTGGATAATGTTCCTGTTTTGTCTTTTTTAGATGTGATTACACAGTGGACTTGTTTTTGTCTTAGTCTATCTTGGTCATTTATTGACCTTGTCTGACGTTGACATTTCTTGAAATTGTTTATGTTCACTAGCAGAACACCATGTCCTAGCTGAGGGTTTCAGTCCAACTCCTAGGTGAGAAGGGCTGCTTTTCTTCTTCTCACATAGTTTAGTGAGAAGTGGAGGCAGGAAGTGAGCTGGAGAATCGCAGCCTGCCTGCTGGGGCATTCATGGAGTCTGCTCTGGACATAAGGATCTGAGTATAGGAGGTTCATTCCACAAGAAAAACGGCCTCAAAGGTTTAGAGTTTTTCTTTATCAAACAACTTCTGCTCCTCTGTTGGTTTTTTTTTGGGCGGGGGGTGGATCTGAGAGTTTTTTTCTTCTCCTAGAGAGCACACCTTTCTTCTATTTCCCAGACTTTCTTCTCTAGGTCTTTAATTTTACTTTGGCCTTGCATTTATCATAGCACACACCTCCTAATCCTGCAATTCTGAGAAATAATCTGGTGTAGCTCTTTCCTCATATGCCCTTGGAAATTCAGAATCCTTAGATTCATCTGGAAAATAGCTTTCAGTTGGAGCTCTAATTGGGCCTGCTATCAAACAGTTGAGGCAAAATGTAATATCCTTATAGGGTCCTTCTGCAGCAAAGTGTTGCATTTGAGAAAGTAGTTATAGCCATATTTCAACAACATGGGTTTCTCAAGGTAGCCATTGTTCACAGGGCACCTGCTTGCTTCTTTTTTTTTTTTTTTTTTTTTTTACCGGGAGGTCCCGGGGATCGAACCCAGGTCCCTCCATATGGCAGACGGACGCCCAACCATTTGAGCCACATCCGCCACCCCCTGCTTGCTTCTTGAAACTGTTCACCCACGACCACTTTCTGAAGAAGAGATTATACATGTAACACACATGCTTTTGCTCCCTGAAAGGCTCTACTCATTACATGCAAAGAAATCATTTGCCCTAATTACATGTTGTCTTAGTTTGCCACAGGGCTGCCAGTGCAAAGTGCCAGAAATGGGTTGGCTTTTTAAGGGGAAATTTATTAGGGTCAAAGCTTACAGTTCTGAGGCAGTAGAAATATCCAAATCAAGGCGCTATCAGAGATTCTTTCTCACCAAAGTCAGCTACTGGTAATATTGGCGAAGAAAGATGGTGGGCATCTATGCGAGGTCCCTGTCTTTCCCTTAAGACTCACTGTCTCCTGGAATTCAGCTGTTTAGATGATCAGGCATATGGCAGGGCTTGCCTTCTCAGCCTTGAGTTGTTCTGTGGGCCCAGCCCCTCAGGTGCCTCTTTCCATGCCTCTAGGCTCTGCTGCTTGCAGACTCTGGGACCTCTCTCAGCCTCTCTGGGCTTCTCTATTTTCCTGCAGTCCTCTCTCTCACATGGCAGAATAAAAATGGTGTCTTCCTTTCTCTGTGTGTGTCTCTCTTTGTCTCCATTTATATAATCTGCCTATCTATTTATCAATAGTAATTATACTTTGTTGTTTTTTTTTAATCAATTTTATTGAAATTTCTTTATAAACCATACAATTCATACAAAATGTACAGTCAATGGCATTTGGTATAATCACAGAGTTGTGCATTCTTCACTTCAATCAACAAGAGAGCATTTTCATTACTCCAAAAATAATAATAAAAAACCAAAAACAAACAACAACAAAGCTCTATCCTTTAGTACTCACCTCTCAATCTCTCTATCCTTCCCCTGCCATATATAACTACTAATCTATTTCTGTCTAATTTATTTGCATTTATATTTTGTATAGATGGAGTAAAACAATATGTAATACTTTTGTCTAGTTTCTTTCACTTAGCATATTTCCTTTTTTTTTTTTTTTACCATTGATAGAAGATTATGAATATATTACATATATTACTATACACTACTGTCCATTGTTTGCTTTGGTTGTATTTTTGCCCAAATACCTCCCTGATATTAACATCTTGTAACAGTAACATAAATTTGTTCTGTTTCAGAGAAAAACATTCTTATATATATACTATTATGCATACTCATTTTTTTGCATGAGGGTTTGCTATGCTAATTAAATATACTATTAAGTCAAGGATTCATACCTCTGAAACAGCCTGTGTAAATTTTGTTGCTAAGTATATATAAGAATCCAAGCCATGTGGGTAACTGAAATGCAAAATCTCCTCAGTTGTTATTAACATTGACTTTTGCTTCCACCAGATTTTTCAGTTGAGGTCATTTCCTGCCTTAAAAATGGGTTTGCTCACAAAAGTGAGAAACAGTGAGCTATTAGGTCTTCAGGCCACAAAACCTATTTAAACTGTAATTTTCTTGGTAGTACTTTAGACCCTAACCAACACATTTTAAAATATTCCCATGGATTTGGGTTTCAAATTTAGCAGGCCAAGAGCATGCCTTCTCTTTTTCCTATTCTCCTGCCAGATGGTGGTATTTCTTCAATACAAGACTGGCAACTTGTAGCCGAGTGGGTGACAAGGACAAAAGGCCATGAAGACTCTGTTTTGTTTCCTATCTTATGAGGGTAGGACCAACTGCTTCCATTTTCAAAGGAATTTCCATGAGAATTTCAGTCCTCTTCGGTATCCTACACATTAGAAGAATTTAAATGATCCCATAATCACTTCAAAACCACACCATTTTTTTAAGGTTTTACAAGGGTTTTTTGTTTGTTTGGTTTGGTTTTACTGCTAGTTGCAACAGGAAACAGGCAAGGAAGTAATAACACCAAAGATAAAGTTGCAAATTTTCACAATGAGACTTGTCCTGGAATTCACTGGAATGTATATGAAATTAAGCTTTGATCATTCTCACTATTATACAGCGACAATATAGCTTTTTTCTTTAGACCCCAAACCAACTATTCTCAAACTCTTTCAGTACTAGGATTATGGTCTCAGTTATCTTCCAGGAGATTTCTCCACCATCCCTGCCTCCCATTTCTCCTTCCCTCCTCCTCCCCAACTTCTTTGATTTTGTACTTGTATTTATTATTCAGCACTTTGGAATACAAAATGAATTAAATGAGGGAAGCGGCTGTAGCTCAATCAGTAGGGCTCCCGTTTACCATATGGGAGGCCCCGGGTTTGGTTCCCGGGGCCTCCTGGTGAAGGCAAGCCCGCCCACACGGCGTGGTTAGCTGACCCAGCGAGCACGAGCAGCAAGGGGGGGATAAATTAATAAATAAATAAAAATCTTAAAAAAAAAAAAAAAAAAGAATTAAATGAGATTTAACTACAATCAGAAGAGTACCTAGATTTTTTCATCCAAATCCTCCTTCCTCAGAAAAGAAGAGAATTGTGTTTTTCAAAGCTACATGGAGGCTGTGGGGGGCAGGGAGAGGAGCAAGCGATGACTTGGGCAGAATCTGAGGATGCTGTAAACAGCAGATTGTCCAGGAAGGAGGGATGTGATGTATAACACATGACCCACGTTTATAAAGTCCAGGAGTATGCTATTCAGGATCTGCCTAACCAGGAAGCCTTTTCCATTTTAAATTAATTACTGGAAGTCCAGTTTGAATTATTAAAAAATAATAATTCTGAATTGTGTCTATTGGTGCAGATGCTGTTAGTACCCTGCCCATACTCTCTTGGCCTTTACTATGTCCATATTGGATCAGCTGCCAGCTGCCAGCACCAGGGTCCCTTTACCCAAGGGTTTTCTCTGACCACTGGAATCCACGCTGCCCGCTGCACCTGGCTCAGGGGAATTGACAGTTCTATTAGTTAGCCAAAGGAGTGCTGATGCAAAATACCAGAAATCGGTTGTTTTTTATAAAGGGTATTTATTTGGGGTAGAAGCCCACAGTTACCAGGCCATAAAGCATAAGTTACTTCCCTCACCCAAGTCTATGGCCATGTGTTGGAGCAAGATGGCTGCTGATGTCTGTGAGTGTTCAGGTTTCCTAGGTTCCTCGCTTCCCAGGGCTTGCTTGTCTCAGGGCTCAGCTCCGCTGCTATCTCCACAAGGCCAGCTGTAGACTATCAAGCAAATGGCTCATCTCTTTTCCTGGGGCCTTCTCTCCTTCCTCAAGACCAAGCTCCTCTGTGTACTTACTTCCCCAGGCTCCAGCGTTAAAACTCAGCATGAGAACTCCAACTCAAAACTCCAACTAACTCCTCTGCTCTGCCACATAGTTTTATCTCTGAGTCCCTGCCCACCAAGGGGCGGGGACTCAACATCCTACTGAAGTGGCCCAATCAAAGCCCTAATCATAACTTAATCACGCCCAGAGGAACAGACCAATTTATAAGCGTAATCCAATATCTATTTTTGGAATTCATAAATAATGCCAAACTGCTACAACAGGCATCTGGAGAGTGGCCCATAAAAATGACTGATGGCAATTGGTGGAGCAATACCCCAGATCCTTTTTCCTGCAGGAGAGATAGCTCTGAAGTTTGCTTTATATACTGAATAGAGTTCCCAGCAGTATTAAGTTCTAATTGACTGCAGTGGGAACTGACTTGATAACAGACTTTATTGACTGTTTTTTCTTCCTTGCTTCTCTTCCCACTCACCAGCAGTATTACTGGGATCATCACCTCCCAAATAAACTACTTCCTCTTGGATCCTACTCAAGAGTCTGCTTTTAGAGAACCGCAAACTAAGAATATATAGTTATATGGATTTTTGAAATAATAAAACCTCATTATCATAAGAGTGGTTTTGCTAAGGTCAAGGAGAAATACTTTATTATCTTTAATAGTCTCCTTACATTCTTAGTTGTATGTGGATTTCTGGTCAGTTACCCAGGCCTTTCTAAAAAAGCTAATATAATGGAAGATAGAATGAGATAATTCTGAAATAAGTGGGGATTGTGTAATGGAGTCTGTATACTATACAAATGAATGGTTTTAACTTCAGGATGGCCTTCCTGACTTTTGAAAGGCAAATTGGCTGTAATATTTAAGAGTTAAGGGAGGGAGCAGAGATGGCTCAAGCGATTAGGCACCTCCCTCCCACATTAGAGGTCCCGGGTTTGGATTCAGTTCCCAGTGTCTCCTAAAGAAACAAGGAAGATGAACAGACACAGAAAGTGGAAAACAACAAGGAGGTGGTGAAAAATAAATAAATAAAAATAAATCTTTAAAAAAAAATGGGTTGGGAAGTGGCTGTGGCTCAATCAGTAGGGCTCCCGTTTACCATATGGGAGGCCCCGGGTTCGGTTCCCGGGGCCTCCTGGTGAAGGCAAGCCCCCCCTTGCTGCTTGTGCTCGCTGGGTCAGCTAACCACGCCGTGC
>JAKSZT010018658.1:7208181-7222349 GCA_026826555.1 Tolypeutes matacus | reverse complement strand
CCCAGCGAGCACAAGCAGCAAGGGGGGGATAAATGAATAAATAAATTAAAAAAAAAAATGGGTTAAGTGGACATACAGGATATAACAAGCCATGAATTAGATGATATCCTTCTCCATTGAAAAATCTTTTTTTTTTTTTTTTTAAGATTTTATTTATTTATTCATTTATCCCCCCCTTGCTGCTTGTGCTCTCTGGGTCAGTTAACCACGCCGTGTGGGCAGGCTTGCCTTCACCAGGAGGCCCTGGGAACCGAACCCGGGGCCTCCCATATGGTAAACGGGAGCCCTACTGATTGAGCCACAGCCGCTTCCCTCCCATTGAAAACTGACAAGAATAATTTGAGATCAATTAAAACCTATTTTTTGAGAACTCTGAGGAAAGGAACTTGAGAAAATTTGTTTGATATGAAAAATCCTAAAGAAGATAAACAAAAAAAGCTTAGAAAACCCTGCCTTTCAGTTTCAATAGGAAATACTGGAATGTGTTCTTTAAATCAGAAAGTGCTATGAGAAAGTGGTATTAAAATGAGTCACTAGGAGATGATAATTTAAAAAAAATTTTTTTTTTTTGTTTAAATAAGTAGAAGGCCAGGAGTAAATAATATTTCAGAACCACACATTTCTAGTTGAACCGAAGTTGTCTCCACATTTCCCTCTCTCTTTAAAAGCAAAAGTCTTGCTGGCAAAGGAAACAAAGAAACAGGTACACAGAGGCAATTCATTTTTTAAATGTCTTTCCAACATTAAGTATATTATGCCTTGCATCCAATTAAAGGAGGGGAATTTCCCCCAATTATCAGGCTCCTTGGCTTTGGCTATTACTCTTTCTCCTCCAGAAATACTTTGAATCTGAATAATCCTGGCAAACACGGCTTTCCCGTGGATAATCATTAACTAGCATATCAAACCCCAATCATTTACAATTAGATCACCTTGACTCTCCCTTCCCAGAACCATAATGAGAGAGAGAGAGAAAGCCAATTAAAAACAAACTTAATTTCTTCTCATTTTCTAGAATTGGATAACTTTGGCTTTCTTTTCTTATATTTTCTCAAGAAATAGCTCAGATGATTGAACAATTGGGTATTATGTGACTTTTTTTTTTTTTTGGAGGTACCAAGGGCCAGGGACTGAAAACCTCATATGTGAGAAGCCGGTGCTCAACCACTAAGCCACATAGGCTTCCCTGAGTTGGTTTCTTTGTTTGTTTTGCTTGTTGTTTGCTTTTGTTTTTTCAGGAGATACCAGAACCAAACCCAGGACTTCCCATGTGTAGGCAGGCGCCCAACTGCTTGAGCCATATCTGCTCCCTATTGTGTGACTTTTAAACAATAATAAGCTTCCCTTAGAGATCTTATCCCCAAAATTAATAATGCAAAACAACAAAAAGGCAACATGTATTTATTAGATATGTATATGTTTAGTAAAGGTGACAAAATTTTATATTTGTTAGCTGGACTTGGCTTGAAGCTTCATATGGTAGAGATCAGCTTCAATATCTTCTGCTTTTGATCTTGGCAAATACTCTGTCAACATGTTGAGAAAGCAAACCAAATCTCTTGCCTTCAGCCTTCATCTTTCTTCTTTATATTTTGTACCTCATTCCCTGGCCTGCCAAAGAGCAAGCAGGTGAGTTTCTTGACCCTACCTTGCCCTACCCATCATCAGCTCCATATCTGATGAGCAGTTAAGAAACAGTACTGCTTCAGGTATTCTATCAGATCCCTGATTAATCATCGCATCAGGAGGCAAATATTTAGAATTGCCCGGAAAATAGTGGTGGGTGGCTGAAGCACCAACATTGTGAATTCTGAGTCATCTCGCTGGAATGGAATACAGTGTAAATATGTTCACACCCAACCAATTTATCTAGACCTCTGGAGATTATCTTGAACAAAGGCATTTCACTGCATTGGTCCTCCAGCTTGCCTTCGGGGAAACAACAATCTTCTTTAGGGAGAATCAGACAGATTTGCTAAAAACTCCAAACCACCACGAACTGAAATAAAGATCTGTGCTTTGACAGCCCACCTATTCAATCACATGAAAGATGTCGCTAGGATCTAAACTAGAGTCTTCTTCAAACCTGTCCAGCTGTGTTTCAAAATGTAAGATAGGTTCTCAGTAAAGAACTGAAACACCGGTATCTGGCACTGATAGCAAATATCCACTATGTACAGAAACCTACTCTGAATCGCTGTACCCATTTTACCCTTGCAATGTCAACTCTCTCCCATTATATTTCTGGGCTGTCTCCCTGCAGCACAAGTTAACATGTGCTCAGGGAATAAAATTCATTTTAATGCTAAAATGAGCAAATAAAATAAGCTTTAAAAATGATATTAAAAAGCAAAGTATTAAAAAAAATTTTTTTTAAAGCAAAGTATTTGTATTATTTATAATTATTCTAAAATTGCTTCTACCACTGAGTTTATTGCCAGTCAAATTAAAACAATATACACTTAGTAACCATTTTTATTGGTTATTACCCTCAGATTAGCATTTCTATCCCAGTCCTTAGAGGTATCTGAAGGAAATAAAAGAGGCAGTTTAATGAAATATACAGGTAATCAATAGCAGAACCAGGATTGGAGTATACTGTTCTTCCTTCATTTTGCTTCCTAACACATATTAATCAAGATAAGCCATTATCTAAAGTAAAATAAAACCAAACACCAACATTCAAGGAGGATTCACTATTCTCTATTGCCGATATTTTTTTGCCAGAATTCAACACCATCTTCTGTCAATTATATAATAATAGTTTGCATTTGCTAGCTGGGTCTCATTAGCTCTACATGTGGTTTTCTTTTCACTTCTACACGATGGCAACTTGGTGAAAATCCTTCATACCCTTATTGATATTAAACTACACTGGAGCTTACTGCAAAGCAGATTTGAGAGTGAAGTAAGTCCATCTGGTGTACTGAACAAGGGTCTCATTTCTGGAAGACCTCCCTATATAGAACTTAGTTTCACTAATAACACTTTCTCCAGCAGAGTCCCAAAGACAATACTGGAGAGAGGTTCCTTGTTCTGCTTATAAACCCATATTGATAACTGAATATAAAATACCTCAAACCCCATCTGACCACATCAAGCCAAGGGAAGCAAAACCTCATATAAGGAAGCTGGGCTAAATGAACTTAAGATCATTTGAGTTCTTACAGCCCATGAATGCTGATTCTTACTATAATGCTTTAAGATCTTACAGCCACAGCAATGGTATATAGCTTTGGAGATTTATTTTACTTATGTGCTTTTACTGAGATTTCTACCCAGGGCAGTTAAAAATGGCTTTATACTTTAAATAATCCATAAAACGTCTTTTTTTAAATAAAATGAAACAGGAACCCAGACCTGGAAGTTAAATGTCTTTCTGTGGGTTTCTGAAAGAGTCAGGGTCGCAGTTCAAATTTGCTGTGAGGTTCCAAGTCTAGTGTATATTAAATTTCATGTGCTTATTTGGAAATATATTGCTCAGATGGTCATTCTCCCTTCTTTGTTTAGTGACTAGAGAACTGGATCTGGTTGGTCATTTACATTTCCTGTTAAATAAAAATGCAAGACTTGTGTCCCAGAATGAGTCAGTCTATAATGTTTACTGAGTGAAAAATAGCTTCAACTTTGAAAAGTAGGAATATGAGGAAACAGAATGGAAATAACAGATAATGCATCCCTCTGGGCAGCTTTTACTCTTATAGAGAGAATACAAATATATACTTTTGCTTCATCTAAACTGTAGAAATTCACACCTGAACATATCCTCTAGTAACATTATACCAAATTATTATTATCTGACTATGTGTGGTTATTTGAAGTAACTGTGCCTGGTTAGTGCGAGAATGGAAATCTCTTTGAACAGACTGAGTAGGGCGGGATCTGGTTAAGTAAGAAAAGGACAAGAGTTCTGGAAGAAATGATGTGTGCTATAGCTCTTTTTTTTTTTTTTTTTTTTTAAGATTTATTCTTATTTATTTATCGCTCCTCACCCCCTCATTGTTTGCGCTTGTTGTGTCTGTTCGCCTTCTTTGTTTCTTTAGGAGGCACTGAGGACTGAACCCAGGGCCTCTGATGTGGGAGTGAGGCGCCTAATTGCTTAAGCCTTCTCTGTTCCCTGCTTTATTGCATCTCTTGCTATGTTTCTCTTCTTGTGTCTCTTGTTGCATCATCTTGTCTCTTCGGTTCACCATGCCTGCCCATCGTGCCAGCTTGTCCTCTTTAGGAGGCACTGGGAACCTCTGCTCCCTGCTTTGTTGTATCTCTCATTATGTTTTACTTCTTGTGTCTCTTGTTGCATCATCTTGTTGTGTCAGCTTGCCACGCCTGCCCATCACACCGGCTCACTGTCTTCTTTAGGAGGCACCAGGAACGAAACCACAGACCTCCCATTTGTGCGAGCCCATTCACTTCAGCCACATCCACTTCCCTGTGCTATAGCTCTTAGACAGGTAATATGTGCAAAGAAGAATAGGTAATCCAATTTAGACACCATAGTAAAGTTGCCTTTCAATGTTTGATATCTTATTAATTTTCATTCATTTATTCATACTGTCAATACTAATTGAGTACCTACAATGTAACATTCATTGTACCGGACATCATATAATTTAAATATCATTACTATGATGATGAGTTCCAAATAAAGACTGCCCCAACCCCCTTTCCAACTCCATTTTTGTCAACTCTAGCCTCGGACTGGTGTAACCTAAGCACCATGCCTCTTTATCGTGGCAGGAAGGCTAGTTTAGTCTGCCATAAGTCAGTGTTAGCTGATTAGGCATTCACACAGAATCCCAGAGAATGGCCAATTAGCGCTTTACTCCAAGCTCACGTCTTATATTCTAACCCATGGAGATTTGAGAGTGGGTTCTTTAGCCTATTGTTCTAATCACTCTCTGCCTGTTCTGTCTACAGGTGTGGGACTTTAATTATAGAATTCCAGGGTATACTCCAAGGCTATCCCCTATGTCAATAGACAGCACTCCTACAACCTTTTGTCCCTCATACCCTCTTGTGCCATTTCTCCCTTCCACACACAATCACTCAGTTCTTTTTTCTTTTTAACTTTTTATTGTAATAACATATATACAGCTCAAAATTTCCCATTTTAACTACTTTCAAGTGTATGATTCAGTGGTATTAATTACACTCAGAATATTGTGCCACCATCACCAACTTCCATAACCCAAACTTTTTCATCACTTCAAACAGAAATTTCACACCCATTAAGTAATAACTCCCTATCCCCCTCAGCGTTCCCTCCCCATTGCCCCCCCCCCGTTCTTTTAAACCATTTAGCTCCTATATAAGTTAGGAATGTGCGCAAATACATAAAACAAACTCAGCCAGAATGGCTTAATCAAATAGGGATTTATCTAATTAAAGCATTAAGAATCCTAGAGGTAGACAATCCGAGGCTCTTAGTGATGCTTTCCAGGAAATAGGTATCTTTTATCCTCCTGTTTTTTCATTCCTTAACAATGGTGCTATAGTCCCAAGCATTATATGCCTTCCAGGTTGAGAGAGGTGAGAGGCAGATTTTTATTTATTTACATCTCATTGGTCAAGCTGAGTCTCATGACCACCCTTCAAAGGAATCTGGAAAAGCAAGATTTTAGGTAGATGAAAGACTAGGTAGAATGGGGGTGGAATGGGTGTTGAGTGAGCATCATATCTTATCTACCAATGATTCCAACTCCAAAGTCCTACCTCCTCTTGACTTTTTCCTTTGCATTAATTATCAGTCATTCTTAGCCATTTCTGAAACTGCAGTTGGATGGGTTGTGCATAGGAGTTTGGGGTTGAAGGATGTTTCCTATGTGAAAGTTAAGAGGAGAGCCCTTAAAATGATCTGGCTTCAGGGCAGAACACCTCAAAGATACTCAAATCTCCCTATAAAGATTTACCCCTTACTAACATTTTTCTTGTTCTTTACTATGCTAAAAACATGTCTGTTGCCTTCTCAGTCTGAAGTTACTACAGTGGCAAAGGCCAATTTCTATTACTTTAGTCTCAGTAGATGATCAACTCTAAAAATGGGGGAAGAGCTTGAAAATAGAATCATGCTTCCATGCCTGGGTATTCTTACATAGATGTACAATCATCCCATCATACTCAACAGGTATAAAGCTGACATCCTTATCTTATTCTTGCCTTTCTATAACTATTCCTTTGTCCCCACAAATGCTTCCTTCATCTGGCTTTCCTATTTTTGTCATAGCACAATTCACTAAAGCCCTGTATTAGTCAGCCAAAGGGGTGCTCATGCAAAATACCAGAAATGGGCTGGTTTTCATAAAGGGTATTTATTTGGGGTATAAGTGCACAGTTACCAGGCCATAAAGCCTAAGTTTCTTCCCTCACTAAAGTCCATTGCCAACGTTTGCCAGGGTTCAGACTTCTTGGGTTCCTCTCTTCCCAGGGCTGTGTTTCTCTCTGGGCTTAGCACCTCTGTTTCCTCCACAAGGTCGGCTGTAGACTATGAGGCTCTCTAGGCTTTGCTTCTCTCCACAAGGTCAGCTGTGAACTCTCAGGTGAATGGCTCATCTCTATCCCGGGGCCTTCTCTTCTTCCTCACGACCAAGCTCTCTTACTTCCCAGGGCTCCAACTCAAGACTCCAACATCAAAACTTCTCTAACACTGTCCTTTGCCATGTCTTTTATCTTGGAGACCCCACCCACCAAGGGATGGGGCTCAACACCCTATTGATGTTACCCAGTCAACACCCTAATCATAACTTAACCATGCCCAGATTAACAGACCAGTTTACAAGCATAATCCAATATATATTTTTGGAATTCATAATTACATCAAACTGCCAAACGGCTACAAGCCCCAAAGCTCAAGATAATCTATTACATCCTTCCCCATACCCGAGTTCACAAGGTCAGCTGCTTCTTCTTTTTCAATGTCTGTTGCATCTATTCTTTCTAGTCCCTTTGTTATGACCCAAACTCAGGTCCTCATTTTGAATAAACCCATAACTGATTCCCCTGCCTCAGTTTCTTTCTCTTTCAATCTAACAACCACAACAATTTTGGATCCTTTTCTAAAACCTTATACAAAAGCCCTCATCCATCCAAAGAAAACCTATATATATGAATCATTTAAAAATATATATACATATACATTAAACACCTTATTTTACTTTCAAACATATAAAACATAAAACATTCACTTACTAGATTTTTTTAATGGAGGGCCAAGATCTTTTAACTGAAAATGGATCTGCTGATTTTAGTTCCAAGTGCTCTTTCTAGCATAAACATACCATGGTGCACATCTGTGATTTCTAAAACACGGTTTTTATAAAGGAAAGTAAGAATGTATATACAGTTGCAAAACAAGTGCAGAATCCATTTAGATCTCAATGGCTTTTCCTTAATCTTTAACAGTTGTTTATAAACTTGATGTTTGTTTTTTTTTAGCAACTCACCTCTATGGAGTCCTTCCAAAGCATTTAACTTACTATTCAGAGAAACTTCAACCAGTTTTGTTTTTGCATTCATATTATGTAGGTTTACATAATGTTCAATTAAAATACAGAGGTTCTTGTTCCAGATAAGACAGAGTAAGCATATTTCCTCCTGTGTTTCTTATTGAAGGCAGCTTAGAAAACCTAGACAGAATACATCAAGCAGCTACTTAAGGAGTCTAAAAAGTGGCAGGCAGATTGAGATGGGGAGAACCAGAATTTGAAATTCCACCAAAGAGCACTGAGTTTGCCATTCTTTTTCCTCAGACCTCCCAGGCCTGTAGAAATTTGTATCAGAGTGGTATAATTAGAGCTGTACCCTTTCAGGCCAGAGAAGCAAAAAGGGGAACCTAGGAAACTGGAAAGCAGAAAGTTGAAACTAGTGTGGGAGAGGGAGATCAGGAAAATGAACACCTAAGTTCACCCCAAAGCTGCACATGGATCAGACCCCAATCAGCATATAAAAGACCTTTAGAACTAAACAGGTAGACCACTGGTCACATCTAAGACTGACCACCACTTGGAACATAGATGGGACAGATCCAAATAGCACCACAAGGGCTTTGAAAAGTGAACTGGCGTTGGAACCACAGTTCACTGAAGGTGGGGTGGAATTTGTGATCTGGACCTAACTGGGTTGATTGCCTGATAAAACAAAAATATCAATATTCTCAATAGGATTTAAACAGGATCCCGATTCTTATAATAATCAAAATGTCTAGGATACAATCCAAAATTATTCAGCACCAAAGAACCAGGAAAATCTCCATTTAAATAGGAAAAGATAATAGATGCCAAAGCTGAGATGACACAGATGTTAAAATTACCTGATAAAGACCTTAAAGCAGTTATTATAAAATGCTCCAACAAGGCATCACAGACACACATGAATCAAATAGAAAACTAGAAATGTTATGCAAAGAAAGAGAAAATATAAGGAAGAACCATAGAGAAATTTTAGGACTAAAATATACATTAAGTAAAACTTTAAAACTCACTGGATGGGTTCAATAGCAAAACAGACATAACAGAAGAATCAGTGGACTTGTAAACAGATCAATAGAAATTATCCAATCTGAGCAAAGAGGAAAAAGAATGGAAGAAAAAAAAAAAAAGAACAGAGCCTAAGGAACCTGTTGGTTTAAGCAAATTGTTTAACATTTGTAATCTCAGAAGGAAAGGAGAAACAGTGTGATGCTAAAAATATACTTGGAGAAATAATGGTTGACAGCTCATCAAAAAGTATATATATATAGGGAAAATAAGCACTTGAAAAGATATTCATTATCTTTACCATTAGTGAAATGAAAATTAAACTATGATAAGCTATCACCTTACACCTATTAAAATGGCTAAAATGAAAACACTGACAGTGTCAAGTGTTGATAAGAATACAGATCATCTGGAACCCTCATATGTTGCTGGTGGTAATGCAAAATGGGACAGTCGTTCTGGAAAATATTGTGGCAGTTTCTTATAAAGTTAAACATATACTTACAATATGACCCAGCAATCCTCTTCTGGAGTATTCACCTTAGAGAAATGGAAACTTAAGTTCACACAAAAACCTTTATATGAATGTTCATAGCAGCTCCATTCATAAAAGCCACAGACTGGAAACAACCAAACGCCCTTCAGTAGGTAAAGAGATAAACAAGCTGTGCTACAGTCCTACAATAGGATACTATACAGCAATATCAAATAATTAACTACTGAAAAACAACAATTTGGATAAATCTCAAAAGCATTATGCTGAATGAAAGAAGCCAGTCTCAAAGGTTATACATCATGTAAATTCACTTATATGATTTTCAAGAGGTCAAAACTATAGCGTTAAAGAACAGATCAGTAGCTGCCAGGTGGGAGGAGGGTCTAGTTAGGAGGAACTTTTTGGGAGTGATAGAAATTTTATGTATCCAACTGCAGTGGTGGTTACACTAATCCATACATATGTTAAAAATTTATAGAACTGTACACCACAAAAGTCAATTTTAATTAAAAATTTTAATTAAAAAATTTTAAAGAAAAAGTGTACAATGACAATAACTAGGTTTTTTAGCACCAACAATTCAAATGATGGGAATAGAAGTGAGCTGGAAAGTAGTGAATTAGCTAGGAGCACTTTGCTTAACAGCATGCCATGTGCATCTGTCAGAATGTTTTACAGTGGAAATGGAAACAATCATCTAATCTGGAGATCTGGTTAAATGCAAGTCAATTAAGAGAGCTTCTACTGTAACTTTGATAATTTCACCCTTTCTTGGCATGCTATTGTTTGAATTCTACAGCTTAAAAATCTCCATATAAATGTCCTTCGTTCTTCGGTTGATTACTGAAAGACAATAAAAGTTTTTCAGCTCACTGGAACTCTCAGATATACTCTCCACATGGGCTGTTTCAAATTCTTTCCTAGCTGAAAGTTCTGAGTTCCTCCTGACTGCTCTCACTTAAAGTTGATGATCTCTGTCACACAGCCAAGGTTATGAATGACCATGTTTTTCTCCATTGACCAGAAGCACACTGCTATCACTGACCATTGCTCTTACAGAGGTTCACTACTTGCACAAAATGTATGACAGGTGTATTATTCAGGGTTCTCTAGGGAAACAGAATCGACAGGAGATATACATAAATAGTATGAGATTTTATAAAATTCTCTCATGCGACCGTGGGGATGCACATGTCCAAATTCCACAGGCAGGTTGCAAACAAGGGGCTTTGATGATGGTCCTTGATGAGTTCTCATGAGACGTTGGCTGTCCAAAGTCCAGCTGGAAAATTCTCTCAATGCTGAAATCACTTCCCGTTTTAAGGCATTCAACTGATTGGATAAAATGTCACTCATTGCTGACCGGCAATCTCCGTGGTTGATTGTAGATGTTATCAGCCATCTATGCAATCAACTCACTGATGATTAAAGTCCATAAATGTCCTTGTATTATAATTAACCCAGTGCTTGCTTGACCAAACAACTGGGCACAATTATCTAGCTGAGTTGACAAATTAGCCTAACCATCACAACAGGTGAGAGCATGGAATAGTATCACAATGGGCACTCAAAAAATAATTTTGAACACAGGCTCTGCTGAGGCCAGACCTTGAGAATATTTCTTCTGGAGACAGATCAAGAGACACCTATCATGAGAACTCTAGCTATTTCTCTGTCTCAGTGTTTCCCTGTATCTATCGTCTTTTTCTTCTCTAAAAGTCTTACAGAGTTGATGTGTCTCAAATGTTAACAAGCCTCCTATTTTCTGAATTATTTTACCTTCTCACAGTCAAAAATCTCCTTTTGTCCAAAGGGGCACATTTTTCAATACTCCAAACCATTAATCTTCATGTAACAATTTTTGTGAATATTTATCCTCTTACAATTGATGGAGAAATATGGGGAGTTTTCTTGATAGCCCATTTATAGATAGTAGTTAGATTATTCTTTAGCAATTCTTCCAAAATAAGCTGAATAGATTTCCTTTTTCTAAAGAGATTTATTTTCTCTTCCTTTAATATTGTTATTGCTTCACTCAGAAACTTTTCTAATTAAAATGTTGAAAATCCAGCTAGATATATACAATGGCTGTTAAAAGTGTTTCTGTCTCAATATATGGGAATCTCATGCCATTCGATGTGTATTGGATAGGACATGCAGAAAGCTAAGTGAATCCTTCCTAAACACTAGACGACGGAATGTCTGGAAGATCCTTGTCTTGATAGTTCTCCTGTAAGACCCTAGCCACTTAAAACACAGTGGTGAAGAGAAAGCAGTTAGCAACAAACCATGGTTGTGGCACTTCAGTTTCTACAGAACCTTTGAGGTTATGAGTTTTACTTGAAGAGAGGAAACTGCAGGAAGAAGTATTGGGCTGGGAAAATACAAGAAAGAGACCACAAAAAAGTCCCACTGTCTCAGTTATCTTCAGCTGCCCCAACTCTGACCAGAAAGGAACCCAATATTAGTCTGTTAAGAGGTAGGACATTGGGCCTGCCTGGCTAAGAAGGGATCCCCTGAAATGGCTGGAAGCCATAGCATCTCTCTTCTCCCACACTTTACACTGACTTATAAGTGTTTCTTGGCAGTCAGGGCTTTGAGCTCTTCAGATTCAAGTCTGGGCTCATGTGGCAGATGTTAACAATCCCTAGCAAGGACATTGGGCAAAGCATGGGAATAATAAGAAAGTTCTGATTTAAATGCTGGATGCCAGTTTTTAATTAAGCATTTTGCATGGAGATATCTAAAAATCAGAATGGGCTATTTGTGACAGACTAGCTTTTTGAAAAATGGGGAAGAAAGTAACTTCACTTCTGAGCTGAACACTGATAATTTCCATACATACTTCTGCCCTAAATTTCTAGTTTCCTTCAGAAGAAAATATTTCCTCTATCTAATTCCCTTTCCCACACTCTGTTTACGCCTCCTTTAAAATAACAATACTGTGGAGAAAGTGATTTGTCATTAACAAGGCAAATGAAGAGCTAACTCATAAGGCCTTCCTAGGTCCCAGGCATTGCTAGGCACTTGAGCTACAATCAACAAAGTTTCTGTAGGTCCTGCCTATCTGAAGCCTACCATCTGGAACAGTGTTTCTTTACTTCTCCTTCATTATCGTCCCACCTAAGGAATCTTAATAGACACTTTTTCCTAACCACCCCCTCCTTGAAATTTTAGTAGCAGAGATGGACCATGTATCGTGTTTATGTGCTATGTCTGTATCTGTGCTTTTTGCATAAAATGATTAAGTTTTCCTGCCCCACAAGGACCAATTCTTGCCCCATTGAGGGTGCTGCTACTCCTGTTGAAAATGCATGCCCAAGAGAGACAATAAACAAATATATAATAAAAATAAATTTTAATAAATAAAAGAGGCTAAAAAATGGGGGTATGGTTACTTTAGATACAGTCAGAATTAAATAAGAATATCATCCAGTTGCTTACGCTGTTAAAAGAGAGAAAAGAAGCAGTTCATCTGTGGCCTTTTTTTATCTTATCTCTTCTATTTATCTCTTCTATTTTTTGGACTGGGAATATATGATTGTTTTATCACCCCTGTGCAACTATAAGCCTATATATACCCATAGCTTCCTGGTCTTATTTTCCCTAGATCCCAGTTACTTAAGCCCCCCATTTGAAACTTGGAAAGAAAAAGAAAGACTAAACTTAATTTATCATATATAAATAATTTCTCTCTTCCTGTTCTTCAAACAAATTCCTGTTGAGCCGCCACACTTAAGCTCTTCACTCCTTGCAGGAGAGTTGCCAAAAGCTGTATTTACATTCAAGGAATCCAATCTACTTTGCCATTTATTTCTGTGCAACTCTGAAACGGATCATTGTTCCTAAGTAAGGGTGTGAGTCTCTCACAGACAAATTTAACTTGGCCTGGTTGTGGTGGACCAAAGCATTGATATTTGCACAATGCTATCTTCACATAGGTGTGTTCTAACAAAATAATGAAGGCAGCATTGCTGAATACTGAAGAGCCGTCTAATGCTCTGGTTCTGAGCATGGGCTTTAGAGTTCAGAGCACTGTCTACAGAAGAGCAGGGATTTAACCACCTTAACACTCAGTTTATCTAACTGTAAAATGGAAAAAAATGACACTGTCATATTGGATTGTTGTAAGGAATAATGAAAGTAACATACATCAAGTATTTACTATACTACTTGGAGCATGGTAAACCCTCTATAAATAGTTGCTAATAATATAATTGTTTCTGTATACCAACAATGTTTTATTTTGGTAATCCTTCCTAATTTTGCTATTTTTATAATAAAAAGTTAAAATTTGGTTAAAATCAAAGCAAGATCTCCAGCATTTAATGATGAATGACATATTGTCTAATAGGCCCTTCAGGTAAACTTGCTCTTTAAATACATTTTGATATTTTTTTTCCTAAATCAATGTATTTTATTTTGTCCTTCGAATGCTAAGTTATATTTTTAAAATATAATTTTTACTTTTTATTCAGCACTATGATGGTGAATTAATACCAGCGGTTCTGCTAACTTTCGTTCTTATACAGGCTTACAAAACTTGAGTCTTAGAATGGTCAAAAACAAACTCTCTTTCTTCCCAGTCTCCCACAAACCTGTATCAGCTCTGAGATGTCTGTCCTAGTTTATTGACATCAGCTTCCTGACAATCATCTGTGCTAATGCTAAGGGCCATCTCTTCCGTGCACAGTCCAATTTCTCACCATGCCTATGCCATATTTCTATTATCTTATCCTGACTCACCTATTCAGGGGCATCTCCTCAAGAGAAGAGCTATTCCTAAAAGGCAGGCATATGTCCAGGCACAGTGTAAAGGGCATTCATCATGTATGGGGTCACCTGGCATATTTGAACACCAGTACGATGTTTGGGGAATTTCCCATACTTTGAGTCTGGGCTCAAGGCCTAAGCCAGGACTCCCTCTCCTAGCCTCAACTTAGTTAGAGTTCAGGGATATGGCCAGGGGCAGATCCAGGTTTTGTAGGGCTTGAAGCTTAAACCATTGGGGGGGGGGGGGGTTCTTTAAGAAAAAAGACTGCAAAATTATGAACTTAAAAATAGGTGAAAATTAAGTACTTATTTAGAATGAGGGAAAAAAATCACAAAAAATCACAAATTTTTTTTTGTTTTGTTTAATTGTATTTATTTTTTTTTATATATAAATATATATGCATATATGTGTATTTGCTTACAAAAAT
>JAKSZT010018658.1:7144079-7207114 GCA_026826555.1 Tolypeutes matacus | reverse complement strand
AAAAAAAACAAATAATCAAACAAAGAACAAAACAAAATAAAATATAATTAGTGGATTGGGACATTCAAAAAATGGGCAAAAAAGCAAAGGAAATGCCTTTAAAATATATATATATATATATATATTCATTTTTATTTCCTTTCTCTCTTCTTTTTTCCCTCTTTTCCTTCCCTTTATCACTGTGTTATCGGATGTCTGGTGTGCCATGACACCTTCCTCCTCTCAATCCCCATTGTCTCCCAATTTAAAAAGCTGACCAATATTACAAATCCATAAAAAATAATATACTTTTAAAAAATTAATTAACTGCCTATGGTACCTTTTTAATACTTTTAAAAATATGAATTCTAGTTGAATAATATTTTATTGTCTCTTCATGTAGCAATGGTTTTGTAATATTTTTAATAAAAAGATAATTTAATTTTTTCTTGAGATGGCTGATCAAAATTTGTTCTTTTCTTTTTCTTTTTCCTTTTTTTTAAGGAGGTACCAGGGATTGAACCCAAGACCTCGTACATGGGAAGCAGGTGCTCAACCACTTGAGTTATGCCCGCTGCCCTGATCTTTTCTTTTTGATAGTTTAGAAAAGTTTCTTTAAGCTTCAAGACTCATTGTTGGTAAGAGAATATAAAATCGGTAAGTGTGATGGGAAAGTCAGAGTTACGATATCTTATATTAACAATATTTGCAAAAACATATGGCCATGTGAATACATTTCTAGGGCTCTCCTAGGATTTTGGAAGGGGTCTGTGCCAATGCAGGGCCCTGAAGTTTAAGCTTCATTAGCTTCCTGGTAAATCCATCTCTGCATATGGCGTGGCTTCACCGATCAGACATAATCACAAAGATTTCAATTCAGAAGTGAGCAAATTTAGGAAGCAGGAGCCCTTGGAATCTATTATTTCACAAGAGTGACAGTAGAGGCATCAGCCTTCAAGAACATCTTTGGTGACATTTCTGTTGCTGAACCCTCTGTCATTGGTATGGGCTGTGGCGTCTGTGACAAACAGCCCCTATAGCACCTGCTCCCTGGAGCAGCCCTCGAAGTATAATGTGGGAATTTTTCCAGGCTACATGGCTTCTGGGCCTGACTCTCCAGTCTTCTTGGAAATATCATGAGGTACCAAATTACCTTTATTAAAGTATTTTTCTGCATAAACAAGCTAGAGTAATTTCTGTTTGCAACCAAGAATCCTGACTGAAACATGTGGGAAATATTCTATAGGGATAAGGTTGGCCTGATGGAGTCATCAAGACAGAAAAGTGAATCAAAGCAAGACCACATCAGAAAAAAAGTATCCAACTACCAGAAAAATAAAGATGAAGATCAAATAAATGGGACCCAGAGTAATGGGGCCAAGAGTTTTTGATTAGTGAAAAGAGCTAAAGGCAGCGGAGTTTGCGAAAAGTTAAGGGAGGGCAGGTCAAGATTCCCTTTGATAGCCCAGCAGTTGGGTGGTGTGGATGAAGACTGGATGGCCTTAAAAAGGAATAGGCTAAACATTCGCTATGTTAGAAACCATGCATGTGTCCCCAGACCTAGTTTTTCTCCCTAGGTCTTGTTTTATGCTGGTGATAAACCAAGCCTGATTTATTATATGGCCATCCTGTATGGGAAAAGTCTGTAACTCTAAGTATCTTTGGTCAACCTTAAGAGATATAGCAAGAGGGTGGATGTAGCTCAAATGGTTGGGCGTCTGTCTCCCATATGGAGGAACCTGGGTTCGATCCCTGAGACCTCCTGGTAAAAATTTTAAAAAAGAAAAATATAGAAGGCGCGCAGGCCGCCAGGCCCCATGCGTGGGTGTACAGTCAGGCCCTGCAAGTGGGCGAGCTCCCCAGGCCCCACGCAGGTGTGACGCCAGGTCCAATGCATGGGTGCGCCACCAGGTCCGTGAGCATGTGGAACCCCCCAGGCCCCATGCGCGGGTGTGCCTCAGGTTCTGCCAAGCCATGTAGCAAGATGATGACGGAACAAGAGAGTGACACAAGGGAGAGCCAAGACAAGACGCTCCGAAAAACCAGAAACTAAGGTGGTGCAGGTAGTAGGACTCCTCTCTCCCACACCAGAGTTTCAAGGATGGAATCCTGGTGAAGACAGGAGGAGAAGGATGAAAAGAGAGGGCAGGAAACAGACACAGAGAATTGCCCAGCGAATGGACACAAAAACAGCAAAAACAGGGGCGAGGGGTGGTAAAAATAGATCAAAGTAAATAAATTAATTAATTAATAATAATAGGGTGAGTTGGGGGAAAATACAGCAAATGTAAGGTATGGACTATAGTTATTACTGTAGTAATATTTTCATGATATTCTTTCATAATTTCTAACAAATGTTTCACAACAATGCAAGGTATTGGTGGTGGGGTGATGTATGGGAGCCCCATATGATGTTTCGCATGCTTGTTTTGTAAGTTCACAACTTTCACTATACACTTATTGTTTATGTATGTTCATCTATGAATGATATACTTCAATAAAATTAAAAAAAAAAAAAAGGAATAGAAGAATTCCAGGCAATATTACAACTTAGGCTCTCATTAGCTCTCATCTGGAAACACAGAAGCCTCCTAACCTCCTCCAATGTCATTCTCTGCTCTGCTGTATGTTCTTCACATGAAATACAATTTGCAGCCATTGTTTCCACCTTGCTTTAAAAATCCATTGTGGCTCCTCATTGCCTACAGAATATCACAGAACTCATCATTCTGGCATTCTTGACCTCATCTAGGTCAAGCCATCTCTCCAACTTAATACTCATTGATCTTTTCAAATTCTGTCCTGGAGCCACACTAAGCTTTTTGCTGTTTCCTGAACACCCATTTCACTTTCCCACATTCATGTCATTCTTTCTGCCCTGGATGCCCTCCCCATCACTTCTCAGCTTGTCTAAATTTCTCTGTCTTTCAAAGCCCAGTTCAAATGCCACATTCCTTCTTCAGAAACAATCTTTCTTCCCCTGAAGCACATTAGCTGTACTTCTCATGTTATTTTTTGCTTTCCATCTTGCATTATAATTATTCAGGCAAAAATTTATATTCCCTCTAAGAAACCGTAAGCCCACTGTGGGCAGAATTCTTGACACGATGCCTTTTACATTATAGGTAAACCAAATTGTGTTGAGCAAAGGACTGAATGAAGTGACTCTTGATGCATAATTGCCATGTGCTATCCACAGTTCCTCAATTTCTCTAATCTGTTTATTAGAATGCTATATGACTCTAGAGTTATCAGACATATGGTATTTTTAACTTTAGTAAAGCAAGTCTTTTAAGAATTATTGTTATTATAACTATTCCCTGCACCTCTTTTAGTTAAGAGTCCTTTAAATATCTGTAGAACCGCAGCTGGTGATGGTGGCATCAGTTGCGGTAGGAAAGGTGCATCTTTGATATCCAACAAGCTGGAGTTCAGATCACAACTCTGTCTGAGTCACAGAGTCTTTCAGCATGTTGCGTAATCACACAGAGCCATGGTAATGTGGATATAACACTCCCTACAGCATAGGATTATTTTGAGAAATCAGCAAAGTGCTAGCGTGTGCCTTGTACAGTTTCTGGCACACACACAAAAAAGATACTAACTGAAGGATACAGATCTACCTTTTAGTTTTCCCATCTACAACCTTAACATCTCTAATTCCTTAAATCATTCTACACCTGGCTCTTTTATCCAGTCTGCTCTCCATCCCAATCGTTCACTTAATTTTATCAATATTGCTCTTTTAAAAAATTGAATATTAAGAACTAAGTGTTATCTATTCACAGAACAGTGGGACTATTTCTTGCCATGGCCTTGAAAACATATTTCTAAGTTTACAGTACAGATAACCATATAATACTTTGACTAATTTTATGCTTGTGATTAACTAAAATCTTCAGATATTTAATGCAACCACTGCCAGGTAACATGTCCATTTCATACTTGAATCGAAATGCAAACACGTATACTTCTCTCTATTAAGTTTCAACTAATTTATTAAATCTCAGAAATTTTACCTTACCAAAATCACTTTAAGCCTTGATTTTAATTATCTTTTGAAAAGAATGGGGTCATGGTGGTGGGAGGGGCACTAAGCAATAACTTCAGAACATTCTCCTTACTCTTCTTTAATTGCAAAATAAACACCTCCCCCGGTGATCTGTAATGGAGGGTGGCATTTTTGTCTATTTGGAGGAAAAAGGATGACTTGCATTTTGCCTCTGCCAATCACAGGCACATTAGTAGCTAAATTTCAACAAACTTAGTAATATATATATATATTAAAAGAACACCTTAAAGAAAATGGAAAGGAAAAAAATGACACTCTTTAATGTCTTAAACAGAAAGAATCTCCTGGTTTTTAAAAAATTAAATATTGTTTCACCAATAGCACTGCCCCAAAACTTTTATTAGCAACTAATATTCTTTCTCTATTGCAAAAATATAATAAATTTAAGTTGCTCAGAATCAGTGCAGATAAAACTATATTTTTCTTTTTTAACATGTAAAATAAATAAAGCAATCTAAATGAAAAACCTAATATTACCGAGGTTCTTCTGAATATCTTCTCCACAGAGAGCCCAAGTTTTTCTTACAAAAAATAATAGGAAATATTCTTGGGAGCTTTCCAATTTTCCCTTACCAATGTAAAGCCTACACATATCAAATGTCATTTTAAAGGAAAGGATATGAAGTAATAATGCAAAATTTTTATAAAAGTAAAATAATTTCAATATATTAAAGATGAAAAATTTTGATAAAAATACATTTTAATCTCTGCCCACACAGGGGGAGAAAATGAGGCTAAAGTTTAAATAAAAAATATTATAAGAGATTTTTGGCATTCACTTAGTCTGAGGCCAATTTTTCTTTTCCGTTAAGGCCTATCTGGAACCTTTAATGTATACTTTAAATATTTTTTAAAATATTGTAATCTGGGGTCCTAACAAAGCAAATTACCTATGAAAAAAATCCGGGGATTTAAGTGACAATGAAGTTAGATGATAGCAAAGATGGAGTATGGGATTGGAAGAGAAATCATTTTTGTACTATTTATATAAAATTTGGCAAGTCATATTTTTCCATCTATAGTTGGAATTCAGTTACTTTGTATGAATAGAGAAAGATATTTAAGATAACCAAGACTAAAAAATGCCACAGTTCTTAGTTTGAATGTGCTTAGATTTACTATACATTCCCCAGACAGGACAAACAGACCAAGTGAAATGTAATTTAGCTTTTTCTATATTGGTCAAGATTGGCATTGTCATCATTTTACGTTGTACTATAAATGTAGTCTATGTGAGCCATCAGGCTAAAAGGGATATATGTTCTGAGCCATGTTTTCTTTCATAAATCCTTTACATTTGCTGGGTTTTTTTGAGAACACTTAACCTTTACAATGTGCTTAGAAGGATCTAATTAGGTTGGACCATGAAATTTCTGATATTTAATCATTTTTTTAACCTAAAAACATCAGTTTCCCCTGGTTTAGCTTAATGTAATTAAAGATTGAGTTAAAAGCAGAACAGATAGAACTCAACATATTCAATATGATGAAACTAGGATATGCTGAGCCATCTTTCCCCCTTCTACACACAGCTAAGCAATTATTTCTTCCTTTCCCCCACAGTTGTCTGGAGGCTATGGTCTTTTTTTTCCCTAGCCACTATCAAGAGATAATAGAAGAACGACAAATTAAAAAACAAAAAAATTAAAAAATTAAAAAAAGAGAGATAATAGAGCCATGCCTCTAGTAGAATGTCATCCTGTCCTGCTGGCTTCTCTGGCAATATAACTTTTTGACCCCCTATTTATTGCCTACTGCCATCAAAGCTCCACCTATTGTTTTACATTCAATTAACATGTACTACATTATGGGGAATATATTTGGGATTTTTAATTATTGAGTCTTAGAGTTAGAAGAGATCTTATCAATCACTTAGCCTATAGTGGATATTATTGGTTGCTGATTCCCTCTGTCGGCCCAATTTTCACCCAATGTTCTACCCTCCCCAATGTTAACCATGTGCTTTGGGAATGGGCCTGACTTAGCAGAGGACATGATCTCATTATTTTAGGAATATAGGCCAACCTAATTAATATGGTCATGTCCCTGCCCTTACGATGGGTTTGGGAATTGGAATGTGACCCAATTTGGGCCAAAAAGGAGGGAAGTTTTCTGGAAATTTCTAGGAAAGGATATTTCTTGCTATTAAGAAAGAGCACCAGAAAAGACACATATTCTTCTTCTCAATGTTGGGAGATGGGGATGCAAAGTTGTAAATTCTGCAGCCATTTTGTCATTAGGAGGATGCCATCCTGAGGATGAAGCCAACTCTCAGAGATGGGCATATTCAGAAGAATTGTGAAGAACAGAAACCCGAGTGACTTGATTAAACCAACCTCACAGCCTGCCCAACCTCTGGACTTCCAGTTAAGTAAGCTGAGAAATTTCAGCTAATTAAGTCAACTAGGGTCATGTTTCCTATTACTTATAGTTTCTGCTATATTTGATATATCCACCCCCTCATTTTACAGGGAGAGACTGAGTCCTCTTAAAAGTTAAGGGACTTGTCTGATGTATTAGAACATAGATTTTATAAATAAAAACAGTTCTCCTTCCTCAGTACAGACAGGTCAAAGTTTAAGGATACATATACAATAAGTAGGAACATTAAAAAGAAGAAAAGCAGAGCGTCTTATGGATGGAATGATAGAAGTAGTCACTCTAATTTGATCAATCCAAGGAAGCTAAAGTGAGAATTGGAACTACTGAAAAAAGGAGAAAAAGGAGCTGAAAACTAGGACTTTGTACCAGTAAGTCACTCTAGTGTCCTTTCCTCTAGTCTCTGTGGAAGGGACTTTGCACTACTCAGCATTTAGCTTTCTGTTTCTTTCATTGCCCTCCTGCTTATGGTTCTTAAGATTTCTGTGCTGCCCCAAACATTCTCCTCCCTGGGAGTAGCCCAACTATACCTCTGACCAGCTTTAAATGCGTCAGCTCCAATATTTATATTCTCTTCCATGGTCTGCAATCCTTCATTAATTTTTTTTTTTTAAGGTGCTGGGGCCCGGAGACTGAACCCAGGACCTTGTATGTGGGAAACCGGCACTCCACCACTGAGCTATACCTGCTCCCCCGAGTTAGTTTCATTTGTTTGTTTTGTTTTTAAGAGGTACCGAGAATGGAACTGGGGACCCTGTACATGGGAAGGAAGCACGCAACCACTTGAGCTATATTTGCTTCTCTTTAATTAAATTTTTGTTTTAAAGATTTATTTTATTTATTTATTCCCATCCCCCGTGTTGTTCTGTGCTTGCTGTCTGCTCTCTGTGTTCATTCACTGTGTGCTCTCTGTGTCCGCTTGTCTTCTCTTCTCATCTTCTCTTTAGGAGGCACCGGGAACCTATCCTGGAACCTCTGATGTGGGAGAGAGGCATCAATTGCTTGAGCCACCTCAGCTGCCTGGTTTGTTGTGTCTCTCATTGTCTCTCCTCTTTGTCTCTTTTTTGTTGCACCAGCTCGCCACGCAGGCCAGCTCGCCTTCACCAGGAGACCCCAGGAAACAAACCTGGGATCACTTGAGCCACATCTGCTTCCCCTAAAATTTATTTTAAAATAACATATTATGAGCATGATGGCTCACACACATTTTAATAGTGATTTTGTAGTTGCAACTACTTCAGTACTGACATAAAATTTTAATATTTGATACATATTTAATACATTATGTCCCCCAGCCCACCACTATAAGACTAGGTAATTTTGTCTAGTCTGTTATCTCCCTAGAGCTTAAAACTGTTACTGGCATATAGAAGATGATAAATAAATATTTGTTGAGTAAATATTTCTTGGATGAATTATTTCTGACACAACTTTCAGATGTATGTGTGCATCATAAGTAGTTTTGTTTTGTTTTTTAAGGAGGCACTGGGGATTGAACCTGGGACCGTATGCATAGGAAGCAGGCACTCAACCACTGAGCTACACCTGCTCCCCAAACAAGTAGTTGAATTATTTTATTTTTAAAAAATGTTTAAGTTTAACTCTTAGGCTCAGTTTAATATTGGATCTCCCAACTTTACAAGCATTATATATGATAGGAAATAATGAACTGTGCTATCAAATTTGTGAGTCATACAGGGGGCTTTATCATTTGAACCTGCCAGTTAGTGATAGAGTTGGACAGATATCAGATTCATTTAGGATATTATACAAGGAATCTACAGAAGTTATCTTTTTCCTTGGGACGGGGGGAGGGGCAGGGAGAGCAAGTAATATTACACTTCATCTAAATTGCTACATTGTCCTCTTTTATATGGGCACATCCCTATATTATCACCTTTATGTATTCTGTGGCTCAATAAAAGCAATCTGTGATTTTATCGTAGGCGTGTATAGAATATCACACTTTCAGCTTCCAAAGGTGTTTGAGTTTGCTGTGGAACCACATTGTTAAGTATTGAAGCAAAACAGAGGAGTTGAAAGAACTATGGAATGCTGTGCTAGAAAATGCAAAGAAAAAAAATTTTTTTTAAATAAATTAGGCATAGTCAAAAATACTGCTGCTATTTTTCTTTTGATTGCCTATTTTCCTCTCATGTGTTAGTTCTTCAGAAATAAGAAATTTTCATGTTTCTTTTAATGATTTTTTCTTTTTGGGAGGTACTGGGGATTGAACCCACAACCTCGTATATGTGAGGCAGGTGCTCAACCATTGAGCTACACCCAGTCCACTAATGGTTTTTTTTTTAAGATTTATTTTATTTATTTATTTATATCCCCCTACCCCATTGTTGTTTTTCACTTGCTGTGTCTGTTCATCTTCCTTATTTCTTTAGGAGGCACTGGGAGCCAAACTGGGAACCTCTGATGTGGAAGGGAGGTGCCTAATCGTTTAAGCCACCCTCACTCCCCACTTTGTTGTGTTTCTCATTATGTTCCTCCCTGAATCTTTTGTTGCATCATCTTGTTGCATCAGCTCGCTGCGTCTGCCCATAGCGTCAGCTTGCTGTCTTCTTTAAGAGGCACTGGGAACCTCTGCTCCCTGCTTTGTTGGGTCTCTCATTATGTTTTTTCTTCTTGTGTCTCTTGTTGTGTCAGCTTGCCGCGCCTGCTCATCATGCCAGCTTGCTGTCTTCTTTAGGAAGCACTGGGATCCGAATCAGAGACCTCCCATGTGGTAGGCGGGAGCCCAGTCACCTGAGCCACATCTGCTTCTTCGCCAATGATTTTTAAAACTTAAATTGTTGGGGGTATAACTTGCTTGTAACCAGACATAATTGGCATTATTTCTTTTTTAATTTATTTTTGTTATTTTAAAATAATAATTGGCATTATATCTTAATTTATGACCAACCCCTCATTATGGCCAGGAACTTGAAATGGGAAAATCGTCAATTTATTGTGTCAGTATACTTGACCATTCATACTTTTCTAGAACCTGTAGTCTAGAAACTGGATATGAATATTCTAGAAACTGAAGTTTAGAATTTCTTAATTCTTGCTTTAAAATCCTAACTATCCAGGGAAGCGGATGCGGCTCAATTGATAGGGCTCCCGTTTACCATATGGGAGGCCCCAGGTTCGATTCCCAGGGCCTCCTGGTGAAGGCAAGCCAGCCCATGCGGTGTGGTGAGCTGAGACAAGTAGACACAGAAATACGCACAGCAAATGGACACAGCGAGCACAAGCAGCAAGGGGGGATAAATAAATAAACAAATAAAATATTTAAAAATAAATAAATAAAATAAAATAAAATAAAATAAAATCCTAACTATCCAGAACATCAGCCTTCAAAGTTAGTTAAGAGTAGTTGCTGATACACAGATTGGGTTTATATTTTAATACTACTCTATGCCTTCTTCTTTTTTTCCGTGCCAGAAACAAAAGAATTCCTTTCAAAATATTACCTCTTTGATTAAAGAGGTATTCAAGGTGCATTCAATGTCTATGCTTCACTGCCCCCAGCTCAGTTTCCTTTCACAAATTTTGTGTATCCAGTGCCACTTTTCCACAATGATTTGGAGACAAGACTGATTGAAAAGAATGCATCCTGTTCTTTAAAGTGCAGCTAGCAAGGATTAAAAAGTGTGCCACTGACCCGGCTATAATTTTTTCTTTCTTCACACTCAAGTATTCACATAACAACAAGGTGAATTTAATCCCATAGAAAATTTTTACTAACTGCATATCTGGGGCAAAGGCTCTTTCTAATCTTTGCTGTTCTAAGAACTATAATAGTCATTGAGCCATTTCCATATTAAACTAAGTAAGATATGTTCAGTTTTCGGCTATCAAGGAGACTTTGACAAATTACTATGTATTTCAACTTGTTTCCCCCAGGATAATGGTTTTCTGCTCAAACCACCATTGTTACTTCCAATCATTGAGTTCTAAGAAGCTAAATGAGACTAGAACAGTGTCTATGGGTTTTGGCACCCAAGAAGAAGCCATTAGAAACCCCTGAAATTGCATATAAACCTTCCCATAGATTGTAGGAAATAGAACTTCAATGAAATTTCCCTCCAGGATTATAAATAATAATAATAAAAATATTCCCAGGAACATTAAAAATAACAACAACAACAAAAAAAACCACACAACTCTTCATTTGTAGCCTCCCTAGTGGCTGCAGATTTGGAATTGAATTAAAATGCCAGAAGCAGCCTGCCAGATCTAGTGACTCATTGACACATGATGCTTCTGCAGAAAGCATGGACAGGTGGATACGGACTTTACCTGTTTGCTAACTTTGTTCTGGGATTTCAAATATACCACAACAAGTGGGTGGAAAATTATACTATTTGCATATTTTAAAACCATGCTTGTAGATTAAAGGTAACTTGAAAAGGAAAGAGAATCAAACTTCAATTCAAATAAGTTGTGTAACCACAGCCTCAGTGTTAAGGACTTGTTTTTAGAGTTGATCTAGGTCAGTGTTCTCAACCTCACTGTGCCTCAGACTCACCCCTGGAGCTCTTACAGCACTGGTGCTGGGGCCCCATCCCCAGCGATTCTGAGTCCAGTATTCTGAGCTGAGACATTTAGGCATCTACATTTTTTAAAGCCCGTGAGTATTTCTGCTGCACAGCTAGGGTAAAGAACTATTGACCTAGGACAATGGTTAGCCACTCATGTAATAAAAGGTAACTCAGTAGTGTGCTGGTAAATATTTAACCACCAGCTTGCGAGTGAGGGAAAGGTAGGTGGGCAGGCAAAAAGCCAGAATTTGTTGTATTTGCTGATTTCTCTGGTGTAAATACTACCACCACCACCATGGCCAACTCGAAAGTGCCAAAATGGTCTGTTTGCAAAATTGGGGAAAATTTAGCTGTCAGCTCTGGTGAGCCATTGGGTGCAGACTCCAACGCGCCACTGCTGGCTAGTGCACTGAGCTCCAGGAATAAGCGGCCACATTCCTTAGACAGCAAGCCCTTTGCAAGGTGAGGAAACTAAAGTGGGCTGTAGCGATCACATCCATTTTTTCCCCCTTCGTTGTTTTACGCTTGCTGTGTCTACTTGTCTTCTATTTAGGAGACATGGGAACCGATCCTGGGACCTTCCGGAGTAGAGAGAGGCTGCACCTCTCATTGTCTTTCTTCTGTGTTTCTTTTTGTTGCGTCATCTTGCTGCGCCAGCTCTCTGCACAGGCCAGCACTCCATATGGGCCAGCTTGCCTTTCACCAGCATGCTCCGGGAATCAAACCTTGGGCCTCGTATATGGTAGACGGGAGCCCAGTCACTTGAGCCACACCTGCTTCCCTCACAGCCGTTTTAAAAGCACTGCCTGACAACTCGCTCTGGTGCTCATCCTTCCTCTTTCTCTGGACCAGCTCTCTCCTGCAGGTGCTCAAGGCTCAGTGTGCTCACTGGTATCCCATGCTTCTTTCTACTCTGGTGCCCACAGTTCTCTCCTGAAATTTCCTGCCAATATGGATACAACATTTCTCATTCCCCTTGTATCCAGTGTTAAAGAAATTATTTTTCCTCAATTTAGAGGGTATAGTACTACAAAGAAGGGAGATACATGGGTCCATCCATATAGCTTTCTAACCAATTGGAATATCTAAAGGTTATTGTAATATTATAATAATATAATAATAATAATGATAGATGATATTTATTGAAAACTTACTATGTGTCAGAAGCTGTCCTAAGTGTTACCTATGTATTAATTCAATTATCACAACAGCCTAATGAGGTAGCTACAATGATAACCTCCATTTTATAGATGAGGAAACTGAGGCACTGTGAAGTTAAGTAACTTACTCTAGAATATACAGTTAATAAGTGATAAAGCCAAGGTTTGAACTCAGGCAGTCTAACTCAAGTGTCCTTGCTCTTAAACTATACTATTATACTGTCTCACAAATAAAATAGCCATGAAAATAAATAAATAAAATATCTAGGAATAAACTTGGCAAAAAATGTATTTATATTTATATATATATGAATTATATGATTAGTATATATATAATATATAATTTCTCTATATCAGTTTAAATTAACAGAGGGAAATAAAAGAAAAAGAAATCAAAAGATATAACTTTTTCTTGGTTAGGATTATTCAATGTTATAAAAATATCAATTTCTCCTAAATAATCTGTAAAAATTGATCCCATCTAAAATAACATCGGATTGGGGGCCAGAAATGGACTAAATGACACGGAAGTTCACCTAAAAAATACACATGTGAGAAGAGCTAGAAAAATTCTTTTCAGATGGGATTAGTCCTACCTATAATTTGTTTGGCACTGGAGAGAAATATTCAAAAAGATCACAGAACATGTGATGCATCTAAAATTGAAACATTTATAAAGTTAAATGTAAATGTGCTAGAAGAAAACATGGGTGACATTTTTATTATCTTGGGAATAGGGGAAGGTTTTTCTAAGCATGATGTAAAACCCAGAAGCTGCAAAGGAAAAGACTGTTAAATTTTACTACATACAAATGTAAAACATCTTTGTGGTGAAAAATGTTTTTTTTTTTTGTTGTTGTTGTTGTTTTTTTAAATGAAGGTAGAGATTTGCTCAGGTCAAAACCTCGGCCCATTTTTTTTTTTTAAAGATATATTTATTTCTCACCCCCTCCTGCCTGGCCACACCACTTGCTAGTGATCGTAGTTCTTCTAGATACTCAAAATACCTACCCAACATCAAGACAGAAGTCTTTTTATAGTTTTAAGTGCATGGAACTGGTATTACAATTCCTAACGATAAAAAATGGAGTCTATGTATCCTTAATTAAGCCTAACATAGTAGGAAATAAACGAAATCTGCAGTCAGATCTGGATTTGAAGAACTGGCTCTGCCCAGATTTAGGCAAATCATATAAATCCTCTGAGCCTCAGATTTACCAGCTGTGAAATGGGTACTTTAATACTGCACTTACTTCTCATGGTTGTATAGAAATTTAAAAATATGATCCATGTAAAAGTTATTTTGTTTGTTTAAATTAAGTATATCATGTATACATGAACATACATAAACAGTAAGTTTATAGTAAAAGTTGTGAACTAGCAAAACAAACATGCATAGCATATGAGACTCCCACACATCACCTCACCACCAATACCTTGCATAGTAGTGGAACATTTGTTACAGATGATGAAAGGGCATCATCAAAATATTACTACCATCTATAGGGTTTGGGAAAAAGTACACCATGTGTAAGCTATGGATGATAGTAAAATGTTATCTTTCTTTAAAAAAAAAAAAACAATTTATTGAAGTATATCATTCATACATGAACATTCATAAACTCTAAGTGTTCAGTAAACATCGTGAACTTACAAAACAAACATGCATAACATCATACAGGGTTCCCACACATCACCCCCCCCACAAACACCCGTCATTCTTGTGAAAGATTTGTTAACAAATTAAGAGCATTATCAAAGTATCACTACTAACTATAGTCCATAAGGATTTATTTATTTATTTACTTTTATCCATTTTTTACACCCCCCCCCATTTCTGCTCTTTCTGTGTCCATTTGCTGGGTGACTCTCTGTCTGTTTCCTGCCCTCTCTTCTCATCCTTCTCTTCCTGTCTTCACTGGGATTCGATCTCAGAACCTCCGATGTGGCCTGCGCCACCTTAGTTCCTGTTTTTTTGGCACTTCTCGTCTTGGCTCTCCCTTGTGTCACTCTCCTGTTACATCATCATCTTGCTGCGTGGCTCGCGGGGCCTGACGGCACACCTGCACATGGGGCCTAGTGGCCCACATGCCTTCTATATTTTTCTTTTTTTTATTTTTACCAGGAGATCCTGGGGATCGAACCCAGGTCCCTCCATATGGGAGACGGATGCCCAACCACCCGAGCCACATCCATCCCCCTGCTAGATCTCTTAAGGTTGATCAAAGATACCCAAAGTTACAGTCTTTTCCCATACAGGATGGTCATATAATAAATCAGGCTTAGTTTATCACCAGCATTCTAAAAACCGGACTTAGGGAGAAAAACTAGGTCTGGGGACACATGCATGGTTTCTTTTCTAATATAGTGAATGTTTAGCCTACCCTGATTATCACAGAATCAGGACAGCAAGAATACTTGCATGTAAAATGTTTTCTTAGCAGCCGGTAGTCAATAAGTTATTTGCAGCCATCATCCACACCAACTCTTATTCCCAGTTCCACAAAAGGAAGTAATTTATAATACGTTGAATTCGTTTATTCAAATCGTGTTTCCATGCAAATATGTGGTTTTCTCCTCTTAGTAGTGTAGAAAATATATACATACACGTTCTTGATAGAGTATACTAGTCTGATTCCAAAAGCAAATGGGAGTTATTATTCAGGGTTTTTATCATTAGCACTTGTTCTCCGATTCTCTTCTGCCAGCTTTTTCTCATCACCTGCCATTTGTATACACATCTTTCTTCATTGGTGTTTGTTGATATGTCACCACAGCTTTCCCAGCCTCACAAAACTCAAATGGTGTTTCAGGAGGACAATGTGTTATTAGATAGGAGACAGATGGATTTGGAGTAAGCATGAGGCTTTGCTGGTGGTGGTGGTAAAGTTTCATGCCTGCAAGGTAGATACACAGTGCAAGGACGGAAATGAACCAAAGAAGCAGAGAGGTTATACTAATATAATATGTAGCATATGTTTAGTGCTTTACAATCTTTCCCACATACTTGACCTCATTGAACAAGGTGAACGTTGTTATTTATTATTCTCCTGGCAGCTCTGGAGAGGGTCTCTGAGTCCTCTTGGGTAGAGAAGCAGCAGCAGCAGCAGCAAGTGGAAACTTGTTAGAAATGCAAACTCACAGCTGAACTCTCCCAAGTGCTGAATTAGAATTTGCAACTTAATAAGATCCCAGAGGATTTGGGTACAATATACCCAAATATAATCTGAAAAGCTCAGATCTAGGGAACAACACCAGTTGCCTAGGGTTACTGACTGTCTTGAGATGTCTTTTAATTTTACTGGCTGTATTCCAGACCACAACATTCAGAATAAGTTCACTACATCTTCTTGGTTGTGCACAGTGTTAGACAACCTTCAGCAACTTTGGAAACTCTGTTTACTGGAATCAGAGTAGACAGAGATATTTTTCTCTTGACCTTACTTGTTTCAAGGTATTTGGAAGGTTTTTCTACTCTGACAACCTCTCAAACTTATGCAAAACTATGAAATATTTCCCAGCCAGTGTTGCAGGAGGTCAGGATTTAAAGGTAGTGATGAGGGAAGCGGCTGTGGCTCAATCAGTAGGGCTCCCGTTTACCATATGGGAGGCGTGTGAAGGCAAGCCCGCCCGCACGGCGTGGTTGGCTGACCCAGCGAGCACAAGCAGCAAGGGGGGGATAAATGAATAAATAAATAAAATCTTTAAAAAATAAAAAATAAAGGTAGTGATGAGAATCTGCTTCTGTTTCTATTTCGTGAAAAGCTTACAGGGAGGCTCATTGTAAATGGGCTCAGACATGCTTATTCATTGGTCTGTTTGATTCAATTGGCTTATCATTCTGCTGAGAATTGCTAGTCTCTGTGAAGTTTTTGGTAAATATACAGTTTCACATCATTTGAATTGTTAGTTATATATTGTTATATTTACACTCATAATGGATTGTTTGTTAATACCCTAGAAACAAATGAAACACTAATGACAAAATACAAGACATCAATGAGGCCGACAAATAAATAATAATGCTTTAAATTAATCTCAGGTTGATCTTCTCCAGAACCATCAAATACATTCATCAAGTCAAATTCTTAAATAGCCTATCAAATGATATTCCTCCCACCCCCCACCTTGCTGCTTGTGCTCGCTGTGTCCATTTGCTGTGTGTTTTCCCGTATCTGCTTGTCTCCCTTTGTTGTACCAGCTCACGGCGTGGGCCCTGATCTTACCACACCGCGTGGGAGCTCCTTCACCAGGAGGAACCCAGGGATTGAACCCGGGGCCTCCCATATGGTAAACAGGAGCCCAACCAATTTAGCCACAGCCGCTTCCCAAAGCATATTGATTGCTTAAAAATTCCAAGTTAAATACAAAAACATCATGATGATTAAAGCCACCATACTTGCTACTTACTGGACGTGACTACTCACATTATGTGTTATTTGCAAGGAGGTATTTCAACCTGTTATCTCATGATTTATAAACAAAACAGACATAAAAGCAAAGCATTTAATTTTCTTTTATGTGGAAAATGCAAGAATTCCAAATTCCAATTTACAAAATCATTTATTAACTTTTGATGCCATAGCAGTTAAAATTTCCCCCAAATAAAGAGGATATGCTTTGTAGAGTTTATTTGTTGCTAAATAAAGCTTTCTTACATAAAACAATCTAATAGGCATATCTTTTGCTAAATGAGAAAACAGTGGGAAAATGTCTTTATATATGGACCATTAAGGATTCCATACAACGGCTATTCTAATAAGTGTTAAATAATATGCTAAAAATAAAATATTTTTAACTTAAACCCTCTTCTTTAGTGTTTTGTTTCTATTTCTTAACATTTTCACAGGAGGATGATTTAATAGGGCTGAGATGTGCTTGTTTATTACTCTGTCACTTGGTTTATCACTCAGCCGAGATCAACTAGCCACTCTGAAGTTTTGATTATACCATACAAAAATATGAGATTATTTAAAAATTCCTAAGAATCAGGCAGTCATATATTACTATGCCATTTGTATCCACATCAGGCAATCCTGTATCATTAAGGAAAGAGTTTGAGGTTCAAAAAGATTGGGACAGTCTGTAGCAATTTCTGAGATTCCTCCAATCTTTCAAATCCTCTTACTTTTGCAGAAAACCTAGTCTTCCTGCTGCCTCCACTGTAATCCCTGTGAAAATCTGCTCTTGGGAAAAGAGTTGATAAATTTACCTGCAGATAAGACTTCAGGATTTAATGTTAACTATTGGTTCATTTCAATAAAAGGAAAACATTTAGAACCTGGTGGAATCCAAGGCATTGAAACTAATTGAAGATATTTATTAGCAGGTTGGGAAATTTTGATGGTTCCTTTGAAACTACCTGCCTGCTTCACTTGCTTGCAACATCAGTCTAGTGGCAAATATTTCCAATATTTAGAAGATAATTAAACATAGCGAGAGTGTCAGTGTCAGCATGGAAGGAGGTAGTTTGTGCTTTTTGTCCTTGACCCTACTAGAAATTTTTATATTAACGAAAACCCTCTTGTATTTCCAGATCCCATGGAACTCATAGAGTGAATAGGCTGGATGGCAGTGGGTCATAATCTAAAAGAACACTGAAAGTTGAATTTAACATGTTAACAGTTACAAAATGAACCACACTTGGAACGCAAGATACCACCACACCATGAGAAAAGGATGGGTGCCATGCAGTAAATAACAAGTTGAACACCTCAAGCGTTTCTTGCTTTATTTATGGAAGTCAGGGTCTCAAATGGTAGCTGGTAGTTCTCTCCTGGACTGGGCAGGGGATCTGATGCATTTTAAAGGCTTGTTGGCAAACTGGAGCAGAGAAGACCAACCATGATGGTAAGGGTCCTAAAAACCCTATCAGTGGAAAAGGGTTGAAAAAACTAGGGATGTTAAAATTGGAAAAGAGGACTCAGAAGTAAGAAATTGGTCTTCCCATTTCTAAAGGAGCCAATGAGAAGGAAGGATGAGACATTCTATAAGACCCTGTGAGGGCAGAGCACAATGCAATAATGTAAAGAATAAATCCCACGTTCAGGGCTATCTGAGGATAGGTTTCTTGGTCTCAGGAAATAACCAATTCCCAGTTAAGGATAGGGTTAAAGCATAGACAAAACTCCATTTGTCAAGGATAGCTTCAAGTGTAGAAGAGGTGGTTGGATTAAATGACTTTTATATCCTCTTTCACCAGTGAAACTTTGTGCTTCCATACTTCTATTACAGGAATGAAGTAGTTAACCAGAATAATCAGAAATTGTGGCTATATATAGCATCTCTAAATTTTAGGTACATTTCTCAGTCACCTGCATAGTACTATGAAGTTTCTTATCTGCTAAATAATTTTCTATTTCTAGTATACCTGATTTAAATTTTTGCTTCAGTTTGACAAATAAATGCACTGGCTATTTTCATATACTTATATACTTTTTGGTGACAAATTTTTTTTTGCTTTTATTTAGCAAAAATAAAAATTTTTGCTTTTTTCTTCAAAAATTCTCATACATTATTATATTCTTTACAATTATAAGGTCTTTGATGGCAAAAGTTAAATATTGATTTATGTTAGCATAGTAATGATGAAGATACCAACCAACTTGATCACAGAATTTTTGAGTAACAACATAAAACTACCTGCTGGTGTCAGGAAAACGTAACTTTTATATAAATGACTTATTGTGTGTAAACTTTATGGCAGAGATACCTATTGCTACGATGAATCCTGGTTAAAGAATGGTTACCTCACAAACTTAGAGTACTTAATATGTGGCAGAAATTGTTCTAAGGTTTTACAATTATCAACTAATTTGATCCCCAAGACAAAATTATGAGATATGTACTATTTTTTACTTGCTATAAATAAGGAAACCGAGGCACAGAGAGATCAAGTAACTTGCCCAAGATCACACAGGCAGTAAGTGGTTAGAGTATCCTACCTTTTGCCTTTTCTCCCATCCAAGTAGTAACCAGGCCCGACCCTGCTTAGCTTCCGAGATCAGACGAGATCGGACCTTTTGCCTTTTCTAACCCCAAACCAGTGCCCAACCCTCCTCCTGAGACACTCCATTCTGTCTACCCCACCTCATAATGCCACATGATCCAAAACTAATTTTATTTTATTTTCCCTCTGTTTAAATAAAATTCACATTTCCTGGTGCATTTGTTTCAGGCAGTTATTAGGGAAAATACAGATCTGATTTAAACTAATTCATTCCAAGCCGTATTAAATTGTGGATAAGTTCTGGCCTCATTATAGCACAGGTTTTCACATGTTAAAGAAAACCTGTTATTTTAAGGACCTAATCTCTAATATAATGGTTTTCAAATTCATTAGGTTGACTTTTGGGACCCATTAGGAGGGTCCTAGATCCCAACAATCCAGACTCAAGCACAGACTCATATGCCAGGCTTGTGCATGAAATTGTGTTAGGGAAAATAAAGGGGACTTCCCTGATCTAAAAAAAAAAAAAAAGGAAGCTCTTAGCAGTTTACAGAACGCCTCTGTGTTTAGAGAACTTCAGGATGATGTCCAAAAATTATTTTTGATGCTTTGAGCCTCTCTGCAGTGTGAAATCATACCACATAGGTGACAATCTCGGCAAAAGGATTATTCTCTTTTGATATGTGATGCCAACAGCCTCATTCCCCAGCATCTTGGCCTCCAAGGGGGCTTTACTAACAAAGCAAGACTTATTTACTAGCCTGAGGAAAGCAGGAAAATCACCAGCCACCAAGACGCATGGGCTCACACCAGCATTTCTGAGGTCACCATTAGAAAAGGCTGGTGTCCTGGGGGGCCTAGACGTCTCAGCCCCAGGCAGCAGAGCACCCTCCTGCTTCCTGCAGTTCTTCCTGCTGAGCAGATGAGATTGCATCTGACAAAGTGTCTGCAACTTTGTCCTTTGCCGGAGTCAGATTTCTAGTCACTGGTCAGTCACTGCTTGAAGCAGTTTCTTCCTCCATTCCCAGTGACTTCTTCAGGGAATGGGGGTGGGGGTGGAGGGAGGTATATGCAAATTTCTACCAACACATATTGGTATGGTTGATAGCACCTGAGAGTCCTCTTTCTGGGTCTGGTCAGTGATTAACTTTTGGAGGAAGTTCTTTTACACCTCGTTTAGTTCTCCCTTTCTCTCGCCCTCTCCCTTCCAGGGCATTGTGACTACCGCTGAGTCAGTAGAAAAGAGTGATGTCCTACTGTCAAAGTAATCTCTCAATTTCCAAAGAAGGTAGACCAGCATATCTTCTCCAAGATGCTGCACTGTGGTCACCTAAGGGGCTGCATAAACTTTGTTTTCCACTTATTCCTTCAGCCTCTCAGAATCAACAGGCCAGTTCAGTGACCCATGCCCAGAAGGATCAACAACTCAATTGCTGTATTCCAAACACATTTCTCAGAGGGAAAGCTTCAGGTTACCATTTCTCTCATTTTCTAGCAAGAGGTTTCACTTTCTATGAGGTAGACTCATAGCGCTATGTCTGCTGGAAACGTGGTTTAGCCTTTAGTAACGCCTATTTGGTAAAGATCTTTATAATAAAGGTTTTATATATATTTGACAATTATCGTGTATTTCCAGCTTTGCCACCTCTTAAATTTCAGTTCCTCATTTCAACTGACTGCTCAGACTTTCTTTTAGAAAGACCATCTCCAACTATCAATTCAAACAGCATAAATCAGCACTATATCTCCCCAACCAAAACGACACTTCCCCTGGATTCCCCATTTCTGTCCCCACATCTTCAAATAAATCTTTTTTTCCCCCGAGGCTCTCAGGCTCAGCATTGTATTTTATTACTCTTCGAAATATTTTTGTAGTTTAATAGGTTTGACTTTGGGAGAGCATCCCATAGAGCTGTCTCCTTTGTGGCATCATATCTATAATCCTTGCAGGTGTCTACAGTGGAATTGTGGTTCCTGGCCATGGAAGTACAGAAATGGTTATCGTCACCCAAGTGATAGATAATGGAAAGTATGGATTTATTACACAAGTCAGCTTTTTGTGTATATATTAAGTAATTGGTCATTATGAAATTTGTAAGATAGTGACACATCAGAGAAAATGCAAAGAAAATATAGTTTCTGTATAAGTTTGCATATTCTAGATATTTCATATAAGTGACATCATACAATATCTGTCCTTTTGTGTTTGACATTTCACTCAATATGGTGTCTTCAAGGTCGATCCATGTAGTGGCTGTATTGGAACTTCATTCCTTTTTACAGGTGAGTAATATTCCCTTATATGAATATACCAGATTTCTTGATCCATTTATCTGCAGATGGACATTTAGGCTAGTTGCATCTTTTGGCTATTGTGAATAATGTTGCTATGAACATTGGCATACAAATTTCTGTCTGAGTCCCTGCTTTTTGGTATATACCTAGAAGTGGGATGTTAGGTCATGTGGTAGGTCTATGTTTAGCTGTTTGAGGAACCACCAAACTTTTTTTGACAGTGGCTGCCCCATTTTACATTCCCACCAACAATATAGGAGAATTCCTATTTCTCTGCATCCTTGCTAGCACTTTTTATTTCCCATTTTTAAAATAGTAGCTCTTCAAGTGTATATAAAGTGATCTCTCATTGTGGTTTTGATTTGCAGTTCCCTAATGGCTAGTGATGCTGAGCTTCAATTCATGGGCTTATTGGCCATTTTGTATATCTTCTTTGGAGAAATATCTGTTTAAGTCCTTGTCCATTTTCTAATTGGGTTGTGTGATTTTGTTGTTGCGTTGTAGGAGTTCTTTATATATTTTGGATATTAAATCCTTATTAGATATATGGTTTCCAAATATGTTTTCTCATCCTGTTGGTTGTCTTTTCACTTTTTTGGTCGCGTCCTTAGATCCACAAAAATTTTTAATTTTGATGAAGTACAATTATGTATTTTTTCTTTTGTTTCTTGTGGGTTTGGTGTAAAGTCTAAGAATCCATTGCCTAATACAAGGTTTAAAGAGATTTCCCTTTGTTTTCATCTAAGAGTTTTACAGGTTTAGGTTTATTTATACCAAATATACTATACCTAAATATTTAGAATATTTAGATTGTTTATTCATTTTGAGTTAATTTTGTGTATGGTGTGAGATAGGAGTCCACTTTAATTCTTTATCATGATGATATCCAGTTTTCCCAGGACCATTTGTTGAAAAGTTTGTTCTTTTCCCATTGAATGGATGTGTACCCTTGTTAAAAATCAATTGGCCATAGAATTGTGAGTTTATTTCTGAACTCTTAGTTCTATTCCATTGGTCTATATGTACATCATTGTGCCAATACCACTTTGTTTTGATAACTGTAGCTTTGCGATAAGATTTGAAATCGGAAAGTGTGATTCTTCCAACGTTGTTCTTCTTTTTCAAGATGATTTTCGTTATTCAGAGACCTTTCCCCTTCCAATAATTTTTTTTCTTTTTTAAACAATTTGTTGAAGTATATCATTCATACATGAACATACATGAACTATAAGTGTTCAGTAAACATTGTGAACTTACAAAACAAACATGAATAACATCATACAGGGCTCCCACATATCACTCCCCCACAAACACCCTGCATTATGAAACATTTGTTAACAAATCATGAAAGAGCATCGTCAAAGTATTACTACTAACTATAGTCCATATCTTCCTCCCCTATACATTTTTTTAAGGATTTATTTATTTATTTACTTTTATCCATTTTTACACTCCACCCACCCCTCGTTTTTGCTCTTTCTGTGTCCATTCACTGGGCAACTCACTGTGTCCATTTCCTGCCCTCTCTTCTCATCCTTCTCCTCCTGTCTTCACTGGGATTCTATCCTCGGAACCTCCAATGTGGGAGAGAGGTGTCCTACTGCCTGCGCCACCTTAGTTCCTGGTTTTTCAGTGCGTCTCATCTTGGCTCTCCCTTACGTCACTCTCCTGTTATGTCTTGCTGTGTGGCTCGCGGGGGCCTAACACCGCACCCACGCACGGCGCATGGTAGCCCACGTGCCTTCTGTATTTTTCTTTTTTTTTACCAGGAGGTCCCAGGGATGGAACCCGGGTCCCTCCATAAAGGAGACAGACGTCCAACCACCCGAACCACATCCATTCCCCTGCTATATCTCTTAAGGTTGACCAAAGATACCCAAAGTTACAGTCTTTTCCCAAACAGGATGGTCATATAATCAGGCTTAGTTTATCACCAGCATTCTAAAAACCAGACCTAGGGAGAAATACTAGGTCTGGGGACACATCACAAAATCAGGACAGTGAGAATATTTGCATTCCATATGAATTTGATGATTAGCTTTTCCATTTCAGGAAAGGATTTGAAATTTTGATTGAGATTATGTCAAATCTATAGATTACTTTGTTGGTATTGATGTCTTAATGATATTAAATCTTCCAATTCATGAGCATGGAATACTTTTTCATTTATTTAGACTTTCTGTAATTTTTTTCAGTAATGATTTGTATTTTACTGCATACAATCCTTTACATCCTTGGGTAAATGTAGTCCTAGATATTTTATTCTTTTATTTGTTATTGTAAATGGAATTGTTTTCTTAACTTCCTTTTCAGATTGCTTATGCTGGCATATAGTAACTATACTGATTTTTGTTTATAGATTTTGTACCTTTCTACTTTGCTGAATTACTTTAGCTCTAGTACAGAGGTTCTTAACCTTTTTTGTTCCACAGAGCCCTTTGCCAGTCACGTGAAAACCACAGACCCCTTCTTAAAATGTAGTGGCAGATAGTTTTATGACACACCTGCACCAACACATCCACACAAGAATAATGTTTTTTTGAATTTTCAATTCTAGCTCACAGAGACCTTGTAATCTTTCACAGACCCCTGGTTAAGAACCCCTGTAGTGGTTTTCTTGTAGTTTCTGTGGGATTTTCTAAATACAGGATCACGTTGTTTGTAAATAAGGAAAGTTTTACTTCCTTTTCAATATGGATGTCTTTTATTTCTTTTTCTTGCTTAATTTCTCTGGATAGCACTTCTGGTACAATGTTAAATAGCAATGGTGATAGCAGGCATTCTTGTTTCTTGTTCCTAATCTTGGAGCAGGGATTCTTAACCAGGGGTCCATGAGCTTGAATAGAAATTAAAACACACACACACACACACACACAAAAACATGATTCTTGTGGGGACATGTTGGTGCAGGTGTGATATATTTATTAAATAATTCACAGCATAGAGTGGACTTAGTAAGGGGTCCGTGTTTTTTACCTGACTGGCAAAGAGGTCCATGGAACAAAAAAGGTTAAGAACCCCTGTCTTAGAGGGAAAGCTTTCAGTCTTTCATGATTGAGTATAATGTTAGCTGTGAGCTTTTCATGTATGTGCATTAACATGTTGGGGAAATTTTCTTCTATTCCTTTTTTTTGTGTGTGTGTTCTTATCAACAGTGGGTGCTGGATTTTGTCAAATTTCTTTTGTGCATCAATTGAGATGATATGTGGATTTTGCTTTTGTTCTGGTAATGTGATAACTTACATTTATTGATTTTCTTATGTTGAACAACCCTTGCAATCCTGGGATAAATCCCACTTGATCATGGTATATAATTATTTTGATGTTCAGTTGGATATAGTTTGCTAATATTTTCTTGAGGAATTTTGTATCTATTTCCATAAAGGATATTCATCTATAATTTTTTCTTCTTGTGATAGCTCTGTCTGGTTTTGATATGAAGGTGATGTTAGCCTCATAGAATGAATTAGGAAGTTTCACCTCCTTTTCAATTATTTGGAAGAGTTTCAGCATTGGTATTAATTCTTTTTGGAATGTTTGATAAAATTCACCTGTGAAACCATCTGGTCCTGGACTTTCATTTGTTGGGAGTTTTTTGTTGTTGTTTGTTTGTTTGTTGGGAGTTATTGATTATTGATTCAACCTTTTTGCTTGTTATTGGTCTGCTCAGATCTTTTATTTTTTCTTATATCAGTGTAGTGTGTTCCTAGTAATTTGTGCATTTCATCTACGCTGTCTAATTTGTTGGCATACAATTGTTCATAACATTCTCTTATAATCCTTTTTCTTTCTATAAGATAAGTAGTAATGCCCTCCCATTCATTTCTGATTTTTATTATTTGAATCTTTCCTCTTTTTTTCTTTGTCTGTCTAGTTAAAAGTTTGTCAATTTTATTTATTTCTTCAAAGAACCAACTTTTGGTGTTTTTTATTCTCTCTACTGCTTTGCTATTCTCTAATTCATTTATCTCAGCTCCAATCTTTATTATTTCCTTCCTTCTCCTTACTTTAGGTTTGGTTTTCCCTTTTTCTATTTTCCCTAGGAATGAGGTTAGGTTGCTGATTTGAGATCTCCTTTTTTAATGTAAGCATTTAGAGCTATAAATTTCTCTCTGAGCACTTCCTTTCCTGTCTCCCATTAGTTTTGATATGTTGTGCTGTCATTTGTCTCCATACACTTCTTAATTTCACTTGATTGCTCCTTTGCCCCATTGGTTGATTGAATGTATTTTTAAATTACCACATACTTGTGAATTTTCAAGTTCTCCATCAGTCATTTGACTTCTAGTTTCATTCTATTGTGGTCAGAGAAGATACTTTGTATGATTTCAATCTTTTTAAATTTATTGAGACTTGTTTTGTGACCTAATATATGGTCTATCCTGGAGAATGATTTTTGTGCACTTGAGAAGAATGTATACTCTGCTGTTTTGGGATGAAATGTTCTATATACATCTGCTAGGTCTAGTTGATTTATTGTTTTGTTCAAGCCCTCTATTTCCTTACTGATCTTCTGTCTAGGTGTTTTATCCATTATTGAAAATGTATAGAGAAGTCTCCAAATACTAATGTAGAACCATCTATTTATCCTTCAAATCTGTCAATGTTTGCTTCATATATTTTGGAACTTGAGAGATAATTTTGAAGTTTTTTCAATCATTGAATTTAGCACTTAATCACGGAGAGCCCCCTGTGTCCTAATAGCTGTCAAGAATGCAAAGATGAGTAAGAAATAGACATAGTGTGCAAGGAGGTCACTCTCTTAAGAGATGTAAAAGTTGCATGAAAGTGGCTTTATTTACAAAAGAAAATACAACATATGCTTTAAGAGAAGTATAAGCACATTGTTTATGGAGAAGGAAAGACAACATTCAAGGGAGGAATCATGTTGGAGGGAGAATGTGAGAAGTAACATACAAGATTTATTTTGTGTACTTGTGAAATGCAATTTCCTCCTTTAGACCACTAGTTACATGGGGTAGAAATTGTGTCTCCTTTGTCACTTGTATACACTTATCTACACAAGCACCTTGTGCAGTACCTGGCACAGAGTAGGCCCTTAATGGGTGCTTAAAGGAGGGAAAAGAAATGAGCACCAAGTACCTACTATTTTGCCAGAGCCTTTCCTGACTGATCCTTACAACAAACCACTGAAGAAGGATTCCTTCTGCTTCTTCATCTACCTCTTTCTCTCTGTCCTCCTACTCTTCCACTTTAAACAGAAGAAGAAACCACATCTCAAGGAGAAAATTGACCTAAGGTATGCTGAAGCATTGGCTATAGAATTAGCCATGAGTTTAAGCACTGGCTCTGCCCCTTAAGAGCTCTGTGATCTTAGGTGAGTGAATTAGCTGAAGTCTTAGTTTCCAGTGCTTTAAAATGGGACACTAATGCTAACTCATAGGGTTGTAATGAGGACCATTTCTGATGGGGTAGAGGAGTATTTAGGTCAGTATCTGGCACTTAAAATGGTCAGATGGTTTTAGATATTATTAGTTGCTAATATTGTCAACTAGAAATAATGTTACCTACTTTGCTGACTTATTTTAAGTAATAAATTGAGATTTTGTGCTGTTCATGAGTAGAAAACTTTGTTACCATATAATAGTCTAAATAAGGACCAAGACAATTACAAACTGAAAAGATATTTGGTAATGAGAGAGGTTAAGGGATCAGAGGCTACATATGTAGGGTTTGCTAGACTAGATAAACTGGATTGACAGTCAAAGGGCACTATTAATGGGTTAAGAGAGATATGGTATAAAATAGACAAAGGGTGCGGAGGGAAGAAACAAAAAAGGAAAGATGGGAATACAGTCTAGGAAATTAAGGGGGAAAATGGTATCCCAGGGGTAAAATTATGTGTCCGAATCAGAGATATGAGCATTGAAGGAAAAAGCGGTACACGGTTCCTGTTGAAGAAGGAGCAATTCTGTAAACAAGGAGGTAAGCAGTGCGTGTAGAGGGTGTGTAGAATGACTCAGGTTTCATGGTTATAAACTGGAAGTATTGGTATAAGCCTCAGGAGTATGTAGGTTGAAGTGCACTATGTTTCATTTGTAGCCGACAGATATTTTAAGTGGATGTGAGAAAAAGCAGATTCAGAGGGAGGAGGTGTGAACTGACAAGGAGGATGAGGAAATCTGCGTATGAGCCACATGTAGAATGCAGTACAATTGTGGGAGTAGGAAGAGGTGGCTGGGAAACCGGGAGAATGGAATGTGAGCTCTCAGGAATATGAGAATATGGTTTATGAGATCCTTTTACTTTGGCAGGCATTTAATTCTGGGCATAAAAATAATGTCAGAAAAGGCAGTTTAAAAGCTCCGGTCTCAAATAGGATCTAATCTTCATTGTCATTTGTGCAGATAGGGAAGTTAAGTGTAGATCCGAAATAAAGTTTCCACTTTTTGTCTTGGAAACAATTTATAGCTAGGCGAGCAGAAGCTTGGAAATACAACTACTTGCTGATTGTTTTTTAATGCCACATTAGGCCAGATACAGAAATGGTAATGTCCAAGGGATAATGATTTTAGGTGGAATCCTCTTGTTTTTTTTGTTTTTTAATCCCTTATTTGTAATTTAAATAATAGTACGAGTGAAGGAAACAAACAGATTACTAATATTTTGGTTTTCAAAAAAGCTGCCCTATGGTGGAGTAACTTGTGATATGTACAAATATCACTTCAAATTATTGGACAATAGGTAATTTGTACTTACTGCTTAAAATTTGCAGAGATCCAAATAAGAAGACTGCAAATGCCTTACTAAAATGAGGTGGTGCCCAGTTTATTGGTCTGTGTCATGACGATTTTAAACACAGCTTCTTTGCAATAAGGTGAGCTTTATTTAAATAAGAATAAATTCAAAATATTTAAGTATATCTTTGCCTTCTTAGTTGGAAACCACATTCCTTGGAGGCAGTTTGTATTTGCTGCATTGCATCTCTCGCAGTACCCAGCATACATAGCTCCTTGCATATAGAAGGGCATATAAAGAACATACTTATTAATTGATTGAGGTTAATAGATGCTTAATCGATGCTTTTTTCTTTTTAAAGATTTATTTATTTATTCCCCCCCTTCCCCCCATTGTCTGCTTTCTGTGTCCATTCACTGTATGTTCTTCTGTGTCTGCTTGTCTTCTCTTTAGGCAGCACTGGGAACCGATTCTGGGACCTCCTGGAGTGGAGAGAGGTGCTCAATCTCTTGTGCCACCTCAGGTCCCCGGTCTGCTGTGTCTCTTATTGTCTCTCCTGTGTTTCTTCTTCTTGCTTCATCTTGCTGCGCCAGCTCTCTGAGTGGGCCACCTTGCTGCGTGGGCCAGCTTGCCTTCACCGGGAGGCCCCAGGAATGGAACCCTCGAACTCCCATATGGTACATGGGAGCCCAATCACTTGGGCCACATCTGCTTCCCTTTATCAATGCTTATTGAACCAAATGTTTTATACCTAATATTGTGAAACGTGTACTTTTTTTTTTCTTCTGTGACTGTTGGTGTACTTGAAAGGGCAAATCCCTCATTTTATACCTATAACTTCTAGAATAGCACCTCAAATCATTCCTCCAGCACACAAGGCCCTTTGAGTTTTGACTCTGGTTGACTGAGCCTAACACCCCATCCCCCTTCCCCACCCAACAGGTGTTCTGGGCTTCCTGCTACACCTGCCTGTTGTTCTAGCTGTCTGACCACCCTTCCCCGTTCTTATTGGGTAACTCCAATATCTCAGCAGGCTCCTTAACACTTCCTCTTTTAAGGGCAATGCACTGTATTTTCCATTTCTGTATTTATGACAGAGCAGCTGCTGATCTATAATGAATGATCAGTAAATGTCAGTTGAGTTGAACCAATGATTATTCACAACTGGAATTTCTTTACATAATATTATGTGTATAATTTCACTGCCTCATATTTGAAAACTGCAAATGTATTTGTCTTTTGGGATTACTTGAAACAGCTGTCCTTTCAAAAAGGGCTTGCTTTAATATTTTGAGAGAAGAGTCTTTCTTGAAAGAGTCTCCCTTTGAGGGCCCATAAGGCTTCTGTGACTTGCCTATCACATCCCAGCTCTGTAATGGCACGAGCTTCTGAATAAAGTACAAATAACATCCTTAAAAAGGTCCTTGCAGTGGACAACATAGTACGTGATTTGGATGACATCATTATATTTTCTTAATGTGGAGTATTTTTCTTAATGTATTAATGAAAAGTGCTTAGAGTGGTCAGATGCCTGAAGACAAACGCCAAATTGCTAGCAAAGTAACAGGATTTTGTTACAAGCTGATGGGCCACCAGCTTGAGTGAGAGATTTTTCAGCTTCAATGACCTCACAGTTTAGGCATGTGATTGAGTTTATTTCCTGCAATTGTTTACTAAGGGATGATTTTTTTAAATTCAGCTTATACATTGGTGTAATTTGTGCTTAAGTATACAGTAAACTAGCCATGTCAAAACAAGATAACAATAAGAAAATGGCCCAGGAAATCTAGTGCTGTGGAACTAAGAAGCATTAAGAAACAAAATAAGAATTCTTAAGATTTGAGCTAAATGCTTTTAAAATAATGCAGTCAAGTTAATATTTATTTTTCTTAGCATAATCTTCCTGGTTGCAATAGTTTTTACCGGAAGGAAAGCAGGTAGGTGGTCTTTCAATATAGATTTCTTCTGATAAATGCTTCAGAAAATATTAGGAAGAAATTATGGTAGTTCAGCATGAATTAGGTTGGTCTGAAATTGTATCATTCACACAGAGATTGTAATATTCTCTTTGATGCCAGATCAATGTGTTCAGTATTTAGCAGAAAAACAAAAAAGGGAATGGTCAGAGTGGTATTAGTCCATTTGTCCTGGAATACAAAGAAGGGTAAGGTCAGAAGCATGGAAACAAAACTAATTCAGTATAATGTAAGGAAAGCAATTAAGGGAGAAAAGGCACAAGATCATTTGAGGTTAAATCTAATATATGTGATAAGTATGAGATTATCTTCTCACCATATTTTCTAATGCTTATTGCTAGAGAAAGCAATGTTTTGAACCGAGGAAAGTGCTAGCCATACAAAAATGTATAGGACATCGTGCCATACATAGAGGGAGTTAAGCCTTAAAAGATGAAAAGAGGGAAGCGGATGTGGCTCAAGTGACTGGGCTCCTGTCTACCATATAGGAGGTCCAGGGTTCGATTCCTGGGGCCTCCTGGTGAAGGCAAGCTGGCCTGCACAACTAGCTGGCCCGTGAGGAGTGCTGGCCTGTGCAGGAGTGCTGGCCCGGGTGGAGAGCTGGAGCAGCAAGATGACGCAACAAAAAGAGACACAGAGGAGAGACAATAAGAGAGGCAGCAGACCAGGGAGCTGAGGTAGCACAAGAGATTGATAAAGTCTTTCTCCCACTCCGGAAGATCTCATGATTGGTTCCTTGTGCTGCCTAAAGAGAAGACAAGCAGACCCAGAACACACAGCAAATGCACACAAAAAGGAGACAATGGCTGGGGGGAGGGGGGTGGAATAAATAAATAAATAAATCTTTAAAAAAAAAGATGAAAAGAGCTCCATGGAATAATTAATAACTTACATTTGCACAGCATTCAAAAGTTTAAAAATATTTTACGCACAGTTTTGTCTTTGGAGGACAGCATTAATTTTGGGATTATGATTACTTCTTGGCTTTACTTCAAATTACTTAACCTTTCTTATGGGTCCGATTTTGATTATTTTTTCTATTTTCTTTTATGATTCAACATGGGAACATATCCTCAATAGGATATATATATTAAATATATATATATATATATATATATTTAAATTAACAGACTTAATTTTTTTAGAGCAATTTTAGGTTTACAGAAAAATTGATCAGAAAGTACAGAGAGTTCTCATATGGTCACTCTTCCCTCGCACAATTTCCCCTATTGTTAACATCTTGATTAGCAAGGTACATTTGTTACTCTTGATGACCTGATATTGATACATTAGTTTACATTAGGATTCCCACACTGTGTTATGCAGTTTTTTGAGTTTTGATGAATGCATAATGTCATATATTCACCATTACAGTATCATATTGAACAGTTTAACTGTTCTAAAAATTCCCTGTGCTCCACCTATTCATCCCTCCCTCCCTCTGAACACCTGATAACCTCCCGGGTTATATATATATAAATATATATAAATTTTTATTTTAGTAACATATATACAACCTAAATATTTCCCCTTTAACTAAATTTGGATATGTAATTTAGTGGTATACGGCTATCACCATATTCCATTACCACAACTTTTCTATCATATCCAACAGAAATTCTGTACTAATTAAGTTTTTAACTACTCTTTGCCTAGACCTCCCCGATAATCTGTGTTCTGGTTTCTGACTCTATGAATTTGCTTATTCTAATTGTTTCATATCAGTGAAATCATACAATATTTGTCCTTTTGTGTCTGACTTATTTCACTCAACAAGAGGTCTTCAAGGATCATCCATGTTGAAACAGATCAGAATCTAGTTCTTTTTTCATGGCTGCAAAACATTCCACTTGTATGTATATACCACATTTTACTTACCCATTCATCTGTTGATGGATATTTGGGCTGCTTCCATCTTTTGGCAACTGTGAACAATGCCGCTATGAACATCGGTGTGCAAGTATCTGTTAAAGTCCCTGCTTTTAATTCTTTTGAGTATATAACAAGTGGGATTGCTCATAAGGTAATTCTATTATTTACTTTTCTGAGGAACTGTCAAACTGTCTTCCACATCATTTTACATTCCCACCAACAATGAATGAGTGTTTCTGTTTCTCCACATCCTTTCTAACACTTGTTTTCTGTTTTTTTTTTGTTTTTTTTTTTTGTTGTTGTTGTTTTTTGAGGTACGGGGCCAGGGGTTGAACCCAGGACCTTGTATGTGGGAAGCCAGCACTCAACCACTGAGCCACATCAGCTCCCCTGAGTTGGTTTTTTTGTTTGTTTGCTTTTTTGTTTTCAGGAGGCACTGGGAACCTAACCCCGGACCTCCCATGAGGGAAGTGCCTACTCAACTGCTTGAGCCATAACCACTCCCTCTGTTTTGTTTTTAAAAGCAGGCATTCTAGTGGGTGTAAAGTAGTATCTCATTGTGGCATTGATTCACATTTCCCTGATAGCTAGTGACACTGAGCAGCTTTTCATGTGCTAATTGGCTGTTTGTATGTCTTCTTTGGAAAAATGTCTATTCAAGTCTTTTGCCCATTTAAAAATTGTATTGAGTATTTTTTGTTGTTGAGCTGTAGGAGTTCTTTATATATTCTGGATATTAAAATCTTATCGGGGGGGCAGATGTGGCTCAAATGGTTGGGCATTTATCTCCCATATGGAGGGACCTGGGTTTGATCTCCAGGACCTCCCAGTAAAAACAAAACAAAACAAAACAAAACAAAACAAAACAAAACAAAACACCTTATCAGGGGAGCAGATGTGGCTTAAGCAGTTGGGTGCCCATATCTGCCCACAGGGCAGGTCCTGAGTTCAGTTCCTGGTGCTTCCTAAAGAGAAAACAAACAGATAATGAGCAGACAATGAGCTCAAACAATGAGCAAACAGACAAGGGAGCCATGGGGAAACAACAACAACAGCAACAAAAACCTTACCAGATATGTGGTGTCCAAATATTTTCTCCCATTCTAAAGATTGTCTTTTTATTTGCTTGATGAAGTCCTTTGATGCTTAAAGGTTTTTAATTTTGATAAAGTCCCATTTACCTATTTTTTCTTTTGCTGCTCATACTTGTGGTATAAGGTCTAAGAAACCATTACCTATCACAAGTTCCTGAAAATGCTTTCCTACATTTTCTTCAAGGAAACTCATAATAGGATTTATAGTCCAGATTCTTATATTTAGATCTTTGATCCATTTTGAGTTAATTTTTGTATATAATATGAGATAGGGGTCTTCTTTATTCTTTTGCATATGGATATCAAGTTCTCCCAGCACCATTTGTTGAAGAGACTATTCTTTCCTGATTGAGTGGACTTGAAATCCTTGTCAAAAATCAACTGGCCATAGATGTGAGTTCATAGATTTCTGAACTCTCAGTTTTATTCTATTGGTCTATACATTTATCCTTGTGCCAGTACCATACTGTTTTGATCATGTAGCTTTGTGATAAGTTTTAAAGTCCAACTTCATTCTTTTTCAGGATGGTTTTGGCTATTTGGGGCCCCTTACTCTTCCAAATAAATATTGTGATTGGCTTTTCCATTTCTGCAGAGAGGGTGTAGCTGTTGGGAAATTTGATGTAATTATGAATTCCAAAAATATAATTGGACCATACTTGTAAACTGATCTGTTAATCTGGGCATGATTAAGTAATGGTTAGGGCATTGACTGGGGCCACATCAGTAGGGCGTTGAGCCCCACCCCTTGGTGGATAGGGGAATCGAATATAAAAGGCAAGGCAAAGGACAGAGGGAGCGAGGGAGCAGTTTTTGAGTTGCAGTTTTGATGTTGGGAGTATTGATGTTGGAGAGAAGGCCCCAGGAGAAGAGAAGCGAGCCATTCACCTGATAGTCTACAGCTGACCTTGTGGAGGAAACAGGAGCTAAGCCTGGAGAGAAACACAGCCCCGGGAAGAGAGGAACCCAAGAAGCTTGAAACCTAGCAAAGGTCAGCAGCTGTCTTGCTCCAACACGTGGCAATGGACTTTGGTGAGAGAAGAAATTTAAGCTTTATGGCCTGGTAACTGTGGACTTCTACCCCAAATAAATACCTTTTATAAAGACTAACCCATTTCTGGTATTTCGCATTAGCACCCCTTTGGCTGACTAATACAGAGGGCTTTTGAAATTTTGATTGGGAGTGCTTTGAATCTGTCAATCAGTTTGGGTAGAACTGATATCTGGACAATATTTAGTTTTCCAATCCATGAGCATGGAATGTTCTTCCATTAGTTTAAATCTTCTTTGATTTCTTTCAGCAAAGTTTTGTAATTTTTGTGTGTAAGTCCTTTACATCCTTGGCTAAATTTACTCCTAGATATTTGATTTTTTAAGTTGCTGTTGTAAATGGATTTTTTGTTTCTGATTTCCTTCTCAGATTGTTTATTACTAGTGTATAGAAACACTACTGAGTTTTGTGTATTTATCTTGTACCCAGCCTCTTTGCTGAAGTAGCTATGTTGTAGATACCTCGAGAACATTGACCTCTGACTCTGCAAAGTGAATTTGCATATTTAAATTTCATACTTCTAAAATTTATGGCTTATATGTAGATAATACCAATCCTGGAATTTCTAGGACAAAACTGATTAAAACTTTTATCATGTTGTTGGATCATATGACCTGAATTCTGGTTAAGAAAATATGGATACCCTATCTTCCTGTGGCCTCCACTTCCTCATCGTTCATTTAGTTACCGAAACCTTTCATCTGGCTTTTAACTTTTCTGCTACATATATTTTCTGAATATATTTTATATAGTCATATATATTAGATATTGTTCTATATATTCTGAAATTATACTTTCAAAGGCAACCTTATCAAATCTTTTCCCCCTTTTTGTTTTCCTTGGCCTCTCCTCAGTTTTATTCATTGGCCCTTCTTCCTGAAATGTCAAGGATCCTAGAGATGTGGTAATCTATGCCTCTTCCAATATATTATATATTTTTTGCTCTCCTTTCACAAATCCTTCTGCCTCCCTCCAGCACCATTCCATCAAGTCTTAAATGGTCTACTTTCTTAATAGCTGCTGAGTCACATTGATTTCTCAAAGGTTCAGGAATATTGTTTGCATTTCCACCTCCACACCATACTTCTAGAACTCCTCCAGGCTGGAATTATTGCCTTCATCTAAGCTTTAGTTCAATTTTTAACGTTTCTCTGAATGCTGCTTTTTCCATTGTAATTTATTTTCCTTCAAATTCATAGGTATTTGATCCTCACTGCCTTATACTATTAACTAGATTTATGTGTTCATGTACCACCTCCTAGTTAGAATGCAAAGTCCTTGAGAATAAAGGCTGTATGTAACCTTTTCTGGTTTGCTTGCCAAGGGACAATTAACACAAGTAATAATAAATATTTGTTGGCTGAAAGCATGTGTTTCATGGTTTCAGTATAATAGCCAATATGCACATCTAGTTTTAAAAGTACATTTTTTTCTTTTCTCATTTTTGGTCTCTGCTTATGAGTGATAATTTTCAATATAAAAATACCATATGCAAACTTTTAGCAGTATTACAAGAATGAAAAAGCTGCTAAAGTAGGCCTATAGTTGATAGTGGGAATGGATATTTACCAGTTTGCTACTATGTGCCAGAAACACTGCTTTAGCCTGTAAAGATTTCTTTAAACAGATTCAAGCAATTCAAGTCCATGGAGGTTAATTTATTCAAAGTCCCATAAAAAGTAACTGGCTATGCTGAGTTTCAGAAACCTCCATCTGTCTGGTTCTAACCGGCAAGGCAGTCTTACTGTTGGATGACTGTGAGAAAGGATAGTTGTTTCTTTCTTTCTTTCTTTTTTTTTTTTTAATGCACTAGGCACAATGGTTGGGGTTCAATAAATGTTGCTCATTAAATACACATGTACACACACAACTGACCAAGAATTGGGTCTATTTAAACAGGAGGGGGAAAAAAAACCTGGTTGAATTAATTATACTAACTCTAAGAATGGCTTATGCTTTGATTACAATAATAGAGAACAAGGATTTAGAAAGCTGACAGAGATTAAAAGAACTCAATAACTTATTTCAGTAAATTACCCTTTATTTCGTGTCTAGGGAAGAACAAATGTTTCTGATTCGTAAGGAACTCTGCAAATTCAAATGCGGGGTCGTCAGTAGCAGCGCCTCCGAAGGTCAGAAGCAGGAGGGGTCCTCTCTTCCTCCCGCTGTTTTCTTTAGGTCTCCCAGGGTCTGCCTCTCTGCGGAAAGCAACACCGCGGCATCGCCGCGGGAAGTAGGGCAACCCAGGTCCGTTTCGCCTATCAGCAAAAACTATCAAATGAGGCGACAAACCATGTAAAACGCCCGACGCAGGTGTTTCGAACCGCAGGGCAGAGGAAGAGCAATAGGCCCTGCAACCGTCTCATCTGCTTGCTGCACCTAGACGCCGGCGGGGCTAGACCCCCGACTTTGACGTCATCGCACCTGGCAGCAGCCGGGGTCCGAGAGGACCTTCCAAAAGCGCGGAGGCGTGAGGAGGGGCGGGGCGAACGCGGGAAGTTCTCGCGAGACTTGCCTACTGCCCGGCCAAGCTCCGGACACCTTCCCGGCCTCAGTCCAGCCCCCTCTGTAGTTTTTGGTGTTGTGTTCAGGAGCTACGCGAGTAGCGGGAGCGGTAGGAGGCGGATTCTGGAGGTTGGCGGGCGACTGCGATTGTAAGCCGGTGGCCAGGGCTATTCGGCGGGTTCCCAGCACCTTCCGGGAGAGACCGGGGAAAGCTGCCGTCTAGCTGGGCTCTGTCGGGGTCTCCCGCCGCGGTGGCTTCGGCGGAGTTCAGGCGTGAGGAGCCGCCGCCGTCTCTTCCTCACGGGCCGCGCCGACTGGGCTGACCGTGGAGCGCCGTGGGCGGATGGAGGCGCCTCCTTGCCCCGCCTGAACTCAGGAGGGGCAAGAGCTGAGCGCGGGTCCCGCCTCCTGCCGCAGGAGCGGCCGCGCGAGCAGTGGGAGGAGGAGTAGAGGGCGCCGGGCTTCTTCCCGCGGGAGCTCCCAGCATGGGTAAGAGATTCGAGGGCCCTTCCCGCCTCCTGTCCGGGCCCCCCGACCCGGGGAGGGGCGTCCCTTTCTTAGCCTCAGTGGAGAGGGACGGGGATCGGCCACTGCAAGACGCCACCCCGGCCTTCTCCCCTCCCCTGCTTGCCCTGCTTTCCACCTTGCTCTTGTCGCGGAGAAATTGGGCGAAGGGCTCGCCGGTGCTTTCTCTAGCGTTGCTCGTCGCCTTTCATTTTCTGCACACGGCAAAGGTGCGGGAATAGGGGTGGCGGGGCCAGATCGCCTCTCCTCGCCCACTGTCCAGCCCAAATCGGAGCTTTCTCTCGCTTCCCCAGCCTCTTCCTTCCCTCGCCACCCAACTCCCCCTCGTCAGATGGGGGAGGATGATCGAAAACTTGACAAAGTAGCACTTTCGACGTTATCGTTTCGAGGCTTTGTATAGATTGGGCTTTTAAGAAGATGTATTTTGTTGTTAGGAAATTTGTTTTCTTTTCCCTGCCGAAACTTGCAAGGGATGCTTCAAGAACAGGGAGGCATGAGTATTTACTCCGATTGTTGTACCTAGGCAAGTGTGTTGGCACTTAAATTAGATCTCCTGAGGACTGGGTTGGGGTTTGATAGGATGTCAGTTTTGAACCCTTTGAGGAGCAGTTTCCTGTTTGGAGTTAGACTTCCTTGCTCGAGAAAAATACAAGTTCTTATGTTTTTTACTATGTGATTTCTTTGGGTCTAGAGAAAGTAAAATGCGTTGCGACTGGTTGGAAAGGGAGTTTTGTTGGGTAGTATAACAGTTCATTTGATAATAAAGTTAGGTGTGGGCTAGGCACTCAACTCGTCAATCCTTTAACTATTATAAGCAATTTAAAAGAGAATAGTTTTTTTTTTTTCTTTTTAAAATCATATTTGGCATAGCGTGTTCTATAAGACTAATTCCACCTTTGGTTTTGTAGAGAGTAAACCCGAAGGAGGATGCTATCACTTTTTGTAGTTAAGGAGAGTTGATACTTCTTCAAATCAACAAAGTAATAATTAGTGAAGCTAACAATGATTTAGAGGCAGATCTAATACGGAATACTGCTGATGTGGCACCCTCTGTCATCACTTTGGGGGGATGCTTTAAACAGTTTTTATAGATATTCGCCTAGCTGTTGTCTGTTTTCCTAGATTTTTCTAGTTTTACGCTCTCCCCTCCCCATGCTTTCAGGTAACTTTCATACCCAAAGTGCTCTTGAACCTAGAAACAGTAAAACTGGCTATTTGGAACATTCAGAATGCCTAATTAGTTGAGCTCCCTGGGTAATTGAGGGCTCATTTCTTTAAGCATCCAATTATAAAACCACTTTAACTGCTTTGTAAAATTAAATACACAATTCTGTCATAAATAGGATGCAGAATGTAATTTAACCTCTTTGGTAACCTAGGATTATTTTTGACCATAGATATTGTGATGCCTTGGGGATATGTTGGGGTATATGTAAGACTGTTAATCTAAATGCTAAATAGCATCAGATTCCTCTGCATTTTGAAGTTATCTTAAAAAAATACTTTCTTTTCCGCCTTGCTATTGGATGTGCTTCTCACTGATCAGTGTCCACCTTTACCGTCCCTTCTCTAATCTTTCTAGAAGTGAGGAAGTCACATTCAAATTTGTGATTCTGTGTAAGCAAATAAATAGGCCCTTATTTAGTACGTGAGGTCCCTTCTTGAGAAAAGTAAATGAGTATCAGTATCTGGACACTGGAGCATCTGTTTTGACTGCCCAGAGGCCTTTTCTTACTGACTTCTTTCTGGGTTCTGGTTAGGTGAGTTGCCAGATAGTCTTGGTGCAGTACGGTTTTAGCATGCTCTGTACTTGACTGCTCAGTTAGAATGTGTTTTGAAGGACTATTAGATGGGATATATGTTTTTTGGAGGTACTGGGGATTGAATCTAGGACCAGGTACATGGGAAGCAGGTGCTCAACCAATGAGCTACACCCACTCCCCATGTGGTTAAGTTTTGATAACTATTTGTCAGACATTTCCATGTGAATATAATTTAAATTTATCAGTCATGAAATAATTCATATTAAATTTCTTAAATTCATTTAAAGGGAGTTGCCTCTTTAAATTTTGCTTGGTTTTCTTTGTTATTAGCAGTCTTTATTTATGATTTAAGATGATGGCTTAAAATACTTACATAATAGTTTATCTAATTTGTTACAAAATTGAAAAAAAAATTAAATTTCTTTGTTATGAAATAGCTCAGATACCTATTAAATGATGGTTCCTGCAGTTAGATGATACAGTCATTTAATAACATGAGCTCTGGACGGGACTGTCTGAGGTCAAATCTTGGCTCTTCTGCTTACTAGCTGTGTGATTGAACCAGTTACTCAACCTGTGTTTCTTTCAATTTCCTAATCCATAAATGGGATAAAAATATTTACCTTATAAGTTGTTAAGAGGCTTGGATGAGCTAATAATATTTTTAAAATGCTTATGATAATGTCAGTACTGGTTGTTGTTATTTTCATTTTCAAAATGATTTCCTTAATTCTTGTACCAACTTGAAAAAAAATCCTCAATTTTGTCCTTTTTAAGAAGTAGGATATTGTCGTCAGTGGGGTTGGATGATTTTGTATTAAAGCAAAATTTGAATTTTATGTAATATAACCATGTAGAAATTATGAAGGGAGGTTATATTTTTTTTCAATTTTTGGTGTACTGTGAGAAAGTCCTTGGTTAGTAATAAGTTAAGTAGTTTAGGAAAAAATTTTAAGTGGGTTGGGTACTAGTAGAGACTTATTTGAACTTTATGTTAAACTAAAGCAATATTTTTAGTTTTTACATTTGTTAAATATCGAAGAATGTCTTGTCAAAGAAATTTGAGGCATTCTCTGAGAAAGTATTTGGTGGAAAGCTTCGGAGAGATAGAATCTTATATTCTTATTCCAAAAGTACAGATCTACATTTTGGAGCAGAATTAGACAGAAAAAAAGTAGTATAAAGTATCACCATATATGATTTTTTTTTAAATCTAAGAAACATTTTTATTGATAATCATATATGTAAACATAACTTTACCCATTTTAACCATCTTCAAGTGTATAATTCAGGGTCATTAATTACATTCACAGTGTTGTACTACTACCATCACCACCATCCATTACCAAAATATTCCATCGTCCCTTATCGAAACTCTGAACCCATTATGTATTGACTTCCCCATTCCACTCACCCACCCCCAACCCCATAACCTGTAATCTAATTTCTGTCTCTATGTTCTAGTTATTTCATATGAGTGAAATCATATAATATCCTTTTGTGTCTGGTTTATTTCACTTAACGTGATGTCTTCAAGGTTCATCCATGTTGTAGTATGTATCAAAACCTCATTCCTTTATTTATTTATTTATTTTATTTTTTAAAGACCCCCCCCCTGTTGTTTTGCGCTTGCTATCTTCTCTCTGTTCTTCTGTGTCTGCTTGTCTTCTCTTTAGGCGGCACCAGGAACCGATCCTGAGATATTCAGGAGTGGGAGAGAGGTGCTCAATATCTTTTGCCACCCCAGCTCCCTGGTCTGCTGCGTCTCTTATTAGACAATAAGAGACAATTAGACTCCTGTGTGTCTCTTTTTGTTGCATTATCTTGCTGTGCCAGTGCTCCTGCATGGCCCAGTACTCCTGCATGGGCCAGCACTCCTGCATGGGCCAGCTCTACTGCATGGGCCAGCTCTCCTGCATGGGCCAGCCCTCCTGCATGGGCCAGCTCTCTGCTTAGGCCAGCTTGCAGCGCGGGCCAGTTTGCCTTTCACCAGGAGGCCCCGGGAAATGAACCCTGGACCTCTTATATGGTAGATGGGAGCCCAATCACTTGAGCCACATCTCTTTCCCTCATTCCTTTTTATAACTGAATTGTATTCCATTGTATAATATCCCATATTTTGTACATCTCTGGATGGCTACTTGGATTACTTCCACCTTTTGGTTATTGTGAGAGTGCTGCTATGAACATAGGTAATACTCAATATGAATATTGGAATTATCTGTTTAAGTCCCTGCTTTCAGAGTAGGATTGCTGGGTTTAACTTTTTGAGGAATTGCTAAATTATTTTCCACAGCATCTGTCTCCTTTTACATTCCCACCTACAGTGTAGGAGAGTTCCTATTTGTTCTGTTTGTCTGCATTGTCTGTATCCATGTCAACAATTATTTTCCTTTCTTTTTTTTTTAAACAGCCATTCTAGTGAGAGTGAAATGGTATCTCATTGTGGCTTTGATTTGCATTTCTTTAATGATGTTGAACATCTTTTCATGTGCTTATCAGCCACTTGTGTATCTTTGGAGAACAGTCTATTCAAGACCTTTGCCTTTTTATACATTGTATTGTGTGTCTTTCATTGTTGAGTTTTAGGAGTTCTTTATATATTTTGGATATTAAACCATTGTTAGATACATGGTGTCCAAATACTTTCTCCCATTGTGTAGGTTGTCATTTTGCTTTCTTTTTTAAACTTTATTTTGTACATTTAATAATTGAAAACATAAACAATTAAAAACTAAAAAGTAAACACAGATGAATAAATATATACATTTCTCAATTAAATGTAATGGATACATGTAAATTTTTTTTTTTTTTAATCAAACAATATATTACACAGTATATTTGGTTCATAGTAATGCATTCATACAGTATTTGTCCTTTTGTGTCTGGCTTGCTTCACTCAACATAATGTCCTCCAGGTTCATCCATGTTGCCATATGCTTTATGACTTCATTCTTCTTACAGCTGCATAATATTCCATCGTGTGAATAGACCACAGTTTGTTTATCCATTCCTCTGTTGATGGACACCTGGGTTGTTTCCAACTTTTGGCAATGGTGAATAATGTGGCTATGAACATTGGTGTGCAGATGTCTGTTCGTGTCACTGCTCTCAGTTCTTCTGGGTATATACCCAGTAGTGGTATTGCAGGGTCACATGGCAAGTCTATATTCAACTTCTTTAGGAACTGCCAAACAGTCCTCCATAGTGATTGTACCATCCTGCATTTCCACCAACAGTGAAGAAGTGTTCCTATCCACATCCTCTCCAACACTTGTAGTTCTCTGTCTTTTTAATAGTGGCCATTCTGAGAGGTGTGAAATGATATCTCATTGTAGTTTTGATTTGCATTTCCCTAATCATGAGTGATGTTGAGCATTTCTTCATGTGTTTTTATGCCATTTGTATTTCTTCTTCGGAGAAATGTCTATTCAAGTCTTTGGCCCATTTTTTAATTGGGTCATTTGTCTTTTTATTGTTGAGCTGTAACATCTCTATATATCCTGGATATTAAACCCTTATCAGATATGTGATTTCCAAATATTTTTTCCCATTGAGTTGGCTGCCTTTTCACCCTTCTGACAAAGTCCTGTGAGGTGCAAAAGTGTTTAATTTTGAGGAGGTCCCGTTTATCTACTTTTTCTTTTGTTGCACGTGCTTTGGGTGTGAAGTCCAAGAAACCCCCACCTACTACAAGGTCTTGAAGATGTTTCCCTACATTTTCTTCTAGTAGTTTTATGGCCCTGGCTTTTATATTTAGATCTTTGATCCATTTTGAGTTGATTCTTGTTTAGGGGGTGAGATAGGGGTCCTCTTTCATTCTTTTGGTTATAGATATCCAGTTCTCCCAACATCATTTGTTGAAGAGACTGTTTTTTCCCGTCAGCGTGGGCTTGGTAGGTTTGTCAAAAACCAGTTGACTGTATAGGTGAGGGTTTATTTCTGGATTCTCAATTCTATTCCACTGATCGATATGTCTATCTTTATGCCAGTACCATGCTGTTTTGACCACTGTAGCTTTATAATAGGTTTGAAGGTCAGGCAGTGAAATTCCTCCCACATTGCTCTTCTTTTATAGAATACTTTTGGCTATTCGGGTGCACTTACCCTTCCAAATGAATTTGGTAATTGCCTTCTCTAATTCTGTAAGTAAGCTGTTGGGATTTTGATTGGTAATGCATTGAATCTATAAATCAGTTTGGGCAAGATTGACATCTTCACGATATTTATTCTTCCAATCCATGAACACGGAATGTCTTTCCATTTGTTTAGGTCTTTTAAAATTTCTTTTAGCATTGTTTTGTAGTTTTCTGCATATAGATCCTGTACTTCCTTGGTTAAATTAACTCCTAGGTATTTGAGTCTTTTTGTTGCTATTGAAAATGGAATTTTCCTCCTCAGATTGTTCAGTACTAGTGTACAAAAACATTACTGATTTTTGCGTGTTGATCTTATATCCTGCCACTTTGCTGAACTCATTTATTAGTTAAAGTAGCTTTGTTGTGAATACTTCAGGATTTTCTAAATACAGGATCATGTCATCCGCAAACAGTGAGAGTTTTACTTCCTCTTTTCCTATTTGGACGCCTTTAATTTTTTTGTCATGTCTGATTGCCCTCGCTAGAACTTCTAGTACAATTTTGAATAACAGTGGTGACAGTGGGCATCCTTGTCTTGTTCCTGATCTTAGGGGGAAAGCTTTCAGCCTTTCCCCATTGAGTATGATGTCGGCTGTGGGTTTTTCATATATGCCTTTTATCATATTGAGAAATTTTCCTTTTATTCCTATCTTTTGAAGTATTTTTATCAAAAAAGGATGTTGGATTTTGTCGAATGCCTTTTCTGCATCTATTGAGATGATGATGTGTTTTTTTTTCCTTCAATTTGTTAATGTGGTGTATTACATTGATTGATTTTCTTATGTTGAACCAGCCTTGCATGCCAGGAATAAATCCCACTTGGTCTTGATGTATAAGTCTTTTGATATGCTGTTGGATTCGATTTGCAAATATTTTGTTGAGAATTTTTGCATCTATGTTCATGAGAGAAATTGGTCTGTAATTTTCTTTTCTTTTGGAATCTTTATCTGGTTTTGGTATTAGGGTGATGTTGGCTTCATAAAATGTGTTGGGTAATTTTCCCTCCTCTTCGATTTTTTGGAAGAGTTTAAACAGGATTGGTGTTAATTCTTTTAGAAATGCTTGGTAGAATTCACCTGTGAAGCCATGTGGTCCTAGACTTTTCTTTGCTGGGAGATTTTTGATGATGGATTCAATCTCCTTAATTGTGATTGGTTTGTTAAGTTCTTGTATTTCTTGTTGTGTCAGTGTAGGTTGGTTATGAGTTTCAAGAAATTTGTCCATTTCATCCAGGTTGTCTAGTTTGTTGGCATATAGTTTCTCATAATATCCTCTTATGATTCTTTTTATTTCTGTGAGGTCATTTGTAATTTCCCCCCTTTCATTTCTGATTGCATTTATTTGCATCTTCTCTCTTATTTTCTTTGTTAGTCTAGCGAGGGGTTTGTCAATTTTATTGATCTTCTGAAAGAACCAGGTTTTGGTTTTGTTGCTTTTCTCTATTGTTTTTCTGTTCTCATTTTCATTTATTTCTGCTCTAATCTTTATTATTTCTTTCCTTCTTTTTGCTTTAGGATTGGTTTGCTGTTCTTTTTCTAGTTTCTCAAGTTGTTCAGTTAAATCTTTGATTTTAGCTCTTTCTTGTTTCTTAATATAGGCATTTAGGGCTATAAATTTACATCTCAAGACTGCCTTTGCTGTATCCCATAAGTTTTGATATGTTGTGTTCTCATTTTCATTTGTCTCAATATATTTACTGATTTCACTTGCAATTTCTTCTTTGACCCACTGAATATTTAGGAGTGTGTTGTTCAGTCTCCACACATTTGCAAATTTCCTTTTTTCCTGTCTGTTATTGATTTCTAGTTTCATTCCATTATGATCTGAGAAGGTGCTTTGTATAATTTCAATTCTTTTTATATTTATTGAGAGCTGTATTGTGACCTAACATGTGGTCTATCCTGGAGAAAGATCCATGGGCACTTGAGAAGAATGTATAACCCACTGAGTTTGGATGCAGTGTTCTGTATATGTCTATTAGGTCTAACTGGTTTACCATATTGTTCAAGTTCTCTGTTTCCTTGTTGATCTTCTGTCTAGTTGTTCTATCTAATGATGTGAGAGGGGTGTTGAAGTCCCCGACGATTATTGTAGAAATGTCTATTTCTCCCTTCAGTTTTGCCAGAGTTTGTCTCATATATTTTGGGGCACCCTGGTTAGGTGCGTAGATATTTATGACTGTTATATCTTCCTGGAGGATCGTCCTTTTTATTACTATATAATGGCCTTCCGCTTCTCTTTTCATTTTTTTGCATTTGAAGTCTGTTTTGTCTGATATTAGTATAGCTACCCCTGTCTTTTCTGTTTACTATTCACGTGGAGTATCTTTTTCCAACCTTTTACTTTCAGCCGGCTTGTATCCTTGGGTCTGAGGTGAGTTTCTTGTAAGCAGCATATGGATGGCTCATATTTTTTTATCCATTCTGTCAGCCTGTATCTTTTGATTGGGGAATTTAATCCATTCACTTTCAATGATATTACTGAAAATGCACTATTTATTTCCTCCATTTTATTCTTTGGTTTTCATATGTCATCTTATTTTTGTCTTTCTTTTTACTCTTTTGGTTATCCTTTCTGCTTTTCTTTCTTCTATACTCTCCTCCAAGCCTCTTTCTCTTGTCTTTTTCTTTCAGGTTCTACGGCTTCCTTTAATATTTCCTGCAAAGGTGGATTCTTTTTTGCAAACTCTCTTAGTTTCTGTTTGTTTGTGAATACTTTATATTCACCTTCATATTTGAAGGACAGTTTTGCTGGGTAAAGAATTCTCGGCTGGCAGTTTTTCTCTTTCAGTTTCCTAATTGTATCATACCACTGTCTTCTTGCCTCCATGGTTTCTGAAGAGAAATCTGCACTAAGTCTTACTGAACGTCCTTTGTACGTGATCATTTGCTTCTGTCTTGCTGCTCTGTGAATTTTCTCTTTATCTTTTACATTTGACATTCTGAATAATATGTGTCTTGGCATAGGTCTATTTGGATTTATTCTTATTGGGGTACGGTGTGCTTCTTGGACATGTATGTTTCTTTCTTTCTTGAAAATTGGGAAAGTTTCAGCTATTATTTCCTCAGATACTCTTTCTGCCCCTATTCCTTTCTCTTCTCCTTCTGGAACTCCCATGACACGTATGTTCTTGCGTTTTGTGTTGTATTCAACTCCGAGCCCCTGCTCAATTTTTCCCATTCTTTTCTCTCTCTGTTCTTTTCTCTCTTCAATTTTAGCTGCTCTGTCTTCAGTATCACTTATTCTTTCTTCTGTCATTTCGAGTCTGCTGTTGTATACTTCAAATGTATTTTTGACTTCACCTATTGTGTCTTTCATTCCCATGAACTCCGTTACTTTTCTGTTCAGTGTTTCAAATTCTTCTTTGCGTTCGCTCAATGATTTCTTGATGTCATTGATCTCTTTAACTATATTCTCTTTCATCTCATTAATTTGATTTTGGAAATTTGTGCTCATCTCACTGATTATTTCTCTCAAATTCTGCATCTCTTCTGGGACTTTGCTGTATTCCTTTTCTTGGGCCATGTCTTCTATTTTCTTAGTATGGCTCGTAATCCTTTGCTGGTGCTTAGGCATCTGGTTAGTTTGTATTTTACTTAAATGCTCTATCTCTTTCTCTTTTATGGGGTTTTAGTGGCAGGAGGGTGTGAGTTACCACAGCTCTTTGATTTTTGGCTCAACCTTGATTGTTAGGATTGTTCTGCTAGTTGCTCAAAACTGGGCACTGGACCCAGTAATTGGTTGTAGAGTCGTTTCCTTTGGCCTTGGGCAGGGAGGCTATAGAGGCCAGGAAAAGCCTCTCTTACTTATTAATTTTCTTATGTGCACTTCCTTGGTCTGCCAGAAAATGGCACTTGTTGGCAGCTCAGAATTCAATTCCTGGTCGGAGCGTATTTGTTGTGACACAGGCCAGATCAATGTGATAGAGCTTCCTGTCTGGAGGCTAAGAGCCCTGTGATTCAAACTTTCTGAGACAGTTCTCTAGACTTCTCTCGTAGTGTCCCCCTTTTCCCAGCTAGGAAATATTTCCACTCCCTTCTGAATCCTGAACAATCAGTCCCTGTTAGTAAAGGAGGAGATTGGGAGGTTTGTATATCTTTAGCCCCTTGCAGGTTCCAAGGCAAACAATGGTGCAGCCCCACCCAGCCTGGAAGGGCTCTCGGGACAGGGCAGACCAAACCTGGGAGTCAAAAGCAGGGTCAGCCCCAGGCTCTCTCTCCCCTCTCTCCTGGAGTCCTCAACAATTAGTCCAGGCTAGAAGAGAGGGAGGTTGCGAGGGTCGGATTTCTCCAGTCCCTTCCGGGCTCCTAGGGCAAAGGGCCGTGTGGAAGGGTCCGTGGGGCTCCACAGCCCAAATATCAGGTCAGAACCTGAGTCAGCCTAAGGCTGTGTCCCTCTCTCTCCCCTTTCCGGGAGTGGCAGATCCCTGAAGCCCCCTTTGTCTGTGGTCGCAGGCCCAGAGGCCCCAGAATTCTGAAGAGTGTGGGGGAGGGTGCCGGCAGCAGCAGAAGCTGCTACTTGCAACTCACTGTTCTGTTGTCAGGATTTCCCTCTTCTGTTCTTCTCTCCTCTGGGTGGTGTGCAGCCTTCACCTGCTGTCCTAAACCCTAGAAGATCTTTTTCGGGGCTGTTTCCGCTTGTCCTCTAGCTTTTTTTCTGGAGAAGAGATTCCCGTGTCTTACTAGTCTGCCATCTTTCCGGAAGTCCCATTTTGCTTTCTTGATGCAGTCCTTTGATGCACAAAAGTTTTTAATTTTGATGTCCAATTTAATTTTTTTTTTATTTTTTTAATGTTGTTGTTCATGCTTTTGGTATAAGGTCTAAGAAACCATTGCCTAACACAAGGTCTTGAAGATATTTCCCTAGAAATATTTTATATTTAGGTTTTTGATCCATTTGACGTTAATTTTTGTGTATAGTGTGAGGTAGGGGTCTACTTTCTTTCTTTTGCTTGTGAATATCCAGTTATCCATTTTTTTGAAGGAGACAATTCTTTCCCCCATTGAGTGGGCTTGGCACCCTTCTCAGAAATCAATTGGCCATAGATGTGTGGGTTTATTTCTGAACTCTCAATTCTATTCCATTGTTCTGTATGTGCAACCTCGTGTATATCTGAATTTTTATCTTTGAAAGAGTAAGCAGAATTTTATGGATCAAATTTCTCTTGATTATTTTAGATGAGGTTAGGAATTTTTTAGTTTAAATTTATTTTATAAGCTCACATAACATTTTAAGTCAACATATTTAAGTCACAAGGTTTTTGTTTTTTTTTCCCCCAGGAGGTACTGGGGATTGAACCCAGGACCTTGTACATGGGAAGCAGGCACTCAACCACTGAGCTACACTCATTCCCCACGAGTATTTTTTAATGGCACAAATTTGCAATTGATTTAGAGATGCTATATGTACTTATATAATTGAGAAAGTTATTTCTATGTTTTACTTTGTTGCACATATTGGAGTAAATCTTGATTCATGCAGATAACTAGTTGCAAATGGAAATTGCCTACTAATGACTCACTTTTCAATTTTAGGATTTACTTCAGTTAAACTTATCTAGAGCATGAAAGAGGAATATTGGGAATTTTATTTTTATTTCAAGGTTAGATCACTAGCAAATCTAATAATTAGTTTTCATCTTTAATTAGTAAGTGCTGATGATTGGATTTATCCAAATGTTTCAAACTTTGAATGGATTTAAATTCCATAAAATCACATTAAGGGTGAAAATTCAAATTAATACTATTTGATATTTTCCTATAGAAACCAGTGTGAAGTTTGCTATATATTTCTCTGAATGAGAGATTTGCAAAGTAAAATGGTGTCACATTAACTTAATAAGGTGGTCTTAATATTTAGGGCATTTAAGATAAAAAATTATATAAAACATGAAGTGTTCTTGGCTTATGCTGTATTGCCAATCAAAAATACCCCTAAATTTTTATTTATACATATCCCAAATCTTTGATTTTTCTCCTTTTCTGTCATGGACTATCTTCTCCTACTGTTAAATGCATTCTGAGTGTGATAAAAATGTTCCTCTAATTTTCTAATGTATATAAAGAAGTGGCATCATTGTGTTAAGGGATTGAAGATAGGTAGAGAAAGAGGTGTAACAAGATTCTTGATTTGGGGAGAATAGGGCAGACCTGCTGAGGCATGGAGAGATCAACAATTCTTGGCCTCTTAGGTAAACTGGTGGAGCAAATTGTGAAAGATCTGAAAGTCTGCAGAGAGTTTGTGTTCAGAAAAGGAAGGGTGAATTAAACCTAAAATGATGTGATTGAAATTTAGGTAAATTGGACAATCATTTTATGGTGGAAATATGACTGCTTAATTCTTTGGGTTTGATATCCATTTACTCTGCAGACTGAATGCAAGCAGGTCTTAGGGACCAAACAGTCCTGGCAGTCAGGCAGTAAGAAAGTTGACTTCTGGAGGAAGGAGAAGAGAGAAGATTGGTCTGGGTGATCTGGATGGAGGCCCCTCTATAACTGCAGTCAGCCTTCAGCATCGGGGATTTGTAACAAAAGGCCTTATGTAGACAGATAGGTGGAGCAGGCTAGCTTAGTATGGGAGTGGAATGGTGGTTGGTAGCAGGCATTAGATAGAGGTTCACGCTGGCATCTTGGGAACAAAGGAGGAAAGCGAGTCTGATATTAGGCCTTAAAGAATGAGCCATAGGGAAATGAAACCAGACACGGTCCTAATATCTCATAAGAGAGAGGAGGCAGAGATAGTTCCCAGGAGACAAAATGAGCTTGGCTATTGAAACTGTTTAGGATGGCCAAGCAGTAATACTGACAGGACACTGAGCCCCTGAACTATAGATATATATTTACTGTTTTGGGGCTTAAATTAGTAATCTACATATTAGTAATTGAATGTATAAGATACTATATAAATGGTCTCAGATAACTGTGGGGTGACATGGAACTTTCTATGTAAATGTTTGAGGATATTCCTTGGTTATAATCTAGCTCTCCACCCCCTTTGTCTCTTTGTTCCCAGAGATTTGATGTGCTTGCCTTTTCATTGCTGTGCTTTTCTTTTTCACTTGGATTTCTCGCTTTTCAGATCCTATGCAAAAGAGATTGGAAAATTTCAGATTACCTTCTGTTTCAGAAATAAGCACACAATACTTGTTAAGGGCGTTAAATAATTTTTACTCCTAATAATATGATGATAAATGGGGAAATAGGCATAAGAAACTTGGAAGTACTACTAATTGTTTGTTTCTTGGTTTCTTGGTCTTAGAGTGTGCTATTTTCTTCAGTTTTATCCCCTACCTCTCAGCCTTCTTTTGGGTTTCTGTTAGATGTTTTGGCTAATTTGCAGTAGAGTCATTTATTTTTTATTTTTTTATTTTTTTGAAACCAAAAGCTGTTTATTTTTGGCAAACTTTAGCTACATTTAGCAAAAAATAAAGAAGTCTCAAATTAATACAATTACAAATGAAAAAGTGGACATCACTACTGATTTTATGGAAATAAAAAGGATTATAATGGAATTGTATGAAAATATGTCAACAAATTGAATACAGCTGAAATGGACAAATTCTTGAAAAGGCAGGAACTCTACTGAAGAAGCATTTGTATGACTTCCTCACAAACTTCCAAAATTAGAAGAGGGAGAACATTTCTCAGCTCATTACATGAGACCAAAAATACCCTGGTACCAAATCCATATAAAAACACCACAGGAGAAGACAACTATAGACAATTACTTCTTATTAATATGGATGCAAAATTTACAATTAGGGAAGCAGATGTGGCTTAAGCTGTTGAGCACCTGTTTCCCACATGGGAGGTCCCAGGTTCAGTCTCAGTGCCTCCACTTTTGATTGAAAAATTCTTTGTTAACATCTTAATTTGATCCACTCATATCCTCCTGCTTTGCTTCTGGAAAGCATATTCCTCATTTTAGGATTCATAGAAGCTGTGTCCTTATTGAAGATGATGGATGTGCCCAAGGAGTTCCAGAGCCATGGCAGCTTCTTGTGGGTAACTGTGGGAATGAAGCTTTTCTCCTCCCAGTGGACCCAGTATATTCTAATATACTGAATATAGTAGAGTCATTTATTACCATCATTACACAGAATTCTCTTCAAAATTTTCTTGGGTTTCTCTGGCCTGAGAACATACAACATCTTATCATTTTTGAGTCATAACCTGATTTTAGCCCCAAGTGAGGTTTCCTTCTGGTTTCCTAACTATTTCCTCTTTTGGATAAAACCTTAGTAGTCCAAAAGATAATAATAATAATAAAAGAGATAGTCTTGACATTACCTCTTTGTTGTCTGTCTATTTCTGAGGGTTTCAGGTGATTGGAAGTTCTACTTTCTTATCTCATTGTTTTCATCGTACCCTCTTTGATTACACAAAGCATGTTTTTCTAGTTTGCACTTAAAAGGACTTTTTCTCCAAGAAGAAACTCTCCTTTTAAAATATCCACTATTCTAAACTGATATCTGGTCTGAGCTATTGATCTAATGTCAAGTATGGATGTCAATGTTTTGGATTCCATCTTTCCTCGAACCTGTTTGTATAAACAGGGGTCCTAGTAGACTTGTATTTTATAATCTTTCAAACTTTGTGTACTTCATTAAATTTCCATCATGGTCTTGTTCTGTTTCTCAAGTCATTTGCAAAACAGATGACTAACATGGGAACCTAAATTCCAATATATATTTTTTTTTTTTTTTGGGGTGAGAAAGTTTTATTTTCTGGGGATCTGGCTGCCTAGAGCACCTTGGACCTTGGGTGAACAGAACAGCCGGAGCGAATTGGCACCTGGTGGATGGGAGGGGTGATTCTGTTTGGGGGAGGGAGTTGATTTGCCTAGCTGCCCAGGGATAAGCCCCAGGCCACTGCAGAGCCAGGAAGAGGGGACACTCCCCAAAAGAGGGAGGGTTCTATTGGAGGACAGGGAAGGGAATTTTTTATTTTTATTTTTGCCATCGATCCAGCTGCCTGGACCACCCCATAGCTTTGGGGAGTAGATAAGCCGACCTGAAGTAGCATCAGGCTGAGAGGAGAGGTGAATCTGCAGTCAAACTGATTTACATAGCAACCCGGTGACGATGGTGTTCGGCTCCAGAAGAGGTGGAGTCGGCCGTCTTTAGCAGTCTGCACTGACTAACATCAGAGCTACAGCTACCCTTACGATTCCAGGAAGTGGGACTTGCCTGATTAATTTCCACGAGCCCAGCTAGTGTCCCTTCCATAAGGAGGTTGGGCTAGAGGAGGAATTATTTTGGGTCTTGTATTTCGCCCAAAAAAAAAAAAAAGTGAGAATGTCACTTCAATAAATGAAAAATAAATTCTTTTTAATTTAGTTTAATAGCTAAAAGTTGTTTCAAGACCTGAATATAGAACACTGCGGGGAAATTGATGCATAAACACAAGCAGGCAGAGAGGATCCACGTGGACCCTAGGGGAATCATTGACCCTCCTTAGCTCTGTTTAACTGCTTGCCTGTGTGGATCTTTGATTTTTCTCTGTTTATTTCTGGTCTCTTGCTTTAATTCCTCTTTCCAACACCCTTTCTTTTTTCTTTAATTTTTTAAAATTAGGTGTTGCTAGCTTGTCATTCTTTACTGTACTCCTTCTTCAGTAATTTCCCACTCACTGTCTATATTGATTTTGTATTCCAAACTATGGCTTATCCTTCCTTCATCTTTCTGCGATCTGCTTTCTATTGTGGCTCTTAGATACAACATTTTTTTCATAGGCCCACAACTTAAGGGTGTCAATTTCTATTCCATCTATTTTGTTTTATACTTTTTTTTTTTTATTAGTATGAACTTTTTCCTTTCAGCTGATTCTTTACTATTTCTCTCCCTCCTCATAATTCTAGCCTTCTAATTCACTATATATACATTCCTCCATTTGTTTCCCCTGTCCATTGTAGGAACTCCACTTTATTTCCTATTACTCTACACCGGCTACACAAGTTAAATATTCATCTCATTAAGTCTCATTTGGCCCCTCTTCTAATCCAATATATATTGTAGTGCTTTTTCAGTGCCACAAAACTTAGGTTCTTTTTGATGATTCAATGTCCAAGTAATTCCAAGAGAGTAATTTTGTAGCATCTAATCCCTAAGGGTTTCTAATAGAAAAATACTTTATGTATGGCAATAGTAACAAATAGTTACCCCCAACATCAATAGGAAGGTACTATTACAGGATCACATCATGAAGGGAAGGAGCCCTTGATGAGAGATTAGTCAAGAAGTATTTGCCTTAATGTGAGGAAGGTGCTTAATGTGAGAAAGGTGCTTAATGCTATACTAGGTGCTAGTGGGATTTAGAAGAAATAAAAGCTTTGGTGCCTCAAGTAATTTACCAGCTGTTATTAAGGGCTGGGTATGTATATATATATATTTAAACTTCCCATAACTTGCAGAGTCTGATATAAATGTTCCTGCCTCTTCTTTCCTCCATTATTGATGAGTATGATGAATGTGTTGGGATGGCTTATTAGCTGTGAAAGGAATAAAACTTAACATGTGAAACCATTAGAAATCCAATTGAGAGGGAATGCTGTACATTAGGAGGATATGTCCCAATGCTTTTCATTACCAGAAACATTAAAATGTAATAAGAGAAGGATAAAGAACATCAGGAATATGGATTCCTGCAAGTTGTAAAGAGTCTCATTACTAGAGTATTATTTATCATGAAATATCATAATTATCAAGTGCTACATTGTTTGCTTTGGATTGTAAATACAGAGGTTCATATACTTGTGAAATCCATACCATGTAGTCCTGGGTAAAGCAGAGTATAATGTTTTTGGGAAACATACTTATAGTTGTTCTTTGAAATGTGTAATATTCAAACATGATTTTTTCCTTATTCTCTGTATTAGAAACAACTTTTAGTTTATTTAGAAATGTGATCTCCATAGATAAAAATTTTGCATTAGGCTTTAATTAAAATTCCTGCTCTGGTACAGCAGGTTGTTCTCTGAGGACTACTTCACCCTGCTGTTTTGGTCTCTCTCTGTGTGTGTGCGTGTGCATATGTGTGCACGTGTATGCTGTGTAAGAGAAGGAACTCATTTTTACTTGCTTCCTAATGCCCATTCTTATCAAACACATTTTATTAAACAGTTTAGAAAGATTACCTTCAATGATGAATGTAAATCTGTTTAGAAATCAGAATTGTAAGAATGAGTGTCAATTGGAAATGTAGAGTATTTCAAATCTCATGAAACCCCTTTCTTACAAAATTAGCCTACCTTATATTCTTTTTTAAAAAATTTTATTTTGTACATTTAATAATTGAAAATATAAACAATAATTAAAAAAATAGAAAACATAGTTGAATAAAAACATACGTGTCTCAGTTAAATGTACTGGGCACATATAAATTATTTTTTGAATCATAATATGTTACACAATATATTTGGTTCATAGTAATACTGCAGTCATACAGTATTTGTCCTTTTATGTCTGGCTTGCTTCGCTCCATGTAATGTCCTCCGGGTTCATCCATTTTGTCATATGCTTATATTCCTTAAATTTTTGCAAATCTTTATTGATTTATAATTAGAACCTCATAGTTTAAACCCTGAATAAGAACTCCTGTGTTATTCTCTTCATTTGATGTATAAATGACTTTACTTGCCCTGAGCTCATTGATGCTAGATATCACATCATTTACTCTATTCAAAAAATTTAACACTCTTAATCACTAGCAGAAAATTGGGAACCTACCTTGTGTCCACTAAGTCTGTGATTCAGTGATACTTTAATTTGGACTAATTGGGGAGAGAGCCAGTCCAACAAAGAAGACAAAATTTAAATGCGTTTACCTAAACCAGGCTAGCAGAATGTTGGCCTAATGGAGCCTGTTTCAAGTTAATAGAAATTTATTAAACTTTTTAATCCTTTTTATATGACTAATTGATCTCTTTAGATTTCTTTAGTAGCGAATCACTAATCTGGGATATTGAACATCTTGTCAGGTGGGTTTACTGATTGCCTATTCTGTGTATGTTCTTTTGATGCTACATAATAGGGAAGTTACCTCTTTGCAGATGAGAGACATTTCTATATGAGTCTCCAGTTCATCTTTATTCAGGCATAAAGACTTTATTTGCTTTAAAAAATTTGTTTAACAAAACCTGAACAGTATTGCTTAAACTGTAAAGTTATACCATTTTACATGAAGGTTATGTAGCAAGTAAATACATATATATTATTTGCAGCATGATAAATTATTTTTATGTGAGGAGTATTCTGGCCACATGTAGCCAGTCACAAAGCTTATTAAAACTAGTCTCACCTCTAGAAAATTAAACCAAAAGAGGAAAAAATAAAGGGACAGATTTGAAATAATGTTCAGAAGCATAAATCAAAATAGCTTATATGCATTGATTACAATTATGAAAACTCTTTTTGCAAGACAAATATGAGAAGAAAATTTATTATGACTTACATTTAATGTACATTAGGTCTTTTCTCCCTTATATCAATTTACTTTAATTAAGGCAGTTCTGAATTTAGACAGATAATCTGGATTTTCATCTGGGCTTTGCCATTTATTAGCTTTGTATGGCTTATCTTCCTTGTAGTTAGCTTATCTTTAGAATAGTGTTGTCCTATAGAAATACAATGTGAGCCACACATGTAATTTTAAATTCTTTAGTTGCCAAGTTAAAAAAAAGGTAATAAAGGAACAGGTGAAATTAATTGTAATAATATTTTGAATATATTGGGTTAAAAATATATTATTTTCAACATGTATTCAGTATGAGATAATTTCCTTTTTTTTTTTTTTTAAACACTAAGACTTTGAATTTTACATTTATTGACCATCTCAGTTTGGCCTAGCTACATTTCAGGTGCTCAGTAGCCACCTGTGGCTGATGGTTGGCTATTGGGCAGTGTATTTTTTAGGTTTGCTGTGAACCTAATGAAAGTATATATGAAAATATTTAAAAAGCATTGTGCAATTGTAATTTATTAAATAAAGAGTTGTTTTATAGGATTTGTTAATGGTGACTAAACCATATCTAGCCTATCTATCGGCATTAGATATTTAATTAGTGGTGATTTGCTGTCATTTAAAGGCTTTTTTTTTTTTTTTTTTTTTTTTTACCGGGAGGTACCGGGGATCGAACCCCGGTCTCTCCATATGGTAGACGGACGCCGAACCTCTTGAGCCACGTCCGTTTCCCTGTCATTTAATAACTTAAATATGTATGGAAAAATGCTCAGTTTATTGAATTACATGTAATAGGCCTCATGCCTATTTCATTCTCTTTTTAAAATAAAATGTGATTTTAAGCAGATGATCTACTAGTGTATTAGAGAATTTGAAGCTTTTGAATGATATGTAGATTGTTATTTGGTAATAAGGGTGCTGTTCCTTCAGTTTATAATGTTTGTTTATTTCAGAGCTAATGAAGATCTAAGGGTGGTATTTCACAAATAAATGAATACATTTGATAAAAGGACCAGTAGGAAAACACAAAAATAATTTTTTGGGATGTAGCAAATTCCCAAAACAGCATAGGGAAAACATTTCAGAAGCTTGTCATTTTTAAATGTGCAAAATTTCACGTGAATTGTTCCAGGAGAAGGGTCTGTATCTGGCCTCATTTTCAGCGAGGTCTGTCATCTGAAAAAAGTTCCTAAGGATTGTCAAATAGCTATTATGTGATTTCTTTCCCACATCCTATTTCTAGTTACTTTTAGTCTGTTATATCCCACACTAATCTTTTGTCCTAGAAGAAGAATAATTATAATTCTAACTTGCCTGCTTAATCAATAAATACTGTGGTTTAAATTCAGCAGATGTTTCTTGGGATCTTTTGAGCACAGACAAAAGCACTCAAAATAAAAAGATGGACAAAGACAAGATTCCTGCCCTCCAATTGTTTAATCTTTAGTGGGGAGATAGCAGTACATGGTAATAGGTGTTAGACTTTAGAGATTATTTTTTAGATATTTGTGTTTCAGGCACAGTATTAAGCACTTAACAGACATTACTTCATTTAATTCTCACAACAACCTTATAAATTTTAGGTACTGCTATTCTCATTTAACAGGTAAGGAAACAAATATAGAAGTAGTAAGTGACTAATTCAAGGCCGGTATTTGAACTCCGGCCATCCTATTCCAGGGCTTCCACTCTTAACTACTATAAAATGTGGAAAAAATGGATCTTCCTTTGGGAGTTGCCATTTGGATTACAGATAATAAACATTCCTGATCCCCCTTTTAGCCTGACCTACTTCTTCATTTATCTATTCTGTCATTCATATTATAATGACTTTGTAATTTCCTTACTTCGTATGTTGTTTATTTCTGTCTCACCCTGTTAGAATATAAACTCCAGGAGTGCAAGGAGCTTTTTCTCCTTTGACGTTTCCCAAGGCACTTGAACAAGTGCTTTCTTGAATACTGAGTATAATTTATAAGTATTTGCTTGGTGAATGTTGAGTACGATTAAACTTGCATTATGCTGTGTATATGAAGACTAAATTCATTGTAAATCAAACTTAATTGAAATATGAATATAAAATTTTAGGCAATGTAGTATCTTTCAGTTCAGTGCTACAAATAACCATTGAGTATATATCCTATATGTCAGACACTGTGTTATGGTCTGGGGGAATACAAAGATGAGTAAAAAGTAGTTTACGTGCTCTTAATCTTAACCCTGGCCAGATAATGTTTTTTGGTAAATTGGATTTAAAAATGCTTTGATTATAAGAATTAGGGTTTTTGTTTTTTGTGTACATATGTATGTTTGGTGGACACTTGGAAACATGGAGAAGTTCAAATGATTACTCCAAAAATTTTGGGACTTTTATACTTATAGTTTCTTGTGGTTGTGTATATAACTGCATTATGTTTTTAAAAATCTATTTAGAAACGAGTGAAATTGTCTCTGTAGTAACTTCCCATTTTCTGGTGAGTTTTAAATTTCTTTTTACTGATATTTTGATAATTATTAGCATTTAGTGAATGATTACTATCCTAGACACTGTATTGAGCGTTTAATTCCTACAACAGCATTATGAGGCAAAATACTGTTCCTATACTATAGTTTAGGGTACTGAAGTTAAAGAGATTGTTACTTGCCTAAGGTTAGAGACATTATGTGTAAGAGGCAGGATCAAACTTGCTTTGGTCTAATTTCAAAGCCTGTCCTTTTAATTATTTCTTAAAACATTTTGAGAAAGGCAGAATGTTGGCTTAAACAGAGAAAGTAGTATAAATTGAAATGACTGTCCTAGCATGGTTTAAAAATAAAGATATTTAAATATTATCACCTAAAAAACTATGGATTGGTATTACATATTGTTTATGTGTTTGAGTAATAACTATTTTCTTTTAAGAGACTTTAAATAAATTTTAACTGTTACACATAGGTCTTTTACGTATTTATCCAATAGGATATCATCCTTGTGGTATTTTTTGTCTATCTCAAAATGCTTAAAACTAACTTGTAATGTTTTTTCAAAGTTAATAGTGAAAATAAAATTTTGAATTAATATCTAATTGAATTTCCCAGTTTGTTCTTTAGATGGATTTTGTGTGTTTTTAGAACTTATTATTTTAGGAGGAGGCATTAATCCACATGTACATGGTGATTTCTTTGTTTTTAATTTTGATTCTTAATCTGCTATTTTAAATGAGATTAAAATCTTTTTTAAAAAATTTTTGATTAAGGTTACTTTTGTGGATATGTCACTTATTTTTCTAATTTAGTAATGTTAGAAAGAATGTGATACTTTTTTTGTAAAAATTTCCTTATGGCAAATTTCCTTCTCTTTTCTCTTTGGATATGTGCTACAAGTACATGGTACTAATCTGTGTGTGTGTGTGTGTGTGTGCATGTGTATGTTTATAGGAAATAAAGAGGAAGTGGAGCCGTAAAAGTGTTTCTATATTACTGCTTCCTTGGCAGTAAAGCTTATAATCAGTTTTGATCTTAGAGTGAAATATGTTTCTGTTATTTTTACATAATTTTCTATATTTTGCCATTTGCTAAAATAAACAAAGGTTAATTCCCAATAATATAATATAACCAGTGGTATAAATATAAGGTTAATATGATAGACCCAACTAGATGCCATTATTGTATTTATGTTGTATTGGCCAAAACTGAGTTATCATTCCCTAGTGAATGCCCATACAGCTCATACCTGTTTGAAGTTTATGTATAAATTGTTTATATTATTTGTTCATGAAACGATTTTTCATTATCCAAAGAATATATACTTACCAGAGAACAGTAGGAAGAAAAAATCTTAATATTTATACCACTCAGCCAGTGTAAAATTTTTTGAATATCATTTCATTGTTTTCTGCTTAGATTTAAAAAAAAAGTAGTACTGTACATATCATTTTTCTTGCTGCTTTCATTGATTGTAATAAGTACTTTTCATTGTTAGTGCACATTCTTCAGAAATAAGTTTTAATGGCCATGTAATACGCAACTAAGTGGCTTTAGTTCAGTTGTCACAGTTTCCCTACTTGTTGGACATTAGATTGCTTCTAAATTTTTAATTTGATTTTGATAATATTGCCATCAATATTTTTGAACAGTATTTAAAAAACTTCCTCTTTTCCATCTTTCTTCCTTCTCTCCTTTATTCCTCCTTCCTTTCCTTCCATTTATTTTATTTCAGTTTATTTTTCCTTGTAGATTTTAAAAGTTCTTTTTTACTCAATTAGAATTTATATTGGGATATGGTGTGACATGAAAATCTATGGTTTTTTATTGCCCTAATTAAACAGAATTTCTCAATCTTGGCAATTTTGTATTGACATTTTGGGCCAGATAGTTTTTGTTTGTTGAGGGGGGGTAGAGTGGGTGTTGTTCTGTGCATTGTAGGATGCTTAGCAGCATTCCTAGCCTCTACCCACTAGATGCCAGAAGCATAACCCTAGCTGTGACAACCAAAAACGTCTCCAGACATTGCCAACTACCCCTAGTAGGACAAAATCATCCCGGTTGAGAACCACTGCCCTAATATAAATCAATTCTGAATTTACATGTGTAAATCTAGTTATCCTGAGAGAGACTGAATTGCTAATTTAGCTCCAAATCATTTTGTTTTCTGAGGCAAAGCTAGAGTTAAAAGTTCTCATGTTAGGAGCTCTTTCCTGGGATCAGAGTGATGGGTTCATATACTTATACCCACATCCACACAATGGCTAATCGTAATTGAATGCTATTTTAGAATTGATGTGGATTGTGTATAAATTTTACCTATTAATTTGATAAACTTATAAATATAAATTATATGATAAATTATATTTTTCCAAGATTAAACCTATCCTCTGATAGACCACACTTGGTTATAGTCACTAATTATCCAATTATGCAGTTAAATTCCATTTATTGGCATTTTATTTAACCTCTTCTATTTGAGAGAGTACGTTTCTGGGTACAGATTTTGGTCTTAATATCAGTTATGACTATTTCAAATAGTGAAGCTTTGAAAGTTTGTTTAGTGTTCTATGGTAGTTTTGAAAGAATTAACCTTTAAAACAAACCTCTACTTTTGAGGGCTGTTTTTGAGGCCATTTTAAAACTTTTTTTCTGATTTTAATTTTGGATTATTAGTTTGTTACCTTCTAATATTTTTTTTGATAAAATTTGTTATTTTATTTTTACTTTTTAATTTGAAATAATTTCATACTGTCAGGACAGTTGCAAAAGTAATACAAACCCCATATAGGAAACTCCAACATAGCCCTACCTGCTAGATAACCAGATCCTCCAATTTTAACATTTTGCCACCTTTACCCTTCCTTCCTTCCTTCCTTTGTACTTCCCTTCACATTGGAGAGCAGTTTGCACATATCATACTCCTTGAACACATAATACTTCCATGTAAATTATTCCTATGAACAAAAGATGCTTTCTTATGTAATTACTTTAACTGCACTTAGCAAATCCAAGACATTTTAAACATTGATGTAAAGCTTACATTCTATATTCTAATTAGTCTTACATCCCTTTGAGCCTTTTGTTTAACCTTGTTAAATCCCATCCATGATCTTGCCTTGCATTTAATTGTCATTATCTTTTTAGTGTCTCTCTCTCTTTTTTTTTAATTGTGGAAATACATATACAACATAAATCTTCCTACCCAAACTCTCTCAAACCTGCCATACTGTGGGATTAATTACATTCACAATGTTGCAGTGCCCTCCCTACCATCCATTACTAGAACTTTTCACATTCACCCCAAACCCTATACCCATTTTGCATTAACTCTCCATTGCCCCTGCCGCCCATCCCTGGTAACCTGTATGTGTCCCAATTTCTGTCTCTCTTAATTTGCATATTCTTTGATACTTTCTTTGTGTTTATCATGGGGCTTAAATTTAACATCCTAAATCTTTAACATTCTTGATTGCTTTGATACCATCTTAATTTCAATAGCATCATAAATTATGTTATTATACCCCTCTCTTCCCCAGTATTTATGTGGTTCTTATCACAAATGACATTTATACATTGAGTCAAACCATTGATTTATCATTACATTTTATGCATTTGCCTTTTGAATCTTGTAGGAACTAAAAAGTAGTGTTACAAATCAAAAAGACAATAATACAGGTATTTATCTTTACTGGAGATCTTTATTTCTTCATGTGGCTTCAGTTAGTTGTGTAGTATCCTTTCCTTTCAACCTGCAGATCTCCCTTTTGCATTTCTTTTAGGGCCGGGCTAATGGTGATAGAGCCCCTCATCTGTGTTAATCCTTCCCTTATTATTTTTTGGTGTACATTGAGTTCCCCCAGGCCCCCCCTGCCAGCTTGCTGTCTGTGTACATTCGCTGGGTGATCTTCTGTGTCTGCTTCTTGCCTTCTCTTCTTGTTTTCACTTGCGCCACCTCAGTTCCTGGTCTCTGGCACGTCTTCGCCTTGACTTTCCCCTGCGTCTCTCTTTTGTCACGTCATCATCTTGCTGCATGGCTTGTTGCATGTTCGTGTGGGCTCAGCTTGCCTGCTCGCCTTTTTATTTTATCAGGAGGTCCTGGGGATCAAACCTGGGTCCTTCCATATGGTAGATGGATGCCCAACCACTTGAGCCACATTCGCTTCCCCTCCTTTAGTTTTGAAAGACATTTTTGCCAGATATAGAACTTTTGGTTGGCAATTTTTTTGTGTTCAGCACTTTAAATATGTCTTCCCACTGTCTGCTTGCATCCATGGTTTGTGATAATAATCTGCACTTATTCTTAGTGAGGTTCCCTTGTATGTGACACATTGCTTTTCTCTTGTGGCTTTCAGAATTCTCTCTTTATCTTTGGCATTCAACAGTCTGATTATAACACGACACAGTGTGGGTTTATTTGGTTTTATCCTGTTTGGATTTCTTTGTGTATTTTGGATGTGTATATTCAAGTCTTTAATTAAATTTGGGAAGTTTTCAGCCATTATTTCCCTGAATTGTCTCTCTACCCCCTTTCTCTTTCTTCTCCTGTGGGGCTCTCACAGTGGTTTCCCACATGTTCCTCTGGCTCTGTTCACTTTTTCCATTCTTTCCCCCTTCATTCTGTCCTCCTTCTGCACCTCTGATGTAGATGATTTCAGTTGTTCTCTCTTCAAGTTCACGAGTTTCTTTTTCCTTTCATCTCCAAATCTGCTATTGAATCCCTCTAGGGAACTTTAAATTTTTGCTCTGTTTGGTTCCTTTCCATAATTTCCATCTCAATATATTGATACTCACTGTGTTCTTCTATTCTTTTCCTGATTTCTTTTAGTTATCTGTCCATGTTTTCCTTTAGCTGTTTGAACATATTTGGGACGATTTTTTAAAAGTCTTTGTCTGGAAGGTTCCAGGTTTGATCTTCCTCATTAATGGTTTATAATGCTTCAGTCTTTTAGCCTGGACCATCTCTTTTTTTTGGGGGGGGGTGTGATTTGGAATCTTTTCTTGAAACCTGGACATTTTGATATTTTCATATATTGCTGGAATTAGACTCTGAAGCTTATTCCTTAAGCTTGTATCCAGCTAGTATTATGACAGAGCTTTCCTTGCATGCCAGGAGCT
>JAKSZT010018658.1:7065718-7144069 GCA_026826555.1 Tolypeutes matacus | reverse complement strand
ATCAATGTGGTGAGCTTGAAGAATAGATCCAGGCCAAATTGTAGGGATCCCTGGTCCTTTCTTCACATGCGCTAGTCTGGGGTTTGCGTGTTTGGCACTAGGAATCACCCTTTTACACAGATAGGAATGTCCCCTCTTTCCTAGGAAGCAGTTTCCTCATGGTACTGGGCACTGCACTTTGTCCTACAGTCAGCAATACCTTGCTCTAGGCAGCTACTTGACTGTTCTCTCACTGTGTTCTGTAGGAGAGCTTGGTGAGCTACCTTCTTCATGTGGGCAACTGCTGGGACAGTGAGTATTTTTGTTTGTTTTTCACCACAAGCTGAAACCTGGACCTTCCATGTTGGAGGTGTGCGTGTGCTCAACTGCTTGAGCCACATCTGCTCCCTCCTATAGGTTTTCTTTTCTTTTTTTTTTTTTTTTTACCGGGAGGTACTGGGGATCGAACCCCGGTCTCTCCATATGGTAGATGGATGCTGAACCTCTTTTTTTTTTTTTTTTACTTTATAGGATAAGCCATTTTTTTTTTTTTTTAAGATTTTTATTTATTTATTCATTTATCCCCCCCTTGCTGTTTGTGCTCGCTGGGTCAGCTAACCACGCCGTGTGGGCGGGCTTGCCTTCACCAGGAGGCCCTGGGAACCGAACCCGGGGCCTCCCATATGGTAAACGGGAGCCCTACTGATTGAGCCACAGCCGCTTCCCGATGCTGAACCTCTTGAGCCACATCCGTTTCCCGATCTCCTATAGGCTTTTTTTTTTTTTTACCGGGAGGTCCCAGGGATCGAACCCGGGTCCCTCCATGTGGGAGACGGACACCCAACCAGTTGAGCCACATCCGACCCCTCCTATAGGTTTTTATATGTTGTATTCTCATTTTCATTTGTCTTAAGGAAGGTATTTACTGAATTCTCTTGCAATTTCTTCTTTGACCCACTGATTATTTGAGCGTGTTGTTTAATCATGTATTTATGAATTTTCCCTTTTTCTGCCCATTATTGATTTCCAGCTTCCTTCCATTATAGGCAGAGAGTGTGTTTTGTGTAATTTCAATCTTGTTAAGCTTATTTTGGCCTGTCTTGTGACCCAACATATGGTCTATCTGGAGAAGGATCTATGAGGGCTTGAAAGGAATGTATATTCTGCTGTTTGGGGGTGTAATACTCTATAAATGTCTGTTAGGTCTCGTTTATTTATCATATTAGGCTCTTTATCTTCACCCCCTATGTTCTATCCAATACTGAGAGTGCTGTATTGAAATCTCCAGCTGTTATTGTAGAGACATCTATTTCTCCCTTCAGATTTACCTGTGTGTACCTCAGATTGGGTGCATAAATAATTATTATAGTTATTTATTCTTGGTGAATTGCCTCTTTTATTAATACGTAAAGACTTTCTTCATCCCTTAAAATAGTTTTGCATTTAAAACCTATTTTGTCTGATATTAATCTCGCTACCCTACCTCTTATATGGTTACTATTTGTGTGGAATATCTTCTTCCAGTCTTTCACTTTCTACTTGGGTATGTCTTCACATCTGAGGTGAGTCTCTTGAAGACAACATATAATGGCTCATATTTTTTTTTATTCATTCCATTGGTCTTAGTTTTTTGTTGGGGAGATCAAGCCATTAACATTCAGTGTTTTTACTGTAAAAACATTACTTACCTCATCCATTTTATTCTTCGGCTTTCCATCGTCATATCTTGTTATTGTCTTTTTTTTTTTAACCCTTTAATTTACTCTTCCTAATAATCTTCATTTATACATTCTTCTCCAAGTCTCTCGCCCTTGTTTTTTTCCTTTCAGGCTGCAGCACTCCCTGTAGTATCTCTTGTAATTCTGGTCTTTTGGTAACATACTTTCTCAGTTTTTGTTCATCTCTGAAGTTTTTGAAGGACAGTTTTGCCGGATATAGGATTCTTAGTTGGCAGGTTTTCTCTTTCAGTACCTTAAATACACCATATCACTTTCTTCTCGCTTCCATGGTTTCTGATGAGAGGCTGGCATTTAATCTCATGGAGGTTCCCTTGTATGTGATGCTTTGCTTTTCTCTTTCTGCTTTCAGAATCCTCTTTTTATCTCTGATATTTGTCATTCTGAATAGTAGGTGTCTTGGGGTAGGTCTATTCGGATTTATTCTATTTGGGGTGTGTTATCCTTCTTGGATATTGATATTTTTTGTCTTTCATAAGGGTTGGGAAGTTTTCATTCATTATTTCCTCAAATATTCTTTCTGCCCCTTTTCCATTCTCTTCTCCTCCTAGGACACCAATAATGTTTATGTTTGTGCATTTCTCATTTTCATTCAATTCCCTGAGATCCTGTGTGATTTTTTCCCATTCTCTTTTCTTTCTTTTCTCCTGTGTTTTCCAGTTCAGATGTTCTATCTTTGAAATGACTAATTCTGTCTTCAAGCAATTTAAATCTGCTCTTTTATCCCATAAGCTCTGTTACTTTTCTCTGCAGGCATTCAAATTGTTCTTCATGCTCATCCCAGTGTCTTCTTAATATCCTTTATCTCTTGAGGCATATTTTCCTTCAATTATTTGAATTGATTTATGAAATTTGTATGATTATCTTTAGTTATCTTAAATATTGTATCTCATCAGGATATTTCATTTGTTATTTTGGCTGGGCCATCTCCTCCTGTTTCCTAGCATGGTTTGTAATTTTTTTGTGTCTAAGTTTCTGAATGTTCTGGTGAATTTACTCAGATGGTCAATTTCTCTCTTTCTTAGGTTTTTTTTTTTTTTCTTCACAGCTCTTTTATTTTTTGTTTTACCTTATTCTGACTCTTCTAAATTACTCAGCCTAAGATGAAAATTGGGCTAGGGGCACAGATTTTTCTCCCAGGTATTGGGGATAGAGACACCTAAAAGCTTTTCTCCTTGCAGTTTTCTGGCCAGCCAGCAGATGGTGCTCGTTGGAGAGTCTTTCCAGGGAGGTATTTCTTTTAACCTCTGCTTTCCCATGTTTCTGGTGTGGCTAGAGCCTGTCTTTAAAGTGGACTCTGCTGGCCGAATTCACTGAAGAGAAACTGCTCTCTGCCTTCCAATTCACCCTCCCTCTTCCCTTGTAACAACTGACTGGCAGGAAGCTGTCTCTTGCCTCTCAGTCAGCTGCAGTGAGCCAGGGGTTTTATCCAGGCTGAATGTCTTGAGTGTGGGCTTTAGGGGCCGTTTCTGGCCACCATAGGGGTTTTAGTAACTCATATTTGTTGTTTTGTGTTCTTTGTCTCTCTGTTCCTTGCCCTCCTGGAGGTTGTACAGCACTGTTGTGGTCTGTTGATCCCAACGCAGGTCCCTCAGACAGCTTTTGTCCCTTTCTCCATTGTCTTTGTGAGAGAGTTGAGCCTGCTTGCCTACTCTGACACCTCAAGAGGCCTATCTCTTGATTTAGTGCTTGTCCTTTGTATTAGTCAGGGTTTTCTAGGGATACAGAACCAGCAGGAGATATCTGTTAACAGTATTAGAGTTTATAAAATTGTTTCATGTAACTGTGGGGATGCACAAGTCCAAATTCTGTAGCTGCAAGCCACAGACTCCAGTGAGGGTAATCTGAGTTCCCTAGAAGACACTCGCTGTCTGAAGTAGAGATGGAAACTATCTCTTTCTGAATGCTGAAATCACTTCTCCTTTTAAGGCCTTCAGCTGATTGGATGAGACATCACTCATTGCTGATGGCAGTCTCCTCAGTTGATTGTAGATGTAATTAACCATAGATATAATGAGCTCACTGATGATTAAAGTCTATGAAATGTCCTGGTATTACAGTTAGCCCAATGCTTGCTTGACCAAACAACTGGGTACTATTACCTGGCCAAGTTGACACATTAGCCTAACAATCACACCCTGTTAACATCAATCCTTTAATTGTTTTCTGGAGCATTGAGAAAAATGTTTTTGCCAGTTCCAAATGTTCAGACTTCTGTGGGTGATGGATCCCTGAAACTCCTCCCTCTGCCCACTTAATCAGTATGGGGTTCTTGTTCACTTTTTTTTTTAGTTAGTGAAGTAGTTATGCAGAAACAGGTAGAAAATAGTTTCCATATGCCCCCTATTGCATTAATGTGGTACTTTTAAAAAAAATTGATGAAAGAAGATTAATATAATTGGTTTACATTAGGGTTCACTCTGTATAGAGTCCTGTGGTTATTTTTAAAAATGTTTTATTCTAGTAACATATATATAAACATACAATTTGCCCTGTTAGCCACATTCAAATATATAAAACAGTGCTGTTAATTACATTTAAAATGTTTTGCTATCATGACCACCATCCATTACTACAACTTTTTCCATCATCCCCAATAGATATTCTGTACTAAATAAGCATTAACTCCCCATTTCCTATGCCCACCATGGCTCTTGGTAACCTGTATTCTAGTTTCTATGCCTTTACTTATTCTCATAATTTTTATCAGTGAGATCATACAATATACTTTTGTGTCTGACTTATTTCATTCAATATGATATATTTAAAGTTCATCCATGTTGTTGCATGGACCAGAACTTCATTCCATTTGACAGCTTAATAATATTCCATTCTATGTATGAGCCACATTTGTTCTTTTTTTTTTTTTTAAATAACAAATCAATTTTATTAATACATATTAATAAACATAAAATTCATCCAGAGCATACAGTCATTGGTATTTGCTATAATCACATAATTGTATGTCCACCACTTCAATAATTATTACAGCATTTTCATTATTTCAATAATAATAATAAAAAACAAAACAAACAAGAAAATTAGTATTAGTTAGAAGGACTGATAGAGTAAGGTGTAAAAACCAAAAATAATATAGTAAATGGTATACAGCCTTAAATATCAACTTTATAACATATATGACGATATAACAAAGGGATTTTTTAATGTGTAGAAGATAATAATGAAAATATTTCTTTAACTTTTTGATACATATTAAGTTAAATAAAGCAAGATTACATGTTTGAGTTTACATAAACACAAAAATATATAAATGAAAACCTTAAATAGGAATTCTCTTTCATGATAGATTTCCATTATACTAGAATGGTTATGAAAACTAGGACTATGATAAAGAGCAATTAATTACAAATTAATCAGAAATTAATTAGAGGAAAATAATCAAGCCATCAAATTTAAGGTGCATGTAATTAAAAAATTAAGAATGGATTTATAAATTAAAGCAAAATTTTTAGGTGCAGAAGAAAAACCTAATACTGTTCTGACTTGTTTCTGCTCTTGAATATCAGGTATGAATGATGATGGTGTAAATGTATAAATTAAAATTTAAGGGAGGCGGCTGTGGCTCAGTCAGTGGGGCTCCCGTTTGCCATGTGGGGGGCCCCGGGTTCGGTTCCCGAGGCCTCCTGGTGAGGGCAGGGCCCGCCTGCATGGCGTGGTTGGCTGACCCGGCGAGCGTAGGCAGCAGGGGGGGGGATAAATGAATGAATAAATAAAATCTTAAAAAAAAAAAAAAAATTAAAATTTAACACATCCAAGTGAGAGAGGGCTTATGTCTCATGGATACGGTGGATGGATTATACTGCCTGCAACTGCAGGCCCTCTCCAATCCCTGGGATGGCCGTTGCCCATCAACGTCTCCTCGCCAGGTGACTTAGATGAGTCCATTGAGCTGTTGGGTAGGAGTTGCAGCTCCACCGAGATTCCAGGCACAGCTGACATATAGGTAGGCCAGAGGCTCCAGTCTCTGGAAGTACACCTAAAAACTCCAGCATCACATATAGGTTTGAATAGAATCAAGCAATGGAAGAAATTATGACAGTGAGGTAGAGCCGGTGGCCACTGGACACTCTCGGGGCAGGGAGGGGAAGGGCAGTTGAAATTCAGGGGCTTTTTCGGGACTTGGGGGTTGTCCTTAGTGGCATTGTGGCAACAGATGTAGGCCATTATACATCAGCATATACCATGCAGAACTGTGTGGGAGAGAGTGTGGTCTATGATGTGAACTGTGGTATATGCTTGGTGGCAAGGCTCCAGGATGTGTATATGCATTGCGGATGATGTGCCACACTGATGAAGGATGTTTGTGTGGGATATTGTGGGAAGTGTGGGAGGTGGGGAACATGGGAATCCCTGTAAGTTCTGTGTAATATCTAGGTAATCTAAGCACCTTTATATATATATATATATATATATATATATACAATTTATGTAATAAAAAAATACATTAAAAAAAAAAGTGAAAGGAGAAATTTAACACAGATTTCTCTTGTGACTATGGCAAGTATTTTGTAGTTTGTTGAAACACGTGGGTGAGCTTCGAGGCAGCCAGTACTTGAAGAGTCAAGTTCTAGTAGATGAAGAACTTGGAGGTGAGCTTAATATTCTGAAAACTGCATGTCCACATGAGGAATTTGGTGAATGTTAACCTGTGCAGAGGTAGAGGTTAAGGAGCCAAGTAATATGCCTGGGAAAATGATGGTATATTGGGGTCTTGGTGTGGATCTCTGCTGCTGTCAGTTTGGAAGTGCAAAGTGGCTATATCTAAATTAACTTGATTTGGAGTCCATGCTACTGAGCTCATGCATAATTTCCATCCTTTCTGGCATGGTCTCATTGTTCAAGGGCAGGAATAACCATGGGAAAAAAATTACTGATACCTTCAGGATGGGTCATCTTGTCTACCTGATGAATAATATATAATTTACTGAGGTTGCTCTTTGGCAATCATTTGTATGAGACAAAAAATATCTTCACAATAAGTCCAGGTTCCTCAGGCAAGCTGCAAACCAGGGGCTCCGATGAAAGCCCGATGAAAGGTCGTTGATGAGTCTCTGGGAGAAGTTGCCTGTCCAACGACGAGCTGGGAAATTCTCTCCCATTTTTTCTATCTAGTTGTTTGCACACTTGGGTTTCTTCCATCTTTTGGCAATTGTGAATATTGTTGTTATGAACATTGGTGTGCAAATATGTATTTGAATGCCTGCTTTCAATTCTATTGGGTAGATACCCAAGTGGGATTCCGTATGGTGACTCTTTAATTAACTTTTTGAGGAACTGCCAAACTGTTTTCCACAGTGGCTTCACCATTTTACATTCCCACTAAAAATGAATGAATGATTTTTTGGTATCCTTTCTAACACTTGTTAATTTTCATCTTTTCTAATAATTCTAGTGTGTGTGCAATGTTATCTCATTTCCTTATGGGATAATGATGGTGCATATCTTTTAATGTATTTTTTTTGGCCATTTTTATGTCTTCTTTGGGGAAATGTTTATTCCAGTCTTTTGCCCATTTTTCCATTTTCTAAATGGGTTGTTTGCCTTTTTATTGGTGAATTGTAGAATTTCTTTATATATTCTAGATATTAAAACCATATCAGATACATGGTTTTCAGTTATTGTCTCCCTTTGAACAGATTGTCTTTTCGCTTTCCTCATAAAGTCCTTTGATACACAAAAGTTTTGACTTTTGAGGAGGTCCCATTTATCTTTGTTGTTTGTGTGTTGCGTATAAAATCTAAGAAATCATTGCCTAACACAAAATTCTGAAGATATTTCCCTAGGTTTTCTTCCAGGAGTTTTTTGGTCATCGTTCTTATATTTATGTCTTCTTGTATTGAACTACCTTAGCATATCTATGATAAATGCCACTTGATCATGGTGTATGATTTTTTAAATGTGGTGTTGGATTCAGTTTGCTAGTAATTTGAGGATTTTTTTTTTTTTTTACCGGGAGGTCCTGGGGATCGAACCCGGCTCCCTCCATATGGGAGACGGACGCCCAACCAGTTGAGCCACATCCGACCCCGTAATTTGAGGATTTTGCATTTATATCCATTAGAGAAATTGGTCTCTAATTTTCTTTTCTTCTAATACTTTTATCTGGCTTTGGTATGAGGATGAGTTAATATTTGGAAGAGTTTGAGCAGGATAGGTATTAATTTTTCTTGGAATGTTTGGTAGAATTCACCTGTGAAGCCATATGTCTTGGGTATTGCTTTGTTGGGAAGTTCTTGATGACTGATTCAATATCTTTACTTGTAATTGGTCAGTTGATATCTTTTATTTCTTCTAGAGTTGGTATATGTTATTCATGCGTTCTAGGAGTTTGTTGATTTCATCTTGGTTGTCTAAATTGTTGGCACACAATTGTTCTTAGTATCCTTTTATGATCCTGTTTATTTCTGTCGGGTCAGTAGTAATGTCCCCCCTCTGTTTTATGATTTTATTTATTTATGTCTTCTCTCTCTTTTTTTTTTTTTTTTTGTCAGTCTACTTATGGTTTATTTATTTTATTGATCTTTTTATATAACCAATTTTTGGTTTTGTTAATACTCTCTTTTTTTTTTTTTTTTCTTTATTTCATTATGTCTTGTCTAATCTTGCTTCTTTCTGCTTGCTTTGGGTTTAGTTTGCTGGTATTTTTCTAGTTCTTCCAGGTGTGCAGTTATGTCTGATTTTAGCTCTTTCTGCCTTTTTAAAAATGTGTTTAAGGTTATAAATTTCCCTCTCAGCACTGCTTTTGCTGCACCCCATAAGTCTTTGTGTTCTCATTTACATTTGTCTCAAGATATTTGCTGATCTTCCTTGTAATTTCTTCTTTGACTCATTGTTTCAATGTGTTATTTAGCTTTCATATATTTGTTGATTTTTAAAATTCTCTGCTGTTAAAGATTTCCAACTTCAGTCCATTGTGATCAGAAAAGATGCTATGTATAATTTCAGTCTTTTTCAATTTATTTAGACTTGTTTTGTGATCCAAATTGTGGTCTATCCTGGAGAATGATTCATGTGCATTTGAGAAGAATATATTTCCTGCCATTCTGGGTGCAGTGTTCTGTATATCTCTGTTAGGTGTAGTTCATTTATCATATTATTGAAATTCTCTGTTTCCTCGTTGATCTTCTGTCTAGATGTTCTATCTATTGATGAGACTAGTGTATTGAGGATTACAGCAATTATTGTAGAAACGTCTATTTCTCCCTTCAGTTTTGCCTGTGTTTGGTTCATGTATTTTGGGGTACTGTGGCTAGGTGCATAAAAATTTATGATCCCTTTTGTTTATATATAGTATCCTTCTTTGTCTCTTGTAATATATTTTGACTTAAAATCTATTTTGTCCAGTATTAGCATAGCTACACCAGCACTGTTTTTTGTTGTTACTATTTGCGTGGATTATTTTTTTTCCATCTTTTCACTTTCAACCTATTTGTGTCTTTGGGTCTAAGGTAAGTTTCTTCTAAAGAACGTATAGTGTATCATGCTTTTTTATCCATTCTGCCAATCTGTTTCTTTTGATTAGGGCATTTAAAAAAAAAATTAAAAAAAATTTTTTTTTAAAGAGGCTTAGGTTACATAAATATTACATAAAAATGATTTGGGCATTTAATACATTAACATTCTTTGTTATTATAGTACAAGCAGTGCCTCAGTCATTTTGTCCTTTGGTTTTTTTATATGTCATATCTTATTTGCCTTTCTTGTCTTTTATTACAGTCTCCTTTTCTGTATAGTTGATCTTTTTTGTTTTATCTGTCTCATCCCTTTCTCATTTCTGTTCTTGTATATTTTTAAAGTACTTTCTTTGTGGTTACCCTGAGGTTTGTATTATATAACATATGTCTATAACCTACTAATTTGGAAAGATGCCAACGTAGCTTTAATAGCCTGCACGCTCTCCTATATCCCTCCATTTCTCCTTTTTATATTGTTTTTGTCCCATATTACCTCTTATTTATTTCATGATCACTATCAGGAAATTTGACTTTTTCCTGTAAATTGGATTCTGACTCTTAAAGGAATTAAAACATAGAGTTATATATTGAGCACACAGTACTATTGGGTTTTGCTTTTACCTTTTTAGTAACCTTTACTGAAGATCTTCCCTTCTTCACACTACTCCAAGCCACTCTCTCCTGTGTTTTCCTTTCAACCTGGAAAACTCCCTTTAGTAATTCTTGTAGGGCAAGTCTTTTGTTGAAGAATTCTCTCAGTTCCTGTTCATTTGTGACTATTTTAAACTCTCCCTCATATTTGGTGGACAGTTTTGCTGGACAAAGAATTTTTGCCTGACAATGTTTGTCTTTCAGTACCTTAAATATTTCATACAACTGCCTTCTTGCCTCATTGGTTTCTTTTCCTTTTTTTTTTTTTTTTTTCTTTTTTAATATAATAAACTTTATTTTTAAAGAGGTTTTAGCTTACAGAAAAGTTACATCGAAATTATGAGGAATTCTCATGTACCCCCCTTCCTTCCCCCATCATCCCCTATTTTTAAAGAAAGTAGCAGTACACTTTATTATGATGTATCTGTAAAATCAGCTTATTAAAAAAATACACATTTAAAAAATTAACTCACTTGTGGTAAGGACTAACCAACCTACAATGATAATCTAAAAAATAAAACCATCCTTGTGACATTTATCAGTATTTCACACATCTAAAAAATACTGAAGGAGGCAACTACCATTGTTACAACTTCTTTAAAGCCAAAAACTTAAGCACAAATCAGAATTAAGAGAAACTTCAGAATGTTCACATTTGCATGCATTTTTGGCTAAAGTTTCAAAGATTCAACATATAACAAAACCACAACTTGAATCAAAATGAATATTAAAATCACTTAAGCCTTGTAACAAACTTACTCTACAGAAGCAAGGAAAACAGAGTGAATAGTAACAGCAGTATATTCTTAGTAGAGAAAGCAATCAGTTATTTCCATATCATAAAACAGAAGTCAATGAGTCAGCATTTTAATAAGACTGACCAAGTTATTTTCTCTTCAAGAATTTGCTTTTCAAGTTGTGTCTTTAAAATGTATCCATCCATATATTTGGATTAAATTTATACATCAAAAACATGTTCAGGATTCTAATTTTAAGTAGAAACCATAACTTATCAAAGCATAGTCCAAATACCATACAATAAACCTACCATTTAGATTTATATGTTTCATCTGAAAGACTTATAAACAGGCGTTTTGCCCTGTTTCTCCAGAATAAATGTCCCTATGTCTAAAACTTTAAATGATAATCAAAAAGACAGATTCAAATAATTTGCACTATGCATTTTTCTTCATCGGACTTTGATAAACTCTTCTCCAAATCTCTCACCCTTGTTTTTTCCTTTCAGGCTGCAGCACCCCCTTTAGTATCTCTTGCAAAGCTGGTCTTTTGGTAATGTGTCCTAGCACTTTTTGTTTGTGAAGACTTTGAACTCACTCTCATTTTTGAAGGACAGGTTTACCGGATACAGAATTCTTGGCTGGCAGGTTTTCTCTTTCAGTACCTTAAATACATCTTACCACTTTCTTCTTTCCTCTGTGGTTTCTGATGAAAGGTTGGTACTTAATCTTAGTGAGTTTCCCTTGTATGTGATGCTTTGCTTTTCTCTTGCTGCTTTTAGAATCTTTTCTTTATCTCAGATATTTGTCATTCTGAATAGTAGGTTTCTCAGGTTGGTCTATTCAGATTTAACCTGTTTGGGGTGCATTGTCCTTCTTGGATATTGATATTTATGTCCTTCATAAGAGTTGGAAAGTTCCCAGTCATTATTCCTCAGATATTCTTTCTGCCCCTTGTACATTCTCTTCTCCTTCTGGGACACCAATAAGGCTAATGTTTGTGCGTTTTGCATTGTCATTCAATTCCCTGAGACTCAGTTCCATTTTTTCCATTCTCTTCTCTTTCTGTTCTCCTGTCTTTTCCAGTTCAGATGTTCTGTCCTCGAAATCACCAATTTTGTCTTCAAGCAATTCAAATCTGCTTTATGTGCCTCTAATGTATTCCCACCCCCGCCCCCTTGTTGTTTTGTGCTTGCTGTCTGCTCTCTGTGTGTTCTTTTGTGTCTGCTTGTCTTTTCTTTAGGTGGCACTGGGAACTGATTCTGGGACCTTCAGGAGTGGAGAGGAGGCTGCTCAATGTCTTCTGCCATCTCAGCTCCCTGATTTGCTGCGTCTCTCATTGTCTCTCTTCTGTGTCTCTTTTTTTTTGTTGTTGTTGCATCATCTTGCTGCACCAGCTCTCTGTGTGGGCCAGCACTCCATGCAGGCTAGCACTCCTGCACAGGCCAGCATTCTGCGTGGACCAGCTCTCCTGCGTGGGTTAGCACTCTGCGCAGGCCAGCACTCCGTGTGGGCCAGCTCTCTGCTTGGGCCACCTTGCTTTTTCACCAGGAGGTCCTGGGTCTCGAACCTTGGACCTCACATATGGTAGATGGGAGCCCAATCACTTGAGCCACATTCGCTTCCCTCTAATGTATTTTTTATTTTATTTTATTTTACTTAATTTTTTAATTTTATTTTTAATTTTATTTTATTTTACTGGGAGGTCCCGGAGATTGAACCCAGGTCCCTCCATATGGGAGACGGATGCCCAACCATTTGAGCCACATCCGCCCCCGCTAATGTATTTTTAATCTCATCCATCGTGTCTTTCATTCCCATAAGGTCTGTTACTTTTCTTTGCCGGCTTTCAAATTGTTCTTTATGCTCTCCCAGTGTCATCTCAATATCCTTTATTTCTTTAGTCATATTTTCTTTAGATTCTTTGAAGTGATTTAGGAAAGTTGTGTGATTATCATTGATTAATTGTATTAAATCCTGTATCTCTTTAGGATATTTGGTTTGTTCTTCTGTCTGGCCCATCTTTTCCCTGTTTCCTAGTATGGCTTGTAATTTTTTGCTGATGTCTAGTCATCTGAAATGTTGTATATTTACTCTCATTACTTATTTCTGTCTTGCCTATTTTTTTTTTTTTTTTTCCCCACAGCTCTTCTTTGATATTTGGTTCAACTTATTCTCAGTCTTCAAAATTGCCCAGCTTAAGTTTTCAAAATCGGTCCAGGGACTCACTATGGGGTGGAGATTTTCTTCCAGAGGTTGTATACAGAGTGCTAGCAGTTTTTGTCCATGCAGTTTGCAGACAAGCCAGCAGATGGTGCTAGTCAAAGCACCTCTCCATGGAGGTGTTTCAGTCTGGGCTTTCTTGTGTTCCTGTGTTTAATCTACAGATTGGAGATTCAAAGTGGGCTCTGCTGGCAGAATTCACTGAAGAAAAGCACCCTGACCTCCCCTCCCTTTTCCCTAGAAACAGCTGAAAATAGCTGGAAACAGGGAGGAAGATATCTGTTCCCCTTTCAGTCAACTACAGTGAGACAGGGGTTTTACCCCAGCTTAATATCTTGAGGGTGGGGGAGGGGAGCCCTTCCCGGCTGCCATGGTGGCTTGGTAATTCATGTCTGTCTTTACCGCTTCTTCGTCTCTCTGTCCCTTGCCCTCCTGGGACTTGTGTAGCATTGTCCTCGTCTGCTGACCTCCAAAGCAGTTCCCCCGGACAGCTTTTGGTTCTTTCTGCATTGTTTTTGTGAGAGCGGCCAGCTTTGCCTGTCATTCCATTGCCATCTTCCCACACCACCTCCATGGTTTCTGATGAGAAATAGACACTTAGTCTTATTAAGGATAAGGATTGTATGTGATGAATTGATTTTCTCTTGCTTCTTTCGGAAGTCTTTATCTTTGGTATTTGGCATTGTGTTAAGTATGTGTCTTGGAGAAGGTCTGTTAGGGTTTGTTCTCTTTGGAGTATTTTGTGCTTCTTGGATATGTATGTATATTTAGGTCTTTCATAAGAGTTTGGAATTTTTTGGTCATTATTTCCTCAAATATTCTTTCTGCCCCTTTTCCCTTTTCTTCTTGTACACCCATGATGCATATTTTTTTTGTACACTTCATGGTGTCACTCAAGACCTTGAGACACTGCTCAATTTTTTCTATTCTTTTTTCTCTATGTTCTTCTGATGGTGTGATATCGATTGTCCTGTCTTTAGTTTGCTGATTTTTTCTTTTGCCTGTTCAAATCTGCTGTTGTATGCTTCTATTTTATTTTTAATCTCCATTATGTCTTACATCCCTGTAATTTGTTACGCTTCTTTTTAAACTTTGGAATTCTTCTTTATGATCACACGTTGCCATTTTAATATCCTTTAGCTCTATATCCACCATTAGTTTATTTCCATCCATATTTTCCTTCATCTCTTTGAATTGGTTTAGGAGATTTGCTTGAAATTCATTGATTAGTTGTTCCAAAGTCTCTGTCTTCTCCAAAGTTTTAGTTTATTTCTTTAACTGAGCTATATCTTCCTGCTTCTTAGTATGTCTTGCCATTTTTTGCAAATATTTGGTCATCTGATGATTTTTGATATGTTAACTCTGAAATTCAGTTTCTCCCTCTTGTCTAAGGTTTTATTGTTGATTGGCCATGTGTTAAGGCTCTTCTTTGTTGTTTGTTCCAATGTTTTCTGGACCTTTAGAGCAGCCCATATTAAAGTGTTCAGATTTTCTCAGCTCTTCTGCATGTGATTCTTACTCTGGATATGTGGTACCATTTTTAAGATTGCCCTTGTTTTGGTGCAGTTATTTTACAACCAGGAGAAAGTTTCCTTTCCACTGTTCCTTCTCTGGGGATCTTGATTTGTTCTGTTTGTTTTTGAGCATAATTTTCTCCCCAGCTCCTTTGATTTGTTTAAATTCTCTCCCTCGCTTTGTGTCCCCTTTTCATTACATTTTTCAGTTCTGAGACTTCTTCAGTACCCCCTTCCCCCTTTTTTTCCCATGAGGTTTTTCTAACTCGTTGGCTGTGAGTGGCTCTATGATCTGCAACCATGGCAGTAGTGACCCCGGCTTTACTGTCTCTGTGTAACTGCCTAGCTTCATGGGAATGGGTGAGGGGGAAGTGTGTGGACTAGTGGGTCCAGTATGCAAATCCCCTGCCTTATATTTGTGTTTATTTTTCTTTTTCTTCAATTCAGCATTTGTGGAGTCCTTCTCCAGTATTTATTGTACTCCAGAGATCCAGGCAAATGGGATTTGTCCTTTTATTAGTTGATTCTGAGGGAAGACTTCCTGGGTTGTCTTATGTCGCCATGTTGGTGACATCATGCTACTGATTTTTGTGTTTTGATCTTGTACCACACCACTTTTCTGAATTTGTTTATTAGTTCTTATAGCTTTTTGGTGGATTTTTCAGATTTCTTTTGCATATAGGATCTTTTCATCTCCAAATAAGGTTTTACTTCTTCCTTTCCAATTTAGGTGCCTTTTGTTTCTTTCTCTTGTGTAATTCCTCTAACGAGAACTTACAATGCAATGTAGACTAACAGTGGTGACAGTGGGCATCCTTGTCTGGTTCCTGATTATAGAGGGAAGTCTGTCCGTTTTCACTACTGAGTCTGATGTTAGCTGTGGGGTTTTCATAAACGCCCTTTATCAGGTTGAGGGAGTTTCCTTCCAGTTTTCTGATTGTATTTATCAAGAAGTGGTGCTGGATTTTGTCAGTGGTGTTTTCCGCATCAATTTAGATGATCATGTGGTTGTTTTCCTTTGTTCTGTAGATGTGGTGTTTTACATTTATTGATTTTCTTATTTGAACCATCTTGCATACCTGGGATGAATCCCACTTGATCATGATGTATAATTCTTCTGATATATTCTCTTGGATTCAGTTTGCTGGTATTTTGTTGAGGACTTTTGCATCTATAGTCATAAGGAATATTAATCCAATCTTTTCTTGTGGTATTTTTGTCTGGGTTTGGTATGAAGACTATGTTGCCCTTGTAGAATGAGTTATGGAGTGTTCTCCCCTTTTCAGTTTTTTTGGAAGACTTTGAGCAGGATAGGTGTTAATTTTTCTTAAAATGTTTGGTAAAATTCATCTGTGAAGCCATCTGGTTTTGGGATTTTCTCTTTGTGGAGGTTTTTGATGACTGATTCAATCTCTTTTCTAGTTATTGGTTTGTTGAGATCCTCTGTTTCTTCTTGAGTCACTGTAGGTATTGTATGTTTCTTGAAATTTGTACATTTCATGTAATTTATCCTATTTGTTGGTGTACAGTTTTTCATAGTATCCTCTTTTTTTAAAACTTTATTTTGTAAATTTAATAATTGAAAATATAAAAAATTAAAAACTAAAAAGTAAACACAGATGAATAAATACATACATTTCTCAATTAAATGTACTGGATACATATACATTTTTTTTTTTTTGAACCAAACAATATGTTATACAATATATTTGGTTCATAGTCATGCAGTCATAGGGTATTTGTCCTTTTGTGTCAGGCTTGCTTCGCTCAACATAATGTCCTCCAGGTTCATCCATGTTGTCATATGCTTTACCGACTCCATTTCTTCTTACAGCTGCATCATATTTCATTATGTGAATAGACTACAGTTTGTTTATCCATTCATCTGTTGATAGACACCTGGGTTGTTCCCAACTTTTGGCAATTGTGACTAATGCTACTATGAACATTGGTTTGCAGATACCTGTCACTGGCCTCAGTTCTTCTGGGTATATACCCAGTAGTGGCATTGCAGGTTCACATGGCAAGTTTATATTCAACTTCTTTAGGAACTGCCAAACAGTCCTCCACAGTGGCTATATCATTCTGCATTCCCAACAACAGTGAATAAATGTTCCTATCTTTCCACATCTTCTCCAACACTTGTAGTTCTCTGTTTTTTTACTAGTGGCCATTCTGATAGGTGTAAAATGATATCTCTTTGTAGTTTTTTTTTTTTTTAAACAATTTATTGGAGTATATCATTCATACATGAACATACATAAATAGTAAGTGTTCAGTAAACATTGTAATTTACAAAACAAACATGCATAACATTATATGGGGCTCCCACACATCACCCCACCATAAATACTTTGCACTGTTGTGAAGCATTTAACAATTTATGAAAGAGCATCATCAAAGTATTACTACTAACTATAGTCCATATCTTACTCCCCTATCCTTTTTTTAAAAGGATTTATTTATTTATTTACTTTGATCCACCCCCCACCCCCCCATTTTTTGCTGTTTTTGTGTCCATTCGCCGGGCAACTCTCTGTGTCTGTTTCCTGCCCTCTATTCTCATCCTTCTCCCCTTGCCTTCACTGGGATTCGATCCTCGGAACCTCCGATGTGGGAGAGAGGTGTCCTACCACCTGCACCACCTTAGTTCCGTGTTTTTCGGAGTGTCTTGTCTTGGCTATCCCTTGTGTCACTCTCCTGTATGTCATCCTCTTGCTCCATGGCTCGCGAGGCCTGATGGCACACCTGTGCACGGGACCTGACAGCGCACACATGCACGAGGCCTGGGAAGCTCACCCGCTCGTGTGGTCTGGTGATGCACTCACGCGCAGGGCCTGGGGGCCTAACCCACATGCGGGGCCTGATGGCGCACCCACAAATGGGGCCTGGTGGCCCATACACCTTCTATATTTTTCTTCTTTTTATTTTCACTAGGAGGTCCCGGAGATCGAACTCAGATCCCTCCATGTGGGAGACAGATGCCCAACCATCTGAGCCACATCCACCCCCTGCTATATCTCTTAAGGTCGACCAAAGATACCTAAAGTTACAATCATTTCCTATATAAGATGGTCCTATGATAAAATCAGGCTTAGTTTATCACCAGCATTCTAAAAGCTAGACCTAGGGAGAAAAGCTAGGTCTGGGGATGTATGCATAGTTTCTAATATAGCGAATGTTTAGCCTACTCTCATTATCACAAAATCAGGACAGCAAGAATATTTGCATCTCATTGTAGTTTTGATTTGCATTTCCCTAATCATTAGTGATGTTGAACATTTCTTCATGTGGCCATTTGTATTTTTTTGGACAAATGTCTATTCAAGTCTTTTGCCCATTCTTTTAATTGGGTCGTTTGTCTTTTTATTGTTGAGTTGTAACATCTCTTTATATATCCTGGATATTAAACCCTTATCAGATATGTGATTTCCAAATATTTTTTTTCCATTGAGTTGGCTGCCTTTTTACCCTTCTGACAAAGTCCTGTGAGGTGCAAAAATGTTTAATTTTGACGAGGTCCCATTTATCTACTTTTTCTTTTATTGCACGTGCTTTGGGTGTAAGGTCCAAGAAACCACCACCTACTACAAGGTCTTGGAGATGTTTCCCTACATTTTCTTCTAGTAGTTTTATGGTTCTGGCTTTTATATTTAGATTATTGATCCATTTTGAGTTGATTCTTGTATAGCGGGTCCTCTTTCATTGTTTTGGTTATAGATATCAGTTCTACCAACACCATTTGTTGAAGAGACTGTTTTGTCCCGTTAACATGGACTTGGTAGGTAGGTTTGTCAAAAAACATTGTATAGGTGAGGATTTATTTCTGGGTTCTCAGTTCTATTCCACTGATCAATGTGTCTATCTTTATGCCAGTACCATGCTGTTTTGACCACTGTAGCTTTGTAATATGTTTCAAGGCTGGGCAGTAAAATTCCTCCCACATTGCTCTCCTTTTTTAAGAATGCTTTTGGCTATTCGGGTGCACTTAACCCTTCCAAATGAATTTGGTAATTGCCTTCTTTAATTCTGTAAAGTAAGCTGTTGGGATTTTGATTGGTATTTCATTGAATCTGTAAATCAGTTTGGGTAAGATTGACATCTCCATGATGTTTATTCTTCCAGTCCATGAACACGGCATGTCTTTCTATTTGTTTTGGTCTTTTAAAATTTCTTTTAGAATTATTTTTAGTTTTCTGCAGATAGACTTCTTTGGTTAAATTAATTCCTAGGTATTTGAGTCTTTTTGTTGGTATTAAAAATGGAATTTTCCCCCTGATTTCCTCCTTAGATTTTTCAGTGTTAGTGCACAAAAATATTACTGATTTTTGCGTGTTGATCTTGTATCCTGCCACTTTACTGAACTCATTTATTAGCTCAGGTAGCTTTGTCGTTCATACTTCAGGATTTTCTAAGTACAGGATCATATCACCCACAAACAGTGAGGATTTTACTTCCTCTTTTCCTATTTAGATCCTTTTAATTTTTTTCTTGACTAATTGCCCTAGCTAGAACTTCTAGTACAATATTGAATCACAGTGGTGTCAGTGGGCATCCTTATCTTGTTCCCGATCTTAGAGAGAACGCTTTCAACCTTTCCCCATTGAGTATGATGTTGATGGTAGGTTTTTCATATATGCCTTTTATCATATTGAGGAATTTTCCTTCTATTCCTATCTTTTGAAGTGTTTTTATAAAGAAAGGATGCTGAATTTTGTCAATTGCCTTTTCTGCATCGACTGATATGATCATGTGGTGTTTTTCTTTCAATTTATTAATGTGGTGTATTATATTGATTGATTTTCTTATGTTGAACCAGCCTTGCATACTTGGAATAAATCCCACTTGGTTGTGATGTGTAAGTCTTTTGACATGCTGTTGGATTTGGTTTGCAAGTATTTTGTTGAGAACTTTTGCATCTATGTTCATTAGAGAGATTGGCTTGTAAATTTCTTTTCTTGTAGTATCTTTATCTGGCTTTGGTTAGGGTGATGTTTGCTTCATAAAATGTGTCGGGTAATTTTCCCTTCTCTCCAATTTTTTGGAAGAGTTTAAACAGGATTGGTGTTAATTCTTTTCTAAATGCTCGGTAGAATTTACCTGTGAAGCCATCTGGTCCTGGACTTTTCTTTGCTGGGAGATTTTTGATGACAGATTCAATCTCCTTAAATGTGATTGGTTTGTTAAGTTCTTGTATTTCTTGTAGCGTTAGTGTAGGTTTTTTGTGCATTTCTAGGAATTTGTCCGTTTCATCTAGGTTGTCTAGTTTGTTGGCATATAGTTTCTCATAATATCCTTTTATTATTATTTTTATTTCTGTGGGGTCATTTGTAACTTCCCACCTTTCATTTCTGATTGTATTTATTTGCATCTTCTCTCTTTTTTTCTTTGTTAGCCTAGCTAGGGTTTGTCAATGTTTTTGATCTCAAAGAAACAGCTTTTGATTTTGTTGATTTTCTCTAGTGTTTTTTTTTTTTTGTTGTTGTTGTTCTCATTTTCATTTATTTCTGCTCTAATCTTTATTGTTTGTTTTCTTCTGCTTGCTTTGGGATTGGTTTGCTTTTCTTTTTCTAGTTTCTCTTGTTGTTCAGGTAAATCTTTGAGTTTAGCTCTTTCTTCTTTTTTATTATAGGCATTTAGGAATATAAATTTCCCTCTCAAGACTGCCTTTGCTGTATCCTACAAGTTTTGATACGTTGTTTTCTCATTTTCATTTGTCTCAATATATTTACTGATTTCACTTGCAATTTCTTCTTTGACCCACTGATTATTTAGGAGTGTGTTGTTCAGTCTCCACACATTTGTGAATTTTCCCCTGTCTATTATTGATTTCCAGTTTCATTCCATTATGATCTGAGAAGATGCTTTGTATAATTTCAGTCTTTTTATATTTATTGAGAGCTGCATTGTGACCTAACATGTGGTCTGTCCTGGACAAAGATCCACGGGCAACTTGAGAAGAATGTATAACCCGCTGATTTTGGATGCAGTGTTCAGTATATGTCTCTTAGGTCTAACTTGTTAATCATATTGTTCAAGTTCTCTATTTCCTTGTTGATCTTCTGTCTAGTTCTATCTAATGATGTGAGTGGGGTGTTGAAGTCTCCAACGATTATTGTAGAAATGTCTCTTTCTCCCTTCTGTTTTGTCAGAGTTCGTCTCATGTATTTTTGGGCATCCTGGTTAGGTGCATAGATATTTTTGACTGTTATATCTTCATGATGGATTGTCCCTTTTATTAATTTATAATGGCCTTTTGTATCTTTTATAACATTTTTGCATTTAAAGTCTGTTTTGTCTGATATTATTATAGCTACCCCTGCTCTTTTCTGGTTACTATTTATGTGGAATATCTTTTTCCAACCTTTTACTTTCAGCTGGTTTGTATCCTTGTGTCTAAGGTGAGTTTCTTGTAAGCAGCATATGGATTGCTTATGTTTTTTTCTTCCTTTCTGTCCATCTGTATCTTTTGATTGGGGAGTGTATTAGTCAGCCAAAGGGATGGTGATGTAAAATATCAGAAATTGATTGGTTTTTATAAAGGGTGTTTATTTAGGGTAGAAACCTACAGTTACCAGGCCATAAAGCGTAAATAACTTCCCTCACCAAAGTCCATTGCCACGTGTTGGGGCAAGATGGCTGCTGACGTCTGCCAAGGTTTCAGACTTCTTGGGTTCCTCTCTTCCTGGGGCTCCGTTTCTCTCCAGGCTCAGCTCCTCTGTTTCCTCCACAAGGTCAGCTTTAGACTATGAGGCTCTCTAGGCTTTGCCTCTCTCCACAAAGCCAACTGTGAACTGTCAGGCAAACCGCTTGTCTCTTCCTGGGGCTTTCTCTCCTTCACTTCCCCAGGCTCCAGCATTAAAACTCCATCTCAAAACTATTCCAACTGTCCTTTGCCATGTCTTTTTATCTTTGAGACCCCACCCACCAAGGGGTGGGACTGAATGCCCTACTGACATGTCCCAGTCAACACCCTAATCATAATGTAATTATGTCAAGATGAACAGATCAGTTTACAAGCATAATCCAATATCTGTTTTTGGAATTCATTAACTATATCAAACTGCCAAACTGCTACAGGGAGTTTAATCCATTCACATTCAATGATCTTACTGTAAATGCACTATTTACTTCATCCATTTTAGTCTTTGGTTTTCATATGCCTTCTTGTTTTTGTCTGTCTTTTTACTCTTTGGTTATCCTTTCTGCTATTCTTCCTCTATACTCTCCTCCAAGCCTCTCTCTCTCCTGTCTTTTCTTTCAGGAAAGACTTCCTTTAATATTTCTTGCAAAGGTGGATTTTTTTTTTTTTTTTCCAAACTCATCTATTTGTGAATATTTTATATTTACCTTCATATTTGAAGGACAGTTTTGCTGGATAAAGAATTCTTGGCCGGCAGTTTTTTTAAGTTTCCTAATTGTATCATACCACTGTCTTCTCACCTCCATGGTTTCTGAAGAGAAATCTGAGCTAAGTCTTACTGGACGTCCCTTGTATGTGATGGTTTGCTTCTCCCTTGCTGCCCTGAAAATTTTCTCTTTCTCTTTGAATTTGATATTCTGAGTAGTATGTGTCTTAGAGTAGGTCTATTTGGATTTATTCTGATTGGGGTACAGTGTGCTTCTTGGACATGTAAGTTCATTTCTTTCATGAGAGTTGGGAACTTTTCAGCTATTATTTCCTCAAATACTTTTTCTGCTTCTTTTCCCTTCTCTTCTCCTTTTGGAACTCTCATGATACATATGTTTTTGCATTTTGTGTTGTCATTCAACTCTCTGAGCCCCTGCTCAATTTTTTCCATTCTTTTCTCTCTTCAATTTTAGCTGTTCTGTCTTTGGTATCCCTTATCCTTTCTTCTGTCATTTTGAGTCTGCTGTTGTATGCCTCTAATGTGCTTTTTTTCTCACCTGTTGTGTCTTTCATTCCCATGAGCCCTGTTAATTTTCTGTTCAGGATTTCAAGTTCTTCTTTGCGTTCGCTCAATGCCTTCTTGATGTCATTTATCTCTTTAATACATTGTCTTTCAACTCATTAATTTGATTTTGGAAATTTTTCTCTCAAATTCTGCATCTCTTCTGGGGCTTTGATCAATTCCTTTTCTTGGGCTATGTCTTCTATTTTCTTAGTATGGCTTGTAAGTTTTTGTTGGTAACTAGGATTCTGATTAGGATATAATTTACTCAGATGCTCAATCTCTTTCTCTTTTGTATGGATTTAATGGTAGGAGGCTGTGGGTTACCACTGCCCTTTGATTTTTGGCTTGATTTGGATTGTTAGGATTGTCCTGCTGGTTGCTCAAAACTGGGCACTGAACCCAGTAATTGGTTGTAAAGTTGCTTCCTAGGGCCTTGGGCTGGGAGACAATGGAAGCCAGAAAAAGCCTCTCCTACTTATGTTTAATTTTCTTGTGTGCACTTCCTTAGTCTGCCAGGAGATGGCGCTCTTTGGCAGCTCCCACCTGGTTGGAGTATATTTTTTGCAACCCAGACCAGATCAATGTGATAGAGCTTCCTTCCTGGAGGCTAAGAGCCTTGTAATTCAAGCTTTCTCTGAGACTTCTCCAGCCTTCTCTGGCAGCCCCCTCCCAGGGTTTCAAATGACCTGAACAACATCAAGATACTCCTACTTAAAACTTGTATTGTTCTTTATGCTGAGGTAATCATATTTGCTGATTTAGTCAAATATTTAAAATTGAGACAAATCTTGAAGTCTTTGGTAGTATTAATTATTGTGGCTATACATGGTTCCTTAGTTTTAAGTTTAATATTATTTTGTGAATTAGACTTTAGACATTTCTCTTTTTTCTCATTTTTTAGTTGACTATATTGTGGAGTATGACTATGATGCTATACATGATGATGAGTTAACTATTCGAGTTGGGGAAATAATCAGGAATGTGAAAAAACTACAGGAGGAAGGATGGCTAGAAGGAGAACTAAATGGGAGAAGAGGAATGTTCCCTGATAATTTTGTTAAGGTAAGTATTCTCAGTTAAATTTCTAGCTGTTCCTTCATAGAATTTAAGCTTCATCTGTTAAGAAATATTTTTTTTAAATTAAAATGTTTTAGATAAATTTTCACTGTGCAGAATTTAAAAAAAAAATGGAGGTTTAAGTACTTTTGTAATGAATATTATTATTGCTTGGTGTCTTGGTAGATAATAACACTGTGTATGTGTGTATATGTGTGTGTTTGTATTTATATGTGACTGTCTTTATATTTAATAAGTAATAGTTTGTATTTGGGTGGCACTTTGTAGTTTACAAAGTCGCTTTGCTGCATACATTCTCAGTTGGGCCCTACCATGATCTTACAACGTAAGTAGGGCAGGTATTAGTCCCATTTAAAAGATGGTGACATTTAGACCAAGAGGTTAAATGATTTGCCCAATGTTGGATTGTTAATAAAATACAGATTCTGAACTAAAGACTGGGACAGTTGCCGCTTATGCTAACTGGTCTTCCCATTTTATGTTGTTACTTTTCCTGCTCTTTTGAGAATGTATTAGTTCAACTCTTTTTGAGTTTTGACATTGTAGTAGTTAGCCACTGAGCTGATACCAAACCAACAATTAACATCCAAAACTCCTTCTTTTGTATATATTCTAGTCACCTCTGACAGAAAAAGTCTTCAAGACTTTTAAATCTATTGTGAACTAATAAAATTCTCAGTAATTTAGAGAAGGGAAAAAAATAAGGAATATCTCCATATTTATATGTCACTTAAAATTGTCTTGTTTTCTGTATTACTTTTCTTTTCTTTTTTTTTTTTTACTGGAAAGTCCTAGGGATCGAACCTGGGTCCCTCCATATGGGAGACGGACGCCAACCATTTGAGTCACATCCATCCCCCATGTACTTTTCTTACACCCAGCCACATCCCCTGGACTTATTATTGTGATTAGAGTATCTCATTTGTTTTTCTAACTTGGACAGTAGTTGTTAGCAGAATTACCTGTACCACCTGGAGGCTTAGTATATATTTGTTCCCTGAATAAATCTATTTATTTTAGTTGTGGTTTCATCTCCAATTATGAATTTATACCCTCCTAATTGATTTCAGAGAAGGTACACACCATCTTTATTTCACCTCTTGAAAAAACTGAAAAAAGCTCTAATAGGGAATTGAACGTGGGGAAAGGTTACTTTTGTTTTACAGATCGGTTTCTTTTTTAATTTATAATGGAATATAATACACTTACTATTGAAATTAGAGTTAGAATAACTGTCTTTTTAAAACTCTTTTAAGTTCTAGCTTTGTCCTTTGCTGGCTGTATGTTGTGGGGCAACTCAAAAACTTTTTCTGTTTTCTTCTTTGTAAAATGATAAATTGATGGACTATTGTATGCCCTGACATTGACCACACATTCTTTTCTTTTTTTTTGAAAGTGGCTTTTCTTAGAAAATTTATTACGGTAATAGAATACTGATTAAAAAGTAAGTTAAAAGTTAAGTAAGAAATGTTATTGTAGTTCTTCTTATTGTGTGCCTATATAGGGTAGCAGTAATGGAACTCCATTTAGAAATCTTTTACTTTCCTGCTTCAGTTTAACTTGTTAGACCTTGAATTTAATGAATTGACAAGGTATTAACCCAATAATACATTATTTATTTTGTTGCTCAAATTGTTCCAGCTTTGGACACTGGGAGCTCTTTTAGGGTGGCTTTTGTGTCCTTTCACATTGCCCCATCCTTTTGTTTTTTGTGTACTTTTTAAATTTTCTGGCTCTATAAGATGTTCCAGGCTCATTTTATGTCCACCTTTTGGCTTTGATGATTAATGCTACCAAGAACATTTCTGTACAAGTATTTGTTTGCATATCTGTTTGTAGTTCTTACAGGTATATATCTCGGAGTGGGACTGAAGCATCATATGGTTGTTATTTGTTTAACTCTTTGAGGAACTGCTAAATGGTTATCCACATTTTCCAATCCTACCAGTAGTGTTTGAAGGATCCAATTTCTCCACATCCTCACCAATACTTATTTTCTTCTTTTTTAATTTATTTTTTATTATAGCTCTCCTCGTGGGTGTGAAGTGGTATCTTGTGGCTTTGATTTGCATTTCCTTAATAACTAATGATGTTTAGTATCTTTTCATGTGCTTATTGTCCATTCGTATATCCTTTTTGGAAAAATGTCTATTCAAGTCCTTTGCCCATTTTTAAATTGAGTTGTTTGTCTTTTTGTTCTTGAGGTGTAGTAGTTCTTTATATATTCTCTATACCAATCCCTTAGCAGATATTTAATGTACAAAATTTTTTTTCCCATTCTGTGGGTTTTCTCACTTTCTTCATGGTATACTTTGAAGCACAAAATCTTAAATTTTGATAATGTCTAATTTATTTTTTCTTTTGCTGCTATGCTTTTTATAAAAGTCTTATCTAATAAATCATTGCCAAATCTAAGGTCATGAAGGTTTTCCCCTATCTTTTATCTAAGAGTTTTATGGTTTTTCTATTATGTTTATCCTTGAACCGTTTTGAGTTAATTTTTGTATATGGCAAGAGGTTTGTGGTTCAACTTCAGTTTTTTGCATGTGAATATCCAGTTTTCCCACACCATTTATTGAAGAGAACATTCTTTCTCCATTTTATGTACTTGGCACCTTTCTCAGAATCCATTGACCAAGAATGTGTGGGTTCATTTCTGGACTTTCAATTCTATTCCGTTTGTTTGTATGTCTTCCTTTATGCCAGTACCACACTGTTTTGATTACTGTATCTTTGTCCTAAGTTTTGCAATTGTGAGACCTTCAACTTTGTTCTTTTTCAAAGTGTTTTTGGTTCTTTGGGGTCCTTTGAGATTCCATGTGCATTGAGGATTTTTTTTCCATCTCTGCAAAAAAGACTGCTACATTGAATCTGTAGATTGCTTTAGGTAGTATCGACATCTTAGCAGTATTAAGTCTTCCAATCCATGATCATGGGCTGTCTTGCCCTTATTTAGGTCTTCTTTAATTTCTTTCAGGAGTGTTTTGTAGTTTCCAGTGTACAAGACTTTGACCTCCTTGGTTAAATTTTTTTCAAAGGTATTTTATTCTTTTGAATTCTATTGTACATGGATTTCCTCCTCTTAATTTCCTTTTTTGAAGTAATTCTTATGTAGTTTGAATATTAATTCTTTGTTTTCTGTTTTTTTTTTTTTAAAGGAGGTTCCAAGGATTGAATCCAGTATCTCATATATGGGAAGCAGGTGCTCAACCACTTGAGCTACATCTGTTCCCCATTTCTTTTTTCTTTTTATTTTTTTGCCTTTTATCCCTCATAAGTGCTTTTTGTGACTTGTTTAAGTATAACCTTACAGCAGGGGAGGTTTAAAGATATTTATTTTCTTTATTAGGTATAAAATTTTGATTTCAGTGTAAGTCTTTCATCATTCTTTCTTTTTATATGTAGTATGAGGGAAGCACTAAATTTTTTTAACATTGAAAATATTGAATAATCCCTGGGGCCCCACTCCAGTAAACAAATGCTTAGTAATAGACTTAATAAGCACTTTTGAATTTTTTGGGGGTGTTGTAAAGTAGTCCTTGCCCAGAACTTATTCTATTGGGGGAGACAGTAATATGAAACAAAAGGATAAAGAGCAGTGTTGTAGATGGCTGAATATCAGATGTGTGGTAAAGATGATAGTTGCTAAAGGAATTTGAAAATATTGTTTTACAGGAAAAAGTTTTAAAAGTGATACTTGAATTGGTTCTTAAAGATAGGTTAGATGAATACTCAGTACAGTTTAGGTACAGCAACAGTATAAAATGTTTTTGGGTAAAAATAAGTAGATAAACAACTTTGACTCAGTGGAAGTGTTTATAAAAAGGAAATAATGGGATTTAAGGCTAAATCCCAGTGGTACAGTGCATTTTTAATATCATTTAAAGCTATTTAAGACTTTGTAAAAAAAAGATGATTGGGAAATCAGAAAGTTTTTGGAAACAGGTGTGATAAAACAGAAATAATGCTTTAATAGATTAATCTGAATAGGAAAAATTTAAAGAGGAGAGAGTTGATTTTTAAAAAAGTATGATAGAAGATGGCAGCAGAGTAAGGAGCTTCAAGAGTCAGCTTGTCCTACAGGGCAGTTAGTAATCACTCAGAGCTATCTAAAGTTTGGGGGGCCCCAGGAGACCAGAAGAGCATCCTGCAACATGCTTGAAAGTATGGAAGGAGGAGACTGTCCATCTGCAGAGAAGATTTGTGAGTAGAGCACTCCATGTCACGGAGGCAGTGCCTGTGGTGCAAGTCACCTTGGGAGCTATTCCGGGGCTGGAGTTGGAAGCTTCATTTCCAAAAATCAGGAGAGGAAGAGGCGGTTGGGCACCAACTTCAGCTACTGATTAGTAAATTTGGCTGGCTGAAGTCATCCTCCCAGGCAGGGGAGTAAGGAGCGTGAAGCTTCATCTCTCTCTCTGGGCAGCTACAGACAGTCTTGTTCTCTACATCTTGAAGTGAAAGTCTTCCAACTTCGTTCCTTTTTTTTTTTTTAAAGACATTTTTGGCTGTTCAAGAAAACTTACTCTTCCAGATAAACTTGATTCTTGGCTTTTTGATTTCTGCAAAAAAGGCTGTTGGGATTTTTATTGGGATTGATTGAATCTTTAAATCAATTTCAGTAGAATTGGCAACTTAACGGTATTTAGTCTTTGAATCCATGAACGTGTATTGTCCTTCCATTTATTTAAGTCTTCTTCGGTTTCTTTTTTAGCAATGTTTTATAGTTTAATGATAACAGGTCCTGTATGTCCTTGGTTAAGTTTATTCCTCAATATTTGATTGTTTTAGTTGCTATTATAAATGGATGTTTTTTTCTGATTTTCTCCTCAGATTGCACATCAGTAGTGTATACAAATGCTGTTGATTTTTGCATATTAATCTTGTGTCTCACCACTTTGCTGAACTCGTCTGTCCTAGTAGCCTTTTTTGGTGGATTTTTCAGGATTTTCTAGATATAGGATCATACCATCTTTGAATAGTGTAAGTTTTACTTATTCCTTTCCTATTTGGATGCCTTTAATTTCTTTATCTAGCCTAATTGCTCTAGCTAGAACTTCTAGCACAATATTGGATAACAGTGGTGACAGTGGACATCCTTGTCTTGTTCCTGATCTCAGCAGGAAAGCTTTCAGTCTTTCACCTTTGAGTACAATGCTAGCTGTAGGTTTTTCATATATGCACTTTACCATATGAGAAAGCTTCGTTTCTCAATATGGTATCTTTTGGAGTATTTTTATCAAGAAATGGTGCTGTATTTTGTCAAATGCCCTTTCTGCTTCAATCAAGAGGATCATGTGATTTTGCTTCTTCTGTTCATCAGTGTGGTTTATTATACTAATCTATTTTCTTGGGCTGAACCACCCTTCATACCTGGGATAAAATCCACTTGATTGTGGTGTATAATTCTTTTAATGTGCTTTTAGATCCTGTTTGCAAATATTTTGTTGAGGAGTTTTGCATCTATATTCATTAGAGAGATTGGTCTGTAATTTTCTTTTTTCATAGTATCTTTATCTGGTTTTGGTATTAGGGTGAAGCTGGCTTCATAGAATGAGTTTGGTAATGTTCTTTCCTGTTCAATTTTTTTGGAAGCGCTTTAGCAAGATCGGTATTAGGTCTTCTTTGAATGATTGGTAGAATTCACTTGTGGAGCCATCTGGTCCTGGGCTTGTTACCTTTGGGAGATTTTTGATGACTGTTTCAATGTCTTGACTTGTGATTGTTTTGTTGAGGTATTCTATTTGTTGTAGGGTCAGTGTGGGTGGTTTGTGTGTTTCTAGGAATTTGTCCATCTCGTCTGCATTTTCTAGTTTTTTGGCATACAGTTTTTCATGGTATTCTCTTACGATAGCTCTTATTTCTATGGGATCAGTGGTAATATCCCCCCTCTCTTTTCTGATTTTATTTATTTGTGTATTCTCTCTCTTTTTCTTTGTCATTCTAGCTAAGGGATTATCAGTTTTGTTGGTCTTAAAGAATCAACTTCTGGTTTTGTTGATTCTATTTTTTTGTTGTTGTTGTTCTTGATTTAATTTATTTTTGCTCAGATCTTTACTATTTCTTTCCTTCGGCTTGGTTTGGGATTAGTTTGCTGTTATTTTTCTGGTTCCTCCAGGTGTGCAGTTAGATCTTCAATTTTAGCTTTTATTTTTTAGTGTAAGCATTGAGGGGTATAAATTTCCCTCTCAACCCTGCATTTGCAGTGTCCCAATGGTTTTGATACGTTGTGTTCTCATTTTCATTCATCTCAAGAAATTTGTTGAATTCTCTAGCAATTTCTTCTTTGACCCACTGATTATTTAAGAATGTTTAGTCTCCATGTGTATGTATTTTCCCTTTTTCCATCCATTATTTTATTTCTAGCTTCATTTTGTTATAATCAGAGATAGTGTTTTGTATACTTTCAAACTTTTTACATTTATTGAGATTTGTCTTATGAATCAATATATGGTCTGTCTTGGAGAAGGATCCATGATCACTTGAAAAAGAATGTATATCCTGCTGTTTTGGGGTCATTGCTCTATAGATGTCTGTTAGGTCTAGTTCATTTATCATATTATTCAAGCTTTCTGTTTCTTTATTTATCCTCTGTCCAGATTTTCTATCCAGTATTGAGAGTGGTGTATTAAAGTCTCCAACTTTTATTGTAGAGACATCTCTTTCTCCCTTCAGATTTGCCAGTGTGTCCCTCATGTAGCTTGGGGCACTGAGGTTAGGTGTATGGATATTTAGTATAGTTATTTCTTCTTGTTGAGTTGTCCCTTTTATTAATATATAATGACCTTCTTTATCCCTTATAACAGTTTTGTATTTAAAATCTATTTTGTCTGAAATTAGTATCACTACTGCAGCTCCTTTTTGGTTACTATTTACATGGAATGTTTTTTTCCAGCCTTTCACTTTTAAATTGGTTGTGTCCTTTCGTCTGAGGTGAGTCTCTTGTAGACAACATATAGATGGCTCATATTTTTTTATCCATTGTATCACTCTATGTCTTTTGATTGGATAGTTCAAGCCATTAACATTCAATGTCACTATTGTAAAGGCATTACTTACTTCATCCATTTTGGCCTTTGGTTTTCCTTTGTCATATCATAATATTGTCTTATCTTTTTTACCATTTAATTTACCCTTCCTAATAATCTTCATTTATACACTCTTCTCCAAGTCTCTTGCCCTTGTTTTTTCCATTCAGGCTGCAGCACTTCCTTTAGTATCTCTTGTAATTCTGGTGTTTTAGTAACACATTCTATCAGTTTCTCCCTCTGGGGCACCAATAATGCATATGTATGTACGTTTTGTGTTGTCATTCCATTCTCTGACACCCTGTTCCATTTTTTCCATTCTCTTCTCTTCCTGTTATTTTGTATTTTCCAGTTCAGATGTTTTGTCTTCGAAATCTCTAATTCTTTCGTTGAGCAATTCAAATCTGTTGTTATGTGTCTCTAATGACTTTTTAATCTCATCCATTGTGCCTTTCATTCCCAAAAGTTCTGTTACTTTTCTTTGCAGACTTTCAAATTGTTCTTTATGATCACCTAGTATCTCCTTAATATCCTTTATCTCTTTAGGCATATTTTGTTTCAATTCTTTAATGGATTTAGGAGAGTTGTGTGATTATTATTGATTAATTGTCTTAAATCCTGTATTTCTTCAGGATATTTGGTTTGTTCCTTTAGCTGGGCTATCTCTTCCTGTTTCTTAGTATGGCTTGTAAATTTTTGCTAATGTCTAGGCATCTGAATATCTTGATGAATTTACTCTGATGGCCAATTTCTTTTGCCTATTATTATTTTTACACAGCTCTTCTTTGATATTTGATTCAGTATATTCTGAATCTTTAAAATTGCTCAGCTTATGTTCTCAGAATCATGCCAGGGACTCACTAATCCGGTGCAGATTTTCTCCTGGTGGGTTAAAGAGAGCCCTAAAAGCAGATTTTCTCCATGCAGTTTCTAGACTAGCCAGCAGATGGCGCTTGTTGACGCACCTTTGCAGGGAGGTGTATCTCTCTTGGTTTTCCTTTGTTTTTGTCTGGCTGGAGCTGAGATTCAATGTGGGCTCCACTGGCCAAATTTACTGAAGAAAAGTTCCCCCGGCTCCCACTGCCTTTTCTCTTTAACAACTGACAGGGAAGAAGACATCTGCTCCCCTCTCAGTGAGCTGCAGTGAGCCAGGGGTTTTACCCACCACTTAATATCTCAGGAGTGGGGGAGTGGAGCTCTTTCCAGTGGCCGGGAGGTTTAGTAACTCATAATTTGTTGTTTCGGCTTCTTCGTCTCTCTGTCCCTCACCGTCCTGGGAGTTGTGAAGCACTGTCCTGGTGTGTTGAACCCCAAAGCAGGTCCCTTGTATAGCTTTTGACTCTTCCTCTGTTGTTTTTGTGAGAGAGCTGAGACTTAGTTCTTACTAATCTGACGCCATCTTACCACTGGCCTGTACAACTTGGATTGTTACACATGGCTGTGTCTCTGTCCCTACCCATGGCAGAGGAGAAAGATGGGAGAAAGTTCATCAGTTCTTGGGGCAATGTGGGCAGCTTCAGCCTCCATAGCTTACAGCACTAACTATATCCTTGGCTCCTACTACACAACAAGCAAGGTAGAAAGGACAAGAACGTCCTAAACTAAAGAGAAACTGTACCCAGAATAAATACATCTAGTAAGCCAGATGCCAAGACACCAACAAAAAAATTACAACTCATATCAAGAAACAGAAAGATATGGCCCATTTAAAGGAACAAGATAAGCCTCCAGATGACATAAAGGAGTTGAGACAACTAATCATAGATGGTCAGACAAATCTCCTTAATAAATTCAATGAATTGGCTAAAGAGATTAAGGATATTAAGACACTGTGTGAACACAAAGAAGAATTTGAAAGCATACATAGAAAAACAGCAGATCTTATGGAAACAAAAGCTGCAATAAGTTAAATTAAAAATACACTGGAGCAGATGTGACTCAAATGGTTGGGTGTCCGTCTCCCATATGGAGGGACCTGGGTTCGATCCCCGGGACCTCCTGGTTAAAAAAAAAAAAAAAAAAAAATACACTGGGGCATATAACAGCAGATTTGAGGAGGCAGAAGAAAGGATCGGTGAACTTGAAGACATGACCTCTGAAAGTGAACATACAAAAGAATAGATGAAGAAAGAATAGAAAAAATTGAACAAATTCTCAGGGAACTAAATGACAACAAGAGACGTGCAAACATATATGTCATGGGTGTCCCAGAAGGAGAAGAGAAGGGAAAGGGGGCAGAAGGAGTATTTCAAGAAATAATGGCAGAAAATTTCCCAACCCTATTGAAGGGCATAGACATCTGTGTACAAGAATCACAATATACTTCCATCTGAATAGACCTACTCCAAGACACATACTAATCAGAATGTCAAATGCTAAAGAGATAAAGAGAATTCTGAGAACAGCCAGAGAAAAGTGATACATAACATATAAGGGATACCCAGTAAGATTAAGCCCCAATTTCTCATCAGTAACCATGGAGGCAAGAAGGCAGTGGTATGATATACTTAAGATACTGCAAGAGAAAAACCGCCAGCCAAAATCTTATATCGGTAAGATTGTCTTTTAAAATTGAGGGTGACTTTAGAATATTCACAGGTTAAACAGAATCTGAGAGAGTTTATAACAAAGAGACCTACTTTGCAAGAAATACTAAAAGGACTGCTACAACCTGAAAAGACAAGACAGTAGAAAGACGCTTGTCTAGAAATGACTATTATATCAGTAAAAGTTACTAAAAGTGTCAAAAGAGTGGTGAAAATAAAATATGACAGATAAAACTCAAAGGTCAAAATGGGTGAAATAAGAACTGCCTTTACAGTAATAACATTGAATGTTAATGGATTAAACTCTCCGATCAAAAGGCACAGACTGGTGGAATATATACAAAAATATGAGCCATCTATATGGTGTCTGCAAGAGACTCAGCTTAGACACAAGGATAAATAGATTAAAAGTGAAAGATTGTTAAAAGATGTTCTACGCATGCAGTGATCAAAAGAAGCTGATGTAGCTATACTCTATATCGGATGAAATAGACTTTAAAAGCAAAACTGTTACTAGAGACAAGGAAGGACATTATATATTAATAAAAGGGCAATTCACCATGAAGAAATAACAATCACAAATGTATATGCACCTAACCAGAATGCCCCAATATATGTTAGGCACATACTGGCAAAACTGAAGGGATAAATAGCTATCTCTACAATAACAGTTGGAGACTTCAATACACCACTCTCAGCATTGGATAGAATATCTGGGCAGAGGATCAATAAAGAGAGAGCTTGAATACTGTGATAAATGGACCAAACCTAATAGAAATATACATAAAATTGTACCCCCAAACAGAAGGATATACATTCTTTTCAAGTGCTCATGGATCTTTCTCCAGGATAGACCAAATGTTGGGTCACAAAGCAGATCTCAATAAATTCAACAGGATCGAAATTGTACAGAGCACTTTTTCTTTTTCTTTTTTTTTTTTTTTTAATTTATTTATTCATTTATCCCCCCCTGCTGCTTGTGCTCGCTGGGTCAGCCAACCACGCCGTGCGGGCGGGCCTGCCCTCACCAGGAGGCCCCGGGAACCGAACCCGGGACCTCCCACATGGCAAACGGGAGCCCTACTGATTGAGCCACAGCCGCTTCCCAACTTTTTCTGATCATAATGGAATAAAGTTGGAAATCAACAAGAAGCAGAAAAAGGGAAAATTCACATATATGGAGATTAACAATGCATTCTTAAATACTCCATGGGCCAAAGAATAAATTTTGAGAGAAATCAATAAATATCTTGAGATGATTGAAAATGAAAACAAAACATTTCAGAACCTATGGGATGCAGCATAGGCAGTGCTGACAAGGAAGTTTATAGCTCTTGATGCTTACATTAGAAAAGAAGAAAGACCTCAAATCAATGACCTAACTACACAGCTGGAGAAGGAATGAAATAACAGATAAGAGCAGAAATAAATGAAATGAGGACATCACCACCAACAATAAAAACAATAGAATTAAAAAAACTAAACGTTGGTGTTTTGAGATTAACAAAATCGACAAAATCTTGGCTAGACTGAGAAAGAAAAAAAGAAGATGCAAATAAATGAAATAAAAAATGAAAAACATTACTAGTGACCCCACAGGAATAAAAGAGATCATAAGAGGATACTGAGGACAACTGTATGCCAAAAAACTAGACAATGTAGACAAAATGCAAAAATTCCTAGGAACATATGATCAACCTACACTGACCCTAGAAGAAATAGAAGACCTCAAGGAACCAATCACAAGTAAAGAGATTGAAACAGTCATCAAACAACTCTCCCTAATGAAAAGCTCAGGATCAGATGGTTTCACAGATGAGTTCTTCCATGCATTCAAAGAAGATATAATATCAGTCTTACCCAAACTCTTCCAAGAAAATTGAACAATGCTACCAAACTCATTCTATGAAGCCAATATCACCCTAATATTAAAGCCAGATAAAGATGTTATGAAAAAAGAAAATTACAGACCCATTTCCCTAATGACTACAGATATACAGATGCAAAAATCCTCAACAAAAAACTTGCTAATTGAATCCAACAACTCATTAAAAGAATTATTCATTATGAGCAAGTAGATTTTATACCAGGCTTGCAAGTGTGGTTCAACACAAGACAATTAATCAGCATAATACACCACATTAATAAATCAAAGAAGAAAAATCATACGATCCTATCAATTGATGCAGAAGAGGCATTTGACAAAATACACCATCCTTTCTTGATAAAAATACTACAAAAGATAGGAATTGAAGGAAACTTTCTCAACATGATAAAAGCCATATATGAAAAACCCACACCTAACATTGTACTCAGTGGTGAAAGACTGAAAACATTCCTGTTGAGATGAGGAACAAAGCAAGGATGCCCACTGTCACCACTGTTGTTCAATATAGTGCTAGAGGTTCTCAGTAGAGCAATCAGGCAATAAGATAAGATAAATAAAATAAAAATATCCAGATTGGAAAGGAAGAAGTAAAACTTTCTCTGTTTGCAGATGATATGATCATATGTGTAGAAAGCCCTGAAAAATTTACAACAAAGCTGCAAGAGCTATTAAACCATTTCAGTAGAGTGGCAGGATACAAGATCAATACACAAAAATCAATGATGTTTCTATACAAAATCATAGCTCACAATCAGAGGAGGAAGTCAGGAAAAAAATTCCACTTACAATAGCAACTGAAAGAATCAAATATTTAGTAATAAACTTAACCAAGAATATAAAGCACTTATATTCAGAAGACTACAATGCATTGTTAAAAGAAATTAAAAAGACTTAAATAATTGGAAGAACATTCCTTGCTCGTGGATTGGAAGACTAAATATCATTAAGATGTCAGTTCTACCCAAATTGGAATATAGATTCAATGCAATCCCAATAAAAATTCCACCAGTATTTTTTAAACAAATGGAAAACACAATTATCAAATTTATTTGGAAGGGTAAGGTCCCTGAATAGCCAGAAACATCTTAAAAAGAAAAGCGAAGTTGGAGGACTCTTACTTCTGGACTTTAATAACTCGTATTACTTAGCTACAGTGGTAAGAACAGCATGGTATTGGTATAAAGATAGACACATAGACCAGTGGAACCGAATTGATGGTTCAGAAACGATCCTCACCTCTAGGATCAAGTGATTTTTGACAAGCCTGTCAGATTCACCCAATTGGGGCAGAACAGGCTATTCAACAAATGTTGCTGGGAGAACCGGATATCTATAGCCAAAAGAAAGAAAACTGACCTGTATCTTATACCTTACACAAAAATTAACTCAAAATGAATCAAAGACCTAAATATAAAAGCAAGAATCATAAAGCTCCTTGAATAAAATGTAGGAAAATATCTTCAAGACCTGGTGGTAGGTGATGCATTCTTAAACCTTACACCAAAAGCACCAGCAATGAAAGAAAACATGGATAAATGGAATTTTCTCATAAACACTTTTGTGATTCAAAGGACTTTGTCAAGAAGGTGAAAAGGCAGCCCACTCAATGGGAGAAAATATTTGGAAACCACATATCCTGTAATGGTTTGATTTCCATTCTATATAAAGAGATCATATAAGTCAACAATAAAAGAGCAAGCAATCCAATTTAAAAATGTGCAAAAGATTTAAATAGACATTTTTCCAAAGAGGAAATACAAGTGGCCAAAAAGCACATGAAAAATGTTCCATATCAGTAGCTATTAGGGAAATACAATTCAAAACATCAATGAGATGCTGTTGCAGATCTCATAGAATGGCCATTATTTAAAAAACAGAAAACAGTGCTGAAGAGGATGTAGAGAAATAGGAACACTATTTCACTGTTGGTGGGATTGTAAAATAGTGCAGTCCTCTGTGGAAGACAGTTTGGCAGTTCCTCAAGAATCTAAATATAGTACTGCCATATGATCCAGCAATTCCTCTACTAGGAATATATCAAGAAGAACTAAAAACTGACACGAACAGACACCTGCATACCGATGTTCATAGCGGTGTTATTCACAATTGCCAAGAGATGGAAACAACCCAAGTGATCATCAACCAATGATTTAGTAAATAAAATTTGGTATATACATGTGATGGAATACTATGCTGCAGTAAGAAGAAATGAAATTAGGACACGTATGATAACATGGATGAATCTTGAAGACATGCTCAGTGAAGTAAGCCAGACACAAAAGGACAAATATTGCATGGTTTCATAAATATGAACTAGATATAAGGAGTGAATGCATGGAATTAAAACCTAGAGTATGGGTTATTAGGAGATAAGAGGAAGGCTGAGAAAAACTACTGATGCTTAATATATGTAGAAGTTTTGATTAACATGACTGTAAAAGAGTGGAAATGGATAGAGTTGATGGTAACACATTATAGTGAGTAGCAGCGGATTTATAAATGGGATTGTGGCTGAAAAGGGTAGTTTAGGAATGTAAATGTCATTTGAAAGAAAGCTAGAGAATTATCTAGGGACTGAATAACACAGTAAACCCAGAGGTGGATGAGAATTGTGGTTGATGATATAGATGCAAGAGTGTTCTTCTGTGAACTAGAGTGGATATATGTCAATATGCTGAGTGGTGGGAATGTGGAGAAGCATGGGAAAAATACAATTGGTGTGACCTATGACTGTGGTTAACAGCAATACTGTAATATTCTTGCATCAATGCCAAAGATGTACTGTGTTGATAATGGGGAGTATGGAAAAAGTGTGCCAAATGAATGCTATGGACCATGGTTGGTGGAAATAGTCTGATATTATCTCATAATCTGTAACAAGTATTCTACCACAGTGTGATGTGTTGGTAAAGAGGTGTTGTATGGGTATTCTGCACATGTTTTGTAAGTTCACAACTTCTATAATAAAAATATATTAAAAAAAAATAATAGTGTGGGTTGGGGGAAAAATACACCTAAATGTAAGATATGGACTATAGTTAGTAGTAATGTTTTGACAATGCTCTTGCATAGTTTGTAACAAATGTATCACAACAGTGCAAGGTTCTGGTGGAGGGGTGATGTATGGGATCCCTCCATGATGTTATATGCATGTTTATTTTGTAAGTTCACTTTTACTATACACTTACTGTTTATTTATGTTCCTGTATGAATGATATACTTCATTAAAAAATAAAAAAAATATGATAGTGAACTGAGCGATACAGTGCAAATGGAAATGAAAGGATAGAAAATGAGGCTATTAATAGTTTGTATTTGTGTAATACTTTACGTGGTCACATCCATTATCTCACTTTATTCTGACACCTTTCAGAAGTCAGATAGAGGGAAGCGGCTGTGGCTCAATCAGTAGGGCTCCCGTTTACCATATGGGAGGCCCCGGGTTCGGTTCCCGGGGCCTCCTGGTGAAGGCAAGCCCGCCCGCACGGTGTGGTTAGCTGACCCAGCGAGCACAAGCAGCAAGGGGGGGATAAATGAATAAATAAATAAAATCTTTAAAAAAAAAAAAAAAAAAGTCAGATAGAGAATGTGTCTTTCTTAACCCAAAGACATACTGGCTATAATTAGGTGCAAGGATTGGACCTATATCATCTGACTCTTAGATAGTGGTCAATTTTATGACAGCCAAAAATCAGGTTGATTTTTAGATGAGAAATGTATTTTTTATGGTATGTGTTGATTATTAGAGAAACTTGATCATTTTTTTAAAATCATCTTGTGCACTTGAGGGATAAAGTGATCTGAATCTTATATCCATTGAAATTCATCTATAGCATAAGCATAGTTTGAGAGATGTTAGAATTATATTATTAAAAGTTCTCTTGATTGCTTTCAGAATTAATTCCGGACAAAGAAAAGACAAACCACTTCTTGAAATTGTAGTTTTATGGAAGCAAAGGTTTTTCTTCATAGCTAAAAAGAAATTTCAGAAAAAAAACATTTGATCTAAGCTCATTTCTGTGATTAAAGATAGAATGGAAATATGTGAAAAATATAAAAATAATAAAGTAATTTGAAAATTAAGCATGGCTTGAATGCTTATATAAAATTGTCTTTAGGCAACTTTATAAAATGGAGAGTTTTATGCATCCTCAGAAATTCTGCTGAAAACCAATATTTTTTTTATACAAATTAAGGAAATTAGAAGACTCAGTATCAGACAGAATAGTTTAAATTACACTGTAGTACCAACATCAAAATCTCAGTGTCAGCTTAATATAATGGAAGAGCTTCTCATGCAAAATTTGTTGTGGTCCAGCTAGGCAAGTCTCTAGGCAGCTGCTCATTATGTGGTGGTACAGCCTTCTAGACTGCTTCAATCTTGTGACAAGTCCCTATTAATTTGTGCTTCTGTGATGGTTGAGGGAAGTCAAGAGCATGGAGACTCACGCACCAGTTTCAAATGCTTCCCCGTGGAAATGGCACACATTCATTTCGCTTGAATTTCATTGGCCAAAGCAAGTCATGTGGTCATGTTTTCCTTCAAGGGGGCAGGAATATATGTTTTTAATTTAATTGCTTGTTGAAGCATTTTTATTTTTATTTTTTTTTTGTTTATTTATTTATTTTTTAAATTTTACCGGGAGGTCCCGGGGATCGAACCTGGGTCCCTCCATATGGGAGACGGACGCCCAACCATTTGAGCCACTTCCGTCCCCTTGTTGAAGCATTTTTATGATGGCAGCTTTAAAGTCCTCGTTAGAGAAGTCTAACATCTGTGTCATCCAGTGTTGGTATCTGTGGATGATTGTATTTTCTTTCCTTTTTTTCCCCAAAGATTGATTGATTGATTGATTGATTGATTTATACCCCCCTCCCCCTGTTGTTTTTGTGCTCACTGTCTGCTCTCTGTGTCTGTTCGCTGTGTGTTCTTCTCTGTCTGCTCGTCTTCTCTTTAGGCAGCACCTGGAACCGATCCTGGGGCCTTCTGGAGTGGGAGAGAGGTGCTCAGTCTCTTGTGCCACCTCAGCTCCCTGGTCTGTTGCGTCTCTTATTGTCTCTCCTCTGTGTCGTTCTTTGTTGGGTCATCTTGCTGCACCAGCTCTGTGTTTGGGCCAGCACTTTGTGTGGGCCAGCACTCCGTTCAGGCCAGCTCGCCACGTGGGCCAGCTTGCCTTCCCAGGAGGCCCTGGGAATTGAAACCTGTACCCTCCTATATGTTAGACGGGAGTCCAGTCCCTTGAGCCACATCCGCTTCCCTGTATTTTCTCATTCAAATTGAGATTTTGCTGGTTCTTGCTATGATGTGTGATTTTCAGTTGAAACCTGGATATAATGGGTATTCTGTTATGAAACTTTGTTTTAGCATGCCTTTTCTGAAAGTCTTTTGGCCGGGGAAGGGGATCGTTTCTTGCCAAGTGGAGGTGGAAGTTTAGGTTTCCCTCTGAGTCTCTGGTGATGCTTGGGTCAGAGGGCTCCTTGTTGCTGTTCGGTGGGGTAGGAGTTCAGGATTCCCACTAGGCATCCACTTATACCAGCCTGGCTGAGAAGGGCTGGGGGTGGTGGTGGGGTAGGTCATTACCCCTGCCCATGGGCCTCCACTGACACTGTGGGGTGTTGGCCTCATTTCTACCTGGTGAGGAGGAAAGTCACAGCTCTTTACTTGGTCTTCTCTAACTCCACCCCGGTGGCGAATAAGAGGGAGGCTGGGTGCCTCATAGCCTGATGAGGGTAGAAGTCTAGCTCCCCACTGGGCCTTTGCTGGTGTGCATGAGGATGGGGTTAAAAAAAAAATTTTTTTTTTTTTCAATGTTGTAGTTGCTTGCAGTAGAATGATTATTGTCAAAAAGTTTTTTGCCTTGGGAAGCTGCCCCTTTCTTAGTCCTTTGGCTAGAGAGAGCAGGCTGCTCTTGGAGCTTTTGTGGTCTGTGCCCATTCACATTTTCCAGTTACTGGCTTCTTTGTTACTCGTCTGGGATATATGAGGCAAAAAGAAAACCAAGGGAACTCGCTGCTATATCTTTCCTCAGGTCCGAGATCTCTAGCTGGTCTACCTTCTTCTTTCCACCTGTCAGATTTTTTTATGCTTGTTTTATGTATAATGTCAGGGTCTTTAGCTGTACTTACTGGGAGGAATTGGTAAAAGTAAGTCTACTCCATCTTTCCATAAGGGAAATCCGGGTGATGATGCATTTTAATAGAGATATAGTACACATCCTTCACAATTGTTTTATCTTGCCTGCAAGTAAGGCTAATCCTTTCTAAGAACCCATAATTATAAGACTTTCTCTCTTTAGAAGTAACATAGAATAGCTGTTTTTAAATTTTAAGTTGTTATAAGGCCAGTATTTTGAAAAATGTAGTATTAGTTACTGTTAACTAATAGTTACTTTTAACCAAGAATAGATTAGCATTAAGTAAAAAGATAATAAGCATAATTGATTCCCTTTATTTTCTTTTAAAGTATGCATTGCCTGTGAAGATTAAAACGACACACAAACCTGAACCAGTCCAAAAGAGCAATTGACTAGTTGTAGGCATTTAATGAATGTTAGTAGACTCTGAGATCACTGATGAGTTTTAAGTAGGGTTTATAGTCTGATCACCTGAGCAGACATAGGGACATGGGGCAGGAAGGGGAGGAGCAATACTTTAGAAGGCTTATTTGGTAGTAAATTTTATGGTTATTGAAGCAGAGAATTATGGAGAAGGCAGAGAAATACCAGTGAAATGAGATCTCAAAAAGGAGATTAATAGGAAATAGTTTTATTAGTTTTATTTAAGTATTAGGATAGTATTTGTGGATGTGGGGTGTTAATCTGTGAGCTTTGCACTGATCCTGGAGGTGCTGTAGGTTATTGCATGGCATGTTTTATGATATTTTTACTTTGGTACTTTAAAATTTTAAAAAGTAAGGGGTATGTTCACAGAAGATGTCTCAGGAACTGGTAAGTGAATTACTGTTTTTTATAATTTTGAATTTAAAATGAAAATTTGGTCTCTTTTGAGGACTTCCCTGAGCTTGACAGTATTTTTTTTGTTAGGCTTTGTGACACAATAAGGAACAAGGAAACAAAAATTATTCACATTTAAATATTTCAGGAAGCTGATGAGAATAAAAATCATTTGTATGGTATTTTCCTTTGTTTTGACTTGAATTTCTGGCAAATTTTTTTCTCATTTAGAAAAAAGATTTAAATAATTGTCTGCATTTTTTTTTTTTTTAAGGCAGTTTGGAAATTTACATGATCTTTCATTAAAATGTTTTATTTGTTGATTTCCAAAATGTTTAGGTAGACATCAGATTTTGAAATGAATTTAAAATCTTTTTAAAAACTACTTTTTAAAGGGAAATTAGCAATATGAGGGAAAAGATGATCTGATATACATGGCTACTTTGGAAGTGCACACTTCCAAGTAAAATGCAATGAAATGAAAATTTATTTTTTAAATGTCATCACATTCTTTTTCCAGAAGAATGCTGATTTAGTTTTTGAATCTATTGGTATTGCACTGTTCCCATAGAAAGAAATATTATTTAAATGAAGGAAACGACAAATTTACTTTATTTTACTTTTCTTTTCTTTTTTTTTTTTTTTTTTACCGGGAGGTCCTGGGGATCGAACCTGGGTCCCTCCATATGGGAGACGGACGCCCAACCAGTTGAGCTACATCCAACCCCTACTTTACTTTTTATTAAAAATCCTTTTACTGTATGAAAACTATTTGTTCTTTTGGATAAACCTCAGTGATGTTTCCAAGTATCAAGAGATATTGGTGACTTTAACAGAACATTTCAGGAAACTAGCATTATGATTGTTCAATTGGAGAACAACATTTATTATTTGACTTATTTGCATTAATTGGAGACAGATTAAAGGAAAAAAGCTGTAGATTTTAGACTACTAAATGAAAAACAGTGTTACTTGCATATTGGGAATTGTAGTAAAAAATTAGATGAAATGTCAAAGTTGTATATTGTTTTTTTATGGTACATCATAGTACATATTCTGTTGCATACTGTAAAACATTAACTATTTCACACTCTAATTAGGAGAAATTTATTCTGTGACTTGGGTTATTTTGGATAATATTCTGAATCCCACATAGATATATATTCAGTAAGTTAGAGAAATAGTTTACATACTGATAGTGCTAGAAAAGGTGTGTAAGGGTTTAGATTTGGTCAAGTGTGCTCAAATTAAGATCTGTCTTTTTCCAAATGTCCTACAACAATTTGACTTAAAGCATTATTATTTGTGGCATAGAATCTTTTATTTTAAAAATTCACAAAAGTAATACATATTGAAACAAAATTCAAACAATATAGAAGTATCTGTTGTGAAAAATAAATTTTTTCATTATAACCCTCCCCTAACCTCCTTCTACTGCTAGATATTTGGTAGATAGTCTCCAAGACTGTTTTGTGTGGAAAACCTTTTAAACTGAACTATTTGTACTCTCTGCTTTACATGCTGTTCTTCATACCATAAATACAAATCATGTTGTTTACCTGGGACTTAATCTGGAAAGTTAAGTTCTATTTTTTTTTTTTTCCCTTAAGGAGTTAATAAATTTGCATTCACTAAGGTATCTCCAGTTGGTTAGTACTCTAGAAATAACTTAAACCAGGATTGGAAAGCTTGAATGCCGGAAGCTAGGCTTCTGAGGTATCTCCTGGTCTTGCTTTTTAGAACAGCACGCATTGCCTGCTTGTCCCTGCCGTTTGTGTCCTTAGGGAGTCTGGCAGCTTTGAGAAGAGGGTCTCCCATATAGGCCTGATGTTTTTTAAGTCAGAGAATATCATAGGTCCCCTATTCCCTGCAGTTCTTATCCTGAACCCCATTCATCCAAGGGCTGAAAGCAAAATTAACATTTTTTTAAAATACGCAAAGCCAGTAAGAAAAAGTGTGACCATTATAAATTATTGGAGTATTTTCAATCCTTTCATCATTGTGGTATTACAGATAGAATATGGTTAAGAGATTTACTCAGTGTTTTTTTCCGCACTATACTTCACTTGCTGCTCATTAACATTCTTGGGATAGAAAACTGAAAAGCGTTGGATGCTATAGACAATGAATGTATATAATCCCTCCCTCCCCTTTTCCTATGTTTGACTTTTCCAAATGGGGGAGGAGCCGTTTAAATAGAGAGACTCTTTGTTTATCCAAATTGGAGAAACAGCAATTATGTGGTGAAAAGCCTATTTGGGGAGAGAGTTAAATTTAGAAACTTTGAAAATAGTCCTGCTATATCTGCCATTGTTGTTTTCTTGCTGACTTTTTTATGTTGGCATTCAGAAGGTACATATTGACTCATATTAAGACGATTTTCTACTTTGGTCTTTGTACTTTGTACTAAAGGTGTGTGTGTGTCTCTGTGTGTGAATATACAGTTTGATTTAATCATAATAAAAAGAAAATCTAGTGGCTCGAGATAGTTCTTTCTGGAATCATTCCTTATACATTATAGAGTATACTCCTAAAAGCAAAATAAAAACTTTAGAATTCGGGTTAAACCGTTTTGTTAGGTTGGAAACCTAAATCACTAATTTCTAGATTAGATTTTTAAAACGTGGAATTAAAGCTGATTCAATAAAAGCTAAAATATAGTGGACATGTACCAAATAAACATTTAATACTGCTTATTTTCCTTATATTTTTGTAATGTCACTTTTCCACTTCTGATTTATGCTTATGTAAAGTGGGAGGTACTTGTTTTATATAACACTTTTGGAAATCCTAAATATTTTATTAAAAACAATTCAGTGTATTCCTTATTTTTTAATTAGCATGAACAGAGCTGTAACTCTGTTTAAGAATTTGGTGATTGGACAATCTGTCTTTCATTTGAGAAAGAAAAAGATAAACTGTAGCTCTTGCCCTTTAATCTGGTTTTTATTATTCTTTGTGACCTTTGATTCTGTGAAATTGAAGTAGCTTTCTGTTTTCAAGTCATGATGTTGCCCTGGCCACGAACAGATAACCAACTTATTGGATATTACAACATGAGGGAGTGGTTTGTGAATTTTGTTGATTATCTTTTTATTTATCTTCTTTTGGTTAGTGCAGTCAGAGTTGAGTTCAAGTGTTTTTAGTTATCTTAATATATGAACAACTATGTCTCTCTAACCCCTCCATTCACTTATACTACTCAACCTCGTTTAATATGTTATTCCTACTCCTTATTCATGAAACAACAAAAAAAAGTCAACATATAGTACATTCTTATCTATATGGAGATTTTCCATGACCAATTTTTTTTTTTTTTTTACATTGCCTACTTTGCAGGAGGCTTGGCTTCCTTCATTTGGAGAATGAGATACAGGTACAGTGTTTTTCAGAGTTTGCTTTGCCAATACATGATTGCTCTTTAAGTGAGGATTCCGTTTTACTGAGTTTCCTGGAATAACTGTCAAAGTTAGGAAAGGAAGTGAAGTTGGTAGAAAATAGATGCTATTATGTTAGTATGTATTTTATTAACTGGCTGATTAGGTAAAAAGCAAATAAAGGGTAGAGGAAGGAAGAAACACTGAAATCATACAAAGTGCACTTTTAGGTACTCAGTAAAATTATCTGTTGAAGATGACACCAGAGAGTAGTTTGAACTAAGGAAGACAAGAGGTAAATGAGAGAGAACACATGCATGCGTTTACCTGGTGGTTGGTGGAGTTGTGGCAGGGAGGGATTCTAGAGAAGGAAGTGGTGCTTTGATGTATTCAATAGAATTATAAAAAAATCATTTTAACATAGATATATCATTTTTAATGATTGCATGATATTTTATCAAATGCATGCATCATAGTTTATTTAAATACTTCTCAACTAATGGCCGTTTAAAGCTTCCTTTACTATTCCAAACAGTGCTGTGATAAACATCAATTGCATTCAAATATACATCTTCAAGTACTTGTTTATTTCCATAGGACTGATTTCTAGAAATAGATTTATTATTCAGAGGGTATACACATTAAAATTTATAATAAATTTTGCTATATTTTCCTTTGGCAAGTCTGTCAAGTGTGTTAAACTTTTTTTCAGGTTTGTAAGGTAAATATTATAAAATAAGATTAAAAAATTTATTAGGTTCTCATTCTTCATGTTTTTAGTTCTGGTTTCTTTGTAAATTGCCTGTTAAATTGCCCATTATATAAAAAAAATTAACATTTTTCTAAGTCAAGAAAAAAGGATGATGTAATAAATCCATTGATACTTTTATTAATATTGTGACTTTTTCTCAGTGTTTTCTTTACTTTTATGGTAACACTTGCTGTAGAAATGTTTGATTTATAAATATGTCTGCTTAGGAACGTATCTCCTTACGCTCACATTTTGAATAAAAGGTTCAGCCAAATTTCTCTGTACTTACTTTCTTTGAACCAGTCTTTGAACCAGCTGCAATTTATTTTGGTCTAAGAGATTCAGCTAAAATTTTCCCTTATGTCTAGCTAGTTGCCCCCAACATGATTTAATGAAGAACTAATCTTTTTCTTACTGATTTGAAATGGTTTCTTTATACAGGATTTCCATATATGATCGGGCCCATTTCTGAATTAGAGGGTTTTACAACTCATATTTTGCTGTTGTTGCCAGTTATAAAATAGTGGTTCATTTATTAAATATTTTAGTGCATACTAAGTGCTACTACTCTTGGCACTGGGGATAAGATAAAACAAAATCCCTTTACTCTTGGAGCTTACATTTTAGTGGTGTACCTATTGAGCTTTTAGCGACATGAGTGAAACCTTTTTGGAGAAGAATCCTGGTAACAGAGGCAAGGATGTCTCCCTGTCTTCTTTGAACTGGAATAGGGAATCAAGGATGGAGGATAGGGAATAGAAACAGAACAGGAATTATTAGTGTGCTTATGTGCACTTATGTGACTGTAAATGATATTTCATACCCATGATTATATGCTACTAATAGGAGGTCTTAAAGCATAGAATCAGGTGTTTGGTCTAAAACTTATTTCCTTCCTTCCTTTTTCCAAATTTCCCTGTATTCTCTTTTTAGTGAATGGTACCACCATCTGAGCAGGAACTTAGGCATCATCTTTATTTTTTCTTAGGTCATATCTGATCAGTTATCAAGATTCTACATCTTGAATATTTCCTGAATCTTTCAAAAGTTTTCTTCTCTGTCACTATAATATCTCACACTACCATCAGCTCTCACCTGGATTGCTGTATTTGCTGTATTTGCCTCCAGTTCTTGCTTTCTTCCATTCCTTATTTCCCACTGCATGGAGTGATCTTTTCCATATTTTAAAAATTTACAGCAGCTTCCCATCATCTTTATAATAAAGTTCAACTTCTCTACCCTATAGCTCAGACACTCCACTGACCTCCCTATACATAATTTTTACCTCCCACTCCTCTTCCATGTTTCATTTAAACTTTGCTTCTTCTTAGTTCCTCAAAAGCTCTGTGTTCTCCATTGCCTCCTGGCCTGTCATATGCTGTTCTCTCCTCTTAGGGCACTCTTCCTTTACCAACACCTTGCTAGCTCCTGCTTATTCTTTCTCTCTCAATTACTTCCTCTGTAAAGTCATCCTGCTTTGGCTTATCACTGAATTTGAATTAGGTATGCTTCTTGTTGTAGGCACCTGGTAGTTTCTAGTCATAGCACAAGAGGTCTTCAAGAATCATCCATGTTGAAACGTGTATCAGAATCTAGTTCTTTTTTCATGGCTGCAAAATATCCTACTGTATGTATATACCACATTTCACTTACCCATTCATCTGTTGTTGGACACTTGGGCTGCTTCCATCTTTAGGCAACTGTAAACAATGCTGCTGTGAACATTGGTGTGCAAGTATCTGCTCAAGTCCCTGCTTTTAATTTTTTTGAGTTTATAACAAGAGGTAGGATTGCAGGGTCATAAGGTAATTCTATTATTTAATTTTCTGAGGAACTTCCAAACTGTCTTCCACAGAGCCTGCATCATTTTACATTCCCACCAGCAATGAATGAGTGTTCTCGTCTCTCTACATCCTTTCTAACACTTGTTTTCTGTTTTTTTTTGTTTGTTTGTTTGGTCTGTCTTTCTTTTTTTTTTTTTTGAGGTACCGGGGCCAGGGATTGAACCTGGGACCTCATATCCTAATATGTGGGAAGCTGGCATTCAACCACAGAGCCACATTGGCTCCCCTGAGTTGGTTTTTTCATTTGTTTGCTTTTTTGTTTTTTTAGGAGGCACTGAGAGCCGAACCCAGGACCTCTGATGTGGGAGGGAGGTACCTAATCACTTGAGCCACCTCTACGCCTTGCTTTGTTAAGTCTCTCATTATGTTTTTCCTCCCCATGTCTCTTGTTGCATCATCTTGTTGTGTCAGCTTGCCACGCCTGCTCATCACGTCAGCTCTCTGTCTTCTTTAGGAGGCTCTGGGAACCTCTAGAGCTCCCTGCTTTGTTGTGTGTGTCATTAGATTTTTCTTCTTTTGTCTCTTGTTGTGTCATCTTATTGTGTCAGCTTACCACGCTCGCTGTCTTCTCTGTGAGGCACCGGGAATCGAACCAGGGACCTCCCACGTGGTAGGTGGGAGATCAGTTCCTTGAGCCACATCTGCTTCCAGAATTCATGGTTTTTGATATCAGACTAAGATGATCAACTTTTAAAACAATTTTTTTATTAACCATCCTTTTTAATCATTTATTTATGTCAGAACTTCCCAAACTTTCTTGGTTTATGGCACCTGTAATGTCTCAGTCATTATTATTATTATTATTATTATTTTTAAAATTAATTAATTAATTAATTTCTCCCCACCCCCTCGTTGTTTGCATTTGCTGTGTCTGTCTTTTGTGTGCTGGTCTTCTTTTCAGGAGGCACCGGGGACCGAACCTGGGACCTCCAATGTGGGAGAGAGGTGCCTAATCGCCTGAGCCACCTCCACTCCCTGCTTTGTTTAGTCTCTCATTATGTTTTCTTCGTGTCTCTTGTTGCATCATCTTGTTTCATCAGCTCACTGCACCTGCCCATTGCGCTAGCTCTCTGTCTTGCTCATCTTCTTTAGGAGGCACTGGGAACTGAACCTGGGACCTCCCATGTGGTAGGTGGGAGCTCAATCGCTCGATCACATCCGCTTCTCCATTATTTCTTGACCAAAAGAAATATCTAACAGTTGCACTTATAAGTGTTAGATCGAAATAACTTAATACGTATTTATTGCTTAATGACCTAGCCATTTAAAAATGCTATAAACAGAAATTGAAAGAAAACTATTTTATTCTTAACCACAATTACTAATATGGTATGTTCACCTGTTGGTAACTGCACAACTTCTTCAAACCTTAGAATTAGATCAGTCACATCTGTTTTAATTTCATGTTCTGGATTGAGTGTTGCATTGCTTTTTTTTTTTTTGTTTGTTTGTTTATCTTATCATCCTCCTACAACTCTGCTTTGCAAATATATCTGATGTCTTCTAAAGAAATGTGGCCTAACCTAATGTTGAAACTTGTGAACTGCTTTGCTCTAGTAGCTCTCCCATGTCTGACAGATGTCAAATACTGCTGTGTTTGCCTAATACATTCACAATACCGTAGGGCATCCCTGTGAGTTTGCTGAGGCAATAGGGTGCCTCAGTGCACAGTTTGGAAATCATCAATCTATGCAATGTCTTAATTTCTGTGGATTCTTTTCTTAACTTAATTTTTCAGTCCAAAATATGTTAGTTATTTTGCATTGAATTTAAAAAAGAAGCAAATTACCAGTTTTCCAGGATTTGAAAAATGTCTGTCTTAGTGTCATTTTCAGAAGATACTTTTCAAACAATCCACAGTACTTCTGTAATCATAAGAATTTTAAAACTTGCAGTGTAAGTTCTCTGTTGTAAAATATAAGATTAAGTATACTTGTATCAAGTTATATATGTATATATACATGCCTGTAAATCTATATGTATCTGTAGCTTTTTTAAATCATGAAATAGATTTTTGGCAAGGTTTAAGGTGTGTTGCACAAATGAGGGAAATAACAGATGGAAGGATTTCTCAGGTTAGGTGTTAGTACTTTTTTTGTCTTGTGGTATTATTTCATATTCCAACTGTCTTTCTCATGTATAAAGGGACTCCTGGGGGAGTTCTGTGTACTTTTTCTTCTTTCTTTATTCTGGAATACCTACCTAAACTCTTCTGGTAAAATAAAACATAGTTTTCCCTACCTGTTCTTTCTTGGTTAAACTTTCCCTCAGTGGGGAATGATGGGCAACACATTCTCACTCAAGGTCATATAGAATCTGATCTGTCTTTCCTCCTCCTATTTACATTTTGGTTAGTAGCAGACTAGCTTTTAATGGTGATTTGATTATATTAAAAGAAGCACATAGCCTTTCTGACTGCAAGACTTTTTCAAACACAGTACAATTTAGTTCCCGCTATAGAAATTATCTATCTGGAGTCTAATAACAGAATAATTTCATATGGTTGGAGTACAAATTCTGTGTTAACTGTATACATATTAGATGTCTTCTGATTAGTGGTTTGTTTTTTACTTCATGGTTAATTTAATGAACAGAAATTTTCCATTGCAGTATCAAGTTTATCATTCTTCTGCATCATTTATGATTTTTAACATCTTGTTTAAGGAAATGTTTTTACTGCTGAAGTCACAAAAATGTTCTTTGGAACTAGAATTTTTATAGTTTTGTTTGACCCATCTATGTCTTGAATTCACCTGGAATAGGTTTTGGGTATTGTGTGAAGTAGGGATCCAATTTCATTCTGTACTTCCCAAATATGGAATGTTAGTTTTTTAAACACCATGTAGTTTAAGATTTCGTCTTTTCCCTACTATGTGTTTGTTATAAATCAAATTTGTTTGTTTATGGACTTCTATTTTGTTTCATTTATCAGTTTATCTCTTTATGCCAGTACCAGAGTGTCTAAATTATTGTATTATATTTGTTCATTATAGCTTGGTATAAAAACATCCCCTCACTTTTTCTTCTCAAGTGTGTTGCTGTTCTTGATCTTTTGGGCTTCTATAAAAATTTAGAACCAACTTTTTGAATTACTCTTCCAAATCTGTGATATATTTATTATAATTGCATTGCATCATTAGATCAGTTTTGGGAAGAATTGACTTCTGTGATACTGAGTTTTTAATCAATGAACATGGCATAATTTCTTTGTCTTCTTTCATGTCTTCCATTAAAAGTTTTTAATACATTTAATTCATTTTCTCATGAATATTTGCTTATTTATTTATTTATTTATTTATTTATTTATTTTTAAAGATTTATTTATTTACTTTATCCATTTTAACTGCCCTCTTCCCCATTTGCTGTTTTGTGTCCATTCGCTGGGCAATTCTCTGTGTCTGTTTCCTGCCATCTCTTCTCATCCTCCTCCCTCCAGTCTTCACTGGAGGATTCGATACTGGATACCTCCGATGTAGGAGAGAGGTGTTTTGCCACCTGCGCCACCTTGGTTCCTGGCTTTCAGAGCTTTCGGAGCATCTCGTCTTGTCTCTCCCCTGCGTCTCTCTCCTGTTATGCCATCATCCCGCTGTATGGCTCCCGGGGCCTGGTGGCTCACCGGCACACAGAGCCTGGCAGCCCATGTGCCTTCTATATATATTTTTTTATTTTACCGGGAGATCCTGAGGATCGAACCCAGGTCCCTCCATATGGCAGACGGATGCCCAACCATTTGAGCCACATCTGCCCCCTCATGAATGTTTGCATATCTTCTGTTAAACTTATTTACAGGTCTTTTATGAAAATATTTTTTTAAAAGTATAGTTTTAAACAGTTTCTGGTATATAAAAATATTGTTGACTTTTGTATATTGATTTTATATCCAGTAAACTTGCTAAATTTTTAATTTTAATGTATATCTGTGGATTCTTTGGGACTTTCTATGTATGTGATTATGTATGGTTAATAATCATCCTATACTTTTTATTACCATCAGAGTAAGACCTTTTTGCTGACTCTATACTCATTGAGACATCTCTTTAGCTTGCGTGTGGTGGTTGATCACAGTGATTGTTTTATAGTCTTTTTTTCGTACTGGCTGATAACATCCATTGTGATTAGTCCATGCTCATGCACCTACAAGTTTGAGGTTTTTGAAAATCAATCTTGCTTTTAACTCTCTCTCGGACTCAGATGACTTAAAGCGGAGCCACCAAACTACAGGCCACTGGCCAAATCTGGCCACCACCTGTTTTTGTAAGGCCTGTGAGCTAAGAATGTTTAAATGGTTGGAAAAAAAAATCAAAAGAAGGATCATGTTTTGTGACATGAAAATTGTATGAAATTGAAATTTTAGTATCCATAAATAAAGTTTTGTTGGAATATAGCCATGCTCATTCATTAAATATATGACTGCTTTTTTTTTTTTTTTACTACAATGGTGGCATTGACTAGTTGCAACAGAGTCTATATGACCTGCATATCTTCTAAAATTTTCTTTCTGGGTCTGACTTAGATTACCGACCCCTGACTTAGAATATACTCTTGGTTATTTGTTGTCTCAGGATTTCTTTGAGTGGGAGCGTGGGGATGGGGGTTTCAGCCTCCTTTTCTTTATCTCCATCTCTGGTTATGGTAAGACTTAACAGCAAAGTGTTTTGTATTTTTCAGATATGTTTGGGCAGAGAAAAAGGTTGAAAACTATTTGTCTTGCTTTGTGTAGCAATCACTGTACCTATTTTTAATTAAAAAAATTTTTTTTAAGTTATTGGGGCTGGGGATTGAACCCAGGACCTTGTATGTAGGAAGCTGGTGCTCAACCACTGAGCTACACTGGCTCCCTTGAGTTGTTTTTTTTTTGTTTGTTTGTTTTGTTTTTAGGAGGTACTGGGGATCGAACCCTGGAATTCGTACATGGGAGGCAGGTACTGAACCACTTGGCTACATCCGCTCCCCATGTACCTGTTTTTTGGTATTTTACATTTGAGGATTGATTAACAGGTCATAAGACTGTGACTCAATTCCCCCATGACATAAATTGAAGAAAGGCAGCCTCCAGCCATAACCTACATGACTGATCAAGCAAGCCATAGCCTATGGGCTTGGAGGCGCCCATCCCCTCCCAAGAAAGAACAAAGGAGCCATATAAAAGTGGAGCAGATAAGGGACTTCACCCCTTCTGGGCCCAGGCACCACCAACCTCTCCCACATTCCAAGAATATCCTACTTCCTAGGCCACTACTCCCTAGCCATTTGGCCCCAGGCTGTACTTGGTTTACCCGCCTATTGATGCCCTGTATAAAGTCATATTCACCACCTCCCAGGGGTGGGCTGAAGTTTCAGACCCTCTCTGCTGGGAGAGCTTCTCAATAAACTTCCTGCCTGCGGTCGTCAGTCTCTGTGTCCCAGTGAGCACCACTTTTCTCCTACAAGGATTTAATTTAAATAAAATACAACTTAATTGTCCTGTTTGCTGATTTCCATTTTTACAGGAAATTAAGAGAGAGACAGAATCCAAAGATGACAGTTTGCCCATCAAACGAGAAAGACATGGGAATGTGGCAAGTCTTGTACAACGAATAAGCACCTATGGACTTCCAGCTGGAGGAATTCAGCCACATCCACAAACCAAAAACATTAAGAAGAGTATGTAAATTATTTTTTTCCTGCTTGATACCATCAAAATGGAAGGATATTTTATAACTGTTCATCAATAATAAGAAAAATTAGCTCAATCTTCTGGAGCAGACCACAGTTACTTTCTTCTTATTCTTATATTACTGATTATTGGCTTATGTAGTAAATCTTCCTTTCATTAATGTGTACACAATAACATACTAATCAAGTCTGAGTAGCTGACAGCTGTCTACAGGCATTACAAATTAAAATATGGAGGCCTAGTTTTCTTATTAGTCTTACTAACATAACTTTTTTTTAATTAGAGAAGTTGTGTGTTTACAGAACGATACTCAATCATCTTTTAATAGTATTTATTTAATGAGATACTAAAATTGTTCTAAAGCACTGTAGATGCTAGAATTTTTTTTTAAAGATTTATTTGTTTCCCTCCCCCTTCGTTGTTTTGTTCTCACTGTCTGCTCTCTGTGTCTGTTTGTTGTGTGCTCTCTGTGTCTCCTTGTCTTCTTTTTTCTTTTTAGGAGGCACCATGAATCGAACCCGGGACCTCCCATGTGGGAGGGAGGCTCCCAATCACTTGAGCCACATCCACTCCCTGCTTGCTGTTTCTCTTGTTTTGTCTCCTCATTGTGTCATCTTGTTGTGTCATCTCATTGTGTCAGCTCGCTGTGGTAGTCCATTGCGTCAGCTCGCAGTCTTGCTCGTCTTCTTTAGGAGGCATTGAGAACCGAACCTGGAACCTCCCATGTGGTAGGCAGGCACTCAACTGCTTGAGCCACATCTGCTCCCCAGGTGCCAGAATTTTGACAGTCTTACTTCTTTAGTGATTAGACATGTGAACATATGCATGCAGTTTCCCAAAGGTGATTGGCCTATCAGAGTGCCTTTTAAGTATTTGGTACTATATAAATATGTTAGAAAAACAAAAGCAACCTGATATAGAGGGAGAACACCACATGTAGAATTAGATGTGGATTTTATGGCCTTGGGCAATCATTTACTTTTTTTGAGTTTTATTTTATTAGTATGTTAAAAAGGCTAATATGTCTGATCTCTTAGGGTTATTGTGAAGATTAATCCAGCAGTTCAGTAAGCATTTATTGAGTGACTGTTACTATTCAAGTCAAGTGATATTAATTATGCATTTATTTGCCATCCACTGAGCTCTGAGTTGCTGGTGAGAAAGTGATAAAGAAGACAGATAATGTTGCTTATATGAGCTTATAGTCTTGGGAAAGACTGTCAACAAAAAAGTAGACAATATTAAACATACACAAAGAACAAGATTCTGTGGGAGCAGATATCAAATGTTTTAACATACTAAAACCTGAAGACCCTTGAAAAATTGAATACTTATTACTATTCAATTTGATTTGATAAGTAAGTAGTAAATGCACTAACCACATTTATCTTAGATCTTATATCATTGTCTTTGGAATTGTGGTCTCTAAAATCCCATGTGGTACCAAGTAGTCCTACAACAAAGAAATTTTATGTACATTTCACAAATTGGAAATATAAGGCTATTAGTGATTTTTAGAGTCCATTATACCTCTAATAGCTTATTACTTTCTATACTACTATGTATTAAGTTTAGGGAAACCTCATTTCTTTGAGTTACCTCATACTTTGTGATTATTTTCATAAAAATAGATTTTATGATACTGAGACAGAATAAAGAGTTTTACATGTTCTTTGTTTCCCAGAAAATGCAATGTCTAAACATTTAGATATTACCTATACTGCTTTCGGCCTACTTTTTGAAGGTGGATTGTTTCAGTAGTTCTAATGGTGCTGGATGCTGAACCTCTGTTTACTTGGAGATTGGGGAACAGATTACAGAGAGTATGTCCATATCCTACAGTTGAACCTCTGTGTGGAATTTTTGTGCACAGGAGAAATTTTAGGACCACGGAAGAGTTAATTATTACCTCTGCCCATAGTAAAATCCTATTAAAATTTTCTTTAGCTTTACTGAACTATAAAGGGACAAGTTTCTTTATAAGTAGGGGGTAGACAAAAGGGCTTCAAGGTTATGAGTATTTCAAACATTTTATCTCCTAATAGGAAAGGACACAGTACATTCCACCTTTCTTAAGAACACTTGTCATAACTTTTTTCTTGTAAGCAGGAAGAGCCATTATGTAGTTGGAGCCAGGAGGCTTAGGCTTTTTCCTAAGTAAGGCTCCTCCATAACTTGTTTTTAAATGCGTGTGCTGCTAGTACTTATTGGTCATTTGGTGTCACTAATGTTTAAAACTGAATGCAGGTTGTTTCTGCTTCTGTGTTTTTCTGTCATTTGTATATTATTGCTTTTATTAATTAAATTTGAACTATTTTGTTACTGTTAGTTTACATCATATTCCTAATTCACAAGAGAGATGTTATTCAAAGGTGGTTCATTGCTGTGTTAAATAGTGGTGGAAACTTCTAACCAGTACTATTAATATTTTTAAAATACGAAACAACCCAAACCAGTGCTAAAATCACCCACGAAGATAATGGTAGAGTATTTTTCTTGGAAAGTAAAGAATAGACATAGTTTGGCATCATAGATCTAAATGGCATTCAGTGTGGAATATTAGTAGATATTTCACTTTATGGTTGGAAGAAATTGATAACAGATGTAAATCTCCTCTTGTCTGAGGGAATGCAAAGTGTTTGCTGACTTTATTTTCCTTATTATTGTAAATTCATGCTATTGAAGAAAAGTGATTTTTTCATCTAATTAATAATTATTTTGAATGCAAAGGATACATTGAGATTGGTACTGATAGATCACTAGTATGTATACTGCATGTAATGATGTTGCTACATGAAAAAAATAGTTGACCAGAAAGCAAGTCTACACAGTGCTTCATTCATATAAAACAGTTGATAGTAAACAGTATGCCTTTTGATTTTAGATCAGTGAAGAAGAAAATAATAAAAATTCTGAATACTATCCAGTTGTGGACACTGAATATACATCTTTGCAGCATACTTTTTGAAAAATGGGTATGTTAGTTCAGGCTCCTGCTTTTTTTTTTGACACCAGAATATTTTGACTTGCTGAAATGACTCCTCCTCACCCTCCCAACCTTCAAATTAATAGAGTTGGGTGTTCTAACTTTCTGCATTTTGAAAAATTTTAAATCTTTAGGAAGTTGTAAGAATAATTGTGTAATGAACATGGTATACCCATCACCTAAAATCACTGTTAACAATTTGTCACATTAGTTTTTTTGCTAAGATTTTGAGTGTTTTACTCAAGTAGTATATCTCAGCAATATATCTAGTATCTTGGAAAACTTTACCCTTTCATTGAACAGCCTCAATATTATGATTTTTTTTTTAATGCTGAGGAAAGAATTTTTAAAAAACTCCACGTAACAGCAAATTGCTCAGTCATTGTACCTGTTAATATTTGATGGTTTCTTTGTAGAGTAAAAAATTGATAAATTAAAACATTAGATGCTACAACATAATCTGAAGATATACCTTTCAGAACCAAATAGAACAAAAAATTGGATCAGGAATCTGCTTCTATATCTGAAGTTTAAGCACACAGACTCCCCACTTCTGAGTGTGATAAGCTCTTTATATTAGCATTTGCTGAAGGGATTATAAACAGTAATCTTCAATGAGAAATGGTTCCATAATTTAAGAGCTCTTTTTGATCTGAGTAGTTAGATCTGTTTTTCAGAACCATGAAATACTTCCCACTCTTAATGACCTATATTTGAAAATTAAGGATTTTCTGTTTTAGTAGAAAAAGATTAAGGAAAATAACATTACTTGAATGTTGAATTTCATACAACTTAATTGTGTGTGTGTGTATATGTGTATATAATTTTAAAAATTTTTTCCTGAAATTTTTGTACACTTATGTGAATTATCATCTGAGAGTACCCAGACCACTAGAAACATTAATAATGTAGGCTCTTAAATATGCCAAGTAAAGCTCGGTTGTATCATGTTTCAAACTCAGTCTAGCAGGGGAAAAACATCAAGATACTATAAAATAAAGATAATAGTAATAGCTACTTTGTAGAGTTTTGTGAGTACTACTACATATAGTACTTACAAGAGGTGCTTCATAAATATTTGTAATTATTATTACAATGTTTTATACTAATAAAAACCATATTCGAGGGATATGTAGTGATGATTCAGATGAAAGGACAATTTTATAATGGGGTCGTCAAGCAAGATGTATTTAAGCTACTCCTTAATGTAGGACAAAAATCACCTGGAGATTGGGGAATATCACCTTCTAGGAAGAACTGCTACCTTTGGCAGTGATGCAGAACCAAGTACATGGGATTTCCATGGTCTAAGGATTCATGCTAGACTGCATGGGCTATGGTAAAGCACTTTGTAATTTGTAAAGGAAGCAGCATGATATTGAGGAAAGAGATATCTAATAGGCTTGGGAGTCAAATAGATATAATTCTAGTTTTGCCTCTATTTAGCTCTTAGATCTTTACTTTTTAAAAAAAATTTTACCGGGAGGTCCCGGGGAACAAACCCAGGTCCCTCCATATGGGTTACGGACACCCAACCATTTGAGCCACATTCGCCCCCTAGCTCTTAGATCTTGTGCAGATTATTTAATTTTGAGTGTTTCTGTGTTCTCAATGGTAAATGATAATAAGTTTTTATGATCTGTTGTGTGGAAGCTGTTTGTGAAGCACTTAGTACTGATACAGAAAACATGAAGTATGCTGCCTTTATTCTCTTGCTTGTTAATAGCTTTACTTATAAAATATTGATTTTAAAATACTTTTTTACCATTAATTTCTTTGTAGATCTGAAAATTTATATGGAGGTTAGTTGTAAGAAAAATGCTTATTATATATTTTTTAAAAAAATTGACTTAATTTCATGCATCCTTTTATTGACTACTCTTCCACCTATTTTGCTTTTTTCTTTTGTGCTTAGCATAGGTCCTGATATGTTGTAGAAATTCAGTAAATGTTTATTGACAAATTTGTATGGGCAGACATGTGCAATTTGAAATGTAAAAAATTTCAAAATTAAAAAAATTGTGCTGCCAATTGTATCACTAGATGAATTCAATATAGGCAGTCACCTCAGTTTATTAGTGAATTTAAATAGGGAACCAGGGAACCATTGGGCTCCTGTCTACCATATGGGGGGTCCGAGTTTGATTCCCGGCGACTCCTGGTGAAAAGTGGGCCGGCTCGCGCAGCGAGCTGGCCCTAGTGTAGTGCGGGCCCATGTGGAGAGCTGGCTCAGCAGGATGACACAATGAGGAGAGACACAGAGGAGAGGCAGTGAGAGACACAGCAGATCAGGGAGCTGGGGTGGCGCAGGAGATTGAGCAGCCTCTCTCCACTCTGGAGGGTCCTGGGGTTGGTTCCTGGTGCTGCCTGAAGAGCAGATGGGCAGACACAGAGGACCACGCAGAGAACAGACAGTGAGTGCAAAACAACTTGGGGGGGGGATAAATAAAAAAATCTTAAAAAAAAAAAAGAAACATAAAAAAGTATTGCTTTCCTTTTTTAAATAAATGACTTATAGTTTGTAGCAGTAATAAGGGGCTATTAGATGTTTTTATCCATTGTGATATATGTCTTTGAAAAATGGAAAATTCCTTTGTAAATAATTTTGAAAACAACTTTGAAAAACCCCTCTGGAGAATTACTTTGAAAAACCCCTCTGGAGAATTAGGTTTAGTGTGAGATGAAAACATTTTGTCAAACATGGGTTTTTGCTAAAATATAACCAGGCCACTCAAAGGGAATTGATATACCTTGAGGGGAGGACTAATTACAAAGAACACATTTATGAACACGTTTTCCCAAGGTCACTGTATCAGTTTGCAAAAGTATTTAAGGACTACATTTATTTCTAGTGTAAGAGATAAGTTTTCTGCAGCATGTGTAAAACTACTATCCTTTACATTATTAAATTTATTCTGAGACCTGATGATAGATGACCTTGGAAAAACTTTACTGTGATCTAGATTAGTTATAAAATTATGGTCACTGTTTAGTTTCTTTTATTGTAAAATATTTTAAAAATTCAGATGTAATTATTTTTTAGGAAGGGGGAGAAAAGCCATTACTGAGGTAAGGTCTATATCACTGTTTCTTATTTGAGACTCACAATTCTTCAATGTAGTTCATTATCATGTCTGTTTTGTACCTCTGTCATGTTGTTGGTTTCATGTAATGTGTTTCTTTTATTGTTTGAGGCTTTAGTTAGATTTATTTTTTTATCTTGATTAAGTTTTTCATGAATCCATAGGATGCTAGAGCTGAAGTAATAAATAATTATTTAATCCAGCTTTTTTAGTTAAGGAAATTGATTTCTAGAATATTTATTTCAAATAACTAGTTATTGACAGTTAATACTTCTGATTTCCAAGCCTTCTGACTTAAAAACCAGTGGTATTTCTATGCTAACATGGCATCTTTCTTTACCATGTCAAGTTTGTTCGGAAATGTTTGTGACCATGATTAGATACAGTGAAATTCTACCTATCCAGATAATTTTTTAAGATTCTCTTTTGTTGCCAGCAAGAACAATGTCCTTAGAATTCTTGTATTATTGATTCCTAGTTTCTTGGTAAAACACTTTCCTTTATCTAGAATGTCTGCCACCTCTTTTCCTTTTCTTCCTTTTTGCATCTTGTTCATCTTTCTTTGTATAACTCTGTTACCATTTATTCTTTGAAACCTTCTATATTTGCACCGTTACAACCTCTCCTTTCTATAAATTTTTGGGATATTTGTAGTTTACCCCAGGTATTTTACTATCTCATTTTATAGTCACTTTTTATTACTAATTGTTTAAAGTGAATGTTTCCTGTCCCCCTGAATCCTGTTAGTTCCTTAAATGAGCATATAAATTATTAAGAAAAATCTTGTTAGGTTTGTTGGCAGTAGGAGTATTGATGGAATGTAGACACCCTTTGTATGCTTTTGGTTGGCATTCATACCATATGGTTAGTCCTAAATGCTTATTAATTCATGTATTCAAAAACATTTAATGAATACCTATTATAAGCCAGGCACTAAGCTAGGTGCGGGGGTCAGAACATTAACAAATTTGTCTGTTTCTCCTTAGCCTACGAAGTAAAGGGGGTGCAAACAAGAAAATATGATTGAATGAAAAGTAAAATAGTGAGTTGTCAATAAAAGGTTTGCAGAAGTCAAAAGGGTACTATGGAAGCACCAAGGAGGAATACCTAATTCAGAAAGCTTTTTTAGGTGGAAGTCTCTTCTAAGCTGGGAGACCTGAAGATGAGTTGAAGGTAGTCGAAGGTGGGCTTCAGGCATTAAGGTAACACGTACCTAGCAAAAGAAAGAGTATATTGAAATCTCAGAAGGAATACGACATGTAGTTTTTAAGGAATTGAAGAAGATCATTAGTGCAAGATTGAGTATTAGGTAGAATCTTGTTAAAGTGCAAATTCTAATTTGCTTGGTCTGAGGTGGAGCCTGAGATACTGTATTTCTAAGAAGCTTTCAAGTGATACTGATGCTGCTAACCATGAAAACCAAAGTTTAAGTAACAGGAAGTAATTTTAAAATCAACTATACCATGGCTGCTTTAATGATTCACTTTTTAAAGATGGGAGTGAGTCTGAATTCTCTGTCTTGGAGTTTGAAAGAGGTTGAGAACCCAACTCTAGATGGTTATAAATGAGAATTACCTGTCTAAATAAATGAAACTTATTTGAAAAAGCTAGCTTAAGTAAAATTATTTTTATCTTCACCAATGCTTGTTTTTATCTCTCATAAAATAATAGCCATTTAAAGAAGTTAAAATAAATCCTAGATATCTACATTTTGCCTCTTACCCCAGACACTCTTAAAAGTAGAGCATTTTTGAATATACCTAGACTTTCATCAGGAAGTAGTCTGAAAATCACTGACCTGGAGAACTTGTCTATGATAAATTTGTTGTACCAATAGCTTCTTTTATTATCTGTGTTTTTAATCAAAATTAACAGTAATTTGTGGGATCAGATGTCTAAATAAATTTCATTGCCGTTAGCCTTATACATTTTTTGTGGTTGATTTGAATTTATTTAGGAATCAGTAGATTGCTAGTAAGGGGAACAGGGTAGAAGCCAACCTGGATTGATTATGGTTAGCTGTTTAGAATGCTCATGTGATCTATATTCATTCATGTAGTCCTATGAACTTAAACACAGTATGCGAATAAAGATGCTGTTGTTTTAAAATCTAACTTTGTTATTTCCTTTAGAGACCAAGAAGCGCCAGTGTAAAGTTCTCTTTGAGTACATGCCACAGAATGAAGATGAGCTGGAGCTGAAAGTGGGAGATATTATTGATATAAATGAAGAGGTAAGGAAAATATATGCTTTAGAAATAAAGCAGAAGTTGAAATTGACATTCTGGGTTTTAGAAAAATGCTTTGTAAGAATGATAACCTTTTTTTTTCCTGTGAGAATTTTTGCCATTTTAATTTTTTAATAAAACTTTTAAGGTGTAGATTTTAAAGTGAATCTTTAACGATTTAATGTAAAATTGCATTATCTGTAGAAATAAAGTTTTACACATCCTTGCTACACTTAACATTTGTTAACTGTATTTGTATATGTTGCCTTTAGGATTAAAAACTTTTTTTGGCTAAAATTTCATGAAATCAAAGTAGGCTTTTCTTTTATTCTGAATTCAATATAAGCATAAAATAGTGAAATACAAGGAATTTTACATTGCGCAATAGCAGAATCTTTTTAAAAGTTTTACCTTGTTTTAATGATCACATTGAAATATGAATATTGTTAAACACATTTTTCTACATCCTAATATCTTCCAAGTGAAATTTAAAAATATTTTAAAAATAATTTTTTATATCTGTCCTTTCACCATTGAAGGATATTTAGAATGTTGCATTTGGCAGCCAAAGACTCATTTTCAAAATAGGTCTTGTATCACATATTGTTGCAGGGATTGATTTTGTGTCAAACATCATGTAACATAATTTTTCACTAATGTTTATATCAGATTCCAATATGTTTATACAAAAAGCAACTCTGTTTTATTTCTACCAGGTGGTAATAATAGCAGCTGACATTTATTGAGCCTATATTATGTTCAAAGCACTGTGCTGAGTATTTCACGTTTATTATTACTTTTAAATTTCTCAACAACTTAATGAAGTAGGAATTCTTATCCCCATTTTACATAGGTAGAGACTGAATCATAGTAGACAAGTTTTTGCTTGTTTCATTTACTTTTGCTGCATAACAAACCACCCCAAACTTAGTGTCAAAAACAACTGTTTCATTATGATTAAGGGTTGTGGGGGTCAAGAATTCATAAAGGGCACAGCAGGGATGGCTTGTCTCTGTTCTGAAACTAGGATGGCCATTTGTGGCTTCTCCATTGGGCTTGGCTTTCTTACATGAAGAGGGCTTCAGGGGATTCTAGCATAGTCATAATTATTACATGGTAGTTTAGGACTCCAGGTGCACCATTTCATTGAATATGGTGAAAGTTGCATTGCCTTTTATAATGTAGTCATGGAAGTGATGCAATGCCACTTCAACATATTCTATTGGTTATAGGTTAGTGTTAAGTTACCCAGATTGAAGGGGAAGGGGTCAAAAACCACCCTTTTGGTAGGAGAAGTATCAAAATTATATTGTAGTGAGCTTCTTGTGGGTTGGGAGATCTTGTTGCAGACATCTTTGCCAAATTTCACGTACCTAATATGCAGGGAAGCCAGAACTTGAACCCCATCCAGTCTGTTTTTGGAGTCGGTGTACTTCACCACTATACTCCTCTGCCTTCCAAGAACTCCTTAATCAAAAAACCTTGCTGCTGACAATTTGGGGTTTCAGGTATAAATAACAGTCTGCTGGTCTTTCCCTTTCTTGTGTCCTTTTACAGTTCGATCTGCATATTCTCTATCATACCTAGTTTGAATCACTCCCAATACTTCAGTACCTCCTTAACTCTTCACACTTATGCCTTCTTCTTTCTCTTTCAGATAGTTTGTATTCTAACCACTTTGTATTTCAGCCACATCATCCATGAATAAATCATTTATTTTTATGCCACCATACACTTTTTTACGTGCTTTTTACCTTAAAAACTACTACTTGTCCTTTAATATGCACTCTTTTCTCATTTATCTTTAGGAGAACCTTTCTGATTCTTTTAAGTCCTTCCTCTGTGTTCCTACAGCATTTTGTTCATACTTTGGTTATAGCAGCTCTTACACTGGAGTATAACTGTTATCTATTTATTGTTTTCTTCTTTTTTTAGAATGTTTTGTTCAAAGATAGGTGTTTTCCTTTATGCACATTTGAATCTTTTCCTTGCATTTAATCCTATGGCTCATAGTGATTACCTGTTGGAGGAATAACTTTTTCAAAGCTTGCTTTGTAATTATGATGAGGTATACAAATTTTTTAAAGCTATTTTAAACAAAAAAGAACTTTTTTTTTCTAGTTACGATACTTTATGTACTGCTGCTAAGTGGATTTTCATGGTGAAGAGTTTACTCTTTAAAACATTGATTTTACCCAATAAAATATCTTAGTTTTTGTAGCAAAAACTATACATTTTTTAAGAATTCTTAAAATATTTGATGAAATAATTTCATAGAAATTGAGTAACCTCATTAATAGTGGCTGTAGCTGTTGGCCAGTTTGATGTAATTATGAATTCCAAAAATATAATTGGATCATGCTTATAAACTGATCTGTTAATCTGGGCATGATTAAGTCATGATTAGGGTGTTGACTGGGCAATGTCAGGGCGTTGAACCCCACCCCTTTGATGGGTGGGGAATTGAATATAAAAGGCAAGGCAAAGGACAGAAGAAGCAGTTTTTGAGAAGCAGTTTTGATGTTGGAAAGAAGGCCCCAGGAGAAGAGAAGCGAGCCGTTCGCCTGATTGTCTACAGCTGACCTTGTGGAGGAAACAGGAGCTAAGCCCGGAGAGAAAAACAGCCCCGGGAAGAGAGGAACCCAGGAAGCCTGAACCTTGGCAAACATCGGCAGCTGTCTTGCTCCAACACGTGGCAGTGGGCTTTGGTGAGAGAAGAAACTTACACTTTCTGGCCTTGTAACTGTGGACTTCTACCCCAAATAAATACCCTTTATAAAGACCAACCCATTTTTTGGTATTTCACATTAGCACCCCTTTGGCTGACATACAGAATTTGGTACCGAGGAATGGGAAAGTGCTTTTGTAATTACCAAAATGTTGGAATGGTTTTATAAATGAGTAAGGGGTATTTTTTGGAGGAATTGTGAAATGCTTGATAGAAAAGGCCTAGATCACTTTGAAGAGACTGTTGATAGTAATATGGACACTAAAGAGACTTTCTGTGATGCCTTAGAAGTAAATGATGAAACTTTTATTGGAAACTGAAGGAAAGGTGATCCATGTTTTAAAGTTGCAGAGAACTTAGCAAGATTAACTCCTGGTGTTATATGGAAGAGAGAATTTGAAAATGGTGAACCGGAGCATATAGCTGAAGAACTTTCCAAGGTAAACTTGGAGAATGTGGCTTGGCTTCTCCTTGCAGCTTATAGCAAAATACTAGATGAGTGAAATACATTAAGGACTGAACTTTTGGGCACAAAGAAAACAGAAACTGATTCCAGGACTTCCAAGTTTCTGGAAATCAAATTCCCAGATGAAAATGCCCCATTTGAAGACTTTACTAAACTTGGAACTTGTAAATCAGAATTGAAGATGCAGTTATCTAGGAAAGATTTGTGGAAAGTCTTACTGTCTGATGGCTTGGACTCCTGCTTCCTGCATGCTAAACCAACAAAGTTTTTGAGAGAGCTGTATGAACAAAACCACGGTCAGCTTGGACAAAGAGGACATGGAAAGGAGAGATTGAAGGAGAAACAGCTTTAAGAAGAAAACTGTGGAAGCAGAGATCTGGAATTAAGACATCTCCTTGGGCCAAGAGCAGAGCCTCACCCATAAGTACAGAGAGGTTGAGTTTTCCCCAGCAGTTGAAGAGGGTGGATGTCCCCACCTGATGTTCTGGGAGATTTTTGCCACCCAAGGGTGCAGGGAAGGTGGAACACATTCCTCAAGGATTAGGGCAGTTAAGGTCAACACCCCATAAGTCTGAGAGGGGTGTACCTGTCCTGCATGGATCAGAGAAGGCCAGGTGGTCAACCCATTGCTCTGAGAGGGTTGAACCTGTATGCCAAAGGTTAGGGAAGGCCAGGTGGTCAACTCGTTGCTCTGAGAGGGTTGAACCTGAATGCCAAAGGTTAGGGGGAATGCTGTCTTCACCTCACAGTACTAGGGGGGCTAAGACTAACCCAAAGATTGGGTAAGGTATGGCAATCACCCCAACACTCTTGGAGGGTGAGGTCTGGAGCTTGGTTGACACCCAGATGTTTGATGAGGGTGGAACCAAAAAGTGGCCGTTGGGCAAGCCTGTGGAAAGGGTGGGTTCCCATGTGGCCCCAAGGAGAAGAAACTATCATCTTAACAATGACTCTCAGAATGGAGGATGCTGTGTAAGTTTACTGAACTGTAGAGGATCCATGACTCATGTTTAATATCCCAATTTCTTCTTATGATATTGAAAATGTTTATCCTTTGTCTTTCCATTTGTGTATTGGAAGCAGTTAAATGGTTTTGTAAGTTTCAGTGGTCTATAGCAGACGGGACTTTGTCTCAAGATGAACTGTATTTCTTTAAACTGCCTATGATATGATTTTGTCCTTGAATTGTTACTGATTTAAGGTTTTTTGAATATTGTATTTTTGAAATTCAGAGGGTGGAGTATAGCCAGTGGCCAGTTCGATGTAATTATGAATTCCAAAAATATAATTGGATCATGCTTATAAACTGATCCGTTAATCTGGGCATGATTAAGTTATGATTAGGGTGTTGACTGGGCCATGTCAGTAGGGCATTGAGCCCCACCCCTTTGATGGGTGGGGAATCGAATATAAAAGGCAAGGCAAAGGACAGAAGAAGCAGTCTTTGAGAAGCAGTTTTGATGTTGGAAAGAAGGCCCCAGGAGAAGAGAAGCGAGCCGTTCGCCTGATCGTCTACAGCTGACCTTGTGGAAGAAACAGGAGCTAAGCCCGGAGAGAAAAACAGCCCCGGGAAGAGAGGAACCCAGGAAGCCTGAACCCTGGCAAACGTTGGCAGCTGTCTTGCTCTAACACGTGGCAATGGACTTTGGTGAGAGAAGAAACTTACACTTTCTGGCCTTGTAACTGTGGACTTCTACCCCAAATAAATACCCTTTATAAAGACCAACCCATTTTTGGTATTTCACATTAGCATCCCTTTGGCTGACTAATACTGTGACTATAAATATTTTTCTAAGGAGCTTGGTATTTAGGGCTGGATGGATGTATGGGGTATTAATAGAGCTGGATACCTAGGTTTTCAAAAATAAGTGATTCTTTTTCATACTTGGGTTAGGAATCCTTGTTCAAATAAAAGGCTTAGTAATTTTCCATGCCATTTAGGAAGTTATATTCTTATATTCATCAAACATTTTTCCAAAACAAAAATTCCCAAATACCTTAGATATACAATATGTCATGATTATAAACTGAGAATCAGTAGTGTTTAAAAAGAGTGACATTTTAGAAGAGAAACATCAGGTTCTTGCTAGTAAAGCATTACACTTGGTTATCTGATACTTCTGTGGAAATTACTTCAAAGATTGCAATTGATTATAAGTTCTCATTGTAAATGTTGAAGAGCGCCATTGATGTATGATTAGTCCCATATATGATTAAGTCTCTTTGCTTAAAATACATTTTTTCCCATTGTGTTTTCTTATAGTTTTAAAGAGATTATTTTGCATCTTTAATTTTTTTTGCTTATTCCGTTCTATAGCCTAATTTTTCCCATAGGGCAATTTTTTTCCTTAAAAGAAATACCCTTTTATAATTTTGAGTTGTGAATTCTTTCAGGTAGAAGAAGGTTGGTGGAGTGGAGCCCTGAACAACAAATTGGGACTGTTTCCCTCAAATTTTGTGAAAGAATTTGAAATAACAGATGATGGTGAGACTCATGAAGCCCAGGAGGATTCAGGTAGACTATTGAAAAAATCTGAGTAAATTTAAACTTTTTATTTGATCTAATTTTTATTATGAATTTTTAAAATCTGATCTTACTTGGTAAATTGATATATAACACTTTAAACTAGTAGCTTCAGTTTATCTACTTAAAAATAAAAACAGCTTATCACAAGGACCTAAAATGAACTAAATATCGAGGCAAATAATGTAATATTTTTCTTCTCTGATGTCTGCTTCAACCATATGTAAACCTCTCGTACCCTGATTATGAAGTGATTCTACTTATCTGAGTTCTTTCCACTTAAGATATATAAACTATATATAATTTTTACCTACCTAGTTTGCAAATGGCCTGTTTTCTTCAGAAATTTAAAAAAGGTTTTTTTTTTCTTTTGAGGTACTGGGTACCGGAGATTTGAACCTGGGACCTTGTTTGTGGGAAGCTGGTGCTCAACCACTGATCCACATTGACTCCCCTGATCTGTTTTTTTGGTTTGTTTTTGCTTGTTGTTTGTGTTATTTATTTTTTTTAGGAGGCACTGGGAACTGAACCTGGGACCTTCCATATGGGAAGCAGGCACTCAACTGCTTGAGCCACATCCACTCCCTCAAAGTTTTTTCTTAAGTAAAGTCCTCCTTTTGTTATTTTCCATAGTCACATAATAGATTTTTTTTTTTTTTTGTCTTTGTAGTCAGAGTGTCATTTAGTTATTTGGTGATCACTGTCATTTAAAAATTCATTCACAAATTTATCTTTGCTCACTATTCAAGAATATGATTGAGAAAAATTTTCCTCAAAGCCAGATTTCAATTTGCAAATTGTAGTAATTGCTGTGGGATCTGGGAGAATTTTTTTTTTTTTTTTTTCAATTAGTAATTGACTCCATAGTGGTCATGCAAAATAAGTAGATCTTTTTTATTTGTGATGGAAAAGTTTATATAGTGAGGAGTTTCTTTTTTTAAAAATATTATTTTTTTTAACTTTATTTTGTACATCTAATAATTGAAAACATAAGCAATTAAAAAGTAAACACAGATGAATAAATATATACATTTCTCAATTAAATGTAATGGATACATGTAAATTTTTTTTGTTGTTTTTTCTTTTTGTGAATCAAACAATATTTTACACAATATATTTGGTTCATAGTAATGCATTCATACAGTATTTGTCCTTTTGTGCCTGGCTTGCTTCACTCAACATAATGTCCTCCAGGTTCATCCATGTTGCCATATGCTTTATGACTTCATTTCTTCTTACAGCTGCATAATATAATAGTCCATCGTGTGAATTAAAGAAGCTTTAGATTACATAAGTGTTACATAAAAAATACAGGGGATTTCCATATACCCTACCCCCTCCCCCTTCCACACTTTTCTCCATTAACAACATCTTTCATTAGTGTTGTACATTTGTTACAATTGATGAACACATTGAAGAATTTCTACTAACCATGGTCTATAGTTTTTACATTATGGTTTACATTTTGCACTGCACAATTTTATGTTTTGACAAAATGTATAATGACCTATATCTGTCATTGCAGTGTCATCAGAACAATTCTAATGTCCCCAAAATGCCCCATGTTACACTTATTCTTCCCTCCCCCTCCCCTCAGAACCTCTGGTGACCACTGCCTTTATATCAATGTTACAAGTTCTTCCATTACTATGATAATAATTCTACTTTAGTCCATACTTGCATTCCCCCCTTATGTTTGTTAATGCCCCAGTCTTGAGATTTTGGGATGGTGATGCCCAATTTGTTTCTGATTGAGAGGGGCTTAGGTTTCATGGGGCAGATGGGTATAACTGTCTTGCTTGCAATAGTAGATATTCTCTGTTTTGGGGGATGGGAGTTGTCCATCACATCCTTTTGTTAGTTGTCCTGGGTGAGCCCGATGAATTGGAGGGTAGGTGTTGCCTGCAACTCTATTGAGATTCAGGGCTCTACCGGCATATGAACAGCCAGAAGATTTAAGCCTCTGAGTATAGTGCTAATTATAGGTTCAAATAAAAGGGACATAAGAAAAATGTGTAATAAAATTATAAATCAGTCCAACTCTGATACACTGGGGGGATAGGTTATCATATATTCCAAAGTAAGGCCCACTGACAGGATGCCTAATTCCTGGGGTTGTGTCCCCTGCCTATAGTGTCCAGGTGTCTCTAGAGCCCTCAGGAGCTACCCTGCTTGAGGCACTGTTTACTGTGGCAGTCAGTGAGATCCTTCTAAGATGTGCATAAGCATAACCTCTGGAATGACCTCTTGACTCACTTTGAAATCTCTTAGCCATAAAACTCATTTGAATTTAATATTTCCCAGTTTTGGTCAAGGTCTTTTCCAAATACATCTCTAGTTGTCACTTGGTAATAATCCCTCCGCGCCAGTGAGTTTACAGGGATTTATGCTGGAATTAACTAACATTATTTGGTAATTTTATAATTAGATATTTTCATAGATTTTGAGAGATAGACAGAAAGCCTTTAAAGGTTGTCAGTACCATTTATTTTTTTCACAGCCATTGATAATACCAAGATATGAAGACTATGAATCATTGAAAGCAATGAGATGAAGTTTTAAAGGTTGACCAGATTGCTTCTCTACCTAACACTTCCCACTGTATTCCAATGTATATTTGTAATTTTTTAAAATTTCTTTTTTTTTTTTTAAGATTTATTTTTTTAATTTATTTCTCCCACCCCTTCATTGTTTGCATTTGCTGTGTCTGTTTGTTGTGTACTGGTCTTTTTTTTTTTTTAATTTTTATTTTTTAAGGAGGTACCAGGAACTGAATCCAGGACCTCCCATGTGGGAGGGAGGCTCCTAATCACTTGAGCCACCTCTGCTCCCTGCTTTGTTGTGTCTCTCATTATGTTTTCCTCCTTGTGTCTCTTGTTGTGTCTCTTGTTGCGTCATCTCACCATACCTTCCTGTCACGTCAGCTCGCTGTCTTGCTCGTCTTCTTTAGGAGGCACCAAGAACCAAACCAGAAACCAAATGAGGCAGGAGCTCCTTTGTTTGAGCCACACCTGCTTCCTTATATTTGTATTTTTTAATCTGCCATTAGATATACCATACTTAGTAGGTGGGCCCCTGTGATGTTGGGGACAATGTCTTAGCCATCTTTGTTTATAGTTTCTTTGCTTACTAAATGGGAATAATGATAACTACCTAAAATTGTTGTTTTAGACCATAGCAAGATAGTTTTTAAGCATAATGCTTGCAGCATAGTAGATCCTTTTAAACTATTCATTCTTTTTCTTCCTTTAAAATGTATCTTCAATGTTTTATATATGGAAGATGTAAATATTTTGAAATTAAGTAGGAAGGCATTATAAAGTTGTTAGGTATAGAATATGGGTTTTTAAGCCTCAGTGTACTCAATGGTAAGGAAATAACTAGAGGGAAAAAAATCCAAATAATTTTTAATTTAATAGATGATGTAATAGTAAATATAATTAATAAAAGGGACCTAGAAATCATTGTCAAGATTATTTCTAAAGTTTATATGATGAAGTTTTAGCTCTACCATTTTAGACTCTATCAAGAAGTTTCCTGGAAACTTTTGTCCTCATCCATAATTATCGTTTGTTTACACAGGAATGATTTGAGTAGGTTTTTTGTTTGTTTTTCTACTTTTTAAGAAAATCTTGAGCCTGGAGGGAAAAACAAGTAATACAATGGTAGAAAAGGGCATTAGGTGATGGAACAAGCTCACAAACATGTAGATTTTGATTAGAAAATCCTAGTACGGCCCTCTCATTTTATAGCAGAAAAACCTAAGACTCTGAGAAGTTATGACTACATACTGTATATATGTTATTCTTAGAAGAATCAGGACTTCTGATTCCATTTCCGTGTACTTTTCCATACTATTTTATACCTTGGGCCCATCCTTTCCTTTTAACTTCAGTACAGTGATTTTTTTTTTAAATTTTTTTTAAGTTGCAAATAAATGACAAAATAGCATAGAGTTCTCATATACACTTATTCACCAATTGTTAACATCTTGCCCCATTTGCTAATTTATCATTCACTCTGTTCATATGTCAAGATATCTTTTTTTTTTTTTTTAAGATTTATTTTTATTTATTTATCCCACCCCTTGTCATCTTGCTGCATCAGCTCACTGTGCAGTGCAGGCTGGCTTGCCTTCACCAGGAGGCCCTGGGAATTGAACCCGGGGCCTCCCATATGGTAAATGGGAGCCCAACCAATTGAACCACAGCCGCTACCCAAGATTTCTTTTTTTAATTAAAAAAATTTATTGAGGTATATCACTCATACATAAAAATATATAAACAATAAGTGTATAGTGAAAATTGTGAACTTACTAAACAAACATGCATAACATCATATAGGGCTCTTATACCTCACTCCACCACCAATACCTTACATTGTTGTGAAACATTTTTAACAAATGATGAAAGAGCACCCTCAAAATATTACCACTAACCAAAGTATCTTACATTTGGTGTATTTTCCCCCAAACCATCCTATTATTATTATTATTATATTTTTTATATCATTCATACATTAACATACATAAACAATAAGGGTAAAGTAAAAGTTGGGAACTTACAAACATGCATAACATCATACAGGGGTCCCATACGTCAACCCATTGTCAACACCTTGTGTTGTTGTGAGACATTTGTTACAAATTATGAAAGAATATTGTCAACATCTTACTACTAACTAGAGTCCATATCTTACATTTGGTGTATTTTTACCCCATCCCACCCTATTTTTTTTAAAAATAGATTTTAATTACAGAAGTTGTGAACTTACAAAACAATCATGCACACGTGTAGAATTCCCATACAACACCCATTCATCAACACACACCATAGTGGAACATTAGTTACAGATTATGAGATAATATCATCAGATTTTTACCACCAACCATGGTCCATAGTGTACATTTGGCATACTTTTTTGATACTGCGCCATTATCAACACAGTACATCTTTGGCATAGATACATGAATATTACAGTATTGTTAACTATAGTCCATAGGTTACATTAATTGTATTTTCCCCATGCTTCTCCACATTCCCACCACCCTGCAATAGTGATGTACATCCTTTCTAGTTCACAGAAAAACATTCTTGCATTTGTATTATTAACCACAGTTTTCATCCACCTCTTGGTTCACTGTGTTATTCAGTCCCTAGATTATTCTTTAGCCTTCTTTCATTTGACATTTACATCCCCAGACTACTCCTTTCAGCCACATTCCCATTTATAAACCAGCTATTACTCATCAATATGTATCACCATCAACTCTATACATTTCCACACTTTTACAGTAAAGTTAATTAAAACTTCTACATACATTAAGCATCAGTAGTTTTTCTCAGCCCTCCTTTGATCTCTTTTAAGAATCCACTACCTACCACCAGGTCTTAAAGATGTTCCTACATTATCTTCTAGAAGCTTTATGGTTCTTGATTTTGTATTTAGGTCTTTAATCCATTTTGTGCTAATTTTTGTATAAGGTGTGAAATAGGGGTCTTCTTTCTTTCTTTTGGATATGGCTTCCCAGTTCTCCCAGCACCATTTGTTGAATAGATGGTTCTGACCCAGCTGTATACAAATTAATTTTCTCAATAGCGTCTTTTATATCTATTTTTTCCTCCTAGTCTTGAATTTAATACAGAACCACCCAAAACTTGAATTCTCATGCTTTTTTTTTTTTAAAGAGTTACCGGGGGTTGAACCCCGAACCTTGTACCTGGGAAGCAGGCACTCAACCACTGAGCTACATCAGGTGCTCAACCACTGAGCTACATCTGCTCCCTAGTGAGAGTTGTTTTTAATTTTGGTTTTTGTTTTTTTTAAGGAGATATCAGTGAGTGAACCCGGGACCTTGTACATTGGAAGCTGTACACTTGAGCTACATCTGTTTCCCTCTCATGCTTCTTCAATCTGGAATAATTCCCATCCTTTCTCTGTTTTTCTTGACATTGACATTTTTGAAGAGTTTAGGCCAATTATTTTTAGAATGGCTTCTAGTTTTGTTTTTTTCTTCTGATTCCTCACGATTAGATTCAGGTCATTTTTTAGTCATAGGAAGACAGAGTGATGTTTCTTGCATTATATCTGGAGGCACATGCTATCTCTATATTTTATTATTAGTGGATGTTAAGTTTGACTATTGGTTAAAGCTGTGCTGTTTTTCTTATAGTTAATAAGTGTCTTGTGGGGTGATATATTGAGACTATGTAAATACCTTGTTCCTCATCAAATTTTCAACCAACATTTTTAGCATTCATGGATAAATTTTGCCTGAATCAGTTACTTTTCTGATGGTTGAAGTATGGTAATCTTCTAACTTTATCATCCCTTCTATTTTTATTAGTTGACATTCTACCTCTAAGATAGAACTTTTTTCCCTCTCCCCATTGATTTGTTTATCCATTTGATATTTATCAGTGTGGACTTATGGGATTTATTTTAACTCTCCTTCTGCCCTTGACCCCAACAACATTAGATCTGCTTTTTGTCACTATAGATTAGTTTGTATTCCTACGTCCTTTTGATATTTCTCCACCTTTTTTTTTAAGGAGGTACCTGGGCTTGAGCTACATCTGCTCCCTTCCATCATTTTTTGAGCACGTCCTTACTTCGTAATACATGACCAGGCTAATCTTATACTTTTTCTATTCTCGCCTTGCAATCAGCTACTTAATCTGCAACTTTGGTTTCTTTTAGAGGGCAATAGAGTTTAGGAATCAAGGTCTAGGTGCAGGTGTGCTCATTGTTAATGGGGGTGATTTTGCTTCTAAGCCCTCTTATTGGAAAAGGCTAGGAAATGCTTACACCTATACATCTATATCTAATTATCTATCATCTATCTATCAATTAGTTCCCACTGGTTCCTCTAATTTAAGTTTAATACCACAGGGTACAGTCTCCAGTGATCTGATTTTTATGCTATTAAGTCATAGAGATGAATGAATTTGCTTTATTCATTTTAAGAGAATTTTATTCTCCTTATATGTTTTCATAATTTATATTTTGCAAGCCACAAGTATATTCCCTGTGTACATCTGCTTTTTTTTTTTATTTTTTTTTACCGGGAGGTCCCGGGGATCGAACCCGGGTCTCTCCATATGGTAGACGGACGCCGAACCTCTTGAGCCACATCCGTTTCCCAAAATTGAATCCACCTATAGATCTTCATTATTTTATTTTATTTTTTTCAAAGATTTTATTTATTTATTCATTTATCCCCCCCTTGCTGCTTGTACTTGCTGGGTCAGCCATCTGCTTTTTAATACAAAGGTAGTCTAATATGGACGGATGACTGCTTTAAAAAAGCAATATTATAATTTTCGGTGTTATCAGTAATTGTGATGGATATGAAAAAACCAACATTAACTCACTTTTTGAAAAAATTGATGTAGATAGATCTAAATGGGAGCTCTTAGAATTTCAGAAAAGTGACAGTAAAATATATATTACTTTACAATCATAGAATACCGTTGATTTATTGTAGGAAGGCACCTATATAATCTATCTAGTAGTAAAAGCTAGGTATAAAGAATGATATATTGAGAAAAAATTGCCAATTGACCATAAGTAATATCATTTTCAGGTTAAGTGTTTTAGGACTTAATTAAATTAATAAATACAGTGGAGGTATGAATTATTTTAATTAATAGCTTTAACTGTGCTAAATTTTTAGAATAAAATATATGAACTAAGGAAAAAATGGAAACTAGTTTAATCACGTGAATATTTCTAAGGCTTCTGTCTGCTAAATGCTATGCTGATTTTGTGAGGGTGGAAAATCACTGCTGCCCTGTGCAGTCCAGAAGCTTAAAGACTAAGCTTAAAGACTATATAGGAAATAAGACCAAAAAGCACCCAAATAAGTATTATTAGATGGTAGAATAAAATGCGCTGAGGTAAGTACAAGAAGTGTTAGAGGAAGATGTTTCTAATGGAATACTTTGCCACTTTTTTTAAAACTTAATTTGCAATTTCATCTTCTCAGAAAGTTCCAGGAAACTTTAGAAGTACATTCTGTGACTCTGACTGTAATTATGTTTTCTGTTTTAACTTTGCAATGGACTTTCTAAGAATCTAAACTATATGACTTAAACAGATGAACATACATAACTGAGTTTTTCAAAGCTTTTCTTTACTCACCCTCTGTCTAGGATATCTTTTTTGGAGAAAGAATCAGATGCTTCACATAAAGCATACCTCCATTTTTAAAATGGTATATGTAGTGAAATTAGCACATGCTTGGCCAATTATGAATCACTCTAGTTTTTACCTACCACTCTGTCTCATCAGAGGACTGTTATTTTTCTTCCCCAAAGGAATTCCTTCTCTCTCTCTCTCTTTTTTTTTTCCTTTTGTTTCTTTGCTTTTAGAAATAGAGTTAACTAAATTTGAATAGTTATTTGGATAATGGGAAAGTTGTATTAAGCAGAGCAATTTGCTTTACTGGGTATTTGAAGCATGGAGGCGGGAGATTCTGATATCAGTCTCTTCAATGCAGATGTTCATTCCATTGAAGGATATAAAAACATTGAGATAAGAATAAAAAGAGAAGTAGTCGTGCCAAATAGGTATATACTTACTATTTCACCATGAAGTCCATATGGGACTCCAGCACAGGAGATCTAAATTAATTTTGTTTTTAGTTCATTACATTATAATTATAAATATTTTGAGCATTTTCTTCCACCATTCATCCTTATTTGAATTTTAGTAACAGGATTATATATGTCAAAAATGTACTTCCTTCCTTGCTTTAATCCTTTTACAGTAACAGTAATTCTAAATCTGGAGCTTTGTGATTATGGGGTGGGACGTCAGTGGTTGCAGTATACTATAATTTCTTTTTTTCAGACTCTAAAGTTTTAGGCAAAAAGTTTCTGCATTTTGATGTGAATGCCAGGAAGTAAGTGCTTTATAAGGAGTGACTACTTAAACTTTAGCAAGAAAAGTACATAGTTCTTTTAAACCTACAACTGCTCTACTTAAAAAAAAAACAAAACAACTAACAAAAAAAAAACAACCAGAAAATAATGACCAAAAAAGCACATAGTTCTCCAAGTTTTAATTTAAGAGAATTTGACTTGTGCATTATGATTTGAAGAATTGATGTCGATTGTTTTTTGTGTCCTAATGAAGTGTAATAGTGTCTGTCCATAATTGGCATTTTGGCAATCTTTTCAGTCAGTAAAAGAATGTATGTATATTAGATACAAAAAGTATGGTAGACTGTACATTATAAAATGTTATCTTTTGCTTAAAATATCATATCCACTGTATTTGGTTATTTTATACAGTTCCTCCTTATATGCCTTTAAATTTAGTAGTGATTTTAAAAATTAACAAACTAAAATAAATGGTATGACATTCTTAGTCTGACCAGTTAAGTGCTACCTATAATTGCTAAGAAGATAATTCTGGCTTTAAACAGTGGATGAGCAATATTATCTGAGCCTTCACAGGCAATTTTTTTTTTAATGCCCTCAGTTTTCATTGAAGAACCATAGGATGAGAGTTATAAGAAAGCCACTATTGTGTTGACTATAGGAATCTGGTGAATTCATAATTTAATCCCAAAATAAATTTCTTTCAGTATTAATCTCAGGAAAAGTTGTTACTCTAGGGGAGTGGTATGTTTGTTTTTATAATGAATTATCTCCTTTTTCATTTTGTCAAATATACTTAACTCTTCATCTTACTTAAAGTATCTTTGTTAAAAAAATATTATTTTTATTACAGAAGTTGTGAATTTACAAAACAATCATGCACATCTGTAGAATTTTCATACAGCAACCCTTCACCAATGTACCACACCATTGTGGAATATTTGTTACAGATTGTGAGATAATATCATCAGACTCTTACCACTAACTCTATGGTCCATAGCATACATTTGGCATGATTTTTCCATACCCCCCTATTATTAACACAGTACATCTTTGACATTAATGCAGGAATATTACAGATTGCTGTTGACTGTAGTCCAAAGGTTACATTAATTGTATTTTTCCCATGCTTCTCCACATTCCCACCACCCTGCAATAATGATGTACATCCCTTCTAGTTCACAGAAGGACATTCTTGCATTTGTACTATTAACCACAATTCTCATCCACCTCTTGGTTCACTGTGTTACTCAGTCCCTACATTATTAAAGTGCCTTTTTGTTAGCATACAGATTCTGCTTGTTTGCTAAGTAGGAATTTACATTAAAAATTTCTCCTTGTTCTATAAAACAGTGACTGTGTACACTGGTATCTTCTCCCCTTTTAGATATTTGTTTGGTTCTTTTTCATCTTGTCTCTTCAATTTACACTCATTCTTATGGCAGTATCTTGGTAATCTTATCCAGTCTCATGGCTTTAATTATATTTAAATTCCCAAGTGTATGTCTTCTGGTTTATCCTCTTCCCCAGTGTTAGGAATTGAATTGTATCCCCCAGAAAGATGTTCAAGTTCTAGTCCCCAGTCCAGTGAATGTGATCCTATTTGGAAATAGCCAACCAGTTTGTGGTACTTTGTTTTTTTGTTTGTTTGTTTGTTTCTATTTTTTTTTTTAGTTTTTCTCTCTCTCTCTTTTTTTTTTTTTTGTGTGTGTTTGATACTTTGTTTTGACAGGCAGTCTGTGCAAACCAAGACACCCAAGTTCTAGATTCTTAAATCCTACCACCTATCATAATCTCCATTTAGATGTCTAACAGGCATCTAAAGATGCCCAAACTGATCTTCTTCCTTTTTCTCTACAACCAAATCTGTATTATATAGTCTTCCCCGTTTTAGTTAATGGCAGTTCCGTCCTTTTACATATCAAAATCTTTGAATTTATCCTTTCATCTTCATTCTTTTTTTCATAATACTCTTTTTTTAAATTATTATTATTATTATTTTTTAACTTTATTTTGTACATTTAATAATTGAAAACATAAGCAATTAAAAACTAAAAAGTAAACACAGATGAATAAATATATACATTTCTCAATTAAATGTAAC
>JAKSZT010018658.1:7035723-7065318 GCA_026826555.1 Tolypeutes matacus | reverse complement strand
CGTGTTGATCTTATATCCTGCCACTTTGCTGAACTCATTTATTAGTTAAAGTAGCTTTGTTGTGAATACTTCAGGATTTTCTAAATACAGGATCATGTCATCCGCAAACAGTGAGAGTTTTACTTCCTCTTTTCCTATTTGGACGCCTTTAATTTTTTTGTCATGTCTAATTGCCCTCGCTAGAACTTCTAGTACAATTTTGAATAACAGTGGTGACAGTGGGCATCCTTGTCTTGTTCCTGATCTTAGGGGGAAAGCTTTCAACCTTTCCCCATTGAGTATGATGTTGGCTGTGGGTTTTTCATATATGCCTTTTATCATATTGAGAAATTTTCCTTTTATTCCTATCTTTTGAAGTATTTTTATCAAAAAAGGATGTTGGATTTTGTCGAATGCCTTTTCTGCATCTATTGAGATGATGATGTGTTTTTTTTTCCTTCAATTTGTTAATGTGGTGTATTACATTGATTGATTTTCTTATGTTGAACCAGCCTTGCATACCAGGAATAAATCCCACTTGGTCGTGATATGCTGTTGGATTCGATTTGCAAGTATTTTGTTAAGAATTTTTGCATCTATGTTCATGAGAGAGATTGGTCTGTAATTTTCTTTTCTTGTGGAATCTTTATCTGGCTTTGGTATTAGGGTGATGTTGGCTTCATAAAATGTGTTGGGTAATTTTCCCTCCTCTTCAATTTTTTGGAAGAGTTTAAACAGGATTGGTGTTAATTCTTTTAGAAATGCTTGGTAGAACTCACCTGTGAAGCCATCTGGTCCTGGACTTTTCTTTGCTGGGAGATTTTTGATGATGGATTCAATCTCCTTAATTGTGATTGGTTTGTTAGGTTCTTGTATTTCTTGTTGTGTCAGTGTAGGTTGGTTATGAGTTTCTAGAAATTTGTCCATTTCATCTAGGTTGTCTAGTTTGTTGGCATATAGTTTCTCATAATATCCTATTATTATTTTTATTTCTGTGAGGTCATTTGTAATTTCCCCCCTTTCATTTCTGATTGTATTTATTTGAATCTTCTCTCTTATTTTCTTTGTTAGTCTAGCGAGGGGTTTGTCGATTTTATTGATCTTCTCAAAGAACCAGCTTTTGGTTTTGTTGATTTTCTCTATTGCTTTTCTGTTCTCATTTTCATTTATTTCCGTTCTAATCTTTATTATTTCTTTCTTTCTTTTTTGCTTTGGGATTGGTTTGCTGTTCTTTTTCTAGTTTCTCAAGTTGTTCAGTTAAATCTTTGAGTTTAGCTCTTTCTTGTTTCTTAATATAGGCATTTAGGGCTATAAATTTCCCTCTCAAGACTGCCTTTGGGGAAGCGGCTGTGGCTCAATCAGTAGGGCTCCCGTTTACCATATGGGAGGCCCCGGGTTCGGTTCCTGGGGCCTCCTGGTGAGGGCAGGCCCGCCTGCACGGCGTGGTTGGCTGACCCAGCGAGCACAGGCAGCAGGGGGGGGGATAAATGAATGGATAAATAAAATCTTTAAAAAAAAAAAAGACTGCCTTTGCTGTATCCCATAAGTTTTGATATGTTGTGTTCTCATTTTCATTTGTCTCAATATATTTATTGATTTCACTTGCAATTTCTTTTTTGACCCACTGAATATTTAGGAGTGTGTTGTACAGTCTCCACACATTTGCAAATTTACTTTTTTCCTGTCTGTTATTGATTTCTAGTTTAATTCCATTATGATCTGAGAAGGTGCTTTGTATAATTTCAATCTTTTTATATTTATTGAGAGCTGCATTGTGACCTAACATGTGGTCTATCCTGGAGAAAGATCCATGGGCACTTGAGAAGAATGTATAACCCGCTGAGTTTGGATGCAGTGTTCTGTATATGTCTGTTAGGTCTAACTTATTTATCATATTGTTCAAGTTCCCTGTTTCCTTGTTGATCTTCTGTCTAGTTGTTCTATCTAATGATGTGAGAGTCTCCGACGATTATTGTAGAAATGTCTATTTCTCCCTTCAGTTTTGCCAGAGTTTGTCTCATATATTTTGGGGCACCCTGGTTAGGTGCGTAGATATTTATGACTGTTATAGCTTCCTGGAGGATCGTCCCTTTTATTAATATATAATGGCCTTCCGCATCTCTTATCACTTTTTTGCATGTGAAGTCTGTTTTGTCTGATATTAGTATAGCTACCCCTGCTCTTTTCTGTTTACTATTAGCATGGAGTATCTTTTTCCAACCTTTTACTTTCAGCCGGCTTGTATCCTTGGGTCTGAGGTGAGTTTCTTGTAAGCAGCATATGGATGGCTCATGTTTTTTTATCCATTCTGTCAACCTGTATCTTTTGATTGGGGAATTTAATCCATTCACATTCAATGATATTACTGAAAATGCACTATTTATTTCCTGCATTTTATTCTTTGGTTTTCATATGTTATCTTATCTTTGTCTTTCTTTTTACTCTTTTGGTTATCCTTTCTGCTTTTCTTTCTTCTATACTCTCCTCCAGGCCTCTCTCTCCTGTCTTTTTCTTTCAGGTTCTACGGCTTCCTTTAATATTTCCTGCAAAGGTGGATTCTTTTTTGCAAACTCTCTTAGTTTCTGTTTGTTTGTGAATACTTTATATTCACCTTCATATTTGAAGGACAGTTTTGCTGGATAAAGAATTCTCGGGGAGGCTTCTGTGGCTCAATCAGTAGGGCTCCCGTTTACCATGTGGGAGGCCCTGGGTTCGGTTCCCAGGCTTCCTGGTGAAGGCAAGCCCGCCCGCACGGCGTGGTTAGCTGACCCAGCGAGCACAAGCAGCAAGGGGGGGATAAATGAATAAATAAATAAAATCTTAAAAAAAAAAAAAAAAAAAAAGAATTCTCGGTTGGCAGTTTTTCTCTTTCAGTTTCCTAATTGTATCATACCACTGTCTTCTCGCCTCCATGGTTTCTGAAGTGAAATCTGCGCAAAGTCTTACTGGACATCCTTTGTATGTGATCGTTTGCTTCTCTCTTGCTGCTCTGAGAATTTTCTATTTATCTTTTACATTTGACATTCTGATTAATATGTGTCTTGGCGTAGGTCTATTTGGATTTATTCTTATAGGGGTACAGTGTGCTTCTTGGACATGTAAGTTCATTTCTTTCGTGAGAGTTGGGAAATTTTCAGCTATTATTTCCTCAAATACTCTTTCTGCCCCTTTTCCTTTCTCTTCTCCTTCTGGAACTCCCATGACATGTATGTTCTTGCGTTTTGTGTTGTCATTCAACTCTCTGAGCCCCTGCTCAATTTTTTCCATTCTTTTCTCTCTCTGTTCTTTTCTCTCTTCAATTTTAGCTGCTCTGTCTTCAGTATCACTTATTCTTTCTTCTATCATTTCGAGTCTGCTGTTGTATGCTTCAAATGTATTTTTTACTTCACTTATTGTGTCTTTCATACCCATGAACTCCGTTACTTTTCTGTTCAGGATTTCAAATTCTTTACGTTCGCGCAATGACTTCTTGATGTCATTGATCTCTTTAACTATATTCTCTTTCATCTCATTAATTTGATTTTGGAAATGTGAGCTCATCTCACTGATTAGTTCTCTCAAATTCTGCATCTCTTCTGGGACTTTGCTGTATTCCTTTTCTTGGGCCATGTCTTCTATTTTCTTAGTATGGCCCGTAATTTTTTGCTGGTGTTTAGGCATCTGGTTAGTTTGTATTTTACTTAGATGCTCTATCTCTTTCTCTTTTGGGGGGTTTTAGTGGCAGGAGGCTGTGAGTTACCACCGCTCTTTGATTTTTGGCTCAACCTTGATTGTTAGGATTGTTCTGCTGGTTGCTCAAAACTGGGCACTGGACCCAGTAATTGGTTGTAGAGTCATTTCCTAGGGCCTTGGGCAGGGAGGCTATAGAGGCCAGGAAAAGCCTCTCTTACTTATTAATTTTCTTATGTGCACTTCCTTGGTCTGCCAGGAGATGGCGCTTCTTGGCAGCTCTGAATTCAGTGCCTGGTCGGAGTGTATTTGTTGTGACACAGACCAGATTAATGTGATAGAGCTTCCTGTCTGGGGGCTAGGAGCCCTGTGATTCAAACTTTCTGAGACAGTTCTCTAGACTTCTCTCGTAGCGCCCCCTTTTTCCCAGCTGGGAAATATTTCCACTCCCTTCTGAATCTTCAACAATCAGTCCCTGTTAGTAGAGGAGGAGATTGGGAGGTTTGTATATCTTTAGCCCCTTTCAGGCTCCAAAGCAATCAATGGCGTAGCCCCACCCAGCCTGGAAGGGCTCTCGGGACAGGGCAGACCAAACCTGGGAGTCCAAAGCAGGGTCAGCCCAAGGCTCTCTCTCCCCTCTCCCATGGTGTCCTCAACAATTAGTGCAGGTTAGAAAAGAGGGAGGTTGCGAGGGTCGGATTTCTCCAGTCCTTTCTAGGCTCCCAGGGCAAACCGCCAGGTCCGTGGGGCTCTGCAGCCCAAATTTCAGGTCAGAACCTGAGTCTGCCTAAGGCTGTGTCCCTCTCTCTCCCCTTTCCGGGAGTGGCAGATCCCTGAAGCCCCCTTTGTCCTTGGTCGCAGGCCCAGGGGCCAGAGAATTCTGAAGAGTGTTGGGGAGGGTGCCGGCAGCAGCAGAGGCTGTTACTTGCAACTCACAGTTCTGTAGTCGCGATTTCCCTCTTCTGTCCCTCTGACCTCTGGGTGGTGTGCAGCCTTCACCTGCTGTCCTAAACCCTAGAAGATCTTTTTCAGGGCTGTTTCAGTTTGTCCTCTAGCTATTTTTCTGGAGAAGAGATTCCTGTGTCTTACTAGTCCGCCATCTTCCCGGAAGTCCCATAATACTCTTGATTCATTAACAAATATTGTCACCTACTTGAAAAGTGTACAGAATCTGTTTCCTCTTCTACTTCTGCTTCTCTGGTATAAGCTCTCATCATCTCCTGCCTGCATAATTGCAATAGCCTGTTATTTGCCTTTACCTCCTATATTCGGGTTCTCTAGGGAAGTATAATCAACAGGAGTTATTTGTATATAGTATGAGATTTTATAAAATTGTCTCACACAACCATGGGGATGCACAAGTCCAAATTCCATAGAGCAGGCTGCAAATCATTGTCTCCGATGAAGGTCCTTTGATGAGTTCCCCAGGAGACACTGGCTGTCTGAAGGAGAGGTGGGAATTCTCTCCCTGAATGCTGAAATCATTCCTCTTTTAAGGCCTTCAACTGATTGGATGAGACATCACTCATTGCTGACGGCATTCTCCTCAGTTGATTGTAGATGTAACCTGCCATCTATGCAGTCAACTCATTGATGATTAAAGTTTATGAAATGCCCTTGTATTACCATTAGCCTGGTGCTTGCTTGACCAAACAACTGGGTACCATTACCTGGCTGAGTTGACACATTTGCCTAACCATCACACCTTCCTACTGAATGTTCTTAACATAGTAACCAGTAGTTCAGGAGTGACCACCCTCTAGTAGGTACACATTTCACTTAGAATATAAACCAAAGCCTTTTAAATGGCTGCAAAGCCCGCCATGATCTAGCACCCCCATGTACCTCCCCACAACTATCCCTATCCCCAACCTCTCCAACCTTATTTCCTATTCATCTTTTTCATTTGCCCAAATTGGTCTCCTTACTGTTTCTTAAAGATGTCAGGAACATTTGGCCGCATGGCCTTTGTACTTGCTTTTACCTTTGCCTAGAATGCTTTTCTTACTGAGATCTTTATGAATTTTAGTTTGGTTTCAGAACATTTGAGTATCTGTTACCATTCCTTATTGATTGATTGATTGATTGCCTATTCCCTTGTTTGAATATATGCTTTGTTTTGTTCACTGCTGTGTACTCAGTACCTAGAACAGAACTTTTCAAACACTTTGTCAGGTTAAATCTTCATAACTTTTGAGGGGTCTAGTATCACCCCCACTTTAAGGGTGAAGAAATTGGAATTCCTGAAATTATTTCAATTACAATTGGACTTGTATACTTCTGTTTCCTTTGGTCTTTTTACACTATGCTATTTAACATATGAGGTGGAGTAGATATCAGGTAGTTCATAGTATTGTAACTAATTTGTTTGCTTGTTATCTTCTGCTTTTCTTTTGGTCTTATAGTCATGCAATTTCTTTTTTTTTAAAAACAATTTATTGAAGTATATCATTCATACATGAACATACATAAACTATAAGTGTTCAGTAAATATCGTGAACTTATGAAACAAACATGCATAATATCATACAGGGCTCCCACACATCACCCCCCTGCCCCCAAACACCCTGCATTGTTGTGAAACATTTGTTAACAAATCATGAAAGAGCATCGTCAAAGTATCACTAACTATAGTTTGTATCTTCCTCTCCTATACATTTTTATAAAAGGACTTATTTATTTATTTATTTATTTACTTTTATCCATTTTTATGCCACCTCCCCGCCACCCCCCATTTTTGCTGTTTCCGTGTCCATTCACTGTGCAACACTCTATGTCTGTTTCCTGCCCTCTCTTCTCATCCCTCTCCCCCTGTCCCCACTGGGATTTGATCCTAAGAATCTCTGATGTCGGAGAGAGGCATCCTACCAACCGCACCACCTTAGTCCCTGGTTTCTTGGTGCATCTTGTCTTGGCTCTCCCCTGTGTCACTCCCCTGTTACCTCGTCATCTTGCTGTGTCTTGTGGGGCCTGATGGTGACCTGTGGATGGGGCCTGACGGCTCACCGGCTTGCAGGGCCTGGTGGTGCACCCACGCACAGGGCCTGGTGGTCCACACTCCTTCTATAATTTTCTTTTTTAATTTTTACCAGGAGGTCCCTGGGCTCAAACCCAGGTCCCTCCATATGGGAGACGGATGCCCAACCACCTGAGCCACATCTGTTCCCCTGCTATATCTCTTAAAATTGATGAAAGATGCCCAAAGTTACAGTCTTTTCCCATACAGCATGGTCATATAATAAATCAGGCTTCGTTTATCACCAGCATTCTGAACACCAGACTTAGGGAGAAAAACTAGGTCTGGGGACACGTGCATGGTTTTTAATATAGCGAATGTTTAGCTACCCTGATTATCAAAAAATCAGGACAGTGAGAATATTCGCAATCATGCAATTTCTTTTGCTTTCTTTTCATGAAGCTTCAGTAGTGTGAGAGGTATGAGCAGTGAATTGTGGGTACAATGACATTTCCAATGAAGTCATGGTATTCCCAAATCTAAAAATTAAAAGTCAAAGCCAGTGAGGGGAAATTCTAAATGCAAATATTACTGTTTAGCTAATTGAACATTTATGTATTTTTTCTTTCAATATATTGATTGCTAATGGAACATATTTTGAAAGATTCTGGGAATACAATGATGACCAACATAGACATGATTCCTCCCCTTGATTGAAGCTTTTGGTCCTTTGGGAAAGGAGAGAATATTAAACAAGTGATTATGATTCAGCATGAGAAGTATTTATGACAAGAAAGTTCAAGATGATATAGATGTACGTGAGATGGCTAACCCAACTTGGCAGGTTATGAAGGAATGTGCTCTAGAGGAAGTTACAGATTAATTGTGATTCCAAAATGAATAAGAGATCCCCTAAGTAAATTTGTGGTAGAAGGTAAAGAAAGAGTATGGTAATTTAAAAGTCCTGAAAGAGATTTCAGTTCAGAGGGATTGTAGAAAGTTATAATTGGATGTGGTAAGTGATGAGGCTGAAGAAATTATTGGGACAGCATTAAAAATTTTAATAAAGGCAAGCAGAAGCCTTAGCGGGATTTCAGGCAGAGTAATGAAATGATCAGATTGTCTTTTAGATAGATTGCTTTGGTTTCAGTGTGGAGAGTAGATTGCTGTGTGGAGAGTGGACTGGAGAAGTGTAAAATGGGGTAAAAAAGAATAAGACTGAGGTGGCAAGGCCAGGTGAGATGTTTTAATCATTTAGGTGGAAAAGAGTATTGGAATAAACTGAGGAATGTTCATGGGAATAGAAAGAAGTAGATAGAATGGGGGTTGTGGTGCTTTGAAGCTGTATGTACCCCCAGAAAAGCATGTTCTTAAATCTAATCCAGTCCAGTGGGTGTGAACTGATTGTAATTAAGACATTTTGATGAGGTTACTTAAGGTGTGGCCCAACCCAGTCAGGATGGGTCTTAATCCTATTACTGGAGGCCTTTACAAGCAGAATGACATACACACACACCACACACACACACATACAGAGAGAGACAGAGAGAGAGAGAGAAAGCGTGAGCGAGTGCACAGGCAGCAAGAAGCTGAACATGGACGGAACCTGGAAGAGAAGTGAGAGACTGGGAGATACCACCATGTGCATTGCAATGTGACAAGTGAAGGACCAAAGATCACCAGTAGCCAGCTCCAGATTGTCACAGACTTTGGGATGAAAGCATCACTTTGATGATGCCTTGATTTGGACTTCTTCCCAGCCTCAAACCGTGAGCGAATAAATTCCCATTGTTTAACCTGACCCATTTCATGTTATTTGCTTGAGCTGCCCAGGAAACTCAAACAATAGCTATGTAGGTGGTAAAAAGAATAGTACCTAGTGATCATGGGATATGGGGGAATGATTGAGAAAGAGTAATTGAAGATGGCTGCCAGATTTTTGGCTCAGTAAGCTGAGTAGATGGAGATGTTATTTGCAGATAGGGGTGGATTTGGGGAGAGGATGATGAATTCAGTTTTGGACATGCTGAGCTTGAGTCCTGAGGGTTGTGAGGGAATCTAAGTGGAGATATTTGGTGGTCAGTTGCATGTATGTTCTTTTTTTTTTTTTTTTTTTTTTTTAATGTTTTAATTAATTATTTCATTCATCCCCCCCCTGCTGCTTATGCTCGCTGGGCCAGCCAACCACGCCGCGCAGGCGGGCCCCGCCTTCACCAGGAGGCCTCGGGAACCGAACCCGGGGCCCCCCACACGGCAAACGGGAGCCCCACTGATTGAGCCACAGCCGCCTCCCTGTATGTTCTTTTTTGTTTGTTTTTAATGAGGTTATGTTAAAAAAAATTATTAGAAAAGTTGTGGCTGTACAAAACAATCGTACATAAAAGATAGAATTCCTATTTACTACACCTTCCATTGGTGTGGTACATGTGTTACAAATGATGAAAGCACATTTTTCTAATTGTGCTATTAACTATAGTCAATGGTTTAACTTAGGGTTCACTGCGTAGTGCAGTTCCATGGAATTTTTAAAGAATTTTATTCTATTACCATATATATAACCTACCATTTCCCTGTTTAAATACCACATTCAGATAAACATTTCAGTGCTGTTAATTACCTTTACAATGTTGTGCTACCATCACCGCCAACCATTACCAGGACGTTTCCATCACTCCAAATAGGAACCTTATACATTTTCAGCCTTAACTTCCAGTTCTCTATCCCTGTCTTGTCCCCTGGTAAACTGTATTCTAGATTCTGACCCTATGCGTTTGCTTATTCTAATTGTTTCATATCAGTGAGATCATACAGTATTTGTTCTTTTGTGTCTGCCTTATTTTCAGTCAACAATATGTCTTCAAGGTTCATCCATGTTGTCGCATGTATAAGAACTTTATTCCTTTTTAATGCTGAATAATATTCCATTGTATGTATATACTACATTTTATTTATCCAGTCATCGGTTGATGGACACTTGGGTTGCTTCCATCTTTTGGCATATGTGAATAATGCAGCTGTGAACATCGGTGAGCAAATATGTGTTTGAGTCCCTGCTTTCAATTCTTTTGGGTATATTCCTAGTTGTGGGATTGCTGGGTCATATGATAATTGTATACTTAGTTTCTGAGGAACTGCCACTGTCTTCCACAGTGGCTGCACCATTTTACATTGTTAACAGGAATGAATGACTGTTTCTATTTCTCTGCATCCTCTCCAATACGTGTAATTTTTCATTTTTCAGTAGTAGCCATTTTAATGGGTGTCTCATAGCATTTGCGTTTCCCTGATAGCTGATGTAGAGCATTTTTTTTTTCATATTCTTTGGCCATTTGTATGTCTTCTTTGGAGAGAGATGTATTCAAGTCTTTTACCCATTTCTTAACTGGGTTGTCCTTTTGTTGTTAAGCTGAAGGATTTCTTTATATATTCAGAATATTAAACCTTTATCAGGAATGTGGTTTTCAAATATATTTTCCCACTGTGTAAGTTTTCATGTTAAAGTCCTGCAAGGTACAAAAGAAAGGTTTTTAATTTTACTGAGGTCCCGTTTATCTATTTTTCCTTTTTTATTTATTTATTTTTTTTAAAGATTTATTTATTTACTTTATCCATTTTAAACCCCGCCTTCCCCATTTGCTGTTTTTGTGTCTATTTGCTGGGCAATTCTCCGTGTCTGTTTCCTGCCATCTCTTCTCATCCTCCTCCTCCAGTCTTCACCAGGATTCGAGCCTGGAGACCTCCGATGTAGGAGAGAGGTATTCTGCCGCCTGCGTCACCTCAGCTCCTGGCTTCTGGAGCTTTCGGAGCATCTCGTCTTGTCTCTCCCCTGTTACGTCATCATCCTGCTGCACGGCTCCCCGGGCCCGACGGCTCAGTGGCACACAGAGCCTGGCAGCCCATGCGCCTTCTATATATATATTTTAAATTTTACCGGGAGGTCCCGGGGATCGAACCCAGGTCCCTCCATATGGCAGACGGACGCCCAACCATTTGAGCCACATCCGCCCCCTCTATTTTTCCTTTTGTTGCTTGTGCTTTGGGTATAAACTCTAAGAAACCATTGTGTAACAATGTCCTGAAGATGCTTCCCTATGTTTTCTTTTAGGAATTTGTTAGTTCTGGCTCTTTTATTTAGGTAATTAATCCATTTTGCATTGATTTTTGCATAAAGTGTGAGGGAGGGGTCCTCCATTTTTTTTTTTGCAAATGGAAATCCAGTTTTCCCAGCACCATTTGTTGAAGAGACTTTTCTTTCCCAGTTGAACGATCTGTGGCCCTTTTGAAAAATCATTTGGCTATAAATGGGAGGGTTGATTTCTGAACTCTCAATTCTATTCCTTTGGTCTATATGTTTGTCCTTTCTTGCCATTACCATGCTGTTTTGATTACTGTGGCTTTGTAATAAGATTTAAGATCTGGAAGTGTGAGTCCTCCAAGTTCATTCTATTTTTCAAGATGGCTTTGTTTATTTGGGGCCCCTTACCCTTCCATATTAATTTGAAGATTGGCTTTTCTTTAAAGAAGGCTGTTGAAATTTTAATTGGAATTGCATTGAAGCTATAAATTGCTTTGCATAGGATTAACATCTTAATGATATTTAGTCTTCCAATTCATGAATATGGAATGTTCTTCCATTTATGTAGGTTGTCTTTGATTTCTGTTGGCAAAGTTTTATAGTTTTCTGCATATCAGTCCTTTATATCCTTGGCTAGATTTATCCCTTGATATTTTATTCTTTTAGCTGTGACTGTAAATGGAATTTTATTCTTGATTTCTTCTTCCAGTTGTTCATTGCTTGTATATAGAAACACTATTGATTTTTGTGTGCTGATGTCATACCTGGCAACTTTGCTGAATTAAGTTATTAGCTGTAGGTACCTTGTGTTTTTTTCTAGATTTTGTATATAAGATCATTTCATCTGCAAATAGAGAAAGTTTAAATTCTTTTCAAATTTGGATGCCTTTTACTTCTATTTCTTGCCCATTGCACTGGCAGAATCTTCCAATAGTGTTGAGTAACAGTTGTGACAGCATCCTTGTCTTCTTTCTGATCTTAGAGGGAAAGCTTTCAGTCTTTTATCTTGAAGTAGGATATTAGCTGTATGTTTTCATATATACTCTTTATGATGTTGAGGATGTTTCCTTTTATTCCTAGTGTTCTAAGTGTTTTTATCAAGAAGTGCTGCTGGATTTTTTCAGTTCCCTTTTCTGTATCAATTGAGATGACCATGTGATTTTTTTCCCTTCATTTTGTTAATATGGCATATTACATTAATTGATTTTCTTATATTGACCCACCTTGCATACCAGAGATACATCCCACTTGGTCATGGTGATAATTCTTTTACTGTGTTTTTGGATTCAGTATGCTAGTAGTTTGTTGAAGATTTTTACATCTATATTCATCAGAAATATTGGTCTGTCATTTTTTTTTTTCTTGTAGTATCTTTATTTGGCTTTACTATGAGGGTGATGTTGACCTTAATAAAGAATTTCAATATTTTAGAAGCCTTTGAGCAGAACTGGAGTTAATTCTTCTTAGAATGTTTTGTAAAATTCACCTATGAAGCCATTCGATTCTGGGCTTTTCTTTGTTTGGAGGCTTTTGACGACTGATTTAGTCTCTTTACATTTTAATTCATTTGTTGGGATATTCTATTTCATCTTGAATCAATGTAGGAATTTGTGTGTTTCTAAGAATTTGTCCATTTCATCTAGGTTATCTAATTTATTGGCCTACAGTTGTTCATAATATCTACTTATAGTCCTTTCTATTTTAGCAGAGTTATGACGACCCCCTTTTCATTTCTGATTTTTGTTATTTGTCATCTTTTTTTCTTTGTCAGTTTTGCTAAAAGTTTTTCAATTTTATTGATCTTCAAAGAACCAACTTAAAAAAATTTTTTTTCTTCAGTATTTTTTTTTTCTTTTTCTTTATTTCATTTATCTCTGCTCTAATCTTTATTTCTTCTGCTTACTTTGGTTTTAGTTTGCTCTTTTTTTTCTGGTTCTTAACAGTTTTGTGCTTAAAGTCTATGAATCGTAGCCTTTCTTCTTTTTTAACATACACAGTTTAGTCCTATAAATTTACCTCTCACCGCTATCTTTGCTGCATCCCATAAGTTTTGGTATCGTTGCTGGCATTTTCCTTTGTCTCAGTATGCTTCCTAATTTCACTAGTGATCTCTTCTTTAACCCATTGGTTGCTTAAGATTACGTTTAATTTCCACATGTTCATGAATTTTCCATTTCTCCCTCTGTTACTGATTTCCATCTTCATTCCATTCTGTCTGGAGACAAAAGATCATATGATTTCAATATTTTTTAGTTTATTGAGACTTCTTTTGTGACCTAAGATATGGTCTAGCTTGAGAATGATCCATGTGCATTAGAGAAGAATGTATATTCTCTGCTGTTGAATGAAGTGTTCTATACATGTCTTTTAGTTCTTGTTTGTTTTAGAGTATTGTTCAAGTCTTCCATTTCCTTAATGATCTTCTATTATTACTCGATTACTCGATTTTCTATCCAATTACAGAAAATGGTGTATTGAAGTCTCCTATTAATGTAGAACTTTGTATTTCACCCTTCAAATTTGTCAATATTTGCTTCATACATTTTGGTGTCTCCTATTAGGTTCATAAATATGTATTGTTACATTTTCTTGTTGACTTGACCCCTTTATCAGTATATAATGACTGTCTTTGTCCCTTGTAACTGTTTTTGACTTAACGTCTATTTTATCTAATATTAGTATAGCTACCCCAGCTCTCTTTTGGTTACCACTTGCATGGTATATTTTTTTCCATACTTTCACTTTCAACCTACTTGTGTGTTTAAATTTAATGTGAGTCTCTTGCAAAAAGCATATGGATGGGTTATACTTTCTTATCCATTCTACCAACGTCTGCCTTTTTTACTGTAGAGTTTATTCCATTTACACTTAAAGTCACTACTGATATTGCACGACTTTCTTCTGCCATCTTGCTTTATAGCCTTTGTAAGTGTTATACCTTCTTTTTCCTCAATTCTTCTGTTAATTCCTACTTTTATATTTATTTTTGTTGTTGTTATACCATACTGAGTACCTTTTCTTTATGATCTGATACATTTTTCATATATTTTCCTGTGGTTATCATGGGGTTAAACTTTAACAGCCTAATTACATAACAGTTATACCCCACTATGCCTCCACTTTTTTTTTTTTTTTTTTTTTTTTAGGTACCAGGGCCGGGAATTGAACCTGGGATCTCGTATGTAGGAAGCTGGTGCCCAACCACAGAGCTACACTGGCTCCCCACCTCCACCATTTTTTATACTTGTTACCACTTATATCTTTGTTCATTGTATGTCTAAAACCATAGATTTATCATTACTTACTATAATTTGCACTTTAGTACCTGGAAGAAATTTAGAAGTTTAGCTACATACCAAACAATACAATACAGTACAGTACAGTACAATACAATACAATACAATAATACCTGCATTTATAATTATGCAAATTGTTATCTGTATTTCTTTATGCCACTTTGAACCACTGTCTAATATCCTTTACCTTTAATCAGAAGAACTCTTTTTAGCATTGCTTGTAGGACACTGGTGATGAACACCCTCGGCTTTTGTTTATCTGGGAATGTTTTACTCTCCCCCTTAATTTAGAAAGAAAGTCTTGCTTGATATAAAATTCTTCACTGGCAGTTGTATTTTTTCAGCAATTTAAGTATTTCATCCTACTGCCTTCTTGCCTCCAAGGTTTCTGATTAGAAATTGGCACTCAGTCTAATTGGGACTTCCTTGTACCTAATGCATTTCTATTCTCTTGATACTTTCAAATTCTGCTCTTGTACTTGCCATTTGATATTGTGATCAAAACATAACAGGATATATTTTTCTTCATGTTTATCCTATTTGGTGTTCTCTGGGCTTCTGGGATGCACATATTCACTTTTGCTAAAGTTTGGGAATTTCTCTCTCATTATTTCTTTGAATATTCCTTCTGCCCCTTTCTCTCTTTTCCTCCTGGGACTCACATAATGAGTTGGTACGCTTGATGGTATCTCAGACTTGTCTTAGGCTGCTTTTGCTTTTTATTATTTTTCTTTCTTTCTGCTCCTCAGCCTCATTTTCAGTTGTATTGTCTTCAAGGTCTCTTATTCTTTCTTCTGCCATCTCCAATCTGTTCTTGAAACCCTCATAGGAATTTAGTTGTAATCTTCAACTCCAGTAGTTCTGTTTGGTTTCTTTTTAAACTTACTGTCTCTTTCCTAAGACTCTCATATTGCTTGTTCATTGTTTCCTGATACCCATTAGTCTTTCTCTGTATTTTTCTTCATCTCCTTGAGTATTTTTAAGATAATTTTTTAAAAGTCTTTTTTTGGGCATTTCCACATTCTTGTCTTCTTCATTGTAGCTTAATGCATTTTTATTCTCTTTCTTTCAATGGGGCCATCTTTTCCCGTTTGTTTGTCTAAAAATAAAGGACTGAGTTGAGGGGTCAAAATTTTGAGGAGACTAAAACAGCCCCATCAAGAGTTCATAAACATTTTGTACTATACATCCATCCATGCTTTACTGGGTTATTAGAGGGATGCATTTCAGTCTCTTGTGGGTAGAAAGAGTTTAGAAAGAGTTTATTCTTTTAGTGGAGTCAGCTGAGGTTTCATCTGATTTTTCAGGCCCCACAAATGAAGAAAATGTTCATTGCCACTGGTACACAGTCTCCTTGGGGAATTGTGGTATAAATTGAGTGTGTTGAGTAGAAATTTGGTGGTCTGCAGCCTAGTTTCTAGGAGTTAAAGTGGTGCATAATTTACTTTGGTTTCTGTAATCCCATGCTAGCATTCAACTTGAACTCCTTACTTCTAGTGAGCAGCCTTGTAAGGAAGATTATTGAAGCTTTGATGCCTTTACTAGTAGAATGTTATGGGTAGTTGTAGGTTATTGTTTCTAACCAGATGCTCTTTGTAAGGATCCTTTTTAGGAATTAAGAAAACTGATTTTAAGGCAATTAAAATACACACACTTTTTTTCCAGAAAACGTAGAGACATCTTAAAATTCTTTGAATGATGGTGAAAGATAGTCCTTTCTAGAGTAAAAAAGAGGAGGGATTTATTCTAGCATCTTTAGTAGGTTCCAAGTCCTTCTACTTGGTTTACCTGTTCTACCTTGTTAAGTAAAATACTCTGCATTAGTTCCCTTACTCAGTTTAATGGTGAACTAGGTTTTTTTTATTAAATGCTTTGCATTTTTATTTGGCTTCTATTTTGTGTTACTTTTCTTTACCACTCAGTGCAGGTCACATATGTTTTCTTTTGTTTCTTCTGACAAGTAATTATATCTTGGAACTCTTAGTTTTAAGTCACTTTATATGGACATACAAGGTGTCAGTTCAGTTTTGCTTTTAGATATTTAACAAGAGAGGGAAGGAGGGAAGGTAATGGAAGAAAAAGTAAGGAAATCTAATCTTTAGGCTTAATAGAAAGAAGACATGCTGTTATATTTTATGGCTGACATTGCTACAAATAAAACACAGAATTCTACAAGCTTAGCAATTCAAGGAAAATCAGATGGATACAGGATATAGATATAAAAACTATTAGAAATACCATATGGGTGTTCCATCCCATCCTTCCTCATTCCTTCCTCCTGGTAGCTAAAACGTCTTTGGAAACAATATGAGTCAGGAAACAATGGAATGACATCTTTGACGTGCTGAAAGAAGATAACTGGTCCACCAAGATTTTATTTTCTATGAAAATACTCTTCAAAATAAAGGTGAGGAAAAAAATTTTAACCAAGGAATAGCTGAGAGAATTCTTTGTCAGCAAACTTGCACTACACCAAGTTCTTTAGGAAAAAAGAAATATGGATCTACATAATGGAATGAAGAATGACAGAAATGGTAAATATGTGGGTAAATATAAAAAATTCTCCATTTTAAAATTTCTTTAAAAGGTAATAGACTAAAAGCAAAAAGTAATAATTTATTATGGGAACTGTAGTGTAAGTAGAAATGTATTATAATAATACCTCAAAACACAGATGAGGTGAAATGGAAGTGTACTCTTATGTGAAGTGGCATAATCTTATTTTGGTGAGTTAAAGATGTGTGCTGTAAAGTAATCTTTAAGAAAGTGAAAAAAATGAGGTATAACTACTGCATTAATCAGGGCTCTTCAGGGAAACAACTCACAAGATTAAAAAAAATATATATATATATGTAAATATATATATATATGTGTGTGTGTGTGTGTAAATATTAAGAGATTTGTTATAGGAATTGGCTTACATGACCGTGGGGATTGGCAACTGAATTCTGTAAGGAAGGCTGCAATTGGGAACTTGATGGTGATGTTGAATTCTTCAGAAGTCTCAAGTTGGGAACTCTGATGGAGATTGTGATGACTTCTCCAGGAGAAATTGGCTGGCTGAAATAGAGATAGAAATTCTTTTTTCTGACTGCTGAAATCATCAGTTCTCCCCTTACAGCCCATTGGCTGATTGGATAAGACTTTTCTCATTGCTGAAGGCAATCTCCTTTGTTAAGTATAGATGTAATCAATAGCTAAGTCAACCAGCTAATGATTTAAATCCACAAAATACTCTCACAGTAACAATCAGGCCAGTGCTTGCTTGACTACACAATTGGACACCATAACCAATCCAAATTGACAGATAAAATTTTCCATCACAGTAACTAAGTTTATATTGGATAAAATGGAATGCTAAAAAACAATAGTAATAATAATAATAATAATAAAAAGAAAGACAGGAAAAGAGAAACAAAGTTCAAGTGGACAAATAGAAGAAAATAATAGCAACAAAATGGATTTAAACACAATATCAATACTTATATTAAATGCAAATGGTTTAAAAACTCCAATTAAAAGTCTGAGTTTGTCAGACTGGAAAATATGCTCCCCATATTTTATACCAAAAACCCACTTTAAGCTTAAAGATGCAAACAGATTAAAACAAGAAGAATGAAAAATATGTTCTGTGCAAATCATAAGAAATCTAGAATGGCTATATTAATATCAAAGTATATTTCAGGTGAATATTATCAGGGATAAAAAAGGGACATTTCATAATGATGGGATCAATTCATAAAAATTATATAACCATTTGAAATATGTATAATCAGTAACAAAACTTTAAATTATATGAGGCAAAAACTTAAAGAACTGGAAGGAGTAATAGACAAATATGTAAGCAGGAGATTTTGAAATGCTTCTATCAATGATTAATAGAACTGGTAAACAAAAAATTAGTAAGAATTTAGAAGACTTAACAACAATATCAACTAGCTGGACCTAATTGACATTTACAGAATTGTTCACCCAAAAATGGTAGAATATGTATTCCTTTATAGTGTACATAGAATATTCACCAGATAGACCCTCTGCTGGGGCATCAGATAAGCCTCAATGAATTTAAAAGAATTGAAATCAAACATAATAGGTTTTCTGAGCATAGTGACATTATTTTAGAAACAGAAAGGTATTTGAGAAATCCTCAGATATTTGGAAAGGAAACACCACATCTAAATAACCTGTGGGTTAAAGAAGAAATCATGATGGAAGTTATAATATTTTTTGAAATGAATTAAAAGAAAACACAATATATCAATTTGTGGAATGCAGGTAAAGTAGCACCTAGGGAAATTTACAGCGTTAAATGTTATTATTAGGAAAGAAGACAAAATTCAATAATCTAAGCTTACATCTTAAACTAGAAAAAGAAGAGCAAATTAAACTTGAAATAAGTAGGTAGAAATAACAGCAGAAAGTTATGAAATAAAAAAAAGACCAGCAATCAAGAAAATCAACAAGTCCAGGTTTTTAAAAAGATAAGACAATTGATAAAGCCCTAACAAGAGTCATCAAAGAAAAAAGAGAAACATAAATTACCAACATTAGAAACGAATGAAGACATATCACTACAGAGCCTACAGTCATTAAAAGGGTTATAAGGAAATATGCTGATAAATTTGACAACTTAGATGAGATGTAAAATTTCTTGAAAAGTACAACTTATCAAAACTGACATAGAAGAAATAATAATTTTGAATAGCCTGTATAAAAGAAATTGAATTTATTATTAAAAAAATCTTCACACACAGAAAATTCCCTGCCTCAGTTGCTTCATTGGTGAATTCTATCAAGCATTTAATCTGAAACAAATTCTTTTAGTTTTCTTAGGTCTGTATGACTTTGATATCAAAACCTGATGAAATTATTACAGGAAAGGAATTATATACCATTATTTCTCATGAATGTACGTGTATTACTCCTTAACAAAGTATTAACAGATTAAATCCAGCAAAATATGGAAAGGTTAATATATCATGACTGGTTTTATACAAGGTATGTAGGATTGATTTTAAAAAATTAAATATAATCCATCAATTAACAATTTAAAGGAGAAAAACCCACTGATGTGAAAAGAATTTGACATATTCAAATGCATTTCTGATTAAAAACTCTTCATAATAGGAGTAGAAGGGAACATTTTAAATTGGATAAATCTTATCCACAAAAACCTGCAGCTAATATCTTAATGGTATATAGTAATATATGTATACACGGAATACTACTCAGCAATAGAAAAAAAATGAGATATGGATACATCAGAAAGTGTGATGATTCCCATAATGTTCTGCTCAGCAAAAGCAGCAGATAAAAAGACTGTATGATTCAGTTTATTTGAAACTCTAATGAAGGACAAATTCATAGTAATGAATTGCAGATCAGAGGGTCCCTGAGGCTGAGGCCAGAAGGATTGACTGGGATAGTATACAAGCATCCTATATCGGTTGACAAACAAGTTTTGAATTTTGCTTGTTGTAGTTACATGGTACATAAATTTATCAAATTAATAAACTGCCCACTTAAAATGAGTTTATTTTATTGTATGTAAACATTCCCTCAAAGTTGATTTACAAATTGAAATTTTATGCACATGCACATGCACATGCATGTATTCTCTCCTCAATCCCTTATGTGGCTAAACTCATATTGAAAGTAGTTAGGTCAGTGTACTTGTTAGTATTTTATTTATTTATTTATTTATTTATTTATTTATTTATTTATTTATTTATAAGATCTATCTATCTATCTATCTATCTATCTATTTATCTATCTAATCTATCTATCTATCTAATCTATCTTGCGCTCGCTGTTGCTCTCTGTGTCTGCTTGTCTTCTCTTTAGGTGGCACCGGGAACTGATCCTGGGACCTTCCGGAGAGGAGAGAAGCTGCTCAATCTCTTGCACCATCTCAGCTCCCTGAACTGCTGCATCTCTCATTGTCTCTCTTCTGTGTCTCTTTTTGTTGCATCATCTTGCTGTGCCAGCTGTCTGTGCAGGCCAGGACTTCTGCGTGGGCCAGGACTCCTGCACGGGCCAGCACTCCTGCAAGGGCCAGCTCACTGCTCGGGCCAGCTCGCTGCATGGGCCAGCTTGCTTTTCACCAGGAGGCCCTGGGAATTGAACCCTGGACCTCCTATATGGTAGACGGGAGCCCAATCACTTGAGCCACATCCACTTCCCAGTATTATATTTCTTAAGTCCATGAAAGTTTTCTTTAATTCACTACTAAAATATTCTTAGACCTGTGCTTGGAGGCTTTCTGGTTGTGAGAGGCATTATATTAAAATATATAAGATTGTGCTTTGGGGATCATCTATAACTCAGTTCATTTAGCTTTTTTTAAATTTTTTTTATATTTTTAAACAATTTATTGAAGTATATCATTCATACATGAACATACATAAACTGTAAGTGTTCAGTAAACATTGTGAACTTAGAAAACAAACATGTATAACATCATACAGGGCTCCCATACATCACCCCACCACAAATACTTTGCATTGTTGTGAAACTTTTGTTAACAAATTATGAAAGAGCATCGTTAAATTATTACTACTAACTATAGTCTGTATTTTCCTCCCCTCTACATTTTTTTTAAGGATTTATTTATTTACTTTTATCTATTCCCCCCACCCCTTCTTGCTGTTGTCCATTTGCTGGGCAACTCTCTGTGTCTGTTTCTTCACCTCTCTTCTCATCCTTTTCCTCCTGTCTTCACTGGGATTTGACCCTCGGAACCTCCGATGTGGGAGAGAGGTGTCCTACCGCCTCCGCCACCTTAGTTCCTGGTTTTTCAGTGTGTCTCGTCTTGGCTCTCCCTTGTGTCACTCTCCTGTTATGTCATCATTTTGCTGCGTAGCTTGTGGGGCCTGATGGTGCACCTGTGCACGGGGCCTGGCGGCTCACCCACACACGGGCCTGGTGGCCCACGTGCCTTCTATATTTTTTTCTTTTTCATTTTTACTGGGAGGTCCTGGGGATCAAACCCAGGTCCCTCCAGATGGGAGATGGATGCCCAACCATTTGAGCCACATCTGTCTCCCTGCTATATCTCTTAAGGTTGACCAAATATACCCGAAGTTACAGTCTTTTCCCATACAGGATGGTCATATAATAAATCAGGCTTAGTTTGTCACCAGCATTCTAAAAACCAGACCTAGGGAGAAAAACTAGGTCTGGGGAAACATGCATGGTTTCTAATGTAGCGAATGTTTAGCCTACCCTGATTATCACAAAATCAGGACAGTGAGAATATTTGCATTAGCTTTGTTGTTTACTACCTGTATGGTCTTGGGAAAGGTTGGTAACATTTTTATGCCCCAGTTTGCTCATCTTTAAAATAAGGAGTAATAATGCTTAATATTATGCCGATGGTGGTTATGAATATTAGATGAGATAATTCTTGTTCAATGCTTAGCAAAGTGCATGGCACAGAATAATTGCTGAATAAATGGTAGCTACTATTTTTAGTAGCACCTTTATTATTATTGTTGTTTTACTTAAATAGACTTAGTTCAGTTAATTAATGTCATAATTTTTCCCCAATCTTTACCTCCAATCTGAAATTTTTCTGAGACTTTCTTAGATTATTTACTATAGGACTTTGTTGCTTAAGTTTTTTAAATCACAGGCCTTTAGAGAATCTGATAAAAGCTGAAGCCTTTTACCCAGAAAAATGTGCTGATAAAATACACAATTTTCCATGGGAATGTTCATGTACTCATTGATGCCTATAAATAAGAGTCCCTGCAAAAATGTAAAAACATGTCTTCCGCATATATATTAAACTTTGTTTAAAAATTATTTAAATTTTTATTAACTGCCTTAAAACTAGATCTGCTTCATGTCCCTAAGTTAAAGTGAATGGTCTTGTCTTGACCTACTGACTTTTTGAAAATGAAATTGTTAATATTCCCAGTTTTTACATTCAGAAACTCACTCCAACTTTGATCACATTTGTACTATATAACTTTCAAAATTATTTTCCTTTATCTAATATTTCATTCTTGCATTATGGTTACTTCGGCCAAGAGTCCTATTTTGATGTACTCTTAAGGACCTTGTATAGTATGATATCCTGAATTGCTTAATTAATATTGTACTGCTAATATCTAAAACTTTATAGTTTTAAACAACAAAAAACTAACATCCAATGAATCTTATATACTTTTGGTATTTTGATATACAGTCGATTAATTGATTGTTTTTATTCTGTAGCTTTTGATTAGAAGGTATAGAAAGTAGACATTGCGGAAGGATTTGGCAGCATTTCCTTAATTTAGATATCATTCTTCAAAAACGAATTATTTTTTAGAGACATTTTTGGCCGGGCCTACCTCACCTTTACCCTCTCCGGGGAATGGAAATGAAACTGCACCTGGACCAATTGCACAACCAAAGAAAATTCGAGGAATTGGGTTTGGAGATATTTTTAAAGAAGGCTCTGTGAAACTTAAAAGAAGAACATCCAGTAATGAAACAGAAGAGAAAAAATCAGAAAAGGTAATAATGATGAACTTTACTTATATTAACTACCCCATTCCCTCATTAAGTATGGTTTAAATGTAAAAGTCAATTTGCATCAATGTTGCATTTTCTTTTTTGAGATGGATAATTAATTTCTAACCAAGAATGTTGTGAGAAACTTTTCTCTTAAGATTTATTGTAATTACTTTAATGTTTATGTTTGAATCTCATGAAACATGCTTGTTCTGTGGTAAATTCAGCATAAACTTTCCTTGGGGGAAGTGTTAGAATCTTAGTTTTTGTATTTATTAAAAAAAAAAGACAAAGGAATTTTTCCCCCACCCTTTTACGCTGATTATGTACTTTTTTGTTAATTTGATGTAGTAGACCTAAAATGGGCCATTTTAAAGTAGATTTACTTAATTTCCTCTGGATTGTCAGCAGTGGTCAAATTTATTAATCTCCTTTTCTGAATGAATGGAGAATTTTATTTTCCATTAGCATTTCACTTGCATTTGAAATAAATTACAATTAATGTACTATATATTATAAACTCTAATAAAAGGCTTTAAAATAAATTTATGGGAAAATACCTAGCATTTATTTAAAAACCTTCAAAAACTTTTATTTCAAAATATTTTGAGATTCAGATTGATTACTTACCTCAAGAGACTTTTCCCATGGCTTTTGGGAAGTTGTTCCCCTGCACTTCTCATTTGTGTATTATTATTTAACTCTTATGAATTTAAAGTATTTCATTATTTTCTTAGTTTAGCTACATTTCATTTATAAGACTATCTGACTATATTTTGGTTAGTGAAATATATTCTGAAGTTTTCTTTCGAGGTGGTTGTTTCTGACTTTTTTTTTCTTCCTTCCCAGCTTACTACATGTGAAAAGGAAGTAGGGTTCAGGAATGAGTACTTAAATTTTCTACCCCATCCTCTCGTACCTCTGGTAGTGTCTGTCCTTAGGATTATGGTACCTAATTGACTCTTGGTTTTAAGGAGTTTAGGTAAAGATAGGAATTCTTGTGGTTTTTCAGCATTGTTCTGTATAATGATATAACTGCTAGGAAAAAATTCCTCTGTTAGGAGGGATATTAAACGAGATGAGCTGGGGTCCCTTCCAAATCTAAAGCTTAGGATTATACTGAATAACTTCATTTGATTAATGATTATATTAATCTTTCAATCACCATTATAAATATCCACTACTTAGAGTTGTTATTAGTAAGAGTAGTCTCAGGGTCACCCTCTGTGATGCCTATTGAGGCTTACTTTGATTGCTGATGTGGAATTGATAAAATAGAGAAATATTTGTTATGTTTGTAAGTGACACCAGGTTGTTAGAATTTGGGAGAAATTAAAGTGAGTATCTTGGAAGATAAACAAAATACAGTGGTAGGTAAGTTAGAGGTATGCTCAAGTTTTAACTAATGAAATCTAAGGTCAAGGTAATGTCATTTCTGGGGAGAGAAATCAATGAATCACAGATGGTGGAGGACTTAATTGTATTTAGTGACAGTGAGAAAAGGTCTAGGGGGCTACAGTTAGAAGGGTTGTAACATTACGTAAATGTTTTCATGCAGATAGCAACACTGGAGTAAAAATAATGACATTTTTCTCTTTTCTAATTCTCTGTCTCATCTAGAGGCAGTTTAGTGTTGTTGTTTAAGACCACATTTTCTGGAGTCACATTTTCTAAGTTCAAGTCTGGGCTCCACTACTGACTTTGTTATTGTAGGCAAATTGCTTAATTGCTTCCTCATATATAAAAGGGGTGTATAATAGTGCCTACTTTATGCAGATTGTTGTGAGGATTAAGTTAAAAATGTATGTAAATTGCTTGGCAGGAATTGGTACATAGTAAGTTTTCAAATGCTCTGATTCTGTTTTACTTTACAGATTCTAAAAATAAATCATAATAATGTATAATAGGCATCAAAGTATGTTTATTATCCTTTAGGTAGGGAGTTTTAAAACTTAGTGATTCTGAGCTGTCATTTAAGGAACTTTTGAGATCTTTTTCTTTTCATTGCTAAGTTTTTTGTCCCTTTGCTGTACCATTCAGAGAAAACTGGATAACTATAAATAGAAAGTTTGTTCATTAATACTATCTTTATTCTAACTTAAAATAGTTGATGTCATCCTTATCCATTCTAGCCCTTGATTGTACAGTCACTCGGATCCAAAACTCAGACTGTGGATGTAACAAAAGCGGACACTGAAGGTAAAATTAAAGGTAAGTTTTTGAATAAAATTTTCATATCGAGAATAGTAGAAACATACTCAAATATATTATTAGAATTATTGTGGGCATTTGTCACACTTACTACTTCATTAGAGTAATTTAAATCCTAGTAGATATAAGCACCACAAGCGCAAACTGTGCCTAGAACATAGTGGACACTTAGTAAATATTTGGATGAATGATTATTGTATTATTGGCTGAAATTTTAAAATTTAGGATGGATTGTAAAATTGAAGCTTAGTAAGTAATTGTTCAATGATTTAATTTGTATAACCTACATTATTTACATTCTTCATTTCAGCCAAGGAATATTGTAGAACTTTGTTTGCCTATGAGGGTACTAATGAAGATGAACTAACATTTAAAGAGGGGGAGATAATCCATTTGATAAGTAAGGTAAGATATTTCTCAGTTTTTCAGTGCATCATTTAATTTTATTCATAGAAGTAATTTTGAAAATTCTTACATTCCCACTGGAATGTGTGCTCGAGAAGAACTGTCACTTTGTCTTATATGTGTCTGTATCCTGGCATGTAATAAGTGCTCTGAAAATTCTTTTCTGGGCACAAACTTATGTTGTTTATATCTTTGTTATAAGTGGTATATTGGGAATGATTTTTATTGTCATATTTTTTTCTGTTCTGTTTTTTCTATTGTTTACTCCCAACCCTTAGGTTTTTGTTCTCACGTCACACTCCTCCCCATTCCATGTTTTTTCATCTACTGTTTATAGTATTTTCTTGTGATAAAAAAAAAAGAAAAAGAAAAACAGTAGGAAAACCTAAATAAACATCAACATGTACATGATTATTAAACTCTTCATAATATAGAAAATGATGTAACTCTTTCAAAGAATGGGTAAATTTAGATTTATTTGGGATTAAATTTAAGGCAAAATAAAGAGAAAACCAAGCCGTATTGTAGGGGGACAGAACCCTAAAATATATATTTGTAACATAGGAAAATATATTTTTGGAATATTCCTATAGGATAACTTTGAAAATTTCCCTTTTGTTTTAAATTAACTCTCATCAGATGGTTTAGTATATGTAATTTTTAATATTCATAATTTGGACTGATGATTCCTAATTTCTCATGCAGGTGAGTGGATTTGGAAGTAACTGTAGAAGAGCTTGTTAGTTTCTAAAGCACAATGAATAATGTGATTTCTTTTCTTTTTTTCTTTTTTTTAAACAAATCAATTTTATTGATACATATTAGTAAAACAAATCATCCAAAATTTACAATCAGTGGTATTGGTATAATCACATAGTTTTGCATTCATCACTTCAGTCATTTTTAGAACATTTTCATTATTCCAATAATGTTAATAAAAAGTAAACAAACCAAAACATCATCACCTCTCAGTCTCTTTATGCTTTCCCTGCTGTATATGGCTGCTATTCTGTTTCCATCTCTCTAGTTTATTTGTATTTATATTTTGTAAAAAGGGTATTATATATGCCATATACCCATATTCGTATTTCACATGAGGTTTCACTATGTTATACAGTCCCATGTTACATTTTGTAGCTTGCCTTCTAGTAATATACATGACCTTAGACTTAACCCTTTCAATTATTGTCATACCCATATAATAGCTCTGATAAGTTACAAACACTATGATGTGCTCTCACCATTTCCAAAGATTTACAAAGAGCCCTTTAACTAATTCTGCACAGAATTCAGCTTCCATTCTCTATCCTCATTCTATTTTCTGGTGACCTATATTGTAATCATTAACTCCATGAGTTTACACAATATATTTAGTTTATAATAATACAATCATACAGTATTTGTCCTTGTGTGTCTGGCTTGCTTCACACATCCATGTTGTCATATGCTTTATGAGTTCGTTTCTTCTTAAAGTTGCATAATATTCCACCGTACTTATACACCACAATTTGTTTATCCAATCATTGGTTGATGGACACCTGGGTTGTTTCCATCTTTTGGTTGTTCGTGTGTTTCTAGGAATTTGTCCATCTCATCTACATTGTCTAGTTTTTTGGCATAGAGTTGTTCTTAATATCCTCTTACGAGCTTTCTCATTTCTGTGGGGTCCATGGTAATGTCCCCCCTCTCATTTCTGATTTTATTTATTTGCGTCTTCTCTTTTTTCTTTTTGTCTAGGTAAGGGTTTGTCGATTTTGTTGATTTTCTCAAAGAATCAACTTTTGGTTTTGTTGATTCTCTCTATTGTTTTTTTGGTTCTCAATTTCATGTATTTCTGAAATATTTGCTATTTCTTTCCTTTGGCTTAGTTTGGGATTATTTTCTGTTCATTTTCTATTTCCTCCAGGTGTGCAGTTACTTCAGTTATGCTCCTGTTTTTTAATGTAAGCACTGAAGCGTATAAACTTCCCACTCAGCACTGCCTTTGCGGTGTCCCATAGGTTTTGATATGTTGTATTCTCATTTTCATTCTTCTCAAGATATTTGCTGAATTCTTTTGCAATTTCTTCTTTTATCCACTGATTATTTGTGTGTGTTGTTTAATCTTCATATATTTATGCATTTTCCCTTTTTTCATCCATTGATTTCCAGGTTCATTCTGTTATGATCAGAGAAAGTGTTTTGTATAATTTCAGTCTTTTAAAATTTATTGAGATTTGTCTTGTGACCCAACATATGGTCTGTGTTGGAGAAGGATCCATGAGCACTTGAAAAGAATGTTTATCCTGCTGTTTCAGGGTGCAATGCTCTATAGATGTCTGTTAAATCTATTTCATTTATCATATTATTCAAGCTGTTTCTTTTTTTATGCTCTGTCCAGATGCTTTATCCAATACTGAGAGAAGTGTATTGAAGTCTCCAAGTATTTTTGTAGAGACATCTACTTCTCCCTTTTGCTTTGCCAGTGTGTGCCTCATGTATCTTGAGGCACTCAGGTTAGGTGCAGAAATATTTAGTTTAGTGATTTCTTCTTTGTGAATTGTACCTTTTATTAATATATAATAACCTTCTTCATTCCTCATAACAGTTTTTCTTTAAAATTTATTTTGCCTGATTATGGTATCGCTATTCCAGCTCTTTTTTGGATACTATTTGCACGGAATATCTTTTTTCAACCTTTCACTTTTAACCTGGTTGTGTCCTTACATCTGAGGTGCATCTTTTGTAGACAGCATAAAATTGACTTATATTATTTTATCCATTCTATCAGTCTTTGTCTTTTGATTAGGGTGTTCAGGCCATTAACATTCAATGTTACTACTGTAAAGACTTCACTTACTTCATCCATTTTGTCCTTTGGCTTTCTGTTGTCATATCTTGCTATTGTCTATCTTTTTACTGTTTAATTTACCCTTCTTAATAATCTTCATTTCTGTACTCTTTTCCAAGTCTCTTGCCCTTGTTTCTTCATTTCAGGCTGTAGCATTCCCTTTAGTATCTCTTGTAATTCTGGTCTTTTGGTAACATATTCTTTCAGTTTTTGTTTGTCTGTGAAGATTTTGAACTCACCCTTATTATTATTTTTTTTTCAGGCACCCTTATTTTTGAAAACCAGTTTTGCTGGATACAGAATTCTTGGTTGGCGTATTTTTTTTTTTCAGTACCTTACCCACCCTCTTTTTTTTTTTTTTTTTTTTTAAGGAGGTACCTTGTATGGAACCCAGGACCTCGAAAATGGGAAGCAGGCACTCAACTACTGAGTTACACCCATACCCGCCACCCTCATTTTTGAAGGACAGTTTTGCTGAATCCAGAATTCTTGGCTGGCATTCTTTCTCTTTCAATATCTTAAATACATCATACTAATTTCTTTTCGCCTCCATGGTTTCTGAGGAGAGGTTGGCACTTAATCTTACTAAGGTCCCTTGTTTGTGATGCTTTGCTTTTCTCTTGCTGCTTTCAGAATCCTCTTGTTATATCTGATATTTGTCATTCTGAATAGTAGGTGTCTCAGCATAGGGTTTATTCAGATTTATTCTGTTTTTCGTGCTCTGTCTTTCTTGGATATTGATATTTATGTCTTTCATAAGGGTTGAGAAGTTTTCGGTCATTATTTCCTCAAACCTTCTTTATGCCCTTTTTCCATTCCCTTCTTCTGGGACACTGATAATACGTATGTTCGTGCACTTCACGTTGTCATTCTATTCCCTGAGACCCTGTACCAGTTTTCCATTTTCTTTTCTTTCTGTTCTCTTCACTTTTCCAGTTGGGATGTTCTGTCCTTGCAATCACTCTTGTCTTAAAGCAATTCAAATCTGCTCTTATGTGCCTCTAATGTATTTTGAATCTCATTCATCTTGTCTTTTATCACATAAGCTCTGTTACTTTTCTTTGTGGGCTTTCAAATTGTTCTTTATGCTTACCCAGTGTCTTTTTTTTTAACATTTATTTTATTTATTTATTTCTCCCCACCCCCTCGATGTTTTGCATTTTGCTGTATCCATTTGTTGTGTGCTGGTCTTCTCTCTTTCTAGAGACACCGGGAACCAAACTTGGGACCTCCCATGTGGGAGGGAGGTGCCCAATAGCCCAAGCCACCTCTACTCCCTATTTTCTTGCATCTCTCATTGTGTTTTCCCGCTGTGACTCTTGGTTGTGTCATCTTACTGTGTCATCTTGTTGCGCCAGCCTGCCACACCAGCTCGTTGCAACAGCTTGCCATCTTGCTTGTCTTCTCCAGGAGGCACTGGGAACTGAACCTGGACTTCCCTTGTGGTAGGCAGGAGCTCAGTCACCTGAGCCACATCCATCTCCCCCAGTGTCTTCTTAATATCCCTGTCTCTTTAGTTATATTTTCTTTCAATTCTTTGAATTGATTCATGTGAGTTGTTTGATTATCACTGATTGTCTTAAATCCTGAATCTCTTCAGGATATTTGGTTTGTTTTTGTGGCTGGGCCATCTCTTCATGTTTCTTAGAATGGCTTATAATTTTTTGCTGAT